>NHQK01000011.1:0-600000 GCA_016864655.1 Phytophthora cactorum
TCACTCTTGCAGCGTCACAACGAGTGTGTGCCAGCCTGTGCGATGTCCCATAGCTGAAGCCCTCACTTCATGTGAAGATGACGACGTCTCAATTGCGCCTTCACAAAACGGCGCAATCTGCCGGAAAATATATGAAGATACACGCCTACATGAATCGCGTCGTCAAATCTGCAGCAGCCGTTCAAAACCAAACCAAGACCCACCACGAATTTGACATCCCATTCGTTTTGACGGGGCGCAGCATACCAACTGTGACCCACTGCTTAGTGCTCAGTGGAATTTTGACAGAGGCTCGTGGAAAATGACCCCAACGAACAAGGCTTTTGCCTACTTTTCAGCATTACGAGTGAATACCAGAAGGTAGCGTGCGTACTCAGTGGATGGGATTCTAGTAATAAATCACTGGTTCCTACTCTCCTGATTTGACTCCACCAGCCAACAGCGAGCGTCCGAATTGGGCGACCTTCTGTTACAGACCAGCATCAACACCTAAGATCTCACGAAAATCTTAGCGGACGCGTAGTTGAAGTCCTTGCCGCTGCCCTGATTCAGCGTTTTCCTCAAGTACTGGATCCCTACCCGATGTGTCTGTACGCGACAAGAATGCGCGAAAGTTTGGTGACTTTGGGAATACTGAAATCTCCAGTGCTTGCATGGAGCTCTGAACTGCAAGCGAAGGTTTCACAGAAGGAGCTGACGGAGGATGAAGAAGATCCGGGGAAGTTTTCAAAAGTGGAGAAGCTGATTAGTCATCAGAACTGCATCATTGGGGAGCTGACTGCAATGAACCGCGCATTGACCGATCGAGCAGTGAGCTGGAGCACCAGTGTGTCACAATTCAAAACGGTGAGCATTCTCGTTCACCGGCGCCGAGTGGCGATTCAACCTTCACCTGAAGACGACGCTTCTAAGCCAAAATCATGTGACATCAAGGCTTTTCCTAGAAGCCCAGCGGCGGTTTTGGGTTTTAGTGTGGTACGCAAGAACCCCACGCCTCTGGGAGTGTGCTCCAAACGCCAGAAGGAACCGACATACAAACAAATAGTGAGCTACATTAAGCTATGCTTGCCCAATGGCTTCTCGTTAGACCCCTCGACGGATGGATACGGTGACCAAGTTCGCCGTACTGGACAAGAAGCTGAAGAAAGATTGTACAAGTTTGTCAACAAAAGCGGAATCAAGAACAAAAAGGGTTCCTCTATTCTGAAAAACTACGCAAATTCTACCATGACGGCAAGCTCAAATCTCTGGTAGCTGCGTATCGTGTGCGCGTTACAGTAGGAGGATTTACAGATCCCGCCCCCTCGAAACGCAAGAGCTATGTACATGTCGATAGGCTAAATGATGTTTGTGCAGTAATGCAATGCATTTGTTGGCAATAGTTGTGGTTTCCCAATTCGGATCGGTGAATTTTCCAAAGATCGATGCTTTTTCTTATTTGTTCCAGGCCAAGTATTAACACTCTTCCATCCGTCCGATTTGTATTAGCGTTGACTGAAACCACCTTACCCCCCCCCCCCTCCCTCCCTCCCCGCTGCAGCCACTAAGCTTGTGTACAGTCAAGCGTGCTCTTCTTGGGAAAGCGACGTCCGCATCGTCGCATTGTCCGCCGTTGTCGCTGTTTTTTCTTGCGCTTCTTCGCAATTTCGTCCTTTTCAGGGTTGTTGCTACAGTGACGCACATGGTTCAAGAGATCGCGCTTAGAATCGCATCGCTATAGATAGGAGAACATCGGAAACACTCCCACGTAACAGCCTTAGTATATTCCTCCTGATCCACCCCATCGCCACGGATGTAGCAATGCAAGCACAGATTTGCTTCATCGAACGTGGCACCTGCGTGGGGAAGACCACCACGTAATATGAGCATCTGGCCCTTACCAATCTCGATCATCGGAGCCTTGGTCTTGCTTGCATACCCACTCAAAACGGTTGGGGACAGATAGTAGCTTAGTGACGTCTTCCAGGGCAATAAAAAGCAGAGGCTTGAGCCCAGTCATGGTGAATGATGGATTCCATCGTCTCAAACAAAGGGAATTCCCGGTGGAGCTGCTGGGCTTTACCGCCCGAAAGTGACTTCAGCCAATGCCACCATGCCGCGATCCAGCCGCCACAGACCATTCTGTGTTAAGGTTGGACAATAGCTCCACAAAAATCTCATTTGCCAACTTCGTATCGACCAATTCTTCGAGGTCTATATTAGCCTGCTGGCGGTACTCGCCCATTACTTCCGGGTGAACCGTGAGGAAAATCGGCTTGAAGTCGAGCCTTTGGACGTCTCTCAAAACTAGCTCAATGTCGTTATCTATAAAACTTTTGTCGCTCTGGATATATCCCTCATGCGTGAACGCGGCAAGTAGCTCAATCTTCATTTTTTTAGCGTCGTGGCCCTCCTCTCTTTTCAAAGGCAAATCGGATTGTGTCAGCGATCCGTATCATCGATCTGTCTCGATCTGGATTCTGGTCGCTTTGAGATTTTACTTTTAACCTCATAGAGACCAGTGTCGTTTGTGTCGGCGATTGTCTGTTATTTTATGCTATGAATGATAGCTCTCGTACAGGCAGCCGTGAAAGACAAGCGAACGAGGATTCTCCTCGATACCATAAATCCCTGTGAGCATGCAACATCGTAAAAAGTAGAAATCAAGTCAAAACGTAAAAGGCTAGTTGCGGTTGTAAAAAAGACGACAACCCACCATCGCATTCGGTTGACAAAGGTACCATAAAGTGTCGTGTCGATGATTTGGTTGTACTAGCATAGAAAGCAAACAGTATCAGTGTTTACGATTATTCTTTACTCGTCGAGATCAGGTGGGGAAATTGAGCAGTCCATTCACGTTTAAGGCAACGTTTTAACGATCTAGCCGGGGTTCGTTGGCGCGCGATTCGCGTAGTCAGACCGATTCTTGGTCGGCGAGGACAGCTCAGGAGTGGTGTGGTGGGTCGAAGCGGGCGTGACCACGTTGGTGGAGCCCGAACGTGGCTCTGCTGGTCACGCCGAAAAAGAACGAATGAATGGAGCTGCCCACTACTACTTCTACTGTCTAGCGTGGGAAAACCTATCCTCCCGGTTACTGCATTGTACAGACCGTATGTCAGTAGTAAACCAGGCATCTACTGCATACATGACTGCATGGAAAAGACCGACGGTGCTTGCGACTCTGCACTGATCTCTACATCGTGACGAAAACCCGCTTTGCCAACCCCCCCCCCCCCCTTTATGTGTAAATATCTTGACTTTGTATACTATATTCAACACAAGTGGCGATATTATAGAGCCTATCTAATTAGAAGATTGTCATTGCTGCGACCCCCCATCTATTCATCACGGTAAACCTCGCTGCGTACCCTGGGGTGAATAATGGTGTCCAGCTGCTATTGAGCACGGTGTAGAGGATTAATCATCGTGGGTGACTCGAGGTTTGCAATCTAACAATCACTAGGGGTGACAGCACGATGGAAGGAGCCTCTGATGGCATTGCTGAACCATCACAAGAAACTAGCGACAAATCTTCGGTCGGAGAAGCACGTATTGAGGGAATACAACGCAGCAGCTGATTTCGGTGGTCACCGAGGCTTCGGACTCCAAAGTGAGTCACGTAATACTTGCTCAAACCAGAGAGGGAGGACAAGATGGTGACGCTTAATCGCATCCAAAAAGTGATATACGAGCTGAATGAAAATACAACAGAGGTTGGATCACATGAAGGAGAGCCTTGTGTACGAGTTCTGACCTGTAACGACGCTTGCCAGTGGAAGACATTCGAAAATTTCGTGCAAAAAGCGACATTTCAAACGAATATGGCAATACTACAGTGATGACCCGACGGCAGCCCAAGACCAAGCTACATGTTAGATGTGGCTCGATTGTATCTGTCACCCTCCGTGCTTGACGCGTTGTTGCTCTGGTTCACCGTTACGCTTTGCAGTGTTGATTTGTATCCGAGGAATTTGCAAATGCTGCGTCTGGTAGCTCATCTGACACTCAACAAGATGATCAAATTACAAAACAACAGACCACTCGACATAAGGGCCTTCTGAACACGAACAGTCATTCTGAAATCGAATTTTCAACCTTTCAACCTTCATGTCCAGAGAGCGGGGCGGGGATGTTTTTTATACGTAGGGCACACGGCTTTTTTGGGACAAAATTGTCATTTTAATTTTGACGTGTTCCCAGTAGCTATTTTCGCTTTGATCGCCATTTTCGCGCCATCGCGAACACGCCCTATATCTACCATCATTTTTTTATTTTTCAGTGAGGTACATTAAAGTCATTTAAGGCTAGTTTAAATATCTGTCTTCGAATTGCGTTCTCAAACACGCAAAAAGGTCGATTCGATGGCGATTTGCCGGGAGATCGATCGATTTATTAGCTCTTATGGACCTCGATTTATAAACCCACCTGATTGTATTAAAAATCGAGGATGAAGCTATTGTGCCTTTCACTTGTTTTGGCGGGTTGACTGTTAATTCAGGCGGAGTTAGATCCCAGAATAGGCTATAAAATCTTATTTAATGCTAGTTCTAGCTAAGATTGTGAGCTGACATCGCTGACTAGCATTAACGTGCCAATCGAAAAAATACATTCTTACTCGGGTTGGACTAGCTAATTCCACCTCAAAGCAGAACAGGCAACCCAGAATTAAGATGGAATTAGACAACCCCGCGCATAATTCAAGATGAGAAACGAATTGAGTTATGCCCGAATTACGATGGCATAATTACTGAAAAGGCACAATAAGTGAAAACGACAAAAGCATTGAAAAGCACAATAGTAATAATATCACATATGGCCAAAAAAGGAGTGTTTCGATTATGCGTCTGAGTGCTGCACTACACTACTTCTTTTGGTGGTTGACGAAGCGTAAGGCAAGCAACGCGAGCAAGCGATACACCACGATGAATCCCAATGCGAAGCCGAAGTTTTTCCAAATCTCGCTGTGCTTCATTGCGAAAACGTCCCCCAGGTAATCTTTCACCGTCATATTCTCGGGAAGGGAAGGTGGTAACCCAGTCATGACCTGGCATCCAATCTCTGAGCCGTCCCCATCGCTTGGGCAGTCACCAAAGACCAGAGATGCGACCAAAGCCAACGAGTACTTGTGTGGTGTAATCTGGTACAACCACTTGTAACCTCGAGGGATTGAAGCTCCAGGAGGGTTGAAGCCAATGAACAGGAAGAAGATCATTTGAATCAGCACACCAAAAATCGTAGCGACTTCGACAGTCGGCATAAGGTACGACATAAGCTGTCCAAAATACGCATGCCACAGCACGTGGATGGAGAGATGAAGCCAATAGGTGAAGAATGTGGCCGCTCCAGTGAACCCGACCATCGGGAAATATGGCGCCAAAAGCAGCACCGTACTAAAGAAGACGTACGGGATCTCTACCACTGTTGATCCCACAAAGTACCAGAGCGCATTATACGTCTGAGCAGCTCGCTCGCGGTAGAACACGAGACGATCCTGAGACGCCATTGGCATCACGCTGCTGAAAGTAATGAAGCCGAAGAAACTAGTCGTGCAGTACAGCATTCCCATACCCGAGTTGATGCCGGCGTACGAGGTGTACTCCGCACTGACGTAGGTAGCACCGAACAGCAGGCCGAGCGTAAACGCCAGGAAGAAACGCGTCAAGTTGTAGGACGCCGTGCGCCAGTACATCCTGAAGAAACGTTGGAGAAGGAATCTGGCCTGGGTCATCTCCGTCGCAGCACGCTTGTCACTGTAGGTCAGCTCAGGCAAGTCCGGGGACGGACGAGTCACACCATCACGATCCAAGTTCGACTGCAAGAAATCAAAGTGCTTGCTCGACTGGAAAACCTTGACGAAGTCCGTCTTGTCGCCGTTGCTGTTGCCCACAC
Source organism: Phytophthora cactorum (assembly GCA_016864655.1). NCBI lineage: Eukaryota > Oomycota > Peronosporomycetes > Peronosporales > Peronosporaceae > Phytophthora > Phytophthora cactorum. Next base: position 5,869 of record NHQK01000011.1, read on the forward strand.
CAGCACCGATTACCTCCAGCATCCATGTAGCAGGGTTGTAGTTGTCCTCCAATTTCGTAACGCCGTCGATCGACTCGAAATACGCGATCATTTCACTCGCATTCTTGCCCAGTTCACCCGCAAACACCGTCTCACCACCACGCTTCAACAGTAACAGACTGTCGAAAACGCTAAACACCTCCGTCGACGGCTGGTGGATCGTGCACACCACGGTACGACCCGTGTTCGCCACCTTTCGCACGCCGTCCATAATGAGTTTGGCAGAGCGAGCGTCAAGTCCACTCGTCGGCTCGTCCAGGAACAACACACTCGGTTGAGCCGCCAGCTCCACACCAATAGTCAACCGCTTCATCTGCTCCACAGAGCTGCCACGGATGATCTGGTCGGCAATCGGGTGCAAGTCCAGCAACTCCAAACACTCGTTCACAGAGTCGTACTTGTAGCTGTCGGGCACGTCGGCTCCCTGACGCAGGAACGCGCTGAACGTGAGCGCCTCACGGATAGTAGCCGACTCGGAGTGGATGTCCATCTGCTCGCAATAGCCCGTGGATCGACGGATAGCGAGGTCGGTGGCCGGGTGGCCATTCAGTAGAATGTGGCCGGCGATCTTGCCTCCGGTCTTGCGTCCGGCGATGACGTCCATGAGTGTGGTCTTGCCGGCACCCGAGGATCCCATGAGTGCCGTGATGGTACCGGGTAGAGCGTATCCGCTGATACCCTTGAGCAGGTCGATGGTTTCCTTGGGGTTGGCCGGGTCGGGCACGGTGTACCAGAGATCCTTGAACGCGACAGTGACCGGGACGAAGTGCTTCTCTCGCGCAGGAAGTACAGACACCACAGTCTCGTCATCTGTAGGTGATCCACGAGGGGTACGCATTAAACCGTAGTCATCCGAGGCATTGCCGTTGTTCTCCGAGTTGAGCGTCACATTCTCGGGACTCTCGAAGCGGTGATACTCGAGTGCAATGTACGATAGGAACATGAAGAAGACGTATGCTGCCGCCATGAAGACCATACCGTACCAGAGCCAGAACTTCTCGGTCGGTACCTCGAACGTCGTCAACGAGTACTCGCCCATGGTCATGTTGTAGGTGGCGCAGTAGTCCACACCATTGTACACACAGGTGTCAAAGCTGGAGTCGGTGTACTGATTCACGGCAAGCGCTCGAACTCCCCAGGCCATGGGGTTGATCCAGTAGATCCAGATGAGGTAGTCGGGGATTTGTTCCTTGGTGATGACGAAGCCGGCGAACACGACGAAGAAGAGAATGGAAACCACCGACACTGGGTAGGCCACATTCAAGTCTGGTGCAGCGCACGACAGGAAGAAGAACCACGCTGTCATCGCCAAATTCGTAATGAACAGCATCAACTCGAAGAGGAGAAAGGCTTCAATGGTGGACACGTAGCCACACATCCAGTAGACGATGGAGCCAAACACCAAGCTCTCAGCGAAACCCAATGGGATCTGACTCACCGAGTTGGAGAGCACAAAGGACGAGGTGCGGAAGAAATTGGCTCGACGCTGTTTGTAGAACACCTCACGAGCCGCCATGAACATCGGAATTTGCGCCTGTTGTCCAAGCGATACGAACAAGACAGCGTTGAAGATGATGCCCATCACAAGTTGCGCGTTGGTCTCGTCGAACTGGTAGAACACGCTCGAGTAGAGCAAGCCCATGAGGATGACCATGACGGAGCGACCCACCAGGAAGGCCGTGTCGCGCGTGGTCAGTGTGATCTGACGCTGCACAACTCTAATGGTGCTGTCCCAGAAGTTCTGGTGGAACTCTGGGATCGGGTCGATGTGCTTGGCCTTGTCTTCAATCAGGCTTGGATGCACTGGGCCGTGGAGATCTTCCATCATGTGTTGGTAGATGGCTGAGCGAGTGAAGACGTCAGCAAACTGACTGGCCGAGCGCGGGATACTGCTGGATGGGATCGAATTCACCTCGTACTGCGACTGCTTGTCGGTGCCCAAGTCCAGAAGGAAGTCGGCCACATCGCGACGCGGAGGACAATTGAAGCCCAGACTCTCGAAGTAGCCCAACGCCTCAGCACGGGGGCCATGGTACATCACGTGGCCCTCGTTCAGGATCACCACGTCGTCGAACAGCTCGAACACCTCGGGCGACGGCTGCAGCAACGAGATGACCACCGTCTTGCGGAACTTCTTGGCGATACTGCGCTGCGTGGTGATGATGTCGAAGGTGGCGGCGCTGTCGAGGCCCGTGCTGATCTCGTCCATCATCATGACGTACTTGTTGCCGAACTCCATTTCGCCCGTAGTCACGCGCTTACGTTCTCCACCAGACACACCGCGGGTCATGGCGTCGCCGACGATGGTGTTCTGGCAGTTGTCGAGTCCCAGCTGCTGGATGACGATGTCCGGGTAGTGCTTGAACATGGCTCGGGCAGCGTCGAGTGCGGCCAAGTTCTCCTCGGGTGTACCGCCAGCGAAATGCTGAGCGTCACGCTCCGAGAAGCCTCCGCCACAACAGGCGTGGGCGAACTCGAGTGTCTCCTTGACTGTCAGCGAAGGGTAGTGCTTGTCTCGCTGAGTGACGTACGAGACGAACTGTGGCAAACGTCGGAGCAACTCGTTGGCCGGTGCGCCGTTGTACGTGACCTCGCCCTCAACTGTGACGTTCTTCTGGTCTGGAAATCTGCCACTTAGCAGCTTCATGAGCGAGGACTTGCCAGATCCAGGCTGGCCCAGTACGAGAGTGATGGTGCCTGGCTTGAAGACTCCGCTGACGTTCTTGAGGATCTGCTTCTTGACCGTGTGCTTCTTGGCGCCCATACCTCGGACGCTCTTCATGAGTTCGTTGGCGAGCGTGGGCAGCTCGACCTTGATATCGGTCTCGTCCTTGACGACGATATCGGCTGAGATTGAGACGTCCTTGAAGCGCACCTCCATCTGCGGGAGTGTTCTGCCTAGTGCCTTCTCCATACGAGAGGCGACGTGGTCGTGGAGCGCCTGTGGTCCCTGTGCCATGAGCGTCATGCCATTGTCATTCTTGATGGTAGCACATATGGGCTGGCCTGAGATTATCGCTGCCATGATAACGTTTGGTGGCAGCTCAGTGGTGTTACTTAGTCTGGGGAAATGTTGGACTGAAGGCGCAAATTCAAAATTGATCTGCCTTGGCACAGAGTCGCGTGATTTCAGTGGAGCGAGTAATTATCCATACGTATTAATACATGTATCGAGAGAAGTTGAGACGTCATGTTGGTGAATTTCGCTGCGATTGTTTTTCCGTTTGATTGTGCGTCTGGCGAAAAGTGTAACGCCTGCCTCCGTTAAAAGGTTTCTTGCATCGTTCGTTGTGGAGTCGATTGGGCCGCGCATAATCGAAACTAGAGGTAAGATTTCATCCGAAACGAACGATGCAAGAACCTGCTTAACGGGGACATTGACAGGCCTCTCTAGTTGGGGGATTTTCGGAAATTTCCCTTAAAATGAGGATAGAGGGGACCTCAACTAGGACAGTGACTTGTTCAAGTGGCAAAATACAGATTAACCTCTCTTAGCTAGTATGGCTCGTGGACAAATTATTTATCAAGTATAGCAAGTTGATTAAGTTAGCCCGGAATTGAATACTAACCATCCACGTAGCGACCTCCACCCACCAACCGACAATCCATCTAAGCACTCTACTTCATTTCCGGACTTGCTACCAACGGACCAATGGCAACTATTCAACCATCTCGCCGCCAGACACCTGTCAGCCTAACCTACGAGGAAAAGAAGGCAATCTGCCTGTGGCATGGCCGTGACCCCTCTCTTCCTCAGCGTAAACTGGCTGAACGAGCAGCACGTGAGTTTGCCCTGACAAGAGCTCCAGCCCAAGGAACAATCTCAACTATCCTTAAGGACGCCAAGAACATTTTAACAACGAGAGTGGAAGATCTTAAGTCCAAGCGGCTCAGGGCCGTCACGTTCCCTAATGTCGACAAGGCTCTGGCGAACTGGGTACTTTTGTACCAAGATCGCCGCGTCACAGTTAGTGGCGATCTTATTAGAATGAAAGCCCAGCGATTGGCTGCCAAGAGTGGTGTAGCCCCACAAGAAATGCTAGCTTTCTCTAATGGATGGCTTGACGCGTTCAAGGCTCGTCATAACTTCAAGGAGTTCAAGCTGCACGGCGAGAGTGGCTCCGTTTGTACACAAGATATACCGAGTAAGATCGCTTCCGTCCGTGATGTTCTGAAGCTCTACGCGCTACAGGACATCTATAACATGGACGAAACGGGACTATTTCTTAAAATGTGTCCTGACAAGACTATTGCTCAACGACAGAAAGAGGGGTAAAAAGGAACAAAACGCGGATTACAGTTGCTTTGGCGTGCAACCCGGACGGATCTGATAAGCGAGAACCCTTAACTATTGGGCACGCATACAAACCACGGGCTCTTAATAAAAAGACCGGTGAGGAATTGGGCTTCTATTACCTCTACAACGAGAAGGCCTGGATGACGGGTGTGCTGTTTCAAGAGTGGCTACACAAGCTGGATGAAGAGATACGTGCATGTCGCTGTCATATTGCATTGCTGTTGGACAACGCTCGCCACATACAACCAGCAACATGGAGTTGAGCATCGTCAAGGTGGCGGTTTTACCTCCCAAAACTACGTCTAAGATTCAGCCTTTAGATGCGGGAATAATTGCATCTCTAAAGCGGCGTTACCGATAGCTCCAGCTTCAATAAGCACTTGCTGTTGAAGAACGCGGCTTGGTGCACGATATTTACAATGTGGATCAGCTTACTGCGATGCGTTGGGTTAAGTCCTGCTGAAGAGAGGTATCGAGCGACACAATGCTAAACTGTTTTCGCCACATGAGACTGGTTCTGGGTCGGTCGACCTCTCGCCGATCAATGAAGGAGGCTGATAAAATGATCAACGACAGTTTAGTTGAGTGCATGCGGCTGCTTCGGGTTCGAGACCCAATGAGCATTGACGAGTTTGAATGCTGCGATGAAGAAAATCACAACGTTACTATGGAGGAGTATACAACGGACGAGATTCTAAGCGAAGAGAACGACGATGCAATGTTGGAAGCGGTTGGATGAAGTGAATGTCCAGCTCGCGCCTACTGACGCCGATAGCCACACAGTGCTGTCTATGATCGCATGCAAAGAGAAGGTGGAAGCCATTGGAGTGGTGATGATGCTCTTAGCTGAGCACGCAGATGTAGAAGTCGATGCGCGACGGCCCTTAATTCGGCTGCAGAGGGGATTGCGAGACGAGCTGCGGGATGAGAATGGCTGATCCAAGAAACAAAAGCTGATGTCTGACTTTGTGATAATTTAGATCATGATAACTTTGATCTAAAAAAAATTAGATCAAAATTATCATGACCAACTCTCACGTCTCAAGTTAGACAGATATATTTGAAGTATACAAACTTACTGTCTACCAACTTGGTGGAATCTGATTGCATCAAGTACGACAGGATATATTCATAGACGAGCTCATCTTAGACAGGTTCTTCTGTAATTTCTGGCTGGAAGAAAGCGTAGTGTGACTAGTCGTGGTGCTCGCAGCGTCCTTATGCCCCTAGTTCGCGTCTACTAGGACCGTAAGTCAACTAATATAGGCAGCTGCCCAGCCGCCGGGTCCTCGTGTCCCTATTTATTTAAACGTCAAGTTCGTACTGCTCCAGCGCGTCCGCTAGAGACTCCTCAAATGCTCTGCCAAATACAGAGATGCCTCAACCACTCAACCCTTACTGTCAGCTTTCGATGCCGCTGCGCCGCACACTTATTCGTCGTCGCCTTCGACCGCTTTCCTTACGACCGGATTCCCCACCAGTCGTGGTACAACGTCTACGGCTCCTCACACTCTTCGTCGTCTCTGGCAGTTGTGTGTGACCCCACGATAGCACCAACCACTCACGACGTCCCTCCGTACACACGCCGCCACTCAGCAGCCAGCTCCCTTGCTACCGACCAACCGCTCTCTCCGTCTTTCTCACAACTCACACTCCTCGTAGGTGGGCCACTCGTACCACACGCAATGGCTTTGTAGTTCGTGGCACAAACAAAATACTGCAGGTCGTCAACGGTGGCTGGCAGAGGAAGACTCGCAAGAGCGCTGACTCGAGCAGGGTCGTGACGAACCCCTTCACTCGAGATGAGACGGCCACAACACTTGATCTCCAGTTCGAATAGCGACGACTTAGCCGTATTCAGCTTGAAATTAGCCTCCTTGACGATCTTAAAAAACACTTTGAGTGTCTCGAGTAACTCAGGCACTGTAGCGGCAAACAGAATGCCGTCATCCACCCATACTAGAGCTGAGTGCGGGATCAGGGGCGCTAGCTTCGTCTGGACTTGACTCTGAAAATGAAGCGCCGGGTCCATCGCTCCTTGGGGGACTCTTGCTGGAGTATAGACGCCATCTGGTGTAATAAACGAAAACACCTCGCGGCTCTCTTTATCGAGAGGCAACTGCCAGAAGCCTTGCGTGAAGTCAAAACTGGCGAAGACCTTCTTGTCATGGAAGGATTCATTCGTCGTAGCTGCCGTGGGCATCGTGCCAGCGATAGGGACAGTCATACTGTTAATTGGACGGTAGTCAATAGTGAGGCGAAACTTGTCCGACGTGCCAGGCTTGCGAACCGGGACCACAGCACATGCCCATCGAGAAGCATTATTCTGTTCCACGAGCCCATTGTCGACCAGCGACTTGACGTACTCCCGGATGAACTGCGCCTGTAGGGGTGCGTACTTACGCGGCGGGCTGCGATATGGCACCGCGTCGGGTTTTAGCGTGACCCGAAGAGGCCCAACCTTCGCAGGTGGGTCAGGGCCGACTGCAGCACGTCACACGTCAGGAAACAGTTCCAGCAGATCTCTGACTGCGTCGACATGATCTGTCGGCAGCCCATTGGCTACCGCACGATCGAGAAGCTGCGAGAGGGTAGTGATTGGTTCTTGGGCATCTTGAGGGTCGGGGATGCCATCACCAGCAGGAAACTCGTCCATGTCACGATCAAGCGATAAGGGACCGGCCAGCTGGGCAAGTTGTTCCTCCACGTCAATCCCAAGGCCCTTGTGGACATCACGTCCCAGTAAGACCTCGTCACCTCCGCCAGACAGAATTAGGCAAGGCACAGAGCGAATGGAGACTGGCCCAGCAATAGTCATCAGCTCAAGGTCTAACAGCACCTCCTGGTCACACACCAATCGTCGTCCGTCAGCCATTACCACCTCCATATTCGTACTTAGTAGAGTAGACGACAGCAGCGGCTGCACAGCGAGGAGCGATTCCACCACACCTTATGGGATGATGCTCTTGTCAGCACCGGTGTCCGGTATGTAAGCCACTTCAATTATCCCGTTAATCCGGACGGAGCCAGACGGTGTTGCGTACTTAGCGGCCTTAGAGCGGAGGGCGCTGGACCGTTTCTCTTTAGCTTCCTGAAACTTCTCCCTCGCTTCTGCCTGCTGTGCAACTGCAGCGGTGGGGCAGTTTTTCAGCCAGTGGGGCCCCTTACAGTGTAGACAGCCATCGTGCGGCGGGGAGCGAGGAGGCCGTGGAGCCTGATTCGACGGCGCTGGGGCAGGGGACGGAGCGGTGCTTGTCGGGGCGGACTTAGCGTTTCCTGACCGTTGGAGTTTTCGTTCGGGTTTCTTAGACTTGGAATCCCCTCGAACAGCATAATCCTGCGAAATTCGATGAAACCGCTGTTGTACCTTCGCATGCTCCAGTATCAGATCATAGAGGGCAACATCATCTGTTTTGCACTTGTACTTCTCTAAATCGATAAGTCGCACGATCTACGCCTTGAGAACAGGAGGCTGCAGGTTCTCAACCAACAGACGGTAACGAGCCTTCATTCTGTTCTTATAGCCGTCCTCTGACTCGTTGTCGGTTCCAATCAGGTGGCGTAGACCATTGTCCGCGATGATACCGATGAAGTCTTCGAAGTAACGGAAGATTCGGGCATCGCAGTCATCGATAGACAGGTCCATCTTAAGTTGCTTGTTGAACATAGCCTTGAGATCGGGCACGAAGTTATTCTTGAGGGTACCGCAGCGTGCAACCACGGCATCCATGATGTCCGTGTCGGTCACAGAGGACACAGGCTTCTTTAGCACATAGACAGCCAGGTTCTTTAGAGTCTTCGGGTTAACTGAACCCTTGACAGTTGCCACGACGTTTTCAAACGTCTCGCCATGAAGAGCGCAGCGGTGACGTATCTTCTCAACGTAGCGTTCCCACTCACGGTGCCAGTGAATGAGCGCTGTATGCTCCCAGCTTGACAGCTCTGGGGGGCGGATGACCTCGAACTTAGGCTGAGGGGTCGACATCTCCACGTCACCATCCGAGTCGACGGTGTAACACGTTCCCAACATGGTTGAAGCTGACTTCAACCGAACTTAATGCGAACCGCACTTAAGCCAGATACAAACTTTGCCAATTCACACTTAGGCGACGTGGCTCGGTACTTGAGCACGACGAGAGTCTCAGGAGTCACCACGCGCACTGAAGAGACGAGTTCCGGACAGCGGCGTCCGGGATCAATAAACTCACGCTTTGAAGAAGTGCAAAGCTAGCTTAGTCGCGTTTCCCGGGGACTTGTTCCAAAGAAGGAAAGTTGATTAATGAGCAAACTTAAAACAGGTAAAGATGCAAACTACGGCAGACTACAGCTCACGCTTAAGTCCTTCTGTATCTCCGTGTTCATGCAGGCGTGGCGGACGCGTGCTATCCGTCAGTCGTTGTCGTTGACGCATGTCTCCTGCCATTTGCTGTTGCTGGTGCGTGCGTGAAGACCACTTAACCTTACGAGAAGTGCGCACTTGCCTCTCATAGGCAGCAGGGGGCATGCATGTGGTTCCATTGGGCTCCGGTCGATGTTGTCGCTCCACAGTAGCAAGAGCTTAAGCGTCTCCATCAGACCGACAACGTCGGCCACGAGCTACAGGTGATCGGCGACCAGGTCGATGAAGAATTGGCGGCTCAGAAGGGCCTTTCTGAGCTGCTCGAGCCGTCCACCTTCAAGCGTGTGGCCATTGCGATGATGCTCCAAGTGCTGCAGCAGGCTACGGGTATCAACCTCATCATGAGCTACGGCGGCCTCATTTTCCAGGACATCACCAACGCCGGTATCTACTCGGCATTCTTCATCTCCGGTGTCAATTTCCTGAGTACCATTCCGGCTATGCGCTGGGTGGATACTACGGGACGACGTACACTGCTCCTGATCGGTGCCGTCGGTATGGTTACTGGTCACCTGTTCGCTGCTATTCTGTTCACTGCCATTTGCGACGGCAACGTTGATGATGCTGGTTGTCCGAGCGTGGGTGGCTGGTTCATCTGCGTCGGCTCAGCCTTCTTCGTCTTCAACTTCGCCATCTCGTGGGGACCCGTGTGCTGGATCTACCCGGCCGAGATCTTCCTGTTGAGCGTACGCGCCACCAGCGTGACGCTGTCCACTGCTGCGAACTGGGCTATGGGTGCCGTCATGACGGAGGTGGTGACGCTCTTCCCGCACCTGAACATCAACGGTGTCTTCTTCTTATTCGCGGGTCTGTGCTGCATCTGTGGAGTGTTCGTGTACTTCTTCTGCCCGGAGACCAAGGGCATCATGCTGGAGGACATCGAGGAACTGTTCCACAGCGGCAAGCCCAAGTCGCCTCACTTCGTCGACGTCAAGTCCCCCATCGAGACGGCGTAAGTTCACCAACAAGTTATTACTACGTCGTATGCTCCAAGCATCCTGTCTGCTCCTCCAGTGTATGCAGTCGTGTTGACCTCTTCCTTTGTTTCGAAACGATACGTTAACAAATTTGCACTTCGTGGAGCATTAACAAGTTTTTAATAACAGCCAGTGTTGGAAACAGAACTGCTGGCAAGACTTAGGCAGGTAGGAAGGGAGAGTGGGGAGACTTGGACGTCCATCGGGCCCTTGACGGGAATCGTTAGAGAGAAATCGTACGTCATCTCCCTTTTTCGCGTCTGTCCTCAATCGCTTTCAAGATGAAGCTGTCGATAAAATCGTGGAAGTTTTTGCAATTATCCATAAGAATCTTCTCCCAGCCGACGTTGAGGAACTTCTTGAGCTCCCAGAGCCAAGTAGGCGTCTGAATCCGCACACCAAACACCACGGAAGCCACATCAAAGGCTTCCAAGAACTCGTGGTCCTCCTCGCGGTCAAAAGTATCCTTTAGAGTGTCCAACTCCACACCAAAGCCGATCTTGGAGAACACGTCCATAGTAAAGTGGCTCAACTCTTTCTTGATACCAAAAGTTTGCCACGCGTTGCGTACTCGTTAAGAACGTCGAGAAATACTTGAAGATTTTCGCGTACCGTGTCTTCCGCATCATTTACATGGAGAAGAGGTGACTGACTAGCTGTCTTGCGTTGGCAGAACCAAGCATCACCGTCTGACACCGAGAGACCATTGCCTAGGACGTCGAACGACTGGTATTGGCTCACCGGTCTACGCAAAGAAGTTGTCGGCCTGAGTTTTGAGTACGTCCTCAAACAACTCAACCGACGATACTACAATCCATGGCTCCTTACCAGAATCTACAGTGTCCACGGCTCGGTTGTTAAACTCAGCGCATTGCTCACTGATCCAGTCGTCGAAGCGCAGTATGTTGCTGGTAATGTCCAGCATGTTGCCCAGTAGTGGGCACGTGCGCCATTTGCGCTTCTCCTTCTTGCCATTCGATCGTGTCAGTTTCATCGCGTCTCACGTGTCGAGTTCAATTCTGGTGGTGCGAGGCTGCAAAAAACTTGAAAATGGGAAAATGGCCCATGGATCTGTGATTCCTGCCTTGGAGCTCGGTGAAAGATGAGCCGTTGCTGAAGGCTAAAGAACCCGTCGCACAATCTCAGTAGCCTCTGATCTTGACGTTCCCTTTGAACTGGTTTCGTTGGAGCCGGATGCAACCCGAACGCCAGCATCAACTGGTGTATGCGTATGGATCTCCTGACAACGACCTTCTTCGGAGTGAACAGCATCCTGCCAATAGCTAGAACACCATCTACCGCTAATAGCGTGCTACCCACACGTAAAGTGCGACGTGGTCTCGACGTTTGCAGAAATCCCGTAAGACACGTGCTCTTGAACTCGATCAGCTTCTTATTCATGGGGTCGAATCCTCCAGCGAGCTCTATACAAATAGCAGATGACACGAGCTCCGATTTTACTCGATGGCGTGAGCGTGAAGGAGTATGAAACCTGAAAAGCGTCTTCCTTATCGTAGTGAAGCGCTCTTTTTTGATAAGATCAGCATTAGGAGTTGTAGAACGCAGTATTTCGTGAATAATTGTTGCTCGAAACGAGTGGGATGCCTTCTTCATCAAGTTCGAAGCCAAGCGAGCGGTACGCCTTCCCGTCGTGATCTTCACGCACTAAGTACTGCTGTCCATGAGTAAGAGCAATTCCAACGACCACTGCTATAAGCAGTACAGCGAAAACCCAAGCAATCGCAGGCACCGACATTGTCCACACATTGAACATGTGAGGGCACAACAAGGATCCAATGGTGGCTCCTAATCGACTGAAGCCGAACGCGTAACCCACACCGCGACCGCGAACTCCTGTAGCGAAATTCTCTGGTGCGTACACTAGGATACAACTCCAGCTTGCAGCAAGTAAAGCGGAGACTGTACAAGTTCCCATAACAACAAAAGGACCGCTCCACGGAGCGTGACTTATCAAAACCGCTGCTGCTGCAGCTGAAATGGCAAAGCAGGCCAAGGTCTGCATCCGATCATAGTTGTTCACCACCAGGGACGCTAGTATACAGCCAAGGACTTGAGCCACACCAATAAGCACCATCGTACTCCACCTCGAGAATACGTTGAACCCCCATAAACTAATGAGCGTCGGGACGTACGTGCCCAGAGCGTACGCTGACAACGCCACCACCGTCCACAACGCCCAAAGCTCCAGTGTGTTTGCCGACAATGACAGCGTCTTTATACCCACCGACGCTTGTGCCATCGAATCGCCTTGCACCGCGAATGGCGCCCGCTGCCCGTGTGTCTTCTCCACCTTCTCCACCACGATTAGCGCTTCATCCACCCTGTCCACACTCGCCAACCAACGTGGAGACTCTGGGATTCCGAAGCGCAGCACAGCCACGTACAGCACGCAGCCGCAAATGATCACGTACGTGGTTCTCCATCCAATCTGCGGCGCCAAACCGAAGGCCAACACCACGCCCAGGAAACCACCCACGCCCGTGAAAGCTTCTAACAGCGCCACCATGCAGCCTCGCATTGACCGTGGTGATAATTCCTGCACCAGTACAGTGGCGGTCGGTAGTTCACCGCCTAGTCCGACGCCGGCCACCACTCGCGCGATAATCACCTGGTAGTGCGTGGTCGCGCCGGCAGACAGCAACAGACCGGTCAGTGATAAGGTCATTGCCATCAGCAGAGCCGGCCGCCGTCCTCTAGTGTCTGCCATGTGACCAAATAGTGGCCCGCCTATCGCCGCGCCGACGAATATACCGACGCCTAGAGCTTCCAGAGCCCGTGTACCCATCCCGACATTGCAGGCCACGAGCCGTCGCGTGAATAGGAAGAGCACGAGCTCGGCCGTGTGCACGGCCCAGCTGATGCCTGTGAGCAGGAGGAGACGGACGTAGAACCAAGAAAGACGCGCGTCTAGAGAGTCCAGGCGGCGGTGAATATGAGCAGTCGACATGCTGAGTCCGACTTGAAGTGGAGACCGTCGCTGACGGATCCGTCCGAAGGAACCAGCGGCCGTGATTTGCTGTCCAAAACAATCTGAGTTGAATCTTTATGAGGAGGGGCTACACGTACATCGGGTAGCAATTGCTCATCTTGTTATTGCCAGCAACGCAGCGCGTTGAATAATTATGCAGAGTGGTAACTACATCTCTGAATACAGCACTTCCTCGCTGTGTGTGAGGCTAATATCGTCGTAATGCCGCTTCCAACTGCGGATTTCGTGACGCTCATTGCTATCTACCGTCCACTCGATCACCCGTGCCCGCCGAGAGAAATCGGACGCGCCGTACGCCCGTCCGAAGCCAGTGCCGCCTCCATAGCAGAGCTGTACGCCACCTACTAGACAGCAGTACTCGTTCACGTGGTCGTGGCCCACGAACGCCGCCTTGACCTCGTTCATCTCCGACAATGTAGACAGCAAGCGCAGATTCATGCCTTGGTCGTGCACCCACTCGTTCTTCTCGCCGTTGCAGCCGTCCTCCGAGTACGCGAACTCGACCAGTGGGATGTGGAAGAACATGACAGCAGGCAGGACCGAGTCGGTGCTGCTGTGTCGCTCCACGCGTCCAGTCTCGGACAACCGTCGGTAGTAGTCGATCTGACTCTGCTTGATCCAGTCGTACTGAGAAAACACGTACGGGTATTTATCCGTGAGCGCATTGGCACCCGAGTCCAAGAAGTACATGCGGAACACGGTGTCGTCTTGGCCACCCCAGGCGCCGGCAATTGGCGCCGTCACATTGAGCATGTAGTTGCCTACGCCGTCCACAGTCTCCGGTCCGCTCACCATGTACGAGTGGTTTTTCTCAGACACCATCTCGACAATCCTCTCTCGTGGGAAGTCCCCTTCCTGGTCGTGATTGCCGAACACCATTCCGTACGGAATGTTGCGTTCCTCGGCCGCTCTTGTGAGGGCGTCAATGGCCCGTTGGTGCGTGCTGGGGCCGTACACCTGCACGTTGTCGCCCGTGAACGCGATAAAGTCGGGGTTTTCCACGTCTAGCAACTGCTCTACGAACGCGTACGTGAGCGCCTCGGAGCAGTTTTGGCTGGCCATGCCCGCCGGCACGCTGGTGCCGCAGCCGACGGTCGGGATGCCCGTGATGTGGAGGTCGGCCAACTGCAGGATCTTGAACACCAGCGAAGTGTCGTCCGAGCTATTTCGAGCCCGGATCGGCGCCTTCTGCGCCGCGGCCGCCGCAACGCCGAACGCGGCCAACAGTGTCGCTACGAGTCTCATCGTGAAGTCTCACTCAGCGTGGAAGTTTGGAAATGGCTGCTCCAGATGTGATGTGCCCGGGACAGGGTCCGAATAGGATTCGATTCGCTTTTGAACAAAAACGCTCATGGGTCTTCATAAACTGTCGGCCAGAATTACCGCCGTTGATGGGGTGTTGCGTTGGACACAAATGAACTCGACCTTCACCAGCACAGTTGATGAAGCTCACGGACTGCTGCTGGACTGATTGTTAAGGTTAGTAATTGCTGGAACCCGATCAAGCTGTCGGTACATGTAAGACCTTAGAACGTGTTGAGGGCTCACGATGTTATCGTTGGACACTCGGTTCTGCATAATCGAGCTGCACGTCGCAAGGGTTTCAAAGCTTACGATGAAAAGAGGTAATGAATTGATGATGCGAGAGTAGCAGATTATTTTCGGGGTGGAAGTGAAGACGACCTTGCTGTTGCGTTTGTACATGTGTGCATCGACGAGCGAAGAGAACTGAGGTTTACGAGTTGTCGCGACTTTAATCGATGCATAAAGTATCCCATAAACAAAATCAAGCTTGTGTTTACCGTACTTGCGGGTTAGTCAAATCACTTCCACGTGCAACAACAGCTCAAACCTATGGCATTGTTTTTCGCATCTCGCCTTCATCAACATTTTCGAATGCTATGTTTTTGACAGTGAGGTGCGAAATGGCTGCGGATACCAACCTTACCACAGTTGAAGCGCTGGTGATCCCATTTGCATCCCGAGATTCGTCAAGAGTTCTGCAAAGTAGCTCACTCGGATAGAAAGTGACTGAAGGCCTGTCCAACGGCCAGCAAAGCTTTAGCAGTCATAGTTTGTCAGAGTCCAATTCACACACAATGGCGCATTCAGTCCCCGAGACGCCTCGATTCACATCTTCTAAAGTCTCTTGCGTGGTGTCATCTGGATCGGATACCGTTCACCAACGCCTGAATGCTCTGGATGCTCGCCTCTCGTGGTTCTACGTTCGTTTACTGCTGCTAACGGGTGTTAGTTGGGCGGTACACGCCGCTGAGCTCGTACTCTTCACCTTCACTCGACGTCTCGTCGCCCACAACGTGGGCATGGGGACGTACGCGTTGGAAGCAGTCGGCGTTGGAGTCTTCCTCGGATCTGCGCTCGGTGGGCCGCTCTTCGGTCGTCTTGCAGACGCTCGTGGGCGGCGCTCGGCTCTGCTATTTGCCATGACTCTATCGTTGGTGGGTTTGGCACTGTCGGCCATGGCGAAGAAGGACTACCATGTGATCGCAGCGAGAATTGTTGCAGGTATCGGACTTGGTGGAGAACTCCCGGCTGCTACGGTCCTAGTGCAAGAATTGGCGCCGAGATCCATGCGAGGCCGCATGGTAGCTTTACTCGAGGCTTTCACGGGCGTGGGTGGCGTCGTAGGTGTAGCATTGGCTTTCGGGCTAGCGCCGCAACTCGGATGGAGAGGGACTTACTTGACGATCTGCGGCTGCGTGTTGTACGCGGGAGTACTGCGTTTCGGTATTCCTGAGTCCCCGCGATGGCTAGCGAGTGTGGGCAGAGTGGACGAAGCTTTGTGTGTCGTGGAGAAGCTGGAACGAGCTCATGGGACGCGAGAACGATACGATAATCTCAAAGTGCACGACGCGGTGGGATCTGTGCTTTCAGTTGCACAAGTGAAGGCGTCTGCATTCGACAAACCTGTGCAAACGTTGGTGCTGTGGACGTTGTGGACTGTGATGGCGGTGTCATCTTACGCGCTGGGAGTATACGTCCCCACGCTCATCAGTATGTCTGGGTTTAACATGTACGAAAGATGGAGCACGATCGTGCTGCTCCACGGGTCACAGATTCTCGGCTGCATTGGAGCTTCGTTGATGTTGGAGACTCGGGGTCGCAAGCAATCGCTCGGATTTTTTGCTTCATTGGCATCGGTGGTGTCGGTGTTGCTAAGCTACATGCCTTGGTACCGGTACGTAGTGATTGTCGGGACTTGCTCCATGTCGGTGTTACTGGCAGGCACCTGGAGCTGTGTGCTAGCCTACACACCTGAGAATTACACAACGGCTGTGCGAGCTCGAGGGGTGGCGTACGCGTTTGGCTTCAGCCGTCTTGGCGCCTCCGGTGGTGCACTACTGTATCCTCACATGTTCGACGTGTGGCTCATGTCGGTGCCTGCTATTACGTGGGTGTTTGCTGGACTATTAGCTGCTACGGTTTTCGGAGTTGTGGTTCCCTACGGCTTTGACCCTTTAAAGGATGGATACAGCGACGAAGTGGACTCGCAAGACTCGGACACTGACTTGGAATTGGGAGCCGACCACGAGAAGGAAGATTCCCCGCTTGTGGTTAATGTTGACGGAAGCACGTAAGTTGTCAAACTATAAGGGATCGGAAACGAAGTTGTCGATGCAGCAAGAACCAGAAGTGCTGCTACGGTCAATTCTCATTTTTATTGTTATTTATCTTAATTTCTACAATGGTGTGGAGTTTCGTCAGTAATTATTCTGCCACGCATTTCCTCCTCGAGCGGAACATCTGTGCAGGAGTTGACATGTCTGTGCTGCAGGGATGTGAAATATGTCGCACTCTCGATTACTTGACAGCAATACAGTCCAGCAGATCATCAAACGCTGGTCCACAGCGTGGAATGTAGGACTCTCGAGCATGTCCACTTTTAAAATCATCATAATCCAAAGCCGTTGAGTGTTGACGGGGTACCTGCAAGCAGATCGCATCGCTACGTTTCCTCAGTTTCAATTGACCCCAAAAAGCTTCGAGCCACCTTACGTCATGCGGTATGAAGCTGTCGAATCACCAAACTTACAGCAAAACTCGCTTCCCGCCCCTCCTCGCAAGTTTCTGCATTCCATTGACGCTCGACTGAATGCACTCGAGCCTCGCCTCTCATGGTTCTACGTTTGCCTACTACTACTCACGGGTGTGAGCTGGGCGATTCAAGCGGCTGAGCTCGTTCTGCTCGTTTTCACGCGAGTGCTCGTTGCCAACGACATCGGGATGTCGACACAGGTCCTCGGAGTCTTTGCGGCCAGCATTTTCATGGGTTTAATGGTTGGAGGCCCGATCTTTGGTCACGTTGCAGACCGATTTGGGCGTCGGATATCAATTATGATAGCGATGATGTTTTCGTTTGGAGGCCTAGCAGTGTCGGCTCGCGCGAACGCCGAGTACATGCTGCTTATTGGTCGCGTACTTACTGGTATCGGCTATGGTGGACAGCTCGGTTCGACGGTGGTTCTGGTTCAAGAATTGGCTCCTCGGTCCATGAGTGGTCGCGTGGTGTCGTTGCTCGACGCTTTCACGGGGATTGGGGGGTTGCTCGGTGTGACTTTGGCTTTTGCAGTGGTGCCACGTTTGGAATGGCGCACTACATACCTAGCAACGTGTGGACTTGTGCTGCACGCAATAGTGTTGCGGTTCACTGTTCCAGAATCACCGCGTTGGCTTGCTAGTGTCGGTCGCACGGAAGAAGCTTATGCTGTTGTGGAAAAGATCGAGCACTTACATGACATTCAGTCACCTGGTGATGATACCCAACAGTTAGAGCTCGAATTTACGTCTGCTCTGGAATCTCCACCTTCAATAGCGGCGAAGCCTTCGCTCCTCATGCGACTGTCCCCCACGCTAGTTCTATGGATTTTGTGGATTTCAATGACCTTGTCATCGTACACACTTGGCATCTACGTTCCAACGCTTATCAGCCTCAGTGGCTACAACGTATTCGCGAACTGGAGCACTATTGGAGTGCTGCATGTCGCTCAAACGGTTGGTTCTATCGCAGCAGCAACAGGATTGGACACGTACGGATTCCACCGCTGCTTCGCTGTCTTTGCAACTTTGGCTACTATCTTCTCGGTTGTGTTGAGCTACGTGACTTGGTCACGTGCGGAAGTCATTGCCGTCACTTTCGTGGTGACTGCTCTACTGTCTGCTTGCTGGGGCTGTGTCCTGGCGTATACCTCAAGACACTACACGACAACTCACCGCGGTCGAGGAATGGGGTATGCTGTTGGGGTAAGCCGTTTGGCTGCTGTCGGAGGAAGCTATCTGTACCCTCGTATGTTCAACGTGTGGGTCCTGTCCGTGCCTGTGCTGTGTTGGATCTTTGGTGGAGTATTGACGATTATCGCTGTGGGCGTCGTACCTCGCTTCGGTTACCGGCCTTTGGGCCAAGAAGATGACACAGATTCATGCGCATGGACATCGGTCGCTGAGCTGGAGAATGGCATGTCGAGTGAAGAGCGCTCAGAAGGAGCTAAAACCGCCGAAGGGGAGTCAGTGACATCGAGACAATAAAGACGATAGTGATAAATAGCATGTACTTCAGTATCATTTGAGTGAGTGGAACTTTGAGTCAAAAATCTTCGACGAAATGATCAAAAACTGACAATTTCAGGGCGACATAATTTACGTCGTGGAAATGTGAAAATGCCAATTTCAGAGCGACATAACTAACGTCTGCCCCCAAAAAAAACGAATTTTTCGCTTACAGGCACGACATTAATAACGCCCACGCTTTTAAATCCAAAATCGATGAGAGTGTATTGATTATGAAATGTGCCGAGCAATCACCGCTTCTGGTGGTTCACAAAGCGCATGGCCAGAAGTGTGAGTACGCGGAAGAAAACCAGGAACGCGAGCACGATGGCGCAGTTGCGCCAGATCTCGCTGTGCTTCATGAGGAAAACGTCCTCCAAGTACTCCTTCACGGTGAGACCCGAAGGAAGAGACGGCGGTACGTTCGTCATTTGCTCACACCCAACTTCGCTCCCATCACCGTCGCTAGGACAGTCACCAAACACAATCGTAGCCATCGCTGCGAGCGTGTACTTCTGCGGTGTGATGTGGTACAGCCACTTGTAACCCGTCGGGAGGTCTCCGGCAGGAGGACTGAAGCCCATGAACAGGAGGAAGATCAGTGCCATGAGCATCCCCAGAATCTGTGCCACTTCCACGTTCGGCAGTAGGAAGACCAGGAACTCACCGATGTACGCCTGCAACAGCACGTGCAGCGACACAGTGAGCCAGAACGTGAGGAAGGCTCCAAAGCCAGTGAAGCCCACCATCGGGTAGAAGGTGGCCATAAACAGCAGCACTGCCAGGAACGTGTACGGGATCTCCGCCACACTCGAGCCGAAAAAGTACCAGAACGCGTTATACGTCTGCGCTGCTCGCTCACGGTAAAAGACCGCTCGCTCTTGCGACGCGATGGGCAAGGCGCTGTTGAACGACCCAATTCCGAGGAAACCAACGGCCAGGTACATCATGCCCATTCCCGAGTTGATGCCCGAGTACGAAGTGTACTCGGCACCGACGTACGTGACGCCGAAGACGAGACCCAGCACCAACGACACGAAGAACCGGGTCAAATTGAACGAAGCTGTACGCCAGTACATGTTGAAAAACCGCTGCAGTAGGAACTTCATCTGGGTGATCTCCGTCGCAGCACGCTTGTCACTGTAGGTCAGCTCAGGCAGGTCCGGGGACGGACGAGCCACACCCTCACGATCCAAGTTCGACTGCAAGAAATCAAAGTGCTTGCTCGACTGGAAAACCTTGACGAAGTCCGTCTTGTCGCCGTTGCTGTTGCCCACACCAGCACCGATTACCTCCAGCATCCATGTAGCAGGGTTGTAGTTGTCCTCCAATTTCGTAACGCCGTCGATCGACTCGAAATACGCGATCATTTCACTCGCATTCTTGCCCAGTTCACCCGCAAACACCGTCTCACCACCACGCTTCAACAGTAACAGACTGTCGAAAACGCTAAACACCTCCGTCGACGGCTGGTGGATCGTGCACACCACGGTACGACCCGTGTTCGCCACCTTTCGCACGCCGTCCATAATGAGTTTGGCAGAGCGAGCGTCAAGTCCACTCGTCGGCTCGTCCAGGAACAACACACTCGGTTGAGCCGCCAGCTCCACACCAATAGTCAACCGCTTCATCTGCTCCACAGAGCTGCCACGGATGATCTGGTCGGCAATCGGGTGCAAGTCCAGCAACTCCAAACACTCGTTCACAGAGTCGTACTTGTAGCTGTCGGGCACGTCGGCTCCCTGACGCAGGAACGCGCTGAACGTGAGCGCCTCACGGATAGTAGCCGACTCGGAGTGGATGTCCATCTGCTCGCAATAGCCCGTGGATCGACGGATAGCGAGGTCGGTGGCCGGGTGGCCATTCAGTAGAATGTGGCCGGCGATCTTGCCTCCGGTCTTGCGTCCGGCGATGACGTCCATGAGTGTGGTCTTGCCAGCACCCGAGGACCCCATGAGCGCCGTGATAGTACCGGGTAGAGCGTATCCGCTGATACCCTTGAGCAGGTCGATGGTTTCGTTTGGGTTGGACGGGTCAGGCACGGTGTACCAGAGATCCTTGAACGCGATAGTGACCGGGACGAAGTGCTTCTCGCTGTCAGGGGCGACCGCGACCACCGCATCGCTTCCGTTCGGCGAGCTGCGGGGAGTTCTCAATAAACCATAGTCGTTCGAGGCGTTGTCCTTGCCCTCCGAGTCGAGAGTCACATTCTCGGGACTCTCGTATCTGTGGTACTCCAGTGCAATATACGACAGGAACATGAAGAAGACGTACGCGGCAGCCATGAACACGATGCCATACCAGAGCCAAAACTTCTCCGACGGCACCTCGAAAGTACTGAGAGAGTAGTCTCCGACCGTCTGGTTGAAGCTTTCGCAGAAGTTGACGTCGCCGTAGGTACATGTGTCGAATGCAGAGTCACTGTACTGGTTAACAGCCAGAGCGCGCACGCACCACGCGATCGGGTTGATCCAGTAGATCCAGATGAGGTAGTCGGGGATCTGCTCCTTCGTGATGACAAAGCCTCCAAACAGAATGAAGAAGAGGATCGAGACGCTGGAAATCGGGTTGGCCACGTTGAAATTCGGCGCGGCAGATGCCAAGAAGAAGAAAAACGCCGTGAAGGCGAGGTTCGTGATGCACAGCATCAGAATGAACAGGAAGAACGCCCCGATCGTGTCCACGAAGCCGCACATCCAGTAGACAATGGAGCCGAACACGATACTCTCCAGAAGAATCGGAGGCAGCTGGCTGGCGGAGCTCGAAAGCACGTACGATGCCGTCCGGAAGAAGTTGGCTCCGCGCTGCTTGTAGAACACCTCACGCGCAGCCATAACGGTAGGGATCTGAGCGGACTGACCCAGTGACAGACACAGCACCGACGCGAAAATAACGCCCATGACCAGCTGCGCATTGGTTGGGTCGATCTGGTAGAAGACGCTTGAATACAGTAGTCCCATGATGGTGTTCATGAACAAGCGGCCAACGAGTGCGGCCGAATCACGCAACGTCACTCTCATCTGTCGCTTCATGAGCAAGGCAGTGCTGTCCCAGAAGTTCTGGTGGAATTCTGGCTGGGCGTTCATGTGCAACTCCTTGTCTTGAACGAGACCGGGGTGGACGGGGCTTTCAAGATCAACAAGCAATTGGTGGTAGATAGACGAGCGCTTGAAAGCGTCGGCAAACTCACTCGACGAGCGTGGGATGTTGACTCCTGGGGCGACTTCCACCTCGTACTGGGCCTGCTTGCTGGTTCCAAGATCCAACAGGAAGTCAGCGACGTCGCGACGCGGAGGACACTTGAAGCCCAGACTCTCGAAGTAGCTCAACGCCTCAGCACGGGGGCCATGGTACATCACGTGGCCCTCGTTCAGGATCACCACGTCGTCGAACAGCTCGAAGACCTCGGGCGACGGCTGCAACAACGAGATGACCACCGTCTTGCGGAACTTCTTGGCGATACTGCGCTGCGTGGTGATGATGTCGAAGGTGGCGGCGCTGTCGAGGCCCGTGCTGATCTCGTCCATCATCATGACGTACTTGTTGCCGAACTCCATCTCGCCCGTAGTCACGCGCTTACGTTCTCCACCAGACACACCGCGGGTCATGGCGTCGCCGACGATGGTGTTCTGGCAGTTGTCGAGTCCCAGCTGCTGGATGACGATGTCCGGGTAGTGCTTGAACATGGCTCTGGCAGCATCTAGAGCGGCCAAGTTCTCCTCGGGTGTACCGTTGACGAAATGCTGCTCGTCACGCTTAGATAGACCTCCACCACAACAGGCGTGCGCGAACTCGAGCGTCTCCTTGACTGTCAGTAATGAGTAGTGCCTGTCTCGCTGAGTCACGTACGAGACGAACTGGGGGAGATGCGTCTGCATGTCGTTAGCCGGCGTACCATTGTACGTGACCTGTCCGTCCAACGTGATGTTCTTTTCGACGGGGAATCGGCCGCTCAGCAGCTTCATGAGTGAGGACTTGCCGGATCCAGGCTGGCCGAGGACCAGCGTGATAGTACCGGGCTTGAAGACGCCGCTGACGTTCTTGAGGACCTGCTTCTTGACGACGTGCTTGCTAGAGCGCATTTCACGGAAGCCTGTCTTGATGACGTTGACCAGAGTAGGCAGCTCGACTGTGGCGTCGGTCTCGTCCTTGACCATGATGTCGGCCGAGATTGAGACGTCCCGGAATCGCACTTCCATCTGCGGGAGGTTCTTGCCCAGCGCCTTCTCCATACGAGAGGCGACGTGGTCGTGCAGCGCCTGCGGTCCCTGTGCCATGAGCGTCTTGCCGTTGTCGTACTCGATGGTGGCGCGCATGGGCGCGTTTGACGCGTTTGTAGCCATACTAACTGCGAGTCTGTTCCAGCAGCTTGCGCTTCGTAACTCAGAGGAGTTGGTGTCGCTGGTAGGACTCAAATTGCAAAGTGATCGATCTATCGGGGAGAGCTGTCGTTTAGCGGCTGCGGTGTCGCTGGCTGAACCATTTTAGAAATAGCTTTTTGTTTACGACCGTGGCACGTGACCAATCAGAGGCTTGTATAGATTATGGGACGGGAATCAACGACCATCACTCCGTGGATGTTGATTCCCAGGTTACCCCCCCCCCCCCCACGCGATCAACGATGACCAGGGATGCCCAAAATACGATAAATTTGAATTGTAAGTTGAGAAAAGAAATACATAATCTGTTGCACTCCATCCACAGAGACAAATAAATAACTGAGTAAAAGCAACGACCACAATAGATTATTGCGATACTGTTAGCATTTACAGGCACTGCTCCACCGTTGCCACGTCGTAGTAGGAGCTGTTCATTTTCAGGAACATGATCATTTCTAGCATCATTGGCGACAGGCGTTGGCGCTCGTGGCGTAGCACAGCACGCGCAATGCTAAAAAGCCTTTCCACGATGTTGGAGGTTGAACTGCAGCACCAGAACTAGATGAATGGCCTCAGCAAATTCTACGATTTGGGTTGGAGCTCAGTAGCTCCGTGAAATAAATTCCCTATTTTTACGAAATGGCAACATAAATAACGGTTGAAAGTAGGACACGTCCTAAAATAAATAATTTTACTGAGAAATACAAATTTATTTTTGGAAGTATCTATTTTTGGGCATCTCTGTCGATGACCGTTATCGCAGGCCGCAATTTCTTTCGTCCTATCGGCACACGTAGAAGCCAAGCGCCCTTATCATACAAGCTGTCCGGATCACCTTGCCACTCTGCTGGCTCGTAAGCAGCGCAATATGTATCAGCAGCAGAGCAGGAGGCTGGTATCCTATACATGTACCAGTACTTGGTATTGGAGTTATGATCAATCACACGAAAAATGCATTGAAAACAGCACAATCAACCTTCGCTGCTGCACCACTACATGTATGTATAGCTTCCTGTTATTCTGCTCTGCTTTGCGTAATTGTTGGCTTTTTTTTTAAGATTCACGATGCCGGCACTGACGAATGGGCCGCAATCACTGTTTGTCACGGGATACCCCCGATCAACAGACAATGCCTAGAGCCTCTGGTACATGTACATGTAGAGGTTCTCGCTCGTGTGACTACCGGTAGACCAGACGAATTGATTGGGGGGCCCTACGACAGATAGCGATTGCGTACAAGTTTTCTGAAATTTATTTCAGAGTATCTCGGCGATCAGACTTTCCGCTCAAAATACTTGTAGCTCTAAAATCAGGAAATCAAATAAACTGGAATGACTCGAAAACGCCCTGTAATCTCTAATACATGCACACATTCAAGAAAATACAAAACACCCATTCAAATGTTGCTCGAAGGTCTGGATGTCGCGATAGTATGCCTAACAAACTACACTGCAATCATGCAGAGCTGAATCACCCCAGGCACATGCACCATGCTCGCTCGACATTCGTTGAAATTTACTCCCTAAACGGTAACGAAACGAGCAATCACTCAGCTTCTTGCAACATTGGCGCATTCACCCCGTCACCCCAGACGCACTTCACAATCGGCATCAGATGCTTTTTGAGCAGGGGTAGCGCGACTCTTTACCTGCAGTATAATTGAAGATTGTATTTTCTTGGAGTCAAGTACAAATGCTATTAATAGTCAGCGGCACTATCGGATATGTCGTCGAGGCTCGACATGTTAACAGCTCGAACGGCGACGAGAACAATAAACATCAACGATCAAGCTTGCACAGGCCCCTCGATCGTCTTCATTCAACTTTTGGGGATCCTACCAATACAAACACGTGCAAATACTATGATCGCGATTAGTTTGCAAAACGCCCCAAACATGTTGTTGCTATCGCTATATAGCATCGGCTAGACCCGAGTAACAAACCACAACGTTTCTCCTTCTACATGTACAAGGCAGTGGCACGAGTAAGAACACACGGTTTATCAAAAAAAAAACAAAGCGTTAGCAAGTGACATGGTGAATTTCAGAGCCCACCCGCGCGCACTGGCGGCCTTGTTTTAAAAATAATATTTTAAAAATTTGAGCCGCTCTAGATATTTTAAAACAAAAATCTAGAGGTTAAAAAGTGCATGTACAGGAGTCAACATGTTCGAAGTGATGGTCGTTATTCCAATCCCCAGGTCTTGCAAGAGTTGTAAACAAAAAGCATTGTCCGAAACCAAGTTCAGCGTAATAATTGGTCTGCAATGAGGGTGCATGTAGCTGCACAACGCGCCGCTAAACGACAGCTCTCCCCGATAGATCGATCACTTTGCAATTTGAGTCCTACCAGCGACACCAACTCCTCTGAGTTACGAAGCGCAAGCTGCTGGAACAGACTCGCAGTTAGTATGGCTACAAACGCGTCAAACGCGCCCATGCGCGCCACCATCGAGTACGACAACGGCAAGACGCTCATGGCACAGGGACCGCAGGCGCTGCACGACCACGTCGCCTCTCGTATGGAGAAGGCGCTGGGCAAGAACCTCCCGCAGATGGAAGTGCGATTCCGGGACGTCTCAATCTCGGCCGACATCATGGTCAAGGACGAGACCGACGCCACAGTCGAGCTGCCTACTCTGGTCAACGTCATCAAGACAGGCTTCCGTGAAATGCGCTCTAGCAAGCACGTCGTCAAGAAGCAGGTCCTCAAGAACGTCAGCGGCGTCTTCAAGCCCGGTACTATCACGCTGGTCCTCGGCCAGCCTGGATCCGGCAAGTCCTCACTCATGAAGCTGCTGAGCGGCCGATTCCCCGTCGAAAAGAACATCACGTTGGACGGACAGGTCACGTACAATGGTACGCCGGCTAACGACATGCAGACGCATCTCCCCCAGTTCGTCTCGTACGTGACTCAGCGAGACAGGCACTACTCATTACTGACAGTCAAGGAGACGCTCGAGTTCGCGCACGCCTGTTGTGGTGGAGGTCTATCTAAGCGTGACGAGCAGCATTTCGTCAACGGTACACCCGAGGAGAACTTGGCCGCTCTAGATGCTGCCAGAGCCATGTTCAAGCACTACCCGGACATCGTCATCCAGCAGCTGGGACTCGACAACTGCCAGAACACCATCGTCGGCGACGCCATGACCCGCGGTGTGTCTGGTGGAGAACGTAAGCGCGTGACTACGGGCGAGATGGAGTTCGGCAACAAGTACGTCATGATGATGGACGAGATCAGCACGGGCCTCGACAGCGCCGCCACCTTCGACATCATCACCACGCAGCGCAGTATCGCCAAGAAGTTCCGCAAGACGGTGGTCATCTCGTTGTTGCAGCCGTCGCCCGAGGTCTTCGAGCTGTTCGACGACGTGGTGATCCTGAACGAGGGCCACGTGATGTACCATGGCCCCCGTGCTGAGGCGTTGAGCTACTTCGAGAGTCTGGGCTTCAAGTGTCCTCCGCGTCGCGACGTCGCTGACTTCCTGTTGGATCTTGGAACCAGCAAGCAGGCCCAGTACGAGGTGGAAGTCGCCCCAGGAGTCAACATCCCACGCTCGTCGAGTGAGTTTGCCGACGCTTTCAAGCGCTCGTCTATCTACCACCAATTGCTTGTTGATCTTGAAAGCCCCGTCCACCCCGGTCTCGTTCAAGACAAGGAGTTGCACATGAACGCCCAGCCAGAATTCCACCAGAACTTCTGGGACAGCACTGCCTTGCTCATGAAGCGACAGATGAGAGTGACGTTGCGTGATTCGGCCGCACTCGTTGGCCGCTTGTTCATGAACACCATCATGGGACTACTGTATTCAAGCGTCTTCTACCAGATCGACCCAACCAATGCGCAGCTGGTCATGGGCGTTATTTTCGCGTCGGTGCTGTGTCTGTCACTGGGTCAGTCCGCTCAGATCCCTACCGTTATGGCTGCGCGTGAGGTGTTCTACAAGCAGCGCGGAGCCAACTTCTTCCGGACGGCATCGTACGTGCTTTCGAGCTCCGCCAGCCAGCTGCCTCCGATTCTTCTGGAGAGTATCGTGTTCGGCTCCATTGTCTACTGGATGTGCGGCTTCGTGGACACGATCGGGGCGTTCTTCCTGTTCATTCTGATGCTGTGCATCACGAACCTCGCCTTCACGGCGTTTTTCTTCTTCTTGGCATCTGCCGCGCCGAATTTCAACGTGGCCAACCCGATTTCCAGCGTCTCGATCCTCTTCTTCATTCTGTTTGGAGGCTTTGTCATCACGAAGGAGCAGATCCCCGACTACCTCATCTGGATCTACTGGATCAACCCGATCGCGTGGTGCGTGCGCGCTCTGGCTGTTAACCAGTACAGTGACTCTGCATTCGACACATGTACCTACGGCGACGTCAACTTCTGCGAAAGCTTCAACCAGACGGTCGGAGACTACTCTCTCAGTACTTTCGAGGTGCCGTCGGAGAAGTTTTGGCTCTGGTATGGCATCGTGTTCATGGCTGCCGCGTACGTCTTCTTCATGTTCCTGTCGTATATTGCACTGGAGTACCACAGATACGAGAGTCCCGAGAATGTGACTCTCGACTCGGAGGGCAAGGACAACGCCTCGAACGACTATGGTTTATTGAGAACTCCCCGCAGCTCGCCGAACGGAAGCGATGCGGTGGTCGCGGTCGCCCCTGACAGCGAGAAGCACTTCGTCCCGGTCACTATCGCGTTCAAGGATCTCTGGTACACCGTGCCTGACCCGTCCAACCCAAACGAAACCATCGACCTGCTCAAGGGTATCAGCGGATACGCTCTACCCGGTACTATCACGGCGCTCATGGGGTCCTCGGGTGCTGGCAAGACCACACTCATGGACGTCATCGCCGGACGCAAGACCGGAGGCAAGATCGCCGGCCACATTCTACTGAATGGCCACCCGGCCACCGACCTCGCTATCCGTCGATCCACGGGCTATTGCGAGCAGATGGACATCCACTCCGAGTCGGCTACTATCCGTGAGGCGCTCACGTTCAGCGCGTTCCTGCGTCAGGGAGCCGACGTGCCCGACAGCTACAAGTACGACTCTGTGAACGAGTGTTTGGAGTTGCTGGACTTGCACCCGATTGCCGACCAGATCATCCGTGTGCAGCTCTGTGGAGCAGATGAAGCGGTTGACTATTGGTGTGGAGCTGGCGGCTCAACCGAGTGTGTTGTTCCTGGACGAGCCGACGAGTGGACTTGACGCTCGCTCTGCCAAACTCATTATGGACGGCGTGCGAAAGGTGGCGAACACGGGTCGTACCGTGGTGTGCACGATCCACCAGCCGTCGACGGAGGTGTTTAGCGTTTTCGACAGTCTGTTACTGTTGAAGCGTGGTGGTGAGACGGTGTTTGCGGGTGAACTGGGCAAGAATGCGAGTGAAATGATCGCGTATTTCGAGTCGATCGACGGCGTTACGAAATTGGAGGACAACTACAACCCTGCTACATGGATGCTGGAGGTAATCGGTGCTGGTGTGGGCAACAGCAACGGCGACAAGACGGACTTCGTCAAGGTTTTCCAGTCGAGCAAGCACTTTGATTTCTTGCAGTCGAACTTGGATCGTGAGGGTGTGGCTCGTCCGTCCCCGGACCTGCCTGAGCTGACCTACAGTGACAAGCGTGCTGCGACGGAGATCACCCAGATGAAGTTCCTACTGCAGCGGTTTTTCAACATGTACTGGCGTACAGCTTCGTTCAATTTGACCCGGTTCTTCGTGTCGTTGGTGCTGGGTCTCGTCTTCGGCGTCACGTACGTCGGTGCCGAGTACACTTCGTACTCGGGCATCAACTCGGGAATGGGCATGATGTACCTGGCCGTTGGTTTCCTCGGAATTGGGTCGTTCAACAGCGCCTTGCCCATCGCGTCGCAAGAGCGAGCGGTCTTTTACCGTGAGCGAGCAGCGCAGACGTATAACGCGTTCTGGTACTTTTTCGGCTCGAGTGTGGCGGAGATCCCGTACACGTTCCTGGCAGTGCTGCTGTTTATGGCCACCTTCTACCCGATGGTGGGCTTCACTGGCTTTGGAGCCTTCCTCACGTTCTGGCTCACTTTGGTTCGCTGCACGTGCTGTTGCAGGCGTACATCGGTGAGTTCCTGGTCTTCCTACTGCCGAACGTGGAAGTGGCACAGATTCTGGGGATGCTCATGGCACTGATCTTCCTCCTGTTCATGGGCTTCAGTCCTCCTGCCGGAGACCTCCCGACGGGTTACAAGTGGCTGTACCACATCACACCGCAGAAGTACACGCTCGCAGCGATGGCTACGATTGTGTTTGGTGACTGTCCTAGCGACGGTGATGGGAGCGAAGTTGGGTGTGAGCAAATGACGAACGTACCGCCGTCTCTTCCTTCGGGTCTCACCGTGAAGGAGTACTTGGAGGACGTTTTCCTCATGAAGCACAGCGAGATCTGGCGCAACTGCGCCATCGTGCTCGCGTTCCTGGTTTTCTTCCGCGTACTCACACTTCTGGCCATGCGCTTTGTGAACCACCAGAAGCGGTGATTGCTCGGCACATTTCATAATCAATACACTCTCATCGATTTTGGATTTAAAAGCGTGGGCGTTATTAATGTCGTGCCTGTAAGCGAAAAATTCGTTTTTTTTGGGGGCAGACGTTAGTTATGTCGCTCTGAAATTGGCATTTTCACATTTCCACGACGTAAATTATGTCGCCCTGAAATTGTCAGTTTTTGATCATTTCGTCGAAGATTTTTGACTCAAAGTTCCACTCACTCAAATGATACTGAAGTACATGCTATTTATCACTATCGTCTTTATTGTCTCGATGTCACTGACTCCCCTTCGGCGGTTTTAGCTCCTTCTGAGCGCTCTTCACTCGACATGCCATTCTCCAGCTCAGCGACCGATGTCCATGCGCATGAATCTGTGTCATCTTCTTGGCCCAAAGGCCGGTAACCGAAGCGAGGTACGACGCCCACAGCGATAATCGTCAATACTCCACCAAAGATCCAACACAGCACAGGCACGGACAGGACCCACACGTTGAACATACGAGGGTACAGATAGCTTCCTCCGACAGCAGCCAAACGGCTTACCCCAACAGCATACCCCATTCCTCGACCGCGGTGAGTTGTCGTGTAGTGTCTTGAGGTATACGCCAGGACACAGCCCCAGCAAGCAGACAGTAGAGCAGTCACCACGAAAGTGACGGCAATGACTTCCGCACGTGACCAAGTCACGTAGCTCAACACAACCGAGAAGATAGTAGCCAAAGTTGCAAAGACAGCGAAGCAGCGGTGGAATCCGTACGTGTCCAATCCTGTTGCTGCTGCGATAGAACCAACCGTTTGAGCGACATGCAGCACTCCAATAGTGCTCCAGTTCGCGAATACGTTGTAGCCACTGAGGCTGATAAGCGTTGGAACGTAGATGCCAAGTGTGTACGATGACAAGGTCATTGAAATCCACAAAATCCATAGAACTAGCGTGGGGGACAGTCGCATGAGGAGCGAAGGCTTCGCCGCTATTGAAGGTGGAGATTCCAGAGCAGACGTAAATTCGAGCTCTAACTGTTGGGTATCATCACCAGGTGACTGAATGTCATGTAAGTGCTCGATCTTTTCCACAACAGCATAAGCTTCTTCCGTGCGACCGACACTAGCAAGCCAACGCGGTGATTCTGGAACAGTGAACCGCAACACTATTGCGTGCAGCACAAGTCCACACGTTGCTAGGTATGTAGTGCGCCATTCCAAACGTGGCACCACTGCAAAAGCCAAAGTCACACCGAGCAACCCCCCAATCCCCGTGAAAGCGTCGAGCAACGACACCACGCGACCACTCATGGACCGAGGAGCCAATTCTTGAACCAGAACCACCGTCGAACCGAGCTGTCCACCATAGCCGATACCAGTAAGTACGCGACCAATAAGCAGCATGTACTCGGCGTTCGCGCGAGCCGACACTGCTAGGCCTCCAAACGAAAACATCATCGCTATCATAATTGATATCCGACGCCCAAATCGGTCTGCAACGTGACCAAAGATCGGGCCTCCAACCATTAAACCCATGAAAATGCTCACCCCAAATACTTCGAGGACCTGTGTCCCCATTCCGATGTCGTTGGCAACGAGCACTCGCGTGAAGTCGAGCAGGACGAGTTCAGCCGCTTGAATCGCCCAGCTCACACCCGTGTACAGCAGCAGGCAAACGTAGAACCATGAAAGACGAGGCTCGAGTGAATTTAGGCGAGCGTCAATGGGATGCAGAAACTTGCGAGGGGAAACGGTAAGCGAGTTTCGGTGTGCATTTGGTGATTCGACAGCTCGATAGTGCATGGTGTAAGGTCACCTCACTTGTCGGACTCAATTGAAAACTGAGGAAACGTAGCGGTGCACTCTGCTTGCAGATACATGTAGTAGCTGCAAAGCAGAGCGCATGGCCTGTCAGGTACCGCGTCAACACTCGGATCACGGTGATTTACTGGACACGCTGGGGAGTCCTACACACTCGTTGACAGCGTGGACAGTCCAGCAGATCTTCATCATCAACGGGTTTTATTAATATTATTAATAAGGGTTAAATCGAGGTGCAACAGATTTCACATCCCTGCAGCACCGTTAAACTCTTGCACAGATGTTCGAATGCCGAGCATCGGTTGCAGTCGTTTGAAGTGCGAAAAGGCAACGTTTGAAGCGTGAAAAGGCAACGTTCTAGCATTTAGAAATGAGGAGCAACTATGAGCATTGTGTGCCTTCTAAAACCCTAACCAAAGGTCGCGCATTAACCACAAGAGGGGCATCTTCCATTTCGTGTTCCCAACTCCTTCCGTCCCTGTATCCATCCCAAATTAAAGGATCAAAGCCGTGAGTGTCGGAGCGTATATGTCCAGCGCGTGAGATGGCACCTCCACAACGTTCACCAGGTTTACAAGCTTTGCCGAATGCAGACTTCATTTGTTCTAATTCAAGTTTCAACTCCAAGTGTGCTTGGGCGGTGATTTACGTCGCTCAAGAATTGTTACCAAAATATCAACGGTTGCAGTCGAAAATGTCAACAAATGTATTATGTAGACCAGGCAGCTACAACAAGACGCCCAACGTCGTCGTCTACTTCTTCTGGTGGTTCACGAAGCGCAGCGCCACAAGCGCCAGGACACGCGTGAGCAGGATGATGCCCAGCACAATGCCAAAGTTCTTCCAGATCTCGCTGTGCTTCATGAGGAAAACGTCCTCCAGGTAGCCCTTGACCGTCAATTCCGATGACAGCGTCGGGGGCACACCCGTCATGACCTGGCAGCCAATCTCCGAGCCTCCGTCGTCGGGGCAGTCACCGAACGCAATAGCCGCCACTAGAGCCAACGAGTATTTCTGAGGAGAAGCTTGGTAGAGCCACTCGTAGCCGCCCGGAATTTGGCTTCCAGGCGGGTTGAAGCCGTTGAACAAGAAGAAAATCGACGCGAGTAGAATACCGAACACTTGAGCGACCTCCACGGTTGGCATCAGGTACGACATGAGCTGGCCGAAGTAGGCCTGCCACAGCACGTGCAGTGACAAGTGAAGCCAGTAGGCCAGGAACGGCATGACGCCGGTGAAGCCCACCATCGGGTAGTACGGAGCCATGAAAAGTAGAGTGCTGAAGAAGACGTACGGGACCTCCACCACCGTCGAGCCCACAAAGTACCACAACGCGTTGTACGTTTGGGAAGCGCGTTCACGGTAGAAGGCCAACCGGTCCTCCGAAGCGATCGGCATGACACTGGTGAACGCGATGAAGCCGATAAAACCGGTCGTGCAGAAGAGCATACCCATACCCGAGTTGATACCGGCGTACGAGGTGTACTCCGCACTGACGTAGGTGACACCGAACAGCAGACCGAGCGTAAACGCCAGGAAGAAACGCGTCAAGTTGTAGGACGCCGTGCGCCAGTACATCCGGAAGAACCGCTGGAGAAGGAATCTGGCCTGGGTCATCTCCGTCGCAGCACGCTTGTCACTGTAGGTCAGCTCAGGCAGGTCCGGGGACGGACGAGCCACACCCTCACGATCCAAGTTCGACTGCAAGAAATCAAAGTGCTTGCTCGACTGGAAAACCTTGACGAAGTCCGTCTTGTCGCCGTTGCTGTTGCCCACACCAGCACCGATTACCTCCAGCATCCATGTAGCAGGGTTGTAGTTGTCCTCCAATTTCGTAACGCCGTCGATCGACTCGAAATACGCGATCATTTCACTCGCATTCTTGCCCAGTTCACCCGCAAACACCGTCTCACCACCACGCTTCAACAGTAACAGACTGTCGAAAACGCTAAACACCTCCGTCGACGGCTGGTGGATCGTGCACACCACGGTACGACCCGTGTTCGCCACCTTTCGCACGCCGTCCATAATGAGTTTGGCAGAGCGAGCGTCAAGTCCACTCGTCGGCTCGTCCAGGAACAACACACTCGGTTGAGCCGCCAGCTCCACACCAATAGTCAACCGCTTCATCTGCTCCACAGAGCTGCCACGGATGATCTGGTCGGCAATCGGGTGCAAGTCCAGCAACTCCAAACACTCGTTCACAGAGTCGTACTTGTAGCTGTCGGGCACGTCGGCTCCCTGACGCAGGAACGCGCTGAACGTGAGCGCCTCACGGATAGTAGCCGACTCGGAGTGGATGTCCATCTGCTCGCAATAGCCCGTGGATCGACGGATAGCGAGGTCGGTGGCCGGGTGGCCATTCAGTAGAATGTGGCCGGCGATCTTGCCTCCGGTCTTGCGTCCGGCGATGACGTCCATGAGTGTGGTCTTGCCAGCACCCGAGGACCCCATGAGCGCCGTGATAGTACCGGGTAGAGCGTATCCGCTGATACCCTTGAGCAGGTCGATGGTTTCGTTTGGGTTGGACGGGTCAGGAACGCTATACCAGAGATCCTTGAACGCGACAGTGACCGGGACGAAGTGCTTCTCGCTGTCAGGAAGTACAGACACCACAGTCTCGTCATCTGTAGGTGATCCACGAGGCGTACGCATTAAACCGTAGTCGTCCGAAGCACTGCCTTTGCTCTCTGAGTCAAGCGTCACATTCTCCGGACTCTCGAAGCGGTGGTACTCCAGTGCAATATACGACATGAACATGAAGAGGACGTAAGCAGCCACCATGAAGACGATGCCGTACCAGAGCCAGAACTTCTCCGTCGGCACCTCGAACGTCGTCAAAGAATACTCGCCCATGGTCATGTTGAAGCTGGCACAGTAGTCAACACCGTCGAGCACACACACGTCGAACTTGGAGTCGGAGTACTGGTTCACAGCGAGTGCACGGACACCCCAGGACATTGGGTTTAACCAGTAAAGCCAGATGAAATAGTCCGGAATTTGGTCTTTCGTGATTGTAAATCCAGCAAAGAGCACGAACAGTAGCACGGAGACCATGGACAGCGGGTTGGCGACGTTCAAGTCAGGTGACGCACACGACAGGAAGAAGAACCACGCCGTGAAAGCCAGGTTCGTCACGAACAGCATCAGCTCGAACACGAGGTAAGCTTTGATGGTCGACACGTAGCCACACATCCAGTAAATGATCGAACCAAACACGAGACTTTCAATGGCAGCAACCGGGATCTGGCTCACCGAGTTGGACAGCACGAACGACGCAGTACGGAAGAAGTTGGATCGGCGCTGCTTGTAGAAGACTTCACGGGCTGCGATGAACGTCGGGATCTGAGCCTGCTGCCCTAACGCCACGAACATGACAGCGTTGAAGATGATACCCATGACCAGTTGAGAGTTCGTCTCATCGAACTGGTAAAAGGTACTCGCATATAGGAGCCCCATCAAGATGACCATCACAGCTCTACCAGTCAGAAAGGCAGTGTCACGTGACAGCAGCTTGAGTTGGCGCTGGACAACATCTTTTGTGCTCTCCACAAAACCAAGATGAAACTCTGGGACTGCAGCCAGGTGTTTTTCGTTATCTTCGATCAAATTTGCGGGCACTGGCCCATGCAGATCGTCCATCATACGTCCGTAGATGCGCGAATGCGTGAAGACGTCCGCATACTGACTGGGCGAGCGCGGGATACTGCTGGATGGGATCGAATTCACCTCGTACTGCGACTGCTTGTCGGTGCCCAAGTCCAGAAGGAAGTCGGCCACATCGCGACGCGGAGGACAATTGAAGCCCAGACTCTCGAAGTAGCCCAACGCCTCAGCACGGGGGCCATGGTACATCACGTGGCCCTCGTTCAGGATCACCACGTCGTCGAACAGGTCGAAGACTTCGGGCGACGGCTGCAGCAACGAGATGACCACCGTCTTGCGGAACTTCTTGGCGATACTGCGCTGCGTGGTGATGATGTCGAAGGTGGCGGCGCTGTCGAGGCCCGTGCTGATCTCGTCCATCATCATGACGTACTTGTTGCCGAACTCCATCTCGCCCGTAGTCACGCGCTTACGTTCTCCACCAGACACACCACGGGTCATGGCGTCGCCGACGATGGTGTTCTGGCAGTTGTCGAGTCCCAGCTGCTGGATGACGATGTCCGGGTAGTGCTTGAACATGGCTCTGGCAGCATCTAGAGCGGCCAAGTTCTCCTCGGGTGTACCGCCAGCGAAATGCTGCTCGTCACGCGCTGGGAGGCCTCCACCGCAGCAGGCGTGCGCGAACTCGAGCGTCTCCTTGACGGTGAGAGACGGGTAATGCTTGTCACGTTGGTTCACGTACGATACGAATTGGGGGAGGCGGTTGCTCAACGAATCGGACGACAAACCATTGTACGTGACCTCGCCCTCCACAGTAACGTTCTTCTGGTTCGGGAATCGTCCACTCAGCAGCTTCATCAGTGATGACTTGCCGGATCCAGGTTGACCAAGCACAAGCGTGATGGTGCCCGGCTTGAAAACACCGTTGATATCCTTGAGGACCTGTTTCTTGATGACGTGCTTGCTGGAGCGCATTTCGTTGTAGCTCGACTTGAGCACGTTGATCAAGGTAGGGAGCTCTGTCTTGGCGTTGGTCTCATCTTTGACCATGATGTCGGCCGAGATGGAGACTTCCTTGAAACGCACCTCCATTTGCGGGAGTGCTCTACCCATCGCCTTTTCCATACGAGAGGCGACATGATCGTGTAGTGCCTGCGGTCCTCTGGCCATGAGCGTTTTACCATTGTCGTATCCGATCACGGCGCGCAGGGGAGAACCGGAATGGTCATCGGTTTGGTCGGTCATAATTCGTGTCGACCTCCTGGCTGTGCGTTCTTCGAGATTTGAAATTGAATGTCAGTTGAGTCCAAAAGAAGTGGTTGTTGTTGTGACCGATGTCGCTGTGAAGCGACAAATGGAAAAGTGAGAGCAAAGTTGCGAGGAATCGAGACTCACGGTCGCCTGGTGTATTAGTACCAACGACTGCTGGTGTCTGCGGAACTAAACGGCATTTTATCATGTGTCACGCGAATCGGTGGGATTACGAGGGTTGTGTGAGCTGTTGATGGCGCTTTGCTGATGTATATGGGGCTCCTCTTAAGTACGACAATTTTAGCTAAGGGGTTAACTGTAAGTACCGGCTGTTCAACGTCACTTGTCAGTATGCTGCAGACCATAGGGAGTCCCGATCATGACAACCGCAATGCCGGTATCCTACATACATGAAATGAATTTACAGTTTGTGAAGGTGAGTATTTCGGTGCACAACTTGGACCCGTTGATTGCGTGTCGATAAACACGGATTGCGAGCTGGAAAGCGTCGATTTTCAGAAGGAGTCGTGCTGAGTGAATGATAGGATGATCAGCGTGCTTTCTTATAACTGACAGATCCCTGGAACATCTTTATTCACGACAAGACGAGCAGAGCCCCGTAAGTGGGGCTCTTTACGCACGTTTAGGTCGCTTCGCTCGGCGGTTTTTTAATGTTTTATTTATAATATTATTGTTTCGGTGGATACAGTATTAAGCCGAGCTCATGTTACTGTACTTGTCCGCCTCGCTTCGCCTCACAGAGAATATGCAGACTCTTCACTGGGCAGTGAAGCCTGTACAAGTATGCCGCCTATATAAATCGCCAGGGTTGCCTATCGAGAATCATTCCAATGCAACGAACTCCGTACGACTTAGTGCTTACGATGCGCCATGTTACCAACCAGCC
Source organism: Phytophthora cactorum (assembly GCA_016864655.1). Classification (NCBI taxonomy): domain Eukaryota; phylum Oomycota; class Peronosporomycetes; order Peronosporales; family Peronosporaceae; genus Phytophthora; species Phytophthora cactorum. The sequence goes on from NHQK01000011.1 coordinate 42,617, forward strand.
AAGAAACGCTAAAGGATATTGGTTATGTTGCGTATCAGACTGAACACTACCCATGCGTCCACAGGTGGTCGGCGTGCTCATGTTTGTCAGCAGTAACTGAGAGGCACCATCGTGGTGACATTGACCCACATTAACTGAAAACGTGTATATCGGTAATGCGATTCGACTGAAGGGAGATGGGCTAGCACCGACTAACGTATTTTTTCGAATAAAGTACCCAACAAATAATATAGGGGAAATTCCAAAAGGCGACTCACTTTTCCACCAGCTTCTCCGGATCTTTATGATTCACCTCCAGTTTTCAACTCAGTGTGCTGTCACAACCAGAGGCCGGTTCGACATTGCCCCAACCAGCGAGTTCGTCTGGCGTCGCACACTAGGTATCCATCGCTACTTGCTCTCGACTACTAAGTTTGCCTCAAACTGCCATCTGCTAGGTTGGTAGTCACTTGTGCCGTGGTGGTCTGTGTATGTACCGTAAAAGTAGGCCCCAGTGCGACACCGATTTTTAACGTATAATAGGTATTAGTGCACGGCCCACTATAGTTATAAAGGACCCTAAGGAGGGAGGGAGGGTGCTTTATTTGATAGCGCTCTATTTCCTTAAGCGAAAACTGAGAGTCGCATACGACCACTGAAATCAAGGCAATTCAGACAAGTCAAGTCACCATCAATACCAGCAAGATTGATTGTAATGTTAGGCTAGGCTAGGCGTAACCCAGAGCTACGGAGCTTAATCCTCGATCCACACCTCATCAAAAGCGTCCAGCAGCTCGTCGACCTCGTCCCCGTTGGCGCCGCTGCTATCAGCAGCTTGATCGGCCAGAGATGCTGCAGACCACACCTGACGAAACTGGGCACCATAGACGTCGTGTTTGATGATGAACCAGTCATCAGGATCATCGTGAAACCCGCACTTACCGATGCTCTTCTTCACCACACTGTCTGGAACCTGGCGCCACGCTGTCGTTACCCACGACACCACCGTTTCGATGGAAAGTGGTTTGGGATTTCCGCCGCGCGTGTATACGACTTGGTCCGATCTTTTCCACTCATCGATCAGGACTGCCATGCGGTCTTTGAACGACTTAAAGATGCCAACGTCACCCGCTTGTAAGTAGGGAGTTAGGCCTCCGGGAATGACAGCAATTTTGATCGACTTGTCCTCACAGCGCTGCTTCACAATCTTACCTATGTGGGCTCGCATAGAAACCCACACCACCCACTGTCCTTCCGACTGCGTGACAATGGGAAAATGCCAATCAAGCCACTGTAGCAGCAGTTCCTGGTCAACCCAAGCACGCGGCTAAAAGGAAACGTAGCAGCCTCCGAGGTGCTCAATGGGCCCACGCGTTTTCCTCTTCCAGATTAGACAGGGAGGGAGCTTCTTCCACGGAGGCCGTCACTGTCAACGCCGCAGTGATACGCATTGACGCTAAACCCGTCGATCTAAGGACGACGTGGCGCGCCCCAATCTCATCGACCGTTTGATTCCGAAGGTCTTCGAAGTAAATCGCGGTTTTATCCATGAGTACAGTCTTATTCAGATTCATGGTAGGCTTATGCTCTTGTAGGAAGCGCATGAAAGACACTGCACGACCAACCAACCATTCATCCGTAAGCGCAGTCAGATTCGTACGACGACGAAGACTGAGGTTGTTTCTCTGCATGAAAGCAGTCACCCACGGGTCGGAAGCAGCGAAGCGGATAGGATGTCCTTCGTGCTCTTCTTCAGTACGGCTTTCATGAAACATCAGTCGAGCCTGGGCAGCAATCCAGTCTCTGGTAACCTTCTCCTTCTTGAGCCGGCGGTCGTAGATCAAGTCCACGAGAGTATCTTCCGCCTCGCCAAGAACTGGGCGCCGCCCAGCTCCTTGAAGACGTCGGCGACTGCCGGTGGCGGCCAGGATCTCATCTCGCTGGCGCCACCATCTTCGAAAACAAGCAGCCTTGACGCGCCACCCGCGCTGACGGAAATGCGCCTCGGCGCGACTAGGCACACCACCACCCTCTGTGGCAATCCAGTCGATGGCCTGCCTCTTAAGGCTGAGCTTCACGCTCTTTCGTCTTGCTGGCATCTTGGCGAATGAAGCCAACGAAGCACCGCAGACACGAGCCCGAACGCAGTCAACGAGATAAATGGTAGAGCATAGTCAACCCCGTGGCAGGTGAGATTCGCAGCACAATGCAGCACCATCGCCAGCATCTCTAGAATCAGCTAGCTTTGGTCGGACGGTGCTGTACTTTAGCGCGCTCTATTTGATGGTCCTCTATTTTTATAGAAGACCCCGAAACAGGGTCCTTCTATTCGTAGGGAGCACTAATCCTTACCGAGTACTATTCGGTATTATACGTCAGTCAAAGTCAAGTTAATTATAAAATCTCGTTAAGGATTTTAGTTGAACCCTTTCGATGACATCCGTCCCGCACAGATGGTAGATATCTTTTTAGAGATCTGTCTCAGGAGGATGTGCCACCCATATATTTGGGGACGTCAAACTGGACCCGTTTGTCGCACTGGGGCCGATTTTTACGGTAAGCCAAGGTATTCACGTGTGAGGTATTCTGCCAGTCAGAACCCGAAAACAAATACAGGCTCGTCTAGAAATAACCATAAAAAGTGTGTTCCCGATTGCAATTTTTTATCGAATTTGAGCCCCTTTGGAAAAATAATATTGACTTTAATATCAATATCTTGTGCCATACGTCCCGAGAGAGCTCTGAAAATTCAAATTTGTTTGAGGTTTTGCTACAGATTGACGAAGACAAAGAATATCCTTCAAGTCAGGTAATTAGAAGCTAATTGAACTCATCAAAAACAATGATCTCCGCAAATGCAACAATAGACATGTCTTGGTGCTATCAAATCGTGCTCCAGTTTCGAAGCGAGTGCTACTGCTCTTCAGCCCGGCCCGAAGGGCTGGTCTACACAAAGGGTGGCAATGAGTGGGTTTGAAATGGTAGCAGTAGGCGTCGTATTAACGACTGCCTTCTCGACGGAGGTTCTCGCACGTGGCAGCGATTTCTCCTTCCGATGCTTCGGCGTCTTGCACAGTGACACCTGGCTGCTAAACGCGGAGGCTTCACCTATCATCCTAAAACTGCATTTTCCGCGGCAAGTTTTTTTTAAAATAAAACGGTAGCGGCCGCAAATGCAACACCACGGGCTAATCGATCGGTTACAGTTAAGGAGCCAGTGACATTTCTTCAGACCCGGTCCGAGGAGCTGGTCTGCGTCCCCACATGGAGCAATAGCACTCGTCCGTCCCGGTAATACGGTCGAAGCCCTGGCTCCGCTGACGATAACCCCGGTGGGCTTCCAGTGGGTGAACGTGCTGGCGTATCTCTTGAAGGAGGAGCCAGCAATCGAATGTTCCCCGAGATATTGGGCCGGGCGTTCTCGAGACTGGCGATGCTGTGGGGTGTGCGATCCTGCGATCACCCACGAGTTAGTTTATTGAATAAATCATCACAGTGTAAGTCGGTCCATTGATATCAGCAGCAATCTTGTCAGCGCCTGTGATGTGGGAAGCCGAGAAGCGCAAAACCAGTTTGCGTTCCCAGAGGCTCAGAAGCCAAGCCTAAACCTGCGCCTTCGGGTTCCGCGACGACATCTTGGACTGCCAAGCCACTGCTGTCAGTTCGAAAGTGGATACGCAGTAGACTTGCCTGAAAGTGGACCCTCCGCCACGAGGGACCCCACACCTGGACCGCATGGGAGCAGCTCCCGATAATTGATGTCGAAGTCGGTGGAGGCCCCGCGCCTGAAATCTGCGATATCCTTGAGCTCTAACGGCGGGAATCGGTATGTGAGCGCTAGCCCGGGTGCTGGGACGAGAGCGCAGCTCAGTTCGCCGGGCGCATGAGGTGGGCGTGGCTCGGGGAGGACTCCGAAAAGTGGCACCCCATTCGGGGATAGATCGTTGAGGATGTGTCAGCACCACACAAGTTCCTCGCGCATGAATGCAGTGAGGGCACAGCGGAACAGCTCCCTCTCGCCCGCGCGAAGGAGCCGCAGGAATATGGGGTGTGGCGATTTGTTTAGAAACGAGGGAACTCAGCATTGCTGGTCAACCGGCACGATAGGACTTGTCGGCACCATTGTCGCATGATTCTCTGAGCTCTAAAATACCAAAGTACGGTAGTGCCGAAGCCTCGCACTGATTGGCTTAAAGTACGAGACAACGTGACATTTTGGTCCACAGACTGCGGGACAGGTGGTGAGACGTGACATACGTGCGACATGGCTTCAAGGACGTGCGGCCGGAATTCTTATTCCGCCGCTGCCTCCCAGTCTTCGTTGAGACTTTGGCAAGGACGATTACGACGTATACAGGCTCCGAGGAACGCGGATGAGTGGTCGGCGGCTCTTGTGAGGGCTTCCGCGACAAAGATGGTTGACGGTAGCGACTGTACAAGATCCAACTACCTTCAAGAATCCAGTGGCGACAGCTCGAGTTCGGACGACTCTTTTAGTGGTCGATGGTGGTTTGGAAGATTCATAAAGAATATGTTTATACTTGATATTTGTATGGTACTATAGGAAGAGTTATTAAGAGCCTTTGGGTATGAATAACAGAACAGCTTTTCCTTTCAACCACGCAAGGGCACATCCGACTATCGGTGAGCATGCGGTAGTAGCGGTGATAGTTTCGGTAGACTGGATATGACTGCCGGTGAGCACTCCTACTGGTGCTAGTAAGTGTTCATCCCTAGCAGGGCCAAGAGACAGAGAGGAGTTGGCCGCGTATTTGCCTAGCAAGATTCAGCTGTGTGTTGGAGAAGCTTGTACGCTCTCCATATATTCTTACAGCTGGGAGTATAACTCTGACACCCCCGTATCACGTCTGAAACAAGTCCGGTACCCTTTCTTTATAGGGACTGAGGGGTATATTTGCGTGAAGAGAACACACTAGCCTTTGCTCGTGGTTAGTAGTGTTGTGTTTTCGGTGACTTGCCAGCGGGACCCACGGTACGCAGGGGAAACAGCCAGCCTAGAACGGTAATACCTGGGCCTTCAGGTTTATTACCGACACAAATCTATTGCATCTTTGCTAGTGGGTGTTGTTGTTGTGAAAGTGTGCTATTAGATTTTTGGCGTGTTACGACACGACAAAATGCTTGAGCTGGGCGGACGCACGATGCGACGTGGCGGAGAGAGCCACAAGAGAGCGAAGAGCGCTGCGCGAGATACTCGGTGCGTGGAAGGTGTGGGCTTCCATCCGTTGAGCTTTGGCAATCTCGCTCGCAGGCATTGCGACGCGAATCGAATTGAATATCCAGCACCTTCTGCTGTGCACTCCATGGCGTAATCATTTCCTTGTTCACGGCTTCCAGGCTTATGACAGTCGTCATTGCAAAACGCAAATATCGCTCGCTGCCTCGCAGCGGGTGCCAATATTGAAAGCGACGTTTGCATGGCCGTCAGCCAAGCGGAAATTGAAGAAACCTGCCGGGTGCGTGGTGTCGCCGCTGTTGCTGTGAATGAAAGCGACAGCTGAGTCTCTCGTAGAAGCCAAAGCAGTTCGCCGGTTGGGCTATCCCCGCCGCAATATCCGTGATTGGGTTGCCAAGAAAGCTCAAATCATGGACCTGCAAGGCGCCCAGACCAGCAAAACACTCAAGGGTCATGGCAAGACGGAAATTATCCCTTTCTCAGATGCTCTGGTTATGTTTATGGAGGATCTCCGCCGGGATGAAGAGGTTTGTATGTATTTATGATTGCTTTACTCCGTATTTTTATGAAAACTAACAGAGCAGAACGACTATTTGTGATTCGTGTGTATGGCTGCCAGTTAACAAGCGGGTAGCGCAAGAAAGCACCCGGTATAAGCATGCTTATCCCAATCACGAAGTGTAGCTTATGGCTGACGACGTTGCCAGCACCTATTGATACGCCCTCCCATAGCGAGTGTGTGTACCCCTTCGTCAGACACATTCCGCAAGACAACGCCAACGTCATCGACATGTGGGCGGACGGGTTCCGCTGGGGCGTACATCCTTCTCGATGGGAGTATAACGCAATAATGAAGTTGCTGCAGCGGTTTGCAAAACGGTAACTTTGCTTTCAAAACTGTGTGCGATAATTTTGTTATAATTAAAGAAATGGGTATTGGGTTAGGCATGGTTTTTCATTGCAGACAGAACCAGCTACGAAGAAGAAAGAGGCTGATGTGGTGGAAACGCACGTGACATTCGCATTAGAGTTCTGGGGGAAGTATGGGGTAAAGCATACGGCGGCCGAAATCTACAATGTAGACGAAACAGTCATTTACTATGACACACCACTCAAGGAGATTTGGGCGATTCGTGACCACAAAGGATATGCCAAGATACGCAAAACTGAGACGCAGCGTGCCAGAATGACATCAGTGCTAGCGGCTCGCGCGGACGGTGAGTTTTGTTTTATCGAAATGATCAGAAAACTGCGAAATATTTCTAACTTATTATGAATTTGCAGCTAAAACAACTTCCAATTTTGTTTATTGTGCGCGCTAAACCAGGGGGGGGGGGGGGTAGAGGAAGAGGAGCTGAAGGCGTACCCCGCTGGTCACATGTACGCGAGCCAAGAAAGCGGCTGGATGGACCGCCACGTTTGGGATAAGTATGGTCGGGAGCTGTTGAAATTCGAAGTAGGCTCACCCTCTGTCCTTTGCTTGATACCTTTGACTGTCATGTTTCTGATAAGGACATAGGGAGATTGCCGATGAGACGGGCGCTATGGTGATACCGCTCCCGGTGAACAGCACAGCCGTGAACCAGCCTCTTGACGTCGACGTCATGGGGCCACTCAATAGAATTGTGAGAGCTCTCGGGCTCATGGGGCAAACGATTACGAAGAAGGAGAAGGAGCAAGGAAAAAAGAGGAAGCGAAGAGGGTGCAAAAGGCAAGAAAGGTGAAAACGGCAAGGAGATCAAGAACACCAAGAAGAGCAACAACAGTAAAAAGAGCGGCGAAACCAACGAGGACAAAGAGACAGCTCAGGAGAAGGGCATGATGTTAATCAAGCGGACAATTACGGCTTGGGAGCTAATTTCTCCGAAGCCATTGTTGAAGCTTTCGAGAAACCAATCCCGCAGTGCCCCCCCGTGCAGGTGTAACAACAAATGCGAATGCGCAAACGTTTGTTTCACCATATGGTTTTTGCTTTGTCATCTAATAACCTATATCAATATTTATTATTAACCAATCACACGGTCACGTTTCAATGATGGTGTCTTTCATGTCGCTGACTCTATGTTCGTAATATACATACAAACTTCTGTCAACGTATTGCGTCTTTCACCGCCGTTGTCTGTATTGAGATGCATGTGTCCTTGGCATTGACTGCGCAACACCGACGGTAGTAGTGCCTTGTTTGGGAGAGAGCCGGCCTCGCACGAGTTCTACAAACCCTGGGAGCGAAGGGCAACGCGTCGGACGTACTCGGGCATGGCTGCTTGCAGGGGCTTGCTGTAGGTGAACAGTTCAACGATATTAGCCGGCAGTGTCGCCGGCTGGGGCATGGGGACTTCCAGGCCCGCCTGATGGAATGCGGTTTGCAGAAGAGCCTGTCGAATACGACCCTAAAGCCGCATGCGCTGCGTGCTCGTCTTCTTGATTATGTACAACGCAGCAACTGAAGGAACAGGCCGTACGAAGCACCGGCAAGCCGGCGGTGTCCCGTCCTCTTTAAGCTCGGCGGCGCCAGCCGTATATCCGGACGTTGGGTAAAAATGGTCCGCGATGTACGCAAACAGGGTCGCGGGCCGCGGGCTGTGGGCTGCTTCAGGTATGCGTGCGCACGCTGAATGAACACTCCGCGCGTGCTGCCTTCGGGCATGCTCCCATCGAAGAATTTTAGGCACGGCCCAATGCCGTCAGCTCTGCGTGGTATTATCGCCCGGATGTGCGTGGGGATGCTGCCAGAACGGGACCCACGCGAGATCCGAAAGGCTGTGCGCGCACTGGAGGCCGCAGCAAGTCGTGCCGGTTGGTGCGGGGAGGTGCTGCCAGATGAGGCCGGGGTTGCTGTCAGTAAGTACAACGCCATTGGCCACGACACCGAAGTTTAGTCGGTGCGCGCGACAGCGGCACCGAACTCGCGCCACCAGAATGGGGAACCGCTTGACAGATGTACAAAAGCTGCACCAAGCAGCTGGTTGACCTCGTACAGTGTGCTTTGGACACGGTGTGGCGAGTAATCCGGTCCGCGTCCATGTTCGCAGGACGAACCCGTGGATACGGTACAACGGCTAGGTAACACTGGGCGTTAGGAAACGACATAAGCCCTTGTACTGCGCTCAGAAGGTCGTGGTAGGAGCGGCAAGCTGGCGGATCAGGTGGCGCTGCGTACCTCCCAGACTGGAGCGTGCAATTTGCGTCGGAGGATCCACCGTCAAGCACTGCCTCCCGCTCAGCGCTGTGGAAGTGCATCATCAATACGCCGAATCGGTCAAGCTGGGCGCCATACAGTGTAATCATGATGGGCGGTGAATCGGGGAAGTTCAGTGCTGCAGCGGCGCACGAACGACAGGGGGCTCATGGACCCCTTCCTGAGGGAGAAGGTACGGGTACAGTCGATGCTCTAGAGGTGCTGTTAGCTTTATATGGATGCCGGGGCAAAATCGCCGCGGGTACGGTGTGCCAGCGGGAAAAAGTGTGCTGCCCGGAGCTTCCAGACGAATCAGGGTGGTAGAAAGCCGCGGTGGATTAAACCGTCCAAGTTACAGTGACGATTGTACGCCCTCCGAATGATTCGGCGCGGCAAAAGGTGCGATGGCGGCATGATTGGCCAGTAACTGTCGCAGTCCATGGACGAGCTCGATGAGCTGGCAGGAGGCTAGCGGGTTCATCGCGGTGCGTGCTCACTGGCATCTACGCGAGTGGCGCCATGTCGCTGTCATGCGGACTGAGCAGTGGCAGTGGCCCGGTCGCGTGCGGTGCAGACTGCGCCACAGCGGCTTCTCAAGCCCCATGTCTCATTATGGAACCGACGAACACACATTTCAATATTAAAGGAAACACGAATGTCCGAGATGCTGCTGTGTGTGCGCGGTGTAGGTGCAAATGCAGGAAATGTGCAGCGGGGCTGCCGTAGCTTTAGCGTCAGAGGAAGATATACGACTCAACGAGTCACTAATACTAAGTTCCTTAATAAGGAGTCTTAATACGGTCCGATAACTGGGACCCAAGAGTAAACACAGCCTTAACCCAAGGCAACAACTCTTTCCGCTTCTAAATCTGAAGTGTTTTATTTATCTTTATTGCGGCCAAACCGCCTACGGTGTAAATGAATGTGTTTACCTATCTAGCATAGCAACTACATATCGAATGGCTTTCAGCCTATGTACTGAAAGTCTGGTTAACTCTCCGAGTTATGCATTGATAGTCTGTTACTTCTCCAGGTACTGCGTACCCATTGTGTGTTACACACACTTGGTGTAACCCCGTTACAAAATGGAACCGAACTGATTGTTGGCGACTGGGCCGCAGCGACGAGGTCTGTGACGGGTCCGTGGGCGGGCGCCGAGTTGAGGCCGAGAACGGAAGTGGTAGCACTTGCAAAATGGAGGTTAAATTGCTGCTGGAGTCTACGGTCAGAACCTGGGGGCAGAGGATGCGGGACTCTCCCAAGAGGAGATGTGTCCGGTGTGCTGGCCGGGGCTGCGGATGTCCGGGCGAGTGGTGGCGTCACAGGTGGATCTGCAGCGGTGCCTCAAACTTGACCATTTCTTCGACAGAATGAGCTGGTGGATTAGCGGGAGCCTTGGCCGCTGCTGCCGCCCGGGTGAGTTTGTCAGCATGCTTGCTCACTTATCTGACCAGCGTTGGGTTCATAGAAGCTGGGGTTGCTCCACGCAAAGGGGGACACCGTTCCACCAGCACAGGAGACGTGGTCACCGCACCTGCTGGAGCGGTAGGCGTTTATGTTGCGCGTGTGGACGGTGCTGGCGCTGAGGAGACCGTTGCCGGCGTGGTAACCTGGTGGATGACTAGGGCCGTTTCTGGCGGCTGATCTCTTACGCTTGACAAATCGCGCGCTCAATCGAGACGCCGATGATGTGTAATGGGCCACCCCACTACATAAGTAGGTAGATTTCATTACAAAAGTAGGTACACCAGCACACGGTTAGCGTGTGCCGAGTTGTCATCGTCCTATTGGATGATAAATGGGGAGCCAGCCCCTTTTATTAGCCAATTAGGTAACGACGTGTATTTGAGCGGCCAGGGCTGCCGCCCTGGTCCCTAAAATAAAAAAAGAGTTGAATTTTCCACAAACCCAAGACTCGGTCTAACTTTTGCGAGCTTCCTCTACACTATAGTGTATACAAGTAATGGAGTAAATACCTGGCCCGTTACATGATGCCTCAGTGGTAGGGGGGGGGGGGGGGCGACCGGAGCGGTGTTCGGTACCAAATCTACTACAGTGGTGGAAGCTGTGGGCGCGGTCGGTAGCCCCACGACGCTCACCGTGTCGGACGTTGCCGTCACCGGAGGCGGAGGGATGGTGCTCGGAGCCGCAGGATCGTTCATGGGTGTGGTTGTGCTCATGATGAGATGTAGCAAAGGCGAGCAGGCCGGGAAAGGCTTGAAAGGATAGCAGCAAACGTCATTTTGAATACTGCCTTCTTGAAGTAGGTTCTCGCACGCGGCGGTGGTTTCTCCTTCCGACGCTTCTGCATCTTGCCGAGTGGCTCCTGGCTGCTAAACACGAAGACTTTACCTTCATCGCGAAACTCCAATAAGTCTCGTATTTGAGGAAGGTCCGCTCTCGCTTTTGTATGCCCTTTTCGAGAAAGAAGCGCGATGTCGTCTAGGGCATCGTTCGTATCGTGTCGTGTTGATCACGTCCGCATCGCATCAAACACGCCCTCGCTTTTCCTCAGGAATGATACTTCGTACACATCGTGAATAGGCAATGAACCGGTTCTAGTAGAAGCCAGCCGCAGGGGTCGAACTCGACACGGTCTCACTCTCCGTCGCAGCCAACGATCGTCAAAATCAATTACAGGCGATAACTAAACCTTGTCGTTGGACGCAAATTATGCGACCGTGGCAACATTATATAAACTACCTAAGTGATCGACATTCTAGAAGCTATCTAACCATTTTAGAAGCGTCAATGAGGTCTTGGTATTTTGGGGAGGGCTTTTTATTTATTACTTTATTTAAAATCCTGAAGAAACCATTAGTAATGTTTAAACTAAGGGTACTAGGGGAAAGAGGACTACGCTGGGAAACTATGCGTCGACATTGCAGTTTGCTGTTGTATCTGAAACGGCAGCAACCTGCACTGGAAAATTGGTCTCAGAAGTTTCCGAGTTCAGGGCCAGTTCTACACCTTCCCAAACACTAGACAATTGTATACACACTTAATAAAATCAAGTTCAAAACTATCATTCATTTGCTATCAAAACAGCACCATAACGGCAATTCTTATGTCGCGTTCGTGGCTACTAGATGTGGTATCGTCCTCTTAGTATCTAAGCTCTAGCTTATTCGTCTACCGTGAGTTCTCGTCGCGTAGAACAACTGGGAACCTTCGATTCTTTTAAGCGTTACTTTGCGTTATCGAGACATGCAAAAATGTCTCTTCCTCTCCAGTTGGGGATATCCAAGACACTGAGTTTCACGCACTTCGCGGCGGCCATCATTGCACCCTCACAATTCGAATGCGTCCAAGCTCAAATTTTACAAGTGTCTCCTTAAGAGGCATACGCCTCACTTCTTGATCTCATGGAGGGTATGTATCGCCGCAAAAAGCACAGAGATGAAGCTTTTGTATCAGTGCGTAAGGGCGACGGATAGCGAACATATTTGCTTGAATATTGAGTGTTTAGCAATGTATGTATCCCCTTTCGATTCGCTGTTGCATAGGCTTTTTTTTTAAAGACTTTTCGGATTGGCCAACTTTTGGCGCTAAAACAAAAAATTGAAAAAGGGGCACGGAGCTCTGGGAAATCGGAACAAGGGCTATATTCGGGGATATCTTTGCAAGTATAGAATGATGGATCCTTCCGAAGCTCTAAAAATCAATTTCATAGAATTTCAAGAAATTAACAATTTTCAATGATAATCATTGTACTATAAATACGTGGTGTAGTAAATTTCCAAGACAACAACAAAACTCAGTAGGGTAGTTGCTCAAACATCAAGTGCTACTGTTGATATTCCATCCTCAAGCACGCGACGCTTGTCGTAGTAGTAATTGAGGGCCGTTTTAGTTTGGCTGTAGGTAATAATTTATTTCGTCTCCTTGCTTAGTCTCAATCCCTTGTTTGTCCCCTGTAGCGTTATGCGATCACGAACAACGGTTTCAAAGCCGTCTGGGTTAAGGACATCACTGTTTAGACCACCTCCCTGCTGTACTCCCTTGGCACTAACCTTGACCTTGTACTCAGAATCCGGTAGGTAGCAGATATAGTTCTTCGATGACAGAGGTATCATAGCATCACCAGACCACTCATCCTTGAACAAACCAGGTGTGCGACGATCAAACTTCGACACTTCTGCATTGTAGTCGCGGGGAAACCAACAATATTTATGCTGCTTGAAGCGATCACAAAGCTCAGGCTTGATGCAGTCTTGAAACGGATTCTCACAGCTGAATGCGATATAAGCAGAGTCTGTGTCCATCTCCTGGTATTGGAAGACCGAACGATCGAAGTTGAAGTCTATACAGTCATACTAAAACTGAAGCATGCGTAGCTTGGCTAGCAGGTAGATGACAATCGACAAATGAATCGGATTCTTGTTCTTGAGTCGGCGTTTCGTCATGGTAATTTCGCACGCATCATTAAGCTCTTCAAGGCCATGTATTGTGAAGTGTTCGATCTTACTCTTAATGGCTCTGTCGTTCTACTCATACTTAATTTCCTTGTGCTTGCTCATGTCCATGCCAGATCGACCGAAAGCGCTGTTGCCTACCTGTTTCATCATCTCAGCGATCATAGCCTTGGACTTATCAGTATCACCTTCATGTCGAGCGTCAGAAACTGCCTCCATAAATGGAGCAAACTCCTTGTGAGAGTTGGCTTTGATGAAGCAGTACGTTTTGGTGATCTCCATACCATGAGCGATGTACCACTTGAGCAATGAAGCATAAATAAGGATCTTTTGACCAAAGTAGCTACCAATTAGCTTACGAGCTGGCTTTGCTCGGGTTTGCTTGCGCTCCTTGTTGTAATCAAACATGTGCTGACCAATAACATTCCTATCGCTACAGTCGATAAGCGTGTTCTTAAAAATAGGGGTCATCTCACTAAAGTACTCTCTCAGGTGGTCTGGTGTGTGAATATCACACTCAAGGAAGCCAAAGATCTTGTCATTAACGATGTCATCGACGATACCAGGATACGTATCAATTGTAGTCAATCGGCGGCAAGACATCTCATTACCGAGTGCTCACAGGTACAAAGCATTGGCATCGTATCCGATGATATTCTTACACACCTTACCACCGCTAATTTTGGTCTCGTTGCGTTTGGCACAGCGGTTGAAGATGATTGAAGGACCGCCAGCGATGTTTGCCTTCATCTTACCGTTATTGTCCTTTTCCTTCTGATTGATGCTATACACGAGACTGTCCGAGTTAAACTCAAGAAGCTTCTTGTATCGAAAACCTTTGAGCGACATATCCTTACGAGCAACGTTGCACTCCCAGACAAAGCTACTTGATAATCTATTTTAGCGATGGTTTGGGGACTCGCGCTCAGAACTGTTAGGATGCTCTCAAAGCGCTCCAGGACTTCTCGGATGTGTTACCCATCGCTTAGCGCTGTGTAATTTCGCTTAACAAACAAAATTCAATACGGGGGAGTAACCATTTTGATGGCATACACACAAGGACACTAGTGATGTCGCTGGCATCTCCTATTAGCATTATTATGATTTAGGATAGAGAGCTTCCAGTCACTTGAATAGCCCATTCAAAAACACGTCAATAAAAAGGCACTCGTTGTTTAGCCCGACTGGCAACCCGAAATACCTGCGTAGTGCCCGACAGGCCCCGAATGAAGAGAGAGCCAGGCCTTGTCATCAAAAGATGAGTGGGCGAAGCATACGTGCTTAACCGGTATATTTGGATATCGCAATGCTAGATCAAATGAAGTCACAGGCCAAATCGAAAGCCCCCCCCCCCCCCCCCGTGAAGTCCGAACTGTCAAAACTGTAAAAAGAGACATTGAGGAGACCCAAGATCAGCGGCCCAAGTCACCTTGAACATTTAAGTCATATATATATTAGAATTCGGAGTACTGATGTATCATTGGAGAAGCAAAATCTACAAATGCAAGGACCTAATGCCGTCGATATGAAAGTTAAACTTTGTTGATTTAAGTGCATATACAAAGGTATCTGTAACACAGATACTGAATATCCTTTTTACCCAGCAAAGTAAGTCTTTCACCACCGGTAAACAGCTCAAACGCTAGAAGAGCGTACAACCTGCAGTTGTAGCCATCTACTTGGACTCAGAGGTCATTAGGATGCTATTGGATCCGATACTTGCGTGGAGCAGCGTCTGGTAGCAACTTCACCAGATTTTTAGCTAGAGCTCTAACTTTGACAGCATAGCTCGACGACATGGGTCGTAGACGTATACATCGTTGAGCTGTAAATCCATAATGGCACTACACCAATGTGTTACACCACAATTCACCGGAATCAAAATCGTCTCTGTGAATACTCTGACGAAACGATCTGTCATGCTGTCAGAGAAAACGAAACCGTTCATGACATGGCCTGCAGCGGACAGACTGATAGGAATTACGTCTGGCCTGGATTCAAACAGCTTTCCCGTGAAAGTGCTTATTCTAAAGTCACTCAGCTTTGATTTAGCGAGGAGCTCCAGTAATTATGCCTACTACATTCATATTCATTTAAATACTTGCAAAAGAATGTTAAAAGGTAAAACAACGGTTCGTACCTGATGCGCCAGGAGTGGAATCGTTTTCAGCTTTACCGATAAAAGGAGATCTAAGACGGCTTCAAACGTTGTTAGTATTTGTAAGCTAAAATCAATGGTAGCAACCCAAGTGAGTGCCTTGGCCATAAGCTTAATTCCCTTGGTCACCTTGTGCCATATCTTCACGACACCCAGCATCTCCGTTGAGAACACCCCCACACAACATATTTCCAACGCCACATCCTTCTCGGCCAGTCCCTTATGCTTTCCCTGAAGAGACGATACTTGTCACTATATCTCTTGAGAAGGTCGGGTGGGAATATGCGTGTTACAGATTCTTGAGGAATCAAGCGTTTAGTGGTAGGCAACTTGGATATTTCTCGAATGGTTGGCGCTCTTGGCTTTATGTTGAACTCATACAGCTTAAATCGGTTGAGAAGGACTACTGGTGAATCATGTAGAACCTGCGGACACCGCAGCGTTCACAGAAGCCATACTCAGGTTAAGTTGTACAAATCCGAGTCTTCGCGGGTCATCGTGACTGCTCGATTTCGTGCTGCCAATTTCACTATCTTTGTTTGTTTTTGGTCGTCCACGAGACCGAGGCGGGCTTGATATTTCAAATGAGCTGTTGTTACTGGCAGGCGTAAGCGTTCCGTTAGCTCGAGTGCCCTATTGACCCGACTGAGTGTGAGATCCACCCGACTGGGCATCCAATTGACACAACTGGGTACCCGATTGGCTCATCCGGGTAGCCGAATGACCCGACGGAGTGTCCGATTGTCTCATCCGGGTTGGCGAATGAACCGACGGACTGTCCGATTCGCCCAATTGCGCCCCACGAACACATACCTTCCAACAGAGAGCTTGAATGTTCTATTTCGACGCCCGAATCGACGAAATCACCAGAATTCGTTCCAAAAAAAAACCGAACGGTTGTTCGGTAAATCAACGTGAGGTGGCAAACTGCTCGAATGAACTTGACGTTGTGAGTATGTAGACGAGACACGACAATTCACATATCCACGCGGTAGCTGTTGGGCCATCTCCTCAAGATATTCCCAAACCTCGCCATAACGACTCATATCGAGACCGAATATGGCGTGGCAAACCATCGTAGCAACCAGTAAAGCCTCACGAGACTTATGAACTAGGTCCCATGGTGAGACTTCGGCACGTAAGATGCAGTTCACTACTCGAGGTTCTTGAAGAACGGCATTGTCAAAACCAGCCTGGGAATTTGGGCACCATTCGGACACGTGTTCAGTTAGCTGATCGTTGTGCGCAAGGCGGCTTCTAGTTATCGTAACAGCAAACACCTTGTTGGCTTTATCGAACACCTTGACACACGCATTTACATTATTCCAACTATCAGGGGGTAATTAGATGACACATCAAGAGCGAAATGCAACGCGGGTTCGTATCAGCCCGAAGAGGACCGAACCAGCCCAAACAAACCCGAACGAGCATCGAAAGTCAGTAGTACCTGATCTTTGGACCACTCCGGGTTGGGAATCCAGTCGAGATCTTTTACTGCTCGTTTGGGCGTTGCGCCTCCCGTGGTGTGTGCATACGAAGGTTTTAGCGTACTGGTTCCACTCCGTCAGATTAAAAGCGCGGTTGACTCCAAACCCTGGATCATGTTTTTTCGCTTCGCAACAGTTGTGTTTGCTCGTACACAAAATATCTGAGAAATATTTCCGATGGTTGGATCCAAATACCGTGGTTAGTACACCGTATACCTACATGAAACGACTGCACCTGGTATTAGGCGAGATATACCGCACGGGCCTGCCAAGAATGAAACCGCGTCTTTGTCGGAGGCGAAGTGACGACTACGAGGTTATCGCTAGTGCTACCGCCCGCCATGCGTTACTGGATGTCTCGGTCTTACTCGCGTCGAGCTCTTCTACCTGTCGACGGCGCTGCTGCGCGGCGCGCTGCGGCTCTCCCATCCTAACGCCGGTACGGCGTCCGTGCTCGGCTGGAAACGGGGTCAGGAATTATGTGGTTAGAAATGATGGTTTACGTCCCGTACACACTATACGTCGTACGTTCCCATGTATCTCGGTGGGGAGGAAATCGTCTCCAACGAATACGAATACGAGCCTGATCTCAGTTCATCTTCGGGGGTTCATAGCCCACGATTCGCTCGACTATCCACCGAGTCGAGCCGCGCCCATCGCGCAGTGGTGGCGGCGGGGGCGGAGAGATACCCCTTGTACGGTCAACCCCAGGTTGACCGTGACCCCCGCGCTCTACACGATCGTGTAGCCGCTCTAGAACAGTTTCAGAGCGTGGAGTTCGCCCAGCTGCAGCAGGAGCTGCGCTACCAGAAGGCGCAGGTCGCGCAGGCCGCTCAGACTGCGTCGAGGATCCAAGTGGAACTTGGATCGCAGGTCGTGAGGCCCCACGACCGTGTTGCTGCCCTCGAGAAGCTGGCTTACGCCGCCTCGTCGTCCTCTGCGAGCCATCAAGGTTAAGTGGCTCGTGTTGCGTGTACGGCTTCAGCCGACCGACGTAGAATTTCGGGTGGATCCGCATGCTGGACGGTATGTCCAACGTGTACGCGTTGCCATGCCGTTCAAGCACTGTGAACGGACCGATGAAGCGCGGAGCAAGCTTGCTTGCTCCGAAATTCGAAACTGCGTGTCTAGGCAGGTTCTGAGTAGCTAGCAGAACTAATGAACCCTTCTCTAATTCATTTGTGTTGCCCCTGCCAATATTGTCAGCGTTCAGCTTCTGTCTATCCACAGAAGCTGCTATCACGTCCTGGACAAACCGTATTACGGCTTGTCGGCGCTGGACAAAGTCCATTGCTTGCGTGCTGAATGATTTGTTCAGCACGGCGTTCTTCCCCGCAGCAGGCCCGCCCTGTGCACTGTCTATGCCCTGCACAGACGTGTTGTTCGTGGTCGCGGTGTCTGTGCCCTGCACAGACCCGTAGTTCTTGTCCGTCGTCTCGTTCCCGGAACGAGATGCAGCTTGTCTTCGTGTCGTCATCGCTGATACTGTGTCGGTATCAGCGCTCTTCTGTTGGTGGCAAACTCTGCCATCGGCAGACAGTCGCTCCATTGCTGGAACGAGTGTGCGTAGCTCTTCAACAGGTCGCCGAGCACGCGATTCACGCGCTCGGTCTGACCGTCCGTCTGTGGATGGTCCGCAGTCGACATCGACAATTGTGTACCAAGAAGAGTAAACACTTCTTGCCAAAACCGCGCTGTGAAGCGTGGATCACGGTCCGACACAATGTCGAGCGGCATGACATGGTGTTTGCACACCATGTCTACAAACAGTCGTGCTGTCTGTACGGCTGTCACTTCAGCCGGCACTGCAGCAAGATGCACCATCTTGCTGAATCGGTCAACAAAGACCACGACACCAGTCCTCCGCTTACTGTCAGGCGGAAGACCAAAGACAAAGTCCATAGAGATGGACTGCCAACACTCCGACGGTGTCGGAAGTGATTGGAGCGGAGCCTGCGAAAACGCAGCAGGCTTCACGCGTTGACACACCTCGCAAGCACGTACGTACTTGCGCACCCACTTGTACTGGTGATTCCAGTAGAAGTCACGCGTGAGAAGCACGTATGTCTTCTCACGACCAGGATGCCATACAGTAGGGGCATCGTGGTACTCGTACATGATCCGCATCCGCAGATCATAATCGTTCGTCCACTGCGCTGTATAGCAGCCGTCCATCGTGCACACGATAACGACGTGCACGAGCACGAATGTGTGATGCCAACTCCGACGCGCCTCGTCGGAAGGTGCTGAGGCGTAGCACAGCAACTGCTTCGTGTCTGCGTCACTCACATACGCGGCCTTCACGTCGTCGATCAACGACGACGACGGAGCACTCACACGCTCGCACCAATCCGATTAGCGTCGGCTATCTTCATAGCATAATCTGGCCGTCGTGACAATGCGTCGGCCACGACGTTCAACCTTCAGGGTTTGTACTCAACCCGGAAGTCGTACTCTGCGAAGAACGACAACCATCTCGCCATCCGTTGCGAGATCTGTGGCGACTTCACTGCAGTTCGCAGTGAAGCGTGGTCGGTGTAGACCACGAACGCTCCACTCCCAAGTAGATACACTCGAAACTTCGCGAGTGCATACTTCATGGCACGGAGCTCCTTGTCATGTACGGGATAGTTACGCTCAGCTGGCTTCAGCTGACGCGACTGGTAGTAAACCACACGATCACGACCCTCGTGATCGTGTTGCATCAACGCGCATCCGATCGCAAAGTCGGATGCGTCACGCACGACGTGGAACGGACGATCTTGGTCAGCCACTGCCAAGATCGGCGCTTCGGTCAAGACCTGCCTGACTGAATCGAAGGCCTGCTGACACTCAGCAGTCCACTTCCACTCAGCTTCCTTCTTTAGAAGCTGCGACAGCGGGCGAATCTTGCCCGCGTAGTTCTCAACGTACTTGCACAGGTACGTTGCAAGCCCAAGAAACTGCCTCAGTTCCTTGACATTGAATAGCGTAGGCCATTTATCTATCACTTTGACCTTCTTGGGTCAGGGCGTACGCCGTTATTCCCGACGAGACACCCGAAAATGGGTATCTCGCTCGCCCCGAAGATACACTTCTTCAGGCTCGCATAGAGCTTATGTTTTTGCATGAGCCTTAGCAGCTTACGGGGGTGCTCCTTATGCAGCTCAACGGCAGTCTTCCCGTTCACAGCTCGGCTGTGGACGAACACATCGTCGAAGTAGCTCGGTGCGAAGTCGCGCACCGAGCGCAATGGATGCGTCACGCATCTATTGAAGGTAGCAGGGGCGTTCTTCAGTCCCTGCGGCATTACAACCCGCTCCCAAAGCATACCGCTTGGAGTGCCCACCGCCGTGAGAGCGATGTCACTCTCACGCATCAGGATCTGATAGAATCCGTCGCGCAGATCTAGAGCACTGTAGATGGTGCTCTTGGCCATCGAATCGATGATCACATCTTTTCGTGGTATCGGCGTCTGCACCGTTATCGTCGCATCGTTCAGCTTGTTGTACGCATGAATGATGCGCCATCCGCCCTCTGGCTTCTTGACACAGAACGTTGGTGCCCTGTGCGGGGACTTCGATTCCCGCACATGCCCTGCCTGACGACGACTCTCAAAGAAGTCGTCAATCGCCTTCACTTGATCTCGCGGCAGTGGCCACTGCCGCGTCACACAGTACTTCGTGCCCGGCACGAGGTCAATCTCGTGCTGTATTCCCTTGTCCTGCGGAAGCTCCGCAGGAATCTCGTCCAGGAGCACATCCTTGCGTTCCCGCAGAACATCGTAGAAGGGACTCGTCTTCAGCGAGTCCCAGCTCTGCCCGTCGAAGCGCTCCTTCTTCGTCTTCGCACTGAGAGTGTCCTCACTCTCAATGGTACTCGCAGCGTGGTGTTGCTGCAACTCCTCCGCTTCGCTCTTCATCCTTTCGAGATCCGAAAGGATGCATATCGGTTCAATGCGTCCATCGTACAGGTCCTTCGCGAAGCGCATCCAGCTCATGGCTGGAAGCGACGTCAACTCCGACGCACTCGTCGGAGGATTCTCCAATTGCATTGACCCGTACTGGAGACCAGTACGGGTCCGTGTCAAGACGTTCAACGTCTCGACACTCGACGTCGTGTCCGATGTCTGCCCGGCAGACATCTCTTGGAGCGTCTCGGTCCCAGACAGAGACTTGCGCAGCTTGTGTTGCTTGCGCTGTCGTTTCTTTTTGTGGATCCCGGCTCCACTTGTTCCTCGTCCAGGCCCGGCCTTGGACGGGTTTCCGTTGTCGTAACCGTCGGCGGATTCTTTCCGCGGACGCACACAATCAAGCCCGGCTTGATTGCATATCGCTTCTTCGTGCAGCCCGGCTGCACGTGAGCACGCAAGCTTTCCCGGTGTTGGGCGTTTTCAACCGCCAACACTGCTTGCCGCATCATCAACTCCCGGAGTTGATGCGCTTTTGTCACCTCGACCCTGTGGCGGAGTTTGTGTCAACTCCCGGAGCTGACACGCCGACTTTACAGCTACTGCTTGTAGCTGAAGTCTCTTCCATACTTAATCGATCAACTTCCAGAGTTGATACGCCATTGAAGTAGGAACGCACCTCAAATCTGATTTCTGATTTGAGACTGATTCAACGACTGCCTCAGTCGTTGTGACTTGTGTGTGGGCACCGGAGGCTGCAACACACGGTGCTGCCTCAACGCTGTGATCGGATGCACCTTGCGGTGCATGCGCGACACTGACAGGGTCATCGCTCTCTGTCGCGTTGCGTCCGAAGCGTACAAGCGTACGCTTCTCCCAGTTGACCACTGGACCATGCCGTGCAAGCCACGGCATGCCCAACACCAAGTCAAACTTATCGTCTAAGTCTAAGACGATAAGGTTCTCCACAAACCCGGTGTTTGTACGAGAAGCGCACGCGTACGACACGCTTCTCAGTCCTCGCGGTGGCACCCGTTGCCAACCGCACTTCCAACACACTTCGAGGTGTGTCTACATCCTCGAAGTTCAGCTTCGGTAGACTTTGCTGTCGAACAAAGTTGTTCGACGCACCCGAGTCTGCCAGAGCACGAAGAGAGTTCTCTCTCTTCGACCTTATTTCCAGGATGACAAGATTTGGCTTGTCATCTTGTTTCTTGCAGTGAGAGTCTCTCTCACTGGGTGCTGCGGTTTTCAGTGTCGCGTGTCCGTTGTAGACACGCGTGACTGCACTACCAGTAGGGCGCCCCGCGCCTACTGGTTCCGCGCGTTTTTTGATTGATCGTGGCGATGCCTGGCATCGCCACGTCGGCCCCCGGCCTTGTGCACAGCCGCTGTGCCCTCACGCGCATAGTGCCCGGTGTATCCGCATCGGAAACACCGCACGCTACTGTTGTTCCGCTGCTGGTGGCCAGCAGCCGTAGCGTTTGAGAGGTCCATAGGTTCCGGACCTCCCGTTCTCATCACCGGACGTGCCATCCTCGGCACGTTCACATGCAATTTAGTCTGCCGCAGGTTAAATTCCTCTTGCATGACAAGGGTGATCGCAGCTTCGAGAGTACTTGGGTACTCTCGGAAGAGATAGGTCTTGACGGGACCATCCCTCAAGCCCTTCATGAACGTGACGACCTTGGTCGCCTCGTCTATCGGGTTGGTCATGATATCCGAGACCAAGTATCGCGCACGTTGGGCGTAAGCATGAACGTCATGCTTACCTTGCTGCAGGTCGACGAATTCAGCCCTCGATCGGAACTCATTCTTAGGAGGCTCAAACGCTTGTCTGAGCTCCTCCTTGAACTCCGCGTACGTGCCGAAGCACGTAGCGTCCGTGAGCCGGCGTCCATACGCCCAGCTCCTCGCTCGTCCGCCAAGACATGACATGGCGAACGCAACCTTCGACGGTTCGTCGAAGATGCGTCGAGCTGCGATGGCAGTGTCGACCTCGACAAGCCATCGGAGAAGAAGCTCTCCCTCTTTTCCCACATAGTTGCTCACGTGCAGTTTCGATGACTGCACGCGCGGTGTCGTCCCGGACGACGCCGTCGTAGTCGTAGCGGCAGCAGCACCTCGGTGCTCCTTGACTATGAAGCCCAGAGCAACACCGTGCTACTCTGTCGGTGACAACGTCCGTAGCATAGTCGCTACGGCCGCCTCCCCAATGACTGTTGCCAGTCTTTGGAGAGCTTCCCACTCTGGATCCGACAGGTGGAGGCAGTCTGCACGCGCAATGTTGCGTTGCAGACTCGCTCAAGCCACGCATGGACGGATTACCGTCCATGGGTTGGTTCTCGGCCCCTTGTTTGTATTCCATACGAACAAGTCAGGTAGTCAGTCGTTGGACGGACTACAAAGTGCTACCAGGTGTAATGGGCCAACTCTGTGCCCACTACTTCGGCTTACACGTTAGCGCCCGTGTACGAGGAAGCGAACTTTGCTTAAACTTAGATTAACTATACTTTCGTCCGAAAGTATAGATTTACTAAAATAAGAAAAACTAAAAGCCGTTTTGGGTTAAAATGAGAACTGTTATTTATGATTTATGTCTGGACTGGGTTTCCTCCTAAAACTGATATCCTATATGAAAGGTATTCTGCCATCCGATGGCTGTCAGAACCCTGCTAATCTAATTGGTAGAAAGAAATGCTTATCTACGAATAGGAAGCCTAAATGCATACAGACCAGTGGTCTGCAAAGTGTAACCATTGGTGTGTCTTACACCAGAGTTCGAGAACCCTCCATGGAACCAAGTGGCTACGTGTAGCCACTTGCGTGTAACCCTGTTACATCCGGCGTTACCTTTTACATCCCCTTCGGTACCGTATTCTTTTTATGATTGTTCACTCATTACTGACAATCAATATAGCCAATCACCCCTCTCGAATTTGTAGTTTATGCCCTTACTGATAGCATACAAAACGCAAGTCAAAGCCTGATGATTCTATCATAGGTCACGTTTTTGGCTGGTGATAGGCAACGTTCACTTCAAAAATTTGTCTGTCGTTAATCACAGAAGGAATACGGTACCGTGCCCGAGCTGAGGAACGTTAGTCTCGATTCTCACGCACGTTGTGTCACCGCCAGCAGCAATACCATCACCTCAGAAGCCAGTCATCAACTTCGGCAAGAAGCGCACGTGAGTCAGGCAGCGTCTTCTCCTCAAATCAATACATGAAATCAGTGCATGAGATTTGGGTAGCCAACATCTTTTACGGACTTCTTACGACCACCCATTCAGCCCCTCTACCCTCCTATACCGGCTTCTTTCAACAAATAAGACCGATCCTTCACACAAATCAGATTGCGTACCCGCCGTTCGGGTGGGTACACGCTCTTAACCACCTTAGATAAATTCAGGTAATCATCCGGTGGCTGATACAAAGCAACCCCTCACAGATTCCATAAAACTGGATCCTCTTTCTAGTGACTGTTAACTCCTTAAAAGCACGACAGAAACGGCGCTTCCCCGATCCTGATGTTTCTGAACACAGCGTGGAGTGCGCTCCGCGATGGATCCCCTTATATTTAAGCGCCACTACGCTCAGTGAAATCCAAGTTCTCCACTTCACGGAATGCAGAAGTCGGTGCATAATTCAGCACGCTGTCGTCAGTAATAGGACGTCGGACGGCGCTCATCGTGGGTAGCTCCATGGACTCCGTCCCTTGTGATCATCATTGGTGCTTGGGCGAACACGTGCTGTTGCAGACGCGGAGCCAGCAACTACCTTTCCTATGGTATTCAATGAATAGACGCGCTTGGGTTCCTCCTCCTTCTTCTTTTGTGTCCTCTTCATTTTATGCTTTGTCTTCCCCTTTGTCTTCGTCTTCTTGGTGACTCTGCGATACCAATAACACTGTAAAGCGTTTTGGTGCTCGCGATGTTCCGTGCAGAGCCAGTGTCGCTCTCCATTCTTCTTGAACGACCTCTCGTTGCTTCAACGGCCAGGATACTGCCATTGCTGCGAGTCAAGTTGCTGGTCGCTTTGTGTGCTGCTCGTTGCGCTCTCGCTCATTAAGACACAACGACAACACAACAGGACATGAGCGTTCCTTTTTACGGCTTAGATCGAGCATCGTCGGAGCATAAAACCTGGCATAAATATGAGGTGGGAAACGGATGACATGGAATTATTATAGTATAATATTATGTGTCATCGAATTGCATTGTCAAACACGGGTCGATTTACAGAAATCGATGCTAGACTTCGATTTTCCTTGTCTAATCTTAAACAATAAAATGTCTGTCTGTCTGTCTGTCTGTCTGTCTGTCTGTCTGTTGTGTCACGCTTTCCTGCACTTTTGATTAGCTGAAATTGATACCATATGTCAGTACAATCTAGACATGTTCCGAGTGTGTTGAGCGGCTCGCTCGTCTCGATATATATTTGCTGCCAAACTATTGTACTGGTTAAAATAGTTTGTACCGAATTTCACGCTCCATTTCCCCCTAGAAGGATATAACTTTTTATATACGATAGTTAGACATGAGGACAGTCCAAACCCAAGCAGCCAAATGACCATTTTAAAGGGTTTTTGTAATTGGCCTCAGAAGATTGTGGAGTACCGTACACAGCCAAACACAACTTTCGAGAAAACGAGCTTTGAAAAATGTGACCTCGTGACAGACGACAGCGCCCTGAATATGAGTCCGAAGACGCACAGCGGTGCTGCACAGGAGCTGGCGAAGACATCCACTGGAAGAGAACAAACGTATCGCGCGCCGATGGAAAGCACCACGTGGAACAGGCGTCGCGAGCCTCTTGCAAAACGGAATGGTTCAACGCGACGGTGCTGGTCGGCTGGATTGCACCACCGTCTGCTATCCTTGTGGAATCTGAGCACGACTAAGTGCAAGTTTGTACGATAAGCACGCCGAGGACAAGATACGAAGCCGTGGAGATCAATAAAGCTCGTCGAACGGAACAGAAAAGCAGGGCAGCAACAATGATGAGGGCAATCCTAGATAGCGCAACTGGATACTTTTGTTTAATCTGGAAAAAAATAGATGGACACTTTTGTTTGTTTCTAGAATATGACAACAGGTGTATGGAATTTATCTAGATCAACTTTAAAGTCACTTTTGAGGCATTTATATCTTGACTGAGACGGTCTAAAGTATCCCATTCTATAGAGCATCGTTTTCTCAGTAAAAATCGATTGAATAAAACCCGTGTGATTGTCATATCGGGTGGACGTCCGAGGTAGATGCTCATAACTCCGCAACCAAGAAGTCAATCAAGCTGCGGAAGGGCTCAAAAGACAACTGACACGCCGTAGTTTAATGAATAGTCTACTTTTGAATAACCTCAGAAAGATGGTTAGTTGGCTACTTCTGTTTGGAATGGTCTCATATAAGGGGTAACTGTGGGCGTAGAGTCCGAATTTGTGGTCAGATTTGCTGAATTTGGACTCCTCATACCTGACTTTGCTCTTAGAATACATGCACTACAACGGCTCCAACCTTTGGGGAAAGGATTTCGTTAGGGTAAGCAGGTGACATCCCATAATACGGGGACTCTATTGGCTGAAGCCTAAAAAAACATACGCAAAACCATCTGGTGTTTAGGGGGCTTCTCCGTGTCGACGTGTCGGAGCATGGCTTCGCGATTGTACTTAACACCGACACTTCGGCATCTCACTATCGGAAGATAGAGGTTGATTGTTCTGTTGTGTTTGGAAAGTAACACGTGGCCATATCCGAATAATTTGATTTCACAGTGTATTTGATACATATCCATAAGATGCTTCCGCACGGAGATCTCGATGAGCTGGAGACTCTCCTCGGTGAAGTACTGCTCCAATTGCAACGAAACACTGTCGTTTAGATGGCTTAAACACTTGATATTACCCTAGCTATATACCCTAACACAACATACCCTAATATCGTATAGCCTAACACCACATATCCTAATACCACATACCCTATCACTTCGCGCTATCCTAGTAAGTTCTATTAGACCATTAGCACTACTTTCGATGGTATTTCAAAAGCGATGTGGGCCATCATAGATTTGCTGGTCGATACTTGACCAAGTGTAGCATTCGCTACAGTTTCTTGTTCGAGTTCTTAGTGGTATAGCATGAAAGAGCAGTGTTGTAGCATTGTTTGTAGGGTCGTTTTACTAGCTACCGACTAATTTTAGCGATGAACGAGCGAAAATGTGGCGGTGTTACAATCTTTGGTAGAAACTATTATGACCAGTACAATACAGTTGACAGTACTCGATCGGCCAATTGGATAGCTTGGTCACGCAAATTTGAGCTCGATTCCATTGCTGCAACATAATCGTCTGCAGTCGTCAGAAATACGTGTAGCCACACAGCTAAATGGGCATGAAAATCACCAGCGAGTTGTGCGTTGTCTATCAAAGGCGCAAACGGCTTCCTCTTAGCTAACATGCTGCTGCTGTCCTATTATTATAACAGGATCAATGATACGCTTGCGTCGAAAGAAGAAACGTTTATCGGCAGAGGTGTTCCTCCACGTTGATCCGTGTTGCTGCTCTAGGTCACGCACAACAGGACCGCCGTGAGTTCCAGTAGCCCACTCTTGCCAAATTTGGTGGGCGGTCTTCAGCGATCTCGCCTGTTTGTATGTTGCAGACAACTGTTGCTGAGTACGAGGTACGTCAGGAGAAGACACGGCTGCTCGAGATGTTCCCCTGTCCACAGTCAGGCGGACAGCAGCTCCGCCTGATGTAGGTTGAGATAGCGCACCATTAACGTTATTAAGTGACGCCCCGATCTTCGTGATCTTTACATCTATGTGAGCTAACGCTTGTTGGTGCTGCTGTTTTAGATGGTCCATCAAGTCAGGCACTACTCCGTGCAAATGAGCTGTCTGCGGTGCTTGTTCAGTGAGCATTTTTGCTTTCAGCTCTGCGTCAAAGGCGCCGCTGTTGAAGGGAGGCTGTGACCAGAGTTTGTGTGCGGGATGAACGCCGCGCAGAAGCACAGCATCTTGGAGGGGGGCCACGCGAAGGTATGGTAATGAGTTTAAAACCCTCCTATCATCTCGTGAGGTGCTGACTGCTGCATGTATGACACCATATAGTCCTCCGCAAACGAAAAGACTTCACGCTGGAGATTCCCAGGCGGGTCGAGGGCTACTCGGTCCACGAAAAATGAACATTTATCTGGTGGGAATCCAGCAAGAGAAGGCATTGCTTCTCGTGGTAGTGCACTCAAGTAGCACCCCTCCATCGTTGATGCACTCCATCGTCCAATCCTTCTAATTTAAGACTCTGTAGCACAGGCTAGCTCAGCCATCCTCATGTGAGTTTGCCTTCGAGTGCATACCGAGCGCCGTAAAAACCTTGACGGTGGCGTCAAAATGTGCACAGTACGTCATCGCAGTTGACGCGTCTTTACCGGACTTCAGAACCTTAATATCGTACCTCCTTTCAGGAACTAAGAAGTCTGGAATTGATTCCATTTGTACACTCCAACAGAAATTTTTACATTGCTAGTGCTCCAGTAGGACAAACTTCAACATTGCGATATCTTATACAAGATCCGAATTCACGCCGGCCAAATTGATTTGTTTGCCTTGTTCCATGATCATCACCAATGCTCGGCATTCTGTGAAATCTTCGTGCTCCAAAATCACACAAAATAGATCAGGTAGCTCCATCTGGCGCGCAGACTCACCTCGAAGAAGGCATGCATGGCACAGAAAGTGACTCAAGCGCTTCCGTAAATCACTCCCAGTATTCAGATTCATATAGTAGCGAGGGATCGCCACTAGATCGTTAGTCGTGCAGTAACCATTAAATAGATATCCAACTCCACGATCAGCATATTCGCGCTTATTTTTTTCGTGCTTCTCTCGTTTCAGTGACGACAATAGTGCTTTGATATGACTGTTGCGAGGATGTGGATGCAAATTCGCGCCTCGACCCTGCTGATCACTATACTGATCCGATATCGCATTTACGTACATCTCAACAGTAGCAACACTAACCTTGCACTCACAGCCCTTGACGCGAACCTTCCGGTCTACCAGTTCCTCTTGTAGAAACAAGTGCATCTTCGATGCAGTAACCTGGTAGCGAGTAGTTTCGTGGAATCCTTTCTTGTCACACCATGCCTTAAACTCTCGTTGCTTTGGGGCGTATGCGCGAATGTTGTTCGCAGAACGTGCCTCACGACAGCGGTCTAGAGTCGCATTTGCACTCTTTTCAAACGCTACTTGTAGCCCTGGTGGCTCCATGACGTCTGTACAGCTAAAAACTGGCTATACCTAAACAAGGTGATTATGAAATTTGGTAGGTTTGAGCTATCCACGGTCGGTCTTTCGCACACAGGGACGACATAGTGCACGCAATTAAAGAGTCACCTAACCTTAGGAAGATAACCACTCACCCCTGATTAGCCCTAGTTTTAGATTAGTCAAGTTATGTTTGTATCAGTATGAACACTCAAAGAATCAATATAAAACTCCCTTGATCAAGATCAAAGCTAAATCAACATGTTATGTTGATCTACCACAGTTTCACTGGTTTAGAGAAATGATTTGCCTTTGCTTCCAAGGGCCGAAGGCGCAGCGTTTGTTATTTGTTTGACCCCCCCCCCTCCCCTGGCGCTACCAGCCCACATTCTCAAGTACTACTAGCAGGATAAAACATACTACTGTAGTAAAAAAAAAAAATTGAAGGTAATTACCCCCCCCCCCTCCAAGGAGTTGTTGGTTTAAAGTCCCACGGAATTCATATATCATAAACGAAACAAAGAAAAAGATGAAAACTGGCGCTACAGATAGAATGCTTGGAGCATAACTTGTTGGTGAACTTACGCCGCCTCGATGGGGGACTTGACCTCGACGAAGTGAGGCGACTTGGGCTTGCCGCTGTGGAACAGCTCCTCGATGTCCTCCAGCATGATGCCCTTGGTCTCCGGGCAGAAGAAGTACACGAACACGCCGCAGATGCAGCACAGACCGGCGAACAAGAAGAAGACACCGTTGATGTTCAGGTGCGGGAAGAGCTTCACCACCTCCGTCATGACGGCACCCATAGCCCAGTTCGCAGCAGTGGACAGCGTCACGCCGGTGGCGCGTACGCTCAACGGGAAGATCTCGGCCGGGTAGATCCAGCACACGGGACCCCACGAAATAGCGAAGTTGAAGACGAAGAAGGCCGAGCCGACGCAGATGAACCAGCCACCCACGCTCGGACAACCAGCATCATCAACGTTGCCGTCGCAAATGGCAGTGAACAGAATAGCAGCGAACAGGTGACCAGTAACCATTCCGACGGCACCGATCAGGAGCAGTTTACGTCGTCCCGTAGTATCCACCCAGCGCATAGCCGGAATGGTACTCAGGAAATTGACACCCGAAAGAAAGAACGCCGAGTAGATACCGGCGTTGGTGATGTCCTTGAAAATCAACGCGCCATAGCTGAAGATGGGGTTGATACCCGTAGCCTGCTGCAGCACTTGAAGCATCATCGCAATGGCCACACGCTTGAAGATGGACGGCTCGAGTAGCTCCGAGAAGCCCTTCTGAGCTGCCAACTCCTCTTCGACCTGGTCGCCGATCACCTGTAGCTCGTGGCCGACGTTGTCAGTCATTCGGAGGCGCTTGAGGATCTTCTCAGCCTCGTCCCTGCCCTTGTGCAGGTACGTCCAGCGCGGACTCTCCGGCACGAAGAAGATGCCGAGCATGACGACGATCGGGGCGGCCATGGCCACACCGTTGGTCGTACGCCAACCGCGGTCACGGTTCTCCACGATGATGTTGACGACGTTGGCCAGGAAGAGACCCGTGACAACAGTCATCTGCATGAAACCAGAGAGCAGGCCACGCAGCTCCTTGGGTGCCATCTCGGCACCGAAAAGCGGCAGTGAGAACGACGAGTTGCCTACACCAAAGCCCTGAACCACGCGAGCGATATACATGAGACCGTGTTCCTGCGCCTTGTTGAAACACACCCACGACGTGCCGATACAGAAGAGCAGGCCGGCGCAGAAGATGGTGGCGCGACGGCCAAGCTTGTCGGCCACATAGCCGCCGACGAAGGCACCACCGAGACAACCGAGGTTGTACGCCATGTTATACCACACGGTGAAGTCGGCCCACTCAGACGGTATTTCGGACGTGGAAGCGGTGCACTGCTTGTAGGTGAAGTTGTGCCAGCCAACGCAGTAGTCGTAGATGAACGAGTCCATGATGAGAACACCCGAGGTCACACCTTGGTCGTAGCCGAAGAAGAGGCCGCCCAGAGCGGCGAAGACACACACGACGATGGCGTACTTGCGCGAGCCCTCAGTGGGGACCTCATCGTCGTTGTTGTGGGCGTTCACCACGACGCCAGCAGCCATTGTGCAGGAGAGAGAAGCGGGGTTGAGGCGAACAGACCGGACTTGACTTGCTTGAGGCGGAGGAAGTTGGAGAATGAAGAAGGGAGCGCTGCTACAGCTCAAAACAGCAAGGTGCAGACAGTAAAAGGCTGGCTCACGTCGCTCGTCATTGACTTGACCATGGACTAAAAGACGCCGTGGGATTAATTGGCGATTTGAAGTTGGCCGCTTGAAGCTGCAGCCTTTTTTGCGCCCAACCTTCACTTTGTCGGCGATCTTACAGACTCTAAATACAAGACCCAGCTGCTGCCTTGCGTGTCTTGTACTTGATTTATTTTCCCTAGGCCTACATGCACCGCAAAAGATCACAGGTCATCGCAGTGATGATCACGGTTTGCATCACGCCATTCTTCTAATACATATCGGATTGTATTTTTAATCTGGCAGATCGCTCAACACACTTACCACCGCACGTGGTAAGGCGACATGATCAAGATCGCCGGTACGAGCTCATGTTAGACATGATCAATCAACCGCCAGGGTAAAATAAAAAGCTAACTGTAAACCGCGGCTGAAGTTTCTTCGTATTGTATCAGAAATGAGGATGGACTTGTTGCTTGGAGACTGCAGATTCTTTTTCAGAAGTCGGAAGCGTCAACTGCATTCACTACTACTTTAGCGAAGCATTTGGAGCTCTGCTGCAGCAGAGTCTGCAGGGGGGGAAATCGCATCCAATGTAGCATCGGTTTGGCCGGCGGTCCAGTTGAACTAGATGCAACGGACAGCCAGACACTTGCTAATGTTGCACCCGCACTTGATTTATTGCGGAGATGCCCCGCTCAGCTTGATCACATCCCTCAATTGTAAGGCCCACCCCCTCGATTACAGCAGCATTGACTCGCAGTTGCCATGTTTGCAATTCGGACATGGTGTGTACGCTCAGGTCAAAACGGAGAGTTCCCCCGACGTATTAGTGCTCCCAGAGCGGAGCGGGAGCCTGCGCTGCTACTGTATTCGCCGTTTGCAGTGGTAGCGCAGCCAGGAATACGTGCAGAAAGAAAAAAGATCTGAAGCACACAAAAAAACATTACATGTACTGCGTCTGTATCACGATCTCCTTTACAAACCGTTACGTCGTCACTAACGCATTGTTGCAGTTGCGGCCTGACAGTAGTACCGGCAGCTCTGCACAGTGGTAAGGTTGCATGTACCTTACCAGCAAGATTAGCACTATGCTCTGCTAATCTTGCTGCAATGCAAGCAACATCGAAGCACTGACCACGACGTGACCCCAAATCAGCGGGCGAAGCCTCGTCCGAAGAGCGTGGTTCTTGAAGGGGTGTGCTGCAAGTTGCGGCCTGTAACTTGACGCAATACCGTTCAGTGCAACAAGCATTTCCCGGCCCTTTGACTTTGAAAGTGTCAAAGTGACACTATGACGTCGGCATGAACAGGTGTTCCTGCCAACGACCTTCATAGGGATCACCTCCTTACGTCCTAGGAAAGAGGGCAGCTTGACCACGAGCCTGGATACCCAAGTTTCAAACGATTCCATTCTACCCTTGGTGGGCTTCACGGCCCGTGAATCACGAGGGACATACAAGTTCCTAGAACTGTTGTCGACTCTTCATGGATTACAGGTTGTTAATTATCTACACATACACACTCGGATACCGCAGCATTGCGGTCTCAATTGAGCTCGCTAATACTCAAGTCGGCTGACTGTAAAGAGAATATTTCTGCCATATCTTTCTTGATCAGCCGCAGTTCGTACGCAATGACCGTCGCTGCTGGTCGCTTCGACTGGTCCTCAACAAGACATCTTTCCACCAGGTCTTTCAGAGCTGGAGAGCAGTCCGATCCAACCTCAGGGTGCAACTTGCCCGTTGCTACACGGTGGAGAATAGTCATATCTGACAGAATCTTTCCATTCGATCCACGAGCGTTGATGTACGGGATCTTGTTCGTATCTAATTCAGTGAGAAGTGCCCCGAAACTGTAGATATCCGCAGCCGAGCCGTAGTCAGTATCGCCTCGAATCACTTCGGGAGCTAGCCATCGACCGGTCCCAACACCACCAGTCATCGTGTTCTCCACGGATCGGAACCGTGAAGCGCCGAAATCGCTCAGTTTTGCCTTGAAATCCGACGAGAGAAGCACGTTCTTCGACTTTAAGTCGCGATGAACCAGTGGAGGCACGAAGGAGTGCAAGTACACCAATGCCTCAATGACTCCGATGGCGATATCAAACTTCCTCTTGGTCCAGCCAACGGGAATCTGTGGATCTGCCAAATACCGTCGAAGATCGCCTCCGTCCATATACTCGAGCAGCATCTGCAGATCGCTCTCAATAGTCCATGCCGCACCAACGAAATTGACGAGATTCGGGTGATCAAATTGGGCGATGAGCTTGATCTCCTCGATGAACATTGCTGTGTGTTTCTTCGTCCGCCTCTCAGGACGTAGTCGCTTTGACGCCAGCATCTGTAAATCTCGGTACCGAACCAGCCAAACCATAGCGAACGCGCCACTTCCGAGTTGTTTGATATCCTTAACATCAGCTGCACGCACTTGTAGCGAAAGGAGATCGGGATCATTCCAGATCGACATGAACCTGTCGGGGTTCCTATCTCCTGCCTCCACCGTTGACATGGATGAAGGATAGCCAGAAGTCCCTTGATTAGACGTGGGGATGCCCATACTACCATCGACGGACATAGGAATCCCCATACTATCCTCCTCGTCACCTCCTGCTGTCCGATTGGCCATCGAGAACTCGGTAGATGTCATCGGGATGTCCATACCAAAGACTGCTGAAGTCCTCAGACCGCCGTACGGCTGCTGTAGTACAAGGTCGCTGTCGATTGAAGGGAATCGTGTACCGGTAAATCCAAAGGAGTCGTCTAGCTTGCGTCGTGCAGCATTGTTTTGCTTTCGACGGTAGAGAACAAGTAGAAAGACTCCAAAAAGTACAACCAATACTCCGCACACAATCCCCACGATCAAGGCCGTAGATGACGAAGAGGAGTCCGAGGTGCTGGAAACCTTCGTATCCGAACCATTGGAGCTTGAGGCAGCTTTGCTATCATTGCTGGTGTCTGTCGTCGTTGTTGTGCTAGTTGCGTCAGCGCTTGTATCTGTGGAAGAGGCAGTGACTCCAGATCCAAGACACACGGTGACGTCGTGGATAGCGACTTGTTCACTATCGTCGCACTCTAGTCCCACAGTAAAATCAGAGGCGGAAAGATACAACGTCTCCAGATTGTTCAAGAAATCTGCTTGATCGCGGGTGAACTCTCTGACCTTGAACGAATTGCCAGTCAGGTTTCTGTCACAGCAATAAAGTTAGCAGGAAACCTAGAACGAGAACGACTGAGTTGTCCACGTACAGTGTTTTCAAATACGAATGCTTGTAGATGGCAGTGGGGATACTGGTCAAGTTGTTCTCCCCAAGAAATCTACGTAAAGAGCAGCGAATCAGCCAATTATTTAGTTCAAAGATCAAATTCCTTTCAAGCAGCACGATCGCGTACAGGTATTCAAGGTTGGCGAAGACGCCAGTGAAGGTCTTAATGCTGTTGCGTTCCAGACTCCTGCGTATATCATCGACAAAGATATGGTTACTAGGACAACCCACACGCTCATCAACAGTGTCTAACACGTACAACGTGGTAATGGAGTCGATCACATCCAAAGTATCCACAGTTGTGATGTAGTTGTAGTCTAAAAGCCTGGTCATCCGGTAGTCAAGAGTCAGCACAAGCTCTGCTCGCTCAAAGATAATGCCACTTACAGTTGCTCCAGTGCTGCAATTTTGCCCAGATTCGCAGGAAATTTTGCCAGCAGCGTGTTGGTCAGCTCGAGGTTTTTCACAGTCGACGGGAGGAAGCCTGGCAGGTCGTCGGCCTGGTCCGACAGCCCAAGATTCTGCAGCACGACCCTCGTCACCGCTGTCGCCGACGAAATAAAGTCCGAAGTTAGGGTCACACTCGACACTTTTCCTTGCGGATAGTTGACCGCCGCAGTTCCTCCCGACATGATGCTGCACAAACCAAACACAAAAAACATGATGAGTATTCTTTCCGACTAAACAATTGAGCGCCTACCATCAACTTACAAGGTCTCAACTGCGTCGGATAAGTCGATTGTTCCGATGGCAGTGACGTCGTCATTGCTCGCCGAGGGCCACGTGTCGGTGAAGTCTGGATACCCGGCCAGGTCGGCAGCAGTGTAGCCGCCTATTGCCGTTTCTTGGGCGCTTTTAAACCCGCCGAAGTCAATCAACACGTCCAACGTCGTGAGGTTCCCATCTACAGTCATGCACTGGTACGTGCAGTCTCCGTCCGTCTCACAGCCTGACCCTGAACACTCGTCATCGGACGTGAACCCGAGACACAAATCGTAGGCGCCACATCCGGAACAGCCCTCGGTTGTCAGTGTCGAAGACCCCGACGCACACTCGCCACGAACAAAATTCGGGATGGTAATCAGTAGAAGTACCAGCCCCAGCGTTGCGAGGCATTGAG
This sequence comes from Phytophthora cactorum, assembly GCA_016864655.1. Taxonomy (NCBI): domain Eukaryota; phylum Oomycota; class Peronosporomycetes; order Peronosporales; family Peronosporaceae; genus Phytophthora; species Phytophthora cactorum. The sequence continues at coordinate 77,802 of NHQK01000011.1, forward strand.
AGCGAAGTGTCGCCGTCATTCTCCAGCGCAAATGAGACTGTCGCCTCACTGTTTGAAACTGAGAGCGTGGCGTCAAAGTGTCCGATGCAGAGGAGCGACATCGGCAGATGTAGCTTAGGCATGTTTGGAGTGCCAAACTCAACGCCAAATCCTTGGCGCAAAACAGGCTGTGCCTCCACCAAGCCGATCCAGGGAACGACTATTGCTACTGAGGCCAGATGGTCCATGCTGAACGAAGAATGTACAGAAGTCCACCTCAATAAGCGTAGCTCGGAGTTTGTATACTCTATCATATCTGCTCAAAGTGATTCGAGGTCCAACTGACCAATCATAGAAATGCATTGATTTCCTCTGAAAGTGTGTCAGCTGACCCTCTACGCTGATTGAGGAGGACTTCGGTAAAGTGCTCGAGATACTTCTCGGCGATGGGATGGAGATACATCAAAGTGTGAATTACACGGTTGCTTAGACAAGTTACCCCTTTTAACCCTTTCACTACCAGACTTAAAGGAAAGGCACTGGGTCGGCGGTCAGTGGGGACTACCGTTAAAATGGACAGGCAATCTCAAGTATGGGGTCTCCGTTTTTGAAGCGCGTGACAGATAGCCCACACGAACATTTATTACACTTTTGATGCCAGGGTCCATGCAAGTTACGAAAACTTCAATTGTTGTATTGATTTCACTTCCTCACACATAGACACAGTGATTTGGCACTGTGTCGAATAAAATTCATTTTCTGTGCTGTTTGTCTATAGAGAAGCAGCCATGTCCTTCTGGATTACCCGCAGTTCATACGCGATGACAGTAGCAGCAGGTCGTTTAAGCGGGTCTTCAACGAGACAGCGCTCGACCAGATCTTTCATGGACGCATTACAAGTCGACCGAACTTCAGGATGCAACTTACCGGTCGCGACACGGTGAAGAATCGTCATGTCCGTCAAGATTTTCCCATTAGAGCCGCGTGCGTTGCTGTACGGGATCTGGTTCGTGTCGAGTTCAGTAAGCAGCGCACCAAAGCTGTAGATATCAGCGGAGCAACCGTAGTCGGTATCGCCACGAATCACTTCAGGGGCTAACCATCGACCAGTTCCCACCCCCGCAGTCATCGTATTCTCCACTGATCGGAAGCGAGAGGTGCCGAAATCACTCAATTTGGCTTGAAAGTCCGATGAAAGCAGCACGTTCTTTGACTTAAGGTCTCGATGGACGAGAGGAGGCACGAACGAGTGCAAATACACGAGCGCTTCGATGATTCCAATAGCGATATCAAACTTCCTGAACGACCAGCCGAACGGAGTGCTCGCGTCTGCGAGGTACTGTCGAAGATCTCCTCCATCCATGAACTCCAGTAAAGCTTGCAGGTCACTCTCGATCGTCCACGCTGCTCCGATGAGTTTAACCAGATTCGGATGATCGAAATTAGCGACCAACTTGATCTCCTCCACGAAATTCGACGTGTGTTTCTTGGTACGGCGCTCCGGTCGAAGCCGTTTGGACGCCAGGAGCTGCGACTTCCGGTAGCGAACGAGCCAAACCGTAGCGAACGCTCCACTGCTGAGCTGCTTGACGTCCTCGATATCCTCCACGCGAACCTGTAGTGATAGAAGCTCGGGGTCGCTCCAGATCGACAGGAATGTATGTGGTTTCTTCCTCAACGGAGCGGCATCTAACGAGGTTAACTGATACGTAGAACTCTCATTAGTTGTTGGGATCCCAGTACTAGCGTCCGCTTCAGTCTCTGTTGGAATCCCCATCGCAACGCCACTTGTACTCATCGGAATGCCCATAGGAACTCCAGTTGAGGTTCTCAGTTGACCATACGTCTGCTGTCTCTGTTCACGATCACTACTAGATGAGGGAAAATGGTCGTCGGCAGTGCTGCTTAGCTTGGAATCGACAAAGTTTTTCTTCTTGCGGCGGTAGAAAAAGAATAGAATAGCAGCGGATATCACAGCCAAAACACCGCAGGCAATCCCTAAGATCAAACTGGTTGAAGAGGAACCCGAAGAAGACGCCGTCTGCGTCTTAGACCCATCCGCACCGGCCGAACTTGACGCACTAGCCGCAACCACATCGCTAAGACACACCGTCACGTCATGTATAACAACTTGGTCCATGTCGTCGCAGTCTAGACCCACAGTAAAGTCGGAAGCAGTAAGCACCAACGTCTCCAGGTTGTTCAAGAATTCTGCCTGATCTTTGGTGAATGATCGAGATGTAAACGAGTTCCCAGTCAGATTCCTGAAGTACAAGAAAAGTTAGATAGATTGTCGAGTTTTAACAGTAAAATGAACACGTACAATGTCTTTAAGTTCGAGTGACTGAAGATTGCAGTGGGGACGCTGGTGAAGTTGTTGGTGCCCAAATAGAGATATTCCAAGTTAATAAATACGCCCGAGAAGGTCGTTAAGCTGTTGCTCTCGATGCTCCTACACACAGAAAAAAAATTGTCAGCAAAATCCCCAAATCAGCTCCCTTTATCGCCACGTACAGTGTAATAATCGAGTCGATCACGTCCAGCGAGTCCACCGTTGTGATGTAGTTATAATCCAGAAGCCTAAGTAACAACGAATGAGTATCCTGTCATGTAGCAGCACTCAAATTCTTCGTGACGTACAGTTGCTGGAGTGATGTCAGGCGACCAAGTTCTGTTGGGAATGAGGACAACAAAGTGTTGCCGAGGTCGAGACTTTCCACAGTTGACGGGAGTAACGCTGGCAGCGAGTCAATCTCGTCACTTAGGTCGAGATTCTGCAGCACCACTTTGGTCACCGCTGAGGCTGACGAAATAAAGTCCGAAGTCAACGTCACACTCGCCACTTTGCCTTGAGGATACTCGACATCAGCAGTTCCGCCAGACATGATACTGATACAAACACGTAAGTCTCCAGTTGATACCAAGCACCAATAGTTCAAGATTCAACGTACAATGTGGTGACTGCGGACGACAAGTCGATGGTACTGACAGCCGTGACGTCGTCGTTGGTGGCCGACGGCCACTCGCTCGTCAAATCTGGATACCCGGACAAGGTGAATCCTCCTGCTGCCACTTCCTTCGAGCTCTTGTAGCCGCCAAACTCGATCAGTACGACCAACGTCGACAGGTTCGGCTTCACGCTCATACACTGGAACGTGCAGTCGCCGTCGGTCTCGCATCCGGAACCAAAACATTCGCTCGCTGAGCTGAAACCGAGACATAAATCGTATTCTCTGCAGCCCGAACAGCCTTCGGTTGTAAGCGTTGAAGCACCCGCTGCACAGTCAGCATGTGCGGCTTTGGAGAGGAGACTCCACGCTAAAGTCAGCGCTACTAAAGCGCCACGACCAGCTGACGTTGTCCCCATTTCCAACCAGCTACAAAGCCACCGAAATCGATGGTAAATGCCAAAAGGCGCGATGCCGACAGCAATTATAATAATGAAGAGGAGAGACTGGCTTCGAGCAAGAGTGTCCACGCTCATAGACATGGAAAAAGGCAAATCCTTGTGGCATTTCAAGCTGGGCGGCAAAGTACTACACTTTTATCCGTTGTTTTGTATGGGGAAGCTTGACCACATGGTCGTCGCGAAAGATGGCGGGAATTTTGGAGAGCGTTTTATACCTACAGTACGTCCGTCACTCTCGCTACATGTACGAGGCTTGATTGATCCTCAGTCAGAGCCATCACTGCGTTACGATCACTCTACGAGGCCCAGGTGATTCACCGGCGGTAAATGGAGTTTCGCCACTAGCAGGAGATCGGAAACCAGCACGAGCCAACGGCTGCAACTGTGGCACGTAAGTACCAGATTGTCCATCCTCATGGAAATGACATTCGACCGGTACTCTATTGACTGTTTGCTGGTTTACTGGCGGTGATCACCCCCAAAAAATGATTATCGTGGATAGAATAATATGTGGACCACATTAGAAAATCATTTTTTAATTTTAAACTCGTTTGATTGGCTGAAAATGGTCCAGGTTGCTCAAGGTGCTCAAACTGACCTGTGAACGCGAGCCGTTTATCTCGGCCGCGAGGGTAGATTCGACGCTTTGTACAGGAATCCGTAGCTGACGTCACGGATGCTATTCAAGCGGTGCAGCTTTGAACCACCGTCACGATTGTTAACACACCTGCCAAAAACCAGGGCTCCGAAAAAATAATAACAATACCGCAATTGCGGCATTATTACTATTATATTGCGGATTATTGTTACCCCCAGAAAATAATATAGTTCGATATGGACACAATAATACTAATATCTAGCACGAAGGATGCCAACCAGTCACGTATCGCAACCAACCATTTCAGGTGGATGCTGCAATCAGCGGAAGCGGCATTCAAGCTGCCCATTTCGCAATTCGTTTGCTCGCCATGACTTCCCGACAGCTCGCTGGTTTCTTCTTCACTCCTCCGGAGCCAGGGCTGTACCGATGCAACATCTGCGAGCAGACACGCAAGCAAGCTCAACGCACATGCTACACGAACTTGATGTCACATCTAGGCTCCGTGCACCCTACACACGGCGAGGAGTACGAGCAGTTCCATAGGCAAAATCTCACCTCTCTCGAAGTGGTTGGTTTCGCCGACGAGACCACAACCAACATGTATGACTGGCTTCGCTGGATTGTCGAGCGAAACCTTCCTTTGAGCGAGGTGGAGAACCCGCTCACCCGCCAACTCGTTCGATTGCGTCCTACTTCGGCGACAACAATGAAGACCTACATGGAGCGTGTTGCTGGCCGTGTCGGCAACACTATCGCAAAGGAAATGGATATCTTTTTTTGGAATCATGCGGGATGGCTAGTCCTCGGGCACGTGCCACTACGTCGCCGTGGTCGCAGTGTACGCCGGCAGTAACGGGCGTGTCGAACGTGTCGTCGCATTCTCGCCAACAGAAGAAGGCCAGATGGCGGACGATCAAATTGAGCTTATTAAAGCCGTTCTTGCTGTCTACGACAAAACTTGGGAGATGGTGAAATTCGTGGTCGGTGACAATTGCACGACAAACCAGTCTCTTTCTTGTCCCTTTGATAGGGTGTGCTAGTCACCGATACAACCTGGCGATGGCCAGCTTTTTGGCCGACTCTGAAGACCTGATATCTCAGATTCGTCGATTAATGACGAGTCTCCGACGACCGAATAATGCCACCCAGTTGGCTCTTCATACCCACCTTACTGCTGAGCGATCAAATGCAACGCGGTGGTCATCGGTGTGGAAAATGGTGGACAAGTTCATCCGCATTCGCGATGAAGCCAAGCATGTGGCTGCGGCGGAGGACTTGCTGCCTTGTGGCAGTGCTCATCGTCGCTTCGTGGCCCTCCACAAAAACGGAAGGAGCTGAACAGTGTGGGCGAGAAACTGCAACAGCATAATCGCTCACTTGTGGAGATGCGCGCCCTCTTTGATGCCTGCATCAAGAAGTACCCTGGTATGGGTCATTACCTGGATGAGGACGCAGCTATTGTGCATTCACCGGTGTTTGAAAGTGCTATGATCAAGATCACAAGCTCGCGTACGCTCTCTGGCCCCGAGCTGAAGACGCTTGAGCCGTTCCGAGTCTCGACGGGAGAGGGTACGCAGGAAGTCGCCCCAGCGGCGGACTTTGCAAGCGAGGTGCTTCGGCAGGCGAAGAAACCTCGGAGGGCTCAACGTACCATGGTTGACTACAATGCTCTACTTTGCGTAATCCCCCCCCCCCCCCCACGAGCAATAGATGCGAGCGACTGTTTTCGGAGTTTAAGTACGTGCTAGAGCCGCACCGTGCTTCAATGCATCCTGCAAACTTTGAAAGACTCATGTTCTTGAAAGCTAACCGTGAGCTCTGGAATGCGTCCACACTGGCGCCGTGATATGGTGTTCTTTGACAACTTAATATACTGACACAATATACTGATATTGCGATATTAGGGATTATTGTTTATCAAGATACAGTACTATGGATTATTGACGTAAGCTCGTGCCCCGTATACTGAGTATTATTTTTTTTCGGACCCCTGGCAAAACGAAGTGCACTTTACCTATTCCGACGACGAAGTCGTCAAAACTGCGAGTAGCGCTATGAAGATCATCGGGATGAAGACGAAGAGAAAACCACTTCTCTTGAGAATTTTCTAAGCGATAGTGAATCCGCGGCGGCCGCTATCTATAACGTCGTATTACGCAAGTTGATGGCGGAAAGTGAGAATTCGAGTGCTCGCGGCATCACTATTGCCTTCTTAAGGAAGCTCGTATTCGAACACAACAAGAGGAAGCTCGTGTTGCAAAAGCAGGAGATAAATACGTCGCACTTCAAACCCATCTAATTTATGATAATCTCAGAAAATCATAACTATTATCATCTATGACAGAGAATATCACGTTATATGGGATTTTCCTGATGATCATATCGGGAAATCCCGAAATCCAATATTTTCATCATTTATCACGCCATATCAAAATGATGCAGAACCATTTTTGGGAGTTGCGACTGTAAATGTTCTTCTGGAGATGTGTTTCGGACGGACGTGAAGCACACGAATTTTGTCAAGATATCCAACGGCGTGAGCGAAGTTCGATTCGAGCATGGAGACCGTCAGAACGGAGTGGGTTGCGAACGGTCGCTACATACTTTAGCTCCCAGTTAAATTGGTAATGTTTGTCAATGCACATCAATTACTAAAAAAAACAAATGCTGTAAAGCATCCCTGTAATACCTGATATCTTGCTACACGTGATTGCACAGGAATAGAAAAACCCTTTTTTAAAGGTCGGATACGCTACCAACGCTGATGGCGCTCCTGCAATCGGTGAAGGCGTGGGTGATGACCTGACTTTTGTTGGCATTCGCACGCCAAACATGATGAAGATGTTGCGCTATGCGGCGAGCTATCGACACAACGTACCAACTGGGCCTTTCCGGATACCCTGCTCTCGTTGTCGGTGTATCCGATCAATCTCGTCCCTTTCACCCGGTGGTAATGCTTGTAACGTCACAGCAGACAGGGGGTCTAATCGAAATGCCCTTCACATTTTCTTCGATAAGTACCGTAAAAATTGGCCCCAGTGCAACACCGATTTTTGGTCAAATTCAAGTCAATCGAAAAACCTAATTAAGGTTTTTAAATTGAACTCTTTCGATGACATCCGTTCTGCATAGCTGTAAGAACCGGTTTAAAGAGGTTTGGCTTAGGGGAATGTGGCACCCATAGATTTGGTATCGTCACACTGGGGCCGAGTTTACGGTACATGACCATCACGGGGCAATTTCCAACTATACGCTATTTGCATCGGCGATGCGGACAAAGCTCCCGCCGTAGTGGATAGCACAACTGCCACGCATCCGTCCAATACGTTGTGCGCTTTTTTTCACATGGTCAAGAATGTAGTGGATCAAGTATCAAGCTTTTCGGGGGAGGCAGTGTCGCTGGTTTTCAAGCACCTCTATCAAATGCACTACTCCAACGCTTCTACCGAGTTTACTGTCAAGACTGCACAAGCGCTAGCGGCATGGACTTCAATACCGGTGATTAGGTCGGTATAGAAGTCCGTGGTCGGTGCCGCGTGCCCACGACAGATTAAGCACTGCCTTTTTCTTTGCGTTTGCAACGACAAGCGTACACACCGGCTGTTTGACAAGTGGTACGAAGGTGGAGAAACTATCAAATTTGCTGCGAACCATTAGAGAACTTGTGTGGATTCGACGCTGCCCATTTTTCCGCTTCGAGCTTGTGGGTCAGGTCGCGCGTAAGAGAACAACGTCAAAAAAGAAAAGCTAGTGTAGGGGTAGCTTCCGGAAATAGAGACTTCGTCTCCCCCTCGATTCTGTTTATACGGTTTTTACTATGTCTGCCAATACGAATAACGGCAAAACCGATCTAAATACGGCACTGTTCTTAAAGTACTGTAGTTGATTTGAGCGTTCCGTCGATTGTTGACTCGTACCGATATAGGCTAAATAGCACTGGCAGTGATGCCACCCAGTCATTTGCTATAGGAAAACTGAAGTCATTGTTCCACACCGTTTTTATTCGGGGTTTTGCGCTTACCATGAACAGTCGTTTCTGGGTCTTTTGCTGGAAGCTCCGAGACGCTAAATTTAAGGTGTATGTCTGGTCGTGGCAGGGTCTGTCGGGTGAAGAACGTGATACACAGGACAAACTATTCCTACGAAGCATTCGAGGAAAGCAAATGCGATCAAGGTTCTGGCAAAATAGCCTCACCCGGGGGGGGGGGGTAAACACAGTGATGGAGATCCACGCGCTGAAGTCGAGCTTCTTGGAATGTGCGTTCGCGATACGAAGGGAACGATCTGTGCAGGCAGACCATGTGTTTTTAATGCTGTCTCTGGGTTCGCTACGTGGTTTGAATATGACGGTCGGTTAGATTATACTTCTCTGGTCCACCTTAAAATGCCCCGTGAGGTATTATTGTGGACCACAACCCATATAACTAGAATATGATTGGCTTAAAATATGTGTCCGGTTTGGCGCCTAAAACGCAGGTCCAATTATCACAATTTTTGGCGCGCTTCTACCGCCACCACTAAATGCAATCCACGTCCAATGCGTTGGCGCTTGGATTCGCTTCATTATTTGTTTTGCAAACAATACCGCCCACAACTCCCGACCCACCCCAGTGTCCACGATGCCTCGCAACCCATGCCAAAAAGCCGTCCCACCGCAGCTTAAGGTGGTCGTCGTACTGTACCTTGTCCACCTTACAGTCAGCGGCTGCCTACCACGAGGAAGTATTGTCACAGAAGCATCGGGGTTTGGCCGACACCGGCACACCGTCAGCAAGGTGTGGCAACTCCACCACAACAGCGCCGCGCTGTTGCAGGGTCGACAGCAGCGGCCTCCTCCTCCTCGACGGCTCGACAACGACGAAGTGGTCGAGAGGGTACGAAAGGTACCCCTCTGTCAGCAGCAAAACTTGCGCTCCCTCTCTGCAGCTACCGGCATCCCCAAGACCACCCTACTGCGTTATTTAAAGCACAGCGTTATCCAGAGGCGGATTTCACGCGTTCGACCGACACTCACACCAGCCCACGAAACTCGACGATTGGCATGGGCATTCGCCCTTGTCAAACGTCCAATAGGTACTATTATTTATTATTAACGATGCAATATTTTTTAATATTGATTGACTATTTTTTTCTTTGCTTTCCAATATTATCTGGTAGGGATTAAATCGTATCGCGGCCACCACATGTACGACACCGTACATCTTGACGAGAAATGGTTCAACTTGTACAAGGCAAACACGAAGTACTACCTAGCAAAATACGAGTGCCTGCCGTATCGCTCGTGTCCGAACAAACGGTATCTAGGGAAGGTAATGTTCTTGGCCGCAGTGGCCAGACCGCGTTATGATTTCGGAAAGAAGCGCTACTTTGATGGCAAGATCGGTATCTGGCATATCATCGAGCAAACCTTTGCTCAAAGAGGCTCGAAGAATCGACCCAAAGACGCCTCCATCACCAAAACCATTTCGATGACTCGCAAGGTGTACACGAAGATGCTTCTGGAAAAGGTATTCCCCGCTATTCGGGAAAAGTGGCATGGTAAGTGGATTTGAAGTTCATAAGTTGATGAATGTTGCTCTTAAAGACTAATGTTGTTTATATGTTGCTTGTTGCTGCGCGTATGTTGCAGGAAGAAAGTCGCGAACAATTAAAGTGCAGCAGGACAACGCTCGACCCCACGTTCAAGATATCAATGCCGCTCTCGTTAAGGCCGGCCAAGAATACGGATGGGATATTCAAATGGTTAGCCAGCCACCGCGTTCGCCCGATCTGAACGTATTAGACCTCGGCTTTTTTCATTCGACACAGTCGCTGCAGCACCAGACGCCTACGATTGATACAGATGGCCTCATCGCTGCAGTTGAGACTGCATTTGGCTCTGTAAGCTACCGGACTTTAGGCAAGTGTTTTATAACACTACAAAAAGTCGTGGGTGCAATTATCGCTACAGCCTCCCTCGTGTTCTCAAGTTTCACATCCGCAACGGTGTCACACCAGTGTCATTACCTGTTGACGCTGAGATTGTCAATAACGGTTTTGCTCATTTGCACCAATCAGAGTAGTCAGCCTAATTTTTTGTAAAGCAACCACTTATTTTATGCATAAATCCTTGCTGCGAGATGATTGGTCAATCCATTTTGTACCCATCCATTTAACTGCTAAGATGTTGACTTAACAATGAGTAAAGCCTCGTTTAGTTTCTACGGCTTGGACTTCTTTTGTATTCAATCTCTTTACGTTGGTGCATTAAAACTCTATTAAGTAAACTCTAGTAAAATCGCGGTTAATTATCGCTAAAACTAGACTGAATTACGGCATTGAACCTCGTTTCTCTTGGTCGCGTCCACATAAAAGCTCTGTTATTTGCGTCTGCTGGTGCTATATGAACAAATTATCAGCAGGGTCTTATGCAACACGGCGCGCTATTTTCGTCCACGTGCCTCATGCCAACAAACGTTAAGAAATGTGGCTGCAGTACCTGGATACCTCAAAGGGCCATTTTAAGGTGGACCAGAGAAGTAATGCACAACGTTTACTGGTCGACGCCGAATACAAACGTCATGCGACCTTCGATTGATATTAATAATAATATCCGAATGTGATTAAGCTAGCCTGCCTGTTAACTATAGACCAGGGAATCAATACATCCACAGGTTTGCATGGGTTTGCGAAATCCAACAAATATTTAAGCATAAGTTAAGAGATTTTACACATGTTGTAGTTATATAGCACATCATCAAGAAATTATGTAGCTTATCGATTTCTGCCCCCCCGCTAGAATCATATAGTTCCAAGCGCTGACACGCATATTGAATCCTGGGTGGAACATTACTAGTGTGATTGACAAGTATAAATCTTAAACAATAAAATGAATGTTTGTCTGTCTGTCGTGAAACGCTTTTCCGCACTTTTGATTGGCTGAAAATGATGACATATGCCACTACAATTGAGAGATGTTCCAGTGGCTTAAGCGGGCCGCGCCTCGGTCATCTGGAATAAAACACACTTTGTCAGCTGCAAGCGCGGCTGTACGTTCGCTGAGGGATGGCCGCCTCTAACTTAACCTCCACAGACAACTCGCAACGTTAACGCAACCTCAGGCGCACCAACCCACCAATACGATCCCTTCATTTTCTCTAAAGCACGTCTTGTGTTATGGTCACAGTTCACAAAAAGGTGTTGGGTCTGTCGGCGCAAAAATTCGAAACTTGATTTTGAACATCTGTACCGGTGTTGGAATTTTCAAAATAAAATTATGGGCGGATTGCTCGGATTTTAGTACTCTTTTTGCGCATTCCGGTAGTCTTTACAAACTTCATAGGCCTATTTCGCCGCCACCGAAGACTTGTTCGAGAAAGTGCCACCGCCACCGCGCTGGAGGATAACTTCATCGTCGCCACGCTGGGGGAGGGCGGCACTCAAACCATGCTACCGGAGAGCAGAGCTGGCGGCGTGGTAGTCGCGCTAAATACGACCAAAACCACGGCGGTGTGGTCCACACCGTTTAGTATGCCAAAAACAATCCCAGCAAAGTTGCTGGAGTTTATATCGAAAAAAAGAAACGTTTTTTTTTTTATTTTGCGCGATGAAGATCGTGCTTATGACATATTTCTAAGTTTTTGTACAGGTCTTGTCAGCCAGTGTAGTTGTTTATCGATCAAAGCAAGAGGCCAGTCTGACACAGTATACATTTTACACTGTCTCAGACTGATAACTGTTTATTCTTCACTTCTACCTTAGAGCTCAATCCAATGAACGCGCAAGTGTGGATAGATATACCACGTCATTCGGTCGTTGAAGCAATACACATGGCTTCGTAGCGTCTAGCATCCCGTTGAACGTACTCTCACCGTTCATGAAGTTGAAGTCTTCTACCATTCAAAATCCATAAGGAAAGCCAGACTATGAGTGGAATAATGATATAACATGAAATCAATGGGTGATTTACAGTTTCCATTATGTAACGACGATAGCCGTAGGCTTTATCTCAATTTTACACCTTCGCATGTTTCAATATCCAATCAAAGAGAACGGCGTCATCCGTTTTGCGGTTAATCCACTCCAAGTCGATAAATCGATTAATCTGGGGTTTCAGCACTGAAGGTTGAAGATTTTCGACCACTGCACGGCGCAGCGATCCTTCGGTTGACTGGGTCCGACATGTTGACAGTCCCAATTAAGCCCTTGGGAAGTGTTGTCCTTCATGGTGTCAATGAAGCCCCGCGCACCCACAATCATCAATTAATAGGTCCGGCTTTATCTTCATAAGGGTCAGAGACGTTACATCCGAAACGAACTCGTTCTTGATCTTGCGACATCGCGCTTCTACAGCACCAAGACGTCCGAGTTGGTCGCTGAGGCCACGGGCATCTTCCACACGTACGTAGCCAGGTTCGTCAGCACCTTTCGACTTCCAAAACCCTTCGCAGTGACCACTCCATTCTCAAACCTATCAGCGTTCGTTATGAAGCGATGGTGAATCTTCTCGACATAGCGCTCATGTTCGCGGTGCCACTCAATCAGGACAGAATGGCCCCAGCTGGTCAACTCAAGAGTCGAATGACCTCTCTATCTTGCTTTATTTGCCTGCAACGAGGTAAATGGTAATGTAACGACTTCCTTGCTATGCATGTCACCTCTTTTGAACGATCCCGATGCTGCCTAGCTAGCATACTTCCACGCGACCTCGGGAAGCACCTCCACCAATTGGTCTACCTCGTTGCTGCCAACTACCACCGCAACCCTTCCATGGAAGCTTGCGGAGTCTTTCCTCACGCAGGCTCCAGCGTCCTGTATTTAATCACAAATAATAATGCTCAAGATTGCTTAGGAAAAAAAATCCTTAATGGAAGAATAGCTTAAACCGTTACCCACCTCTTCGTTGTTGAAAAGGTTTCCTTCATGAGAGCAGAATATATTAGCAATTGACGGCGAAGAGCATAATCGCATTTTGTCCTTGAGACAAAATATCAACGGTGATACAGCTTACTTCATTTCAAGCTCATGCAAGGCTACGTGCAGAGATGGATGGATGGAAGGGAAGAGGTCTAGAAAGTGTCGCACAAGGAGACACAGACTCAACTCGAAGGAGAAGAGCTTAGTCAACCAGAACGGTGGATACAGCCTCTCGGGAATGTTTGTTTTTTAAGAACAGCAAAATACCCCACACTAGTACCCTGATCAAGGGCGAACCCAACCTATTGTCGACCCTGTACCCTCGAGCAGGATATTTATTGATCCCGGATCGGGACGGCTCCCCAGCAGAGTCTCCACACAACAGATGCTCTGGTTGCCGGTCGCCTCCTTAGCACGACCGTGATTGCTGGCGGATCCGATCACCCCCAGAGCGCCGCCAGATATGCGCACCCAGTATTGCTGTCCGGCTATCAGTGGTGGCTCCGATCTAGACAACTCACGTGGCACGGCATTCTCACTTTGCTTTCGCCTGCACCTGCAAAGACACCGTCATCGACCCGTATCCGACCGAGACAGCTATCCAACTGAACCGGGACGCCTTCCGCTCGTTGTACCCGATCCGCAAGGCGTCCCAGGGAACCTGAGGCCCAATCACGCTGAGCTCCGACTTTTCGAGCAAGCTTTCGCGGTGGTCGTATTTTTTTCTGGGAGCACCTTGGACGCTGTTGGCAATTTGGCGTCGACTGCTATGTATATGCTAAGTATGTTGCGTATGGTACTGTGGACAACGCTATCGACACATACTTCTTTGGAGATTACCTATGGTCGGCGAAGACGGTTCCAGAACACCCATGCGGATGCAAAACGGATTCGTGAACTCAAGTCGTACCGGAGCTGCTTTCGTCCGGATATCCCACGCACTTATTGATCCGACAATATTTCTGCTCTTCCTGCTCAAGATATACAACGTTGGGCAGATCCGTTAGCTAATGATGCGACGAAACCAAGTCACATTCCCCTACCTACGGAACTGGGTGCCTGTTGTACAACATCGGCGAATCTCCTACGGGCCTTTTCCAGTAGGTGCCCGCGGAATTTACTTCGTCCATGCTAATACGGCTGTAGCTTTTATGGAGGGACGTTATTCAGGGCCGTATATCTTGGTGTACATCGGCAGGCATGAGCATGGACCGTCGCTTCGGAGCACACAATAATGCAACCTCATTCCTCCGCGACCATGGTGATGTGGTGCCTTTGTTTTCAGGGGAAGTGCACGAGTCATACCTCGGAGTTGCGGAGAGTGACATGCGCTACGTCATGACCAAACTTGGATTCCACTATACTTCCATCGCTCGGATCCACGGGAGGTCGCTTTCGCTGTACAAGTTTAATGCTAAGTGCATTGAACTTATCCATAATATTGCTGCTCATTTTGGAGAAGCTGTACCCGCAACAGCTCCGCCACCCTCCCGCTCTTCTACGGCAATGTACGACTTCTTCTCGCAAATGGATCAACACGCGGACACAGACAAGTTCCCCCGTTGGCCGATAAACAAATTCCTGTTGTTGCCAAACTTGGCTAGCGTGATTATTCTATCTTCAAAGATCGAAGCGAGAAGGCTTTATTGGTGGTATCTCAAGCCGATCAAAAGTCGCCTCTGGCTCAGCGAATTGCCTCCGGGAACTTCTTCACGAATATATATCGTACTCCACCGGTCTACACTATCGTTGCTTTAAATTCTGAGCTCAAGCCGCCGTGGCAATTCGTCGCATGCATTCTCGCCCGAAAGCCCATGCACTCCTATAAATCCTAGCGCGGTATTGGAAAAGTTGTCGAGCTTTACGTTACCGGCAAAACCTGTGACATCAGAGGTGTGCCAGTGTTCACGATGGTGTCAATTTGCTCTGCGATTTGTTGATTCCAGGGACTATCTGATCCTCCTTCAATGGCCGCATCAAAAATGTAAGCTCTGCTTTTGCAAAAACGTTTAGACTGGAGTTGTTGTTCAGCGGTAACGTCAATATCCGTGAAGATTTATGCCGAGCCAACGTTCCCCATCACCCTTGCTTCCGGCACAACGACCACTGTTGATGGCTGATAACAGAAATCGCCCCGATAAAGAACGTCACACCGCGTAGCCGTAAGAGCATCTATAAACAAATATATCATTAGGGACGATTTGGATGCAGAAAACGAAAGCACGCGTCGGAGCCAAAACGCAAAGATGTCTTTGAGTTCCCTCCAAGGCCGTTTCGTTTTGATTGTCAACGACGGCCAAATTTTCGATTACATAAACGTACGTTTCATTTTCACTCAATTCGGGACTTTCATTCTCTATGAGCCGGCGCTTGTCCGCTCTGCGCAGCTAGCTAGCCCGCTGGTTCCTCGCTATTCATCCGGCCACGCCTTCACTTCTCTTCACGGCTAGTCCAAGTTTTGAAACCGCCGATGCCTGCCTTCGTTTTAAATCTTATCCCCATTCTAAAACAATAATTCCTTTTTCCGTTACCAAAAGCCTGTTATTCTTCACACCAAACCAATTCTTTAGCATTTAATATACAATTTAAGAACTTGATGAGTCTTTATTTAGACTCTGTTTTAGAAAACTAAAATGCGCGTAAACGGAGTCTGAATCAAATTCTAATATAACGCTAACCTGTCTTAGATGAGCTTGTGTAACTGATATCCTACCGTATTTGATACGATTTGATCCCACTTGTAGAATTGGTTTTTGTATTGACCTTTGATAATACTGTCCAACTTGAAACTTGATACATTCTGATGATAGGAAAAAAATACGGTCTGCTGAGGTCAAAATCAAAGGTTTTAGAAGAATTTAGATCCGCACATCGATACGATAGTACATGGTATTACGTGTCCATCCATTCTAAGCACTTTCCATCGAAATTAGCTCCGTAGTAGAGACATAGGGATTGTCTCGTATACCACCAGATATTTCCAGATATGATGTATTTAACACGAATTATTTGTAAGAGGGTGCTGTTCGGTCGGTCGGTCGGTCGGAAAGTTTTGTTACCACCGCTTGGATCGACCAATCAGACCCTATTTTACCACAGGGTATCGTTGAGAAGCTGAAAAAGTGAACTTTTCCACCAATCAGGGTACACGTAGATAGATTCGGTTACAGTTAAGAAATTTCGCAAAAACGGCAAGGAGGGATGTCAAGAAAGCGACGATGAGATTTTGACTCTCGAATAGAATATGTGTGTTGACTTGATTAAATTAAGCAAGCCTCTAAAATAGAATATTGCCCCATCTTTTAGGAGCCGCCAGTCGGTACGACCGACCAGACTTTGATAATCAATATCTTCACTCTCACTGCCCTAATTTACCAAAGAGAAGCATACTTTTGCTCTCCAGCCCCAAATACATATAATTCGCTCGCTTCTGGATTTTATAAAGAGCAATTCGGTCGTCTAATATAATATCCGAGCAAAAACGTTGATAGATGGCTACATTTATGCCTAGTTTTTGTATGGGAGGGGTGAACGGGGACCATGCTACAGATAATGCGTAAAGTAAACTTTAAATTCCTCTAAAATTCATATATATGCTCCACATCAACCGCCTTAACATGATCAACGTAATATACATGGTCAAACGTTGCTCCACGGGCTAAGGGGGGGTACATATGTAGTTATCCTGGTAGTGCTTCGTGGAAGTGCTTAACAGACCAAAGGGGATTACGTCGACATTGCTGATGTGTGGGGCACCCCAAACGAATCCATACTGTTTTCGAGTGACACGATTTATATATATCGAGAACTGCATGTTATCTTAGAAGTCATGAAAATATAAAGGGTTTCTTGGCAGATCACCGACCGCCTTAGCAAGGCTATCGATTTCCAGTATTTCTCATTTGAACGGAGTTGACGCGACACGTCGCTTGAATGTGCTTAGTAGTAAATATGCTTTGCAAAAGTAACTCCCATCTATTGGATACTTAAGTACTACATGTAGTATCGCGTGCGATCCGCGTACGACATTGAAACAATTTTGCATAGGATGCGTCTAAGCCACTGGACACTAGCTAAAGCTGATGGAATTGCCGTGATAAGCCAGATTACGGGATAACGCGCACATTGTGTTGGCGTAGGTGTGCGCTTCGCAGACGTAGCCGTACTCAGACCTGTGGTCAGTGGGGAAATCAGCAACATCGCAGCCTTACAGGTGACATACTCGTTCACTGCAGTGGGCCTCGCTAAGTTAACACCATGGCAACGAGTGTGATACCTGAATATCGTGGGGTGATCACCACAGTACCGCAAAAGCAAGACTGCGGAGGTCCGTTCGGAAGTACTAAGAAAGAATACTTTCTCTGTCGTTTTTTTCTCTTGTTTCGATTTTGTAGGAAACTTCGTATTTGCTAGTTTTCTTAATAGAATTTAACCAGTATAATTTATCAATTCTGTCGAGACCCATCAAACGCCATCAAAATTCGATGTGAAACCTTGCTTGGTGGGTTTGTTTTATATGAATCACATAAATCCCATATCCATTTTGACATTTCTAATCCGCCCAACATACAAGCTTTTTACCGACCTGATCTGCTTCCTCCCTCAATTTCAGCAACCGCTTGTGATCCAGAAGCTCTGGTAGATGTATTGATGCACCTGCTCTTAGAGTGGTTCCTATTCGTTTTCCTGCTGAATCAAACATATGTGGTACTTTCTCCCGCCCCAAGCAGGGCCCACATGACACTCGTACACTCGAACGATCGAGTCTGCAGCCATAAAGTATGATTTCTGTCAGCATCGTGCGTCTCAATACAAGTCGGAGTCAGCAGTTCTAGCAGATGCTACGACTGCAAAGCAGACGCAGGGGATGCGTTGATGTAGCCATTCAGCTCAAGACGATGGAGTCTGAGCGCATGATACATGTAAGGTGGTACGACAGAACTCTCTAAGTATGTTTGATTGTACTTTTACTGCTTCTTCTTATTGAGTAGGGTGTTTCTTTGAAATTGAAAAAAAATCTCTTGTATACTTGCAGCTATCACAGCCCCTGCATAGGCCTAGTCTTCCTCGAATCAGTGGTTTCTGTAACAATGAGCATTCAAAACATCACTGTTATACTGGCTTAGTGAACTGATTTGCCGTCCATAAGCTCTAGCAAAATCTTGAAAAGTCCGAGCTTGTCAGGCACGACGTTGTTTCGTGTTCCCCCACCCGCCCTTGGCGCTACCAGCCCACATTTTCTAGTTATATTACGGTAACCTTCGTCGGCTTGGAAGATGCACCAGTCTTTGCACCAGGCCAATTTTTTAAAGACACGTGTTGCTGCGCCCAACTGAGGTCACATAGCATCGACTTTTATAAGCATATATAGAGTATAGCCCGGTTAAATTGGGGTAAAGGTAGGATACTAGCGCGTTTGTTCTCGTCTGAGGACTTATAATCGTAGGTCCACCCCTCTCTCGCTTGCTGTGCTGGGGGTGGAGGGGGGAGGGGGCTTCGAGGCCTGCCCCACCCCGGCCTCTAATACCTCGACTCGGCAAGGTGCTGTGGCTGGGATTGGATATTAATCCCGAGACAGTGTTGCCAAGACCGTCGGCAAAGCCGAATTTATGCATGTTATTTGGTATAAATTGTATAGTCGGATTCCCAGTTTGGCGCACTACTCACTCTCATATTCAAAAAATAAATAACAATCTACAAAAGCAGGTTGTACTGTGCGTTTTACTCTTAATTTCCATTCGTGGTTGGTTGAATGAAGAGTGTAGCCTCTTCGGAGATATACAGATCCGTATGACCTCAGAGTCCTCACTAGAAGGAAAAGTACGATTGAATAGTTTCCTCTATTGCGGCTTAGCTTCAACGTTCACTCAAGCGGGCTTCGGTCGTTTGAGCATGTAAAGACCCGCATCACCTAGTTTCACTATGCTCCGTATTGTCACTGTGCTTATCACAGCAGTGCCGGGTCCCATTGTCGTCACCTTGAACGTGGTCGTCGTTGGGTGCGACGTCGATACGAATCTCAACTCCAAGACGCCTCCCTCGAAGTACCAGCTTCGGCTACTTCGCATCTTTAGCTCCAAACGTTCTTTAGTCGAGCTTTGTCGAGGAGTTTCGTGAATGCATCCGCCGGATTTGAGTCACCTCGCACCTTGTGCAGCTCAATCACACCTTGCTCGACTTGCTGTCGCACGACTTGCGAGTGTCACTCATTATGACGAGTGTGACGGCTGTAAGTAGGATTCGTAGTTAAAATATGCGCCGCTTGATTGTCAATTCCAATCTTCAGCTTCATCATTTGCTGCAACAGAATCTCCTGAAGAATGTTGCTCTCCAGTACGGCTTCCATGGCAGCCTCGAACGCAGCCACGTATTCAGCCTCAGTCGTAGACAGTGCGACTATAGACTGTCGTCTCGACATCCAGGAGATTGCTCCTCCAGCCAAAGAAATACGAAACCAGTCGTGCTCTTACGGGTCTCCGGGTCATTTGTCCAATCACTATCACAGTAGCCCTCGCGTGTCAACATCTTCGGCATACTTGACTGCCGATCCCATGTTATTCTATTGCTCACCGTACCTGCCAGCCACGGTCGTACTCGCTTTCGAGCACCAACATGCTTGTCAGAGCGTCTCGTTACAAACCGGCTCAACTGGCCAAGTACATCAACACACCGATCGCTTCATGGTAGAGAAAGATAGTGTCACTGCTTTCGTCTTCCCCGAGCGGTGCGAGACGAGCATTCACCCCCATCAGAGTTCCAACCGCGTGATCATTGTCATAGCCAAACTCCTCCAAAATTTCACGTGAGTATTTGCTCTGCTTAGTAGTAATGTGCTCTGTAGTTTGTACCACTTCCACACCGATATAGTGAATTAGCAGGCCTTGGTCTTTGATTCTATACCCCTCGTCAATGTCCTCGAACAGTTTCACCTTTCGTTGCTCATCGCTGGTTGACACAAGGATGTCATCAACGTAGACTAAGCCCATCATGATCTTCTTGCCTTCCAATCGGTAGTATAGACGGGAGTAACCACTGGTTCAACTCAGAGTTCCACTCGTGACCGGACTGGCTCAACCCATTTAATGCCTTCATTAGCACGTACATGTGGCCGTCAAGCTCGCATGAGCACCCTTCGATCAATGTCACGCACTGCCGAATGCCGAGACTTGCGTTCAGGTACGCTGCGTTAATATCTCCCCCATAGAGTTTCAGGTTCAGCGCTACCGCTAAGCCAACCATCAATTAATACGAGGACATTCGGGCAACAGGCGAGAAGGTATCAAGGAAGTCAATTCCGGGTCTGTGATAGTTGCAGAGAGCTACGAGTCTCGCTTTAAAGTGAATCACATAGCCTTGCCTTGGTGGCCAGACATCAGTCCATACATCCACGGAGTCATAATCGACTTTGCGTCTTTGGACACTTCCTCCAATGCTATCTCTTCCAGCACTCTCCTCGCTCTTATCAAAGCCACTTCCTTCAGCTCAGCTTCACACCAAAAATTGCTGAACTTAGAGCGCATTGCCTCTCGGCAGTTCCGAGGAACCTTCACTTCATTGGTTCTGATAGGTCTCCCGTTACTATCCAGTATGTGTGCAGTGCTCTACACTGCGTTCGTCACATAGTCACTCAAATAACTGGGGCGCCGACGCACACTATACTCGCGTAGGCCTGTGCGAGTACGCTTGGGCTCCTGCTTTTGTGCGCTCTGCTCGACTCGAATACCTTCAGATTGTATCTCGTCACGTTGACGCTTCCCAATTAGTTGTCCATAAACACTCGCAACGGTGATTTCATCATCATCGTCTTCTTGTACTGCTTTTTAGGTAAGGCCTCCATCAGCATCGAGGCCATCACCGCTCACTGCAGATCCACACACACACACACACACACACACAAACAGCAGATTCATTGTCATCGTACACTAGCTTCATTAACTCGTTCTCACGATCCATTGACAAAGTGTCCGTATTGGACGATGCAGAAGGTGATTGTTGCTATGACTGACCACTTTGAGCCTTTGCATCAGCATTATTCTCAGTCGGGGTCGCTCTTGCTCAGCCCCCACCAAGACTTGGTTCTCTTGCTGTGCTTCCCCTTGCTCAGCTTCTTCACTGCATCGTTCACTCTGGTTTACAACTAACTGATTTCTCTGCGGTGTCGTCGGTTCACTTGGCAGTGCACGTGTAATACTGCCAACATCTGTTGCCCCACTTAGTTTATCAGTTCTGCCAGTCGTTGCGCACGCCTTGTCCCTCTCGAGATTCACGGTCACGTCGGCCATGGTCTCGGTTACCATCGAAGCAACACTGGTATCATCATTGGTCATCTCCATGGTCGATTCGAGCGAATCATGGTCTTCACTTTGTGCCACTCCACTTATCTTCCCATAGTGCAAAGACTCTAGATCGAACTCGTCCAATGATACACCGTGTCTGTCGTGGTACACCACGTCCTCGGTCACTCGCAGGTTTGACACATATTTCGTCGTGTGGTTCTCCGGGAAAGAGATCTTGCAGCCTACTACATCCTCAGCGTAGCCGAGTACGAACCCCCCACTTGACGTTAGCATGGTGCTTCTTTCGTTCTGGCGTGACTAGGACGTATACATACGCGAGCCGTTCTGCCCCCTGAACGTATTCCTTAATATGCTGGTTAACCACTTCCCTCGACTTACTTGTTAGCATGTGCACTGTGACAAATCAAGAGTATCCGTCCATATGACAAGCACTGCTTCATATCGAGTGCCGTTCATTTTGCTCGGGATTAGTAGGTCAGCATATACGACTTGATTTGGCACCTTGGTACCACGGTCAAGCTGCTTCTGATTAGGTTTGTTTTTCTTTTGCTTGTCGATATGGCACGCATTACAGGTACCAAGCTCTCGTTGCCGTAGCGCCATACCGCGTACCAGTCATTTGTCCACCATCATCTTTAGATACTGCAGGCAAGCATGGCCAAGTCCCACGTGCAGCGTCAGAGAGGCCACCTATGAAATTGCACAACGGACGATCTTGAGACCCAATCGTGCAGCCGTTTGCTGGACATGTGGCTGAGAAGACCCATGCAGCATCTTGTGGCGTGGCCACAATCACAGTTGTGTCTTCATCCACCACTCGGAAGCTCATTGACTGTTGAAATCAAATCCTTGTTCCACAGCAAAGCCAACTGACAGTAGTCCATGAGTTGCTCCAGGTACGTAAAATTCGTCGTTCAGGTAGCCAACCGCTTGGTGTTCATCAACGTCGGTCACTAACTGCACAGTTCCTACACCAGCAATATGTATACCAACGCAGGAGTAACTCCATGTACATACTGAGACTGGTTCGGGTCAGGAGTAAACTTGACGGATTTCCATCACGCGGGTGTTAGCAGCGGTGTCAAAGTACCATCATCCGCCCCTCGTGTCCCTCTCCATCTCGTCATGATCTACTGTATCATGGGACGAGCCGTTTTGCGCTTCGGGGCTACTCACATCTTGTGCCTCCTTAGTGCCCCAGTCGTCCTGGCCCTCGTGCGCTTGCACCCCAGCGTCAATCAACATGGCGCCTAGCTCGCCTGTTACCACTCTTAGTTCGTCTCTTTCACGGGCCAAACCTAAAGATCCAGTATCACGAGATGGTTCGTTATCACCTTGGAGAGTAGCCATGATAGTTCTTGGTCGCAGCTTCTGCTCGTTCACATTAACTCCACCCGCGCTCTGAGTCTTCGTTCTATCCGCCACTCAGCTTTAAGATGTGTCGTGCTGTCGCAAATTTTGCACTTTTCAATATTTTCTTCGTTTTATAGGCCTTGGACTGGTACCCCTGTTGTTAATCATACTCACCAGCTTTGGGCTTGTTTCCGACGCCACCAGTGCCTCCGTTCTTTTGACCGCCGCGTTGTGCACCTCCATTCTTGGATTGATATGTCCGTTGACGTGATTCAGCAACGAGAATTAGCTCACGGACCGCTCGGGTGTGACCAAGTTGTCCGCTCCATTGTAGCGAACTCCACTTCTCAGACTCTCGAACTCGTTCTGGTGCGATAGGCTATTTAGCATTAACTCCAACATGGCTACATGATAGAACTAGTAGATCAACGATAATAGTTCAGTCCGCAAGTTGAACATCTTACTCAAGTGTTTGTTGACATCTCCACCTTGGGCCAGCTTCAACAGTTCAAGTTCGTGCTGAATGCTCTCCGCCCTATGAGCCATGGTTGTTCTGTTCGCCCTGCTCTCATTGAGCACGCACAACTTTTGCCGACATGTATGTCCCCCGTGGTCTTGTCGCGAAGTTGATAGAAGATATCCACTGGCAGCGACATTCCGATGAGCTGCATGATGGCCAACTGGTTATCATCGAAGTCCTCCTCACACTCCGACGAAGTAAGCGTCGGTCTTGTAATCTTTCCCTCCACCCATGTCTGTGAGTTTCTTCTTCTTGAAGACTCTCTCCATCGCCCATTTATACTGCTGCCACTCCTTTCCGTTCCAGTTCTTTGAAACTCTCTCACTAGTGTATTTCAGTGGATCTGTCATCTTGGATCACTGCCGTGCAATCGAAGTCCGTGAGTGTTTTGGACTCAGTACCTTCTTCGGAGATGCACAGGTCCGTACGACCTCAGAGTCTTCGCTAGAAAGAAAAATGAAAAGGAAGATTGAATAGTTAGCTCTGCTTCCGCGTAGCTTCAATGCTCACTCAAGCAGGCTGCAGTCGCTTGAATATGTACAGACCCGCGTCACCTAGTTTCACTATGTTCGTATTGTCACTGCGCTAACAGTGGTCGTCATTGACGAATCTCAACCCCAACACAGCCAACCGCGCAAATCGGCTAGATACTTAGGTTTAGTATTGGCCCACTTGATGACGATACGGACCGCCGCTCAATACAAGTACACGTAGTGGCAAATTTGAACTCACTATTTTCTTTGGGATAGCGCCATCCTCTGTCCCATGAAAAGTGCGCTGTTTACGCAGAAAACTGCATTTCAACCAATCGTCGATGGTTTATGCAAACATCCTTGAAGTTTGAAAAGAAAGTACTTTTCCCAGGAAAGTACTTGCTTTCCGAAAAAAGCGCACTCTCCTTTCCGTTCACTTTTGATTCTGTTTCACTATGGTGGACGGAAAGTCGTGTGCGCTTTTTTCGGAAACGCGTTTTTGATGCACTTTTTTCGTAATTTTCGTGCAATTTTTAGCCATTTCGGAATTTCCGGCGTACTAGTCAAGTCAAGCGTTAACGATGGGCTTCATCTCGGACCGCTTCGACCTGGAGAAGCAGGTGACGTTCTACCTGTCGTACCACGACAACAAGATCAACCAGTACATCCATCTGGCCTGCATCTGGCCCATCTTCGTGTCGGGACTCCTGATCCTCGCGCACACGCAGCCGCTGGTCGAGACGCCAGACTTCCTGGCTTCGCTTCCCTACGGCGAGTTCGTGCTGCTCAACTACTCGGCCGTCATGGCCGGCATCTACATGCTCTGGTACATGGCTCTGGACATCTACGCCGGCACATTGGGAGCCGCCATCATCTCCGCCTGCTTCGTCTTTGCCAACTACTTCGTCGTCGAGGGTGCCAAGGCAATGGACGTGCACAGTATGCACGTGGCACTGGCCATCCACGCCACGGCCTGGATCCTGCAGTTCATTGGCCACGGCGTCTTCGAGCGTCGCAAACCGGCGCTCTTCGACAGTTTGGACCAGGCTCTGATCACAGCCCCAATGTTCGTACTGCTCGAGATCTTGTTCCCGCTTGGCTACCGCCCGGAACTCTACCAGCGTGTGATGAAGCAAGTCCGAATCAATGTTAAGAACTTCCAGGCTACGAAGACGCTCTAAGCCACGTGGCTACAAGTCTTTAAAAAATGTATTGTTTTAAATCAAATATCTATGGGATGTCCTTTTCTTTAAGACGCGACGACGATCTCAGCCATCTCTGTTAGGCTCTTAGCAATGCCTTCAGCTCCACTGACGAGGCAGTTAAGTAGTAGGAGCTCCTCCATCGACACCTTCTCGTACCGACGCTCTTCCAGCAGCCATTCCACATACGCAGTCTTCATCTGCGCAGCAATGTCGTTGCTGGAGAACTCCTCCACATTAAGGACGTCGTGCTCGCGACACATCGCAGGAGCTGATGACGCAGCCGACGAAGTTCTTTTGCCTTTATCGACGGACGAAGCTTGCGATGATCTCCGATAACTTTCACGCGAAGGCATCGCAGCTCGAGAATTATTGACCTTCGCTTCAAGCGCATCGGGGGCTTTAGACTGCGTATGGTCGCCAGATTCAACGACGCCCACCTTTGGGGCGTCGTTCTCGCTCTCATCGCCCGCTTCGTCCTCATCGATAGCTGCCAGCACATTCTCACGTCTCGCCACCAGCGCTGGGGCCTTCGGTTTGCGTCGCGTGTACACCTCAACCTCGAGCTTGAGGCCATTCTCCAGCGCCTCTACAAACTCTTCAAACGAGACCAGGCCGCTTTTGTCCTTGTCGACAACACGCATGAATTCCTCGACGTATTTGTGGATCTCGCCTTGTTTTACCGCCCCAGACTGGGCGAAGATGGTCTCCAACATGTCCGCGACCTCGTCCGCGTCGATCTCGCCGCTACAGTCCTTGTCTGCGAGCCGGAAGGCCTCTTTCATCTGCATAAAGATGGCCGTCTGGTCCGGCTCCGAGTACAAGAAGGCGTCGCTGAAGAGCATCTCCAGCGTCTTGAAGGAATCGGTCACTGCAGTCTGGAACTGGCCTGTTGCAAGCTGCCACTTTGTGTGTGTGCTCTTGCTGTCGACGGAGGGGATAGTAGCTGTAAGACTGTCCCGAATGTCGATACTGTTGAGCTGAACGCGGTTGTGCTCGACTCGGAAATTGAACCATCGCACCAGCTTGAACAGTAGCGTGTTGTTGTTGAGTAGTCGCCGCGAACTTTCAAGAACTTTTTCGTATTTCTGAGTCGAAAATGCCGGTCTCCACATGAGTGGCTCGGCTTGGGCCTCCGCCAGCAAAGACGCTTGTTCAGCGTGTTTAGCCGGGATCTTGACTTGTAGAATCTCACGGAGATGTTCCATCGTTTCTGCGTCCATAGAGCTGGACTTTGTCAAGTGGTGGCCGAAAAGAACCTCAAAAGCTTCGAGTTGCAACTTGAGCGTCTTTTGGATATTCCGTCGCAGCAAGTACATGGCGCTCTTGGGGTAAATCATTAGCTCGACGATAATGAACAGCACGATGCCTACCGACGTCTGTGCGAGGCTGGAGTACGAACTGATCGCGATGGATGAGGCGTTATCCGATGCATTCGAATAGCACAAGTCCGACTGGCGCATTAAAATGCCCGTCGACACGAACGCCGACACTAACCCAGCGTACGAGCTGTACCCACCCGCGTAGCAGACGTACATGGAGATACAAAGCCAGACGAATAGCACGATATTCGACAGCACCACGTTGAGGTGCCGTGGGTCGCAAATCTGTGCAATGAAGTACTGGAAAACCGAGGGAACGACGCTACCAGCCACGACGCCGCCAACGCGGTTCACGGTCGCTCTAAACGATCCTCCAAGGTAGTTGCCTAGCACATAAGCCACCGTGCTAGGAACGGTCGCGTTGAAGCCGTAGACGTACACCGACAAGAAGATACCGATAATAATCGCCACAGAACCTCTGAAGGCACTCAACATCGCGTGTCCGTCGGTGTAGTTGTCCACCTTGAAGAAATTCCTGACCGATGTTACGAGGAATGAACGGATTCTATGGGCGTCCGTGTAGATTTTCTTGTTGTGAATTTCTTGGAAGCCGATCATAGTGCTGCAGAACGAGTTGAGCGAAAAGAGGAAAATGTTCAGTGGCATATTGCCCTCCATTTCCTCGAGTGTAACCGGGTATGAGCGCAGTGTTCGATTCTGCGTCGAACGGTAGCGATGGAGGGTGGTCTCCATTTGTGCCTCGAGTCGAGGAATCGCCACAAGCTCCACCTCTGTAAAAGCACATAAAATTGTTAGATAAAAACAATTATTGCGAATACTTGATGAAGATCACTGTACCACGTGAGGCCGACTGTACTTCGCAAGCAATTTCGTGAAGGAGATCACCTGAGCGCGTCTGAATAACGTAGATCTCGCGCTGTAACACCTTCATGTACGTGAAGTGGAGGTGGTCATATTTCTCGAGCTGCATAGCGTTGCTAAGCGTGCGTAAGTCGGAAATCAACGACCCCACAAGTTTCACGTAATTGAACATGATCGGGCGGTGGAATCCAAGCACATAGTGGAAACCAAATGACTGCTCCCACCACGCATTTTCCAGCAGAGCTTCCATGCGGCGATGGCGGGCAGCCGCAGCATCAAATTTGCGCTGAAGCTTCAGTTTAAGGAAATTCATGTGATCCATGTTCTTGTTCTTGAAGCAGTACGAGTCGATGATGATATTCAGCAGATCAAGAATATCTTCGGCTGCAAGTTTAGAGTCCTTGCGCAGTCGTTTAATCGCGCTACATATAGCAAGAAAAGATGTCAATATTCTGCTCACGCAGCAACAAAAATAAAACATTTTACGACACTTACAAGATCGGGTATGGTACGAACATGATGGCCAGCGAAACGAGCGAGCCGACAATTCCTATAAGGAAATAAACTTCCAGGTTGTGTAGAATGTTGGCTGTACGGAAGCTCGGATCATCAGACGTTTTGAGTCCCGATCCACCGATTGGGTCCGCCGGGTTGATTATTGTGAGAACTGCAAGAAACAATACGTCAGTAAAAACAAATAAATCATCGGAATTGCTGGTTGACTTACTGAAGAACAGGTTGTTAGCCACAGCAAACTTCTTGGTTGTCGCAGCAAAGGGACATACCAAAACTACCACCGTGAAAATAATCATCCAGGGCAATGTCGTGTAGAAATCGTGCAGGTTCACCCAGTAGGTGCTGGAGGAGAATGCCTGGTCGATCTCGATGTAGCCATCGTACGGATCCTCTGCGTTCGAATCTTGTGTATGCACATTCATACAAGCGAAAAGCACGATGCTGTACACGAGTGCCATACCCACACCGAGAAAAGCTTGCCAAACAATCATGAGCGTGCTACCTATCGTCTTGCCCGTAGTGAAGATAACGGCAATCGCACAATAGCTTAAACCACCCAGATAGTACCACGAAGGGAACAGCACCCACTTCTTTCCGTCAGTATCAGAGGGATCGTAATCCGATACACGAGTCTGAATGGAGGATGCAATTAGGACCCCAACAGCCACTCGCAACGATAATTGCGCATTGAATCGGAACTCCCCTGCATAATAGTAAAACACAAGTATCGATTAGCACACGCACTATCTCTAAGGCATTGCAAAAAAAACACTTACGTGAAAATCGTTGCTGCTTCAATGCGCTTTTACGGTTACTGTCGAAGTCGATGCGCAGTTTTGCAGCTTTATCAGCAAAGTCGTCGCTGCCCACGCTACCAGCAGTTCCTTTGCGCTGAGATCGACGCACGATTGAGTTCGACTCACGATGACTTGCGCTTTCACTGTCTGACGCATCTCCAGTGTGCAACGGCTCAGTCAAGTCCCTAGAGATGATACGTTAGCAAGGATTCATTCTTCTACAGTGTTAAGAAACAGCGTAGTATACCCGTTTGGTGTGTGGCGCGTACGTCGACCAACCATTTCGATCGACTTCTAGTTGAGCACACCTCACTCCGTTGCCGCCCTGTTGCCCCGTTAGTAAGTCTTGAACTAAAACCACGCCCGTTGTGCGGCCTCAAGGCAGGCTGCCAGTCTGGTCGTTTCGTTTCATATTCGTCTGAGGGTTTCGCAGGCACCGAGTCTCAGGAAACGATAACACAACGAGTCACACACTCATACGGAATAGAGCTAGTGCCTTTCATCCGCTTGAAGCTAGCGCGAGGATCCGTTGACCAACTGCGGTGTTCAGCTTTTGAACTGGTTTAGCTAAGCTTGCACATATACCCAAGCAATATTTCGCGGCACGAATGGTCGCAACGGCCACTGAACAAATATCGATAACATGGCAAGATCAGAGGTTTCTCGGCTGCCGACTAGCGTTGCGGAACTTATCGCTCAAAATACATTTACCGTTAGAACTCTTGTGCCGGTGCCGCAGCGTAGGGCGTTGTGGCGGAAGCTGTACAGCAAGCAGCAAGAACTATCTCCAGGAATCGCTTCAAAATGAAAACCTTGTATAAATAATACTTGCTACACCAATCACACCTGATATTGGTGTAGGAATTGTGGGGTACGAACACTTCCAGCAATAATGGCGGGTGATGATGATAACGACGCCGTCTACGCGTCCATCTTGGCGCGCGTGGAGCAGTCAGAGCTGCACAACCAGCTGTGTAAGGTGGTGCGAAAGGAGTACAAATCCATCAACCGCCAAGTGCGTCACGCGTCGTCGTCATTGACAGCGCTGCGGCAGCTGCAGGCGGTGTCAGAGCATTTGAGACCAAGTGGCGACTGGCTACCCAAGACGCTGCGGCAGCTGCAGGCGGTGTCAGAGCATTTGAGACCAAGTGGCGACTGGCTATCCAAGACGCTGCAGACGCAGCTCAAGAATATCGAGGAACTGCAGCACAGATTGGATACCGCGATGAACGATTTAGAGATGGACGCTAAAGGCAGGAGGAGGAAGAAGAAGAAGAAAAGAAAGCGGCCACTTGACAAGAAGGAGATACGGGCATCATCTCTCGAGGAAGAGGAGAAGGAGGTTGCCGTGAACGGGTCGTTACAAAGCGATGGAGATGGAGAAGATGGCAATGAGTTGGACATCTTGGAAAGGGACAAGGTGAACGTGCAGGAACAGGAGGAGGAGTCTGACGTCGAGTGTTTGCGGGTGGTAGCTCCTGTTGAGAGAAGGACACGCGTGGAGAATGAGGATAGTACCAAATTTCAAGCAAAGACAGTCAATGAGGAGGTTGTTGAGAGTGGGGGGGCAGTAGAGCTACGAGTTGAAAAGCCAATACAGGAGCAACACCAGGAGGATGACGATTCTGACGTGGAAATTATTGAGGTGGTTGTTGACCAGAGGAGGGTGGGAGCAGAGGAAGGTGCGGTAGGGGATAACGCGAAGGAGGAAAGTGGTGACAGAAATGCAGAAATACTGAGTGAAAGTGACGTGCTGCCGTGCGGTTTGGTGAGGATAACTGGTGACGCAGCAATGTGTATCAAAGAGGAACCGATGACGTTACCTGACAATCATGGCCGAGAAAGAAACACTCAGGTTAATGCCATGTACGAGACACAAGACATGGTTGAATCTCCAATCGAGTTGGAAGTGTTAGAGTCGTCAGACTCGGAGCAATGGGCGGTGGAGATTTCTGATTCAGAAGAGTTGGCGATAGAGCTGGACGTACCGGACTCCGATTCTGAGGATGATTTCTCCCCCTGCCTGCAATTGGTGGCAAAGCTGCAAAACTCTAGTACTGCGGACCAGTTAGTCAAGTTTCCAGATATTGTGGAACAATTACGATCCTATTTGCTTGACCATAAGCACCTGACCGTAACCGAGCTGGATGGATATTTATTCGCGCACAAGCGCATTACGGACGAGGAAGCCGATGAAGTTGGACGTGCGATCGAGACTATCATCTGCGTGGGCATGACATTACGACCAAGACCAAAGATCAAGCAGGCGCTTTCTGGCTTACGTGCGCTCGTTGAACAGCTTGAGTGCACGCTGGGTGAGCTTCCCGTATTTCTGCGTCCGTAAGTGTTGCACTAGCGATGATATTGAGGCTCCGTTGTGGTGGTTGCTGATTGTTTTGCTTATTTGTTTTATACAGTGTCGTAGAGAAATTCTCAAGCTACAACATCGACAGCACGAACCGCGACGCCCTTCTTTAAATTTAACATGTTCTCAATTTCCAGATTAGCGAGTCATCGTATATCGGTCCTCCGTTTTTCTTTCCCTCGTGGTGTCTGTCCTAACCTGCCCAGTTTCCGTGTATCAAATCTACAGCTCTTCCTCTCCCGGTTCGGAAATGCCTGCCGGTTGTTGGAGAGGCGGCGGCGAAGGTGGGGCACCATGTCTTGTACTTCGATCGGCCTCGCTTCCAATACCCCATGAAGTCTCGAATTTTTCGCGGTACAGATCAGCAGGAATGTGGTTAAATAGATGGCGTGGCACAGTGCATCCATGATACCCCCACTCAAGGGCGGCGTCAGCTCCATGAAAAGTGCTATCAAGAAAAAAGTGACGTTAAAACAGGCGACTTTTAATTCCGTTTTGTTGTTTTTACTTATGCTTGTGGTGCTTCTAAGATCTATGATACGTAATGCTGGCTGCACACGGTGCACGAGTTCTCAGCCTCAAGTGGACTTGTGTACGACCACGCGGATGTTTTTGCCGTTAAACGGGTAGCCGTCCATCCGCAGCGCGAGCGTCATGCCCTCCAACGCGGCAAAGCGCACAATTGCGACTCCTACAGTGCTACCATCAGCCATCGTGGGCATCTGCGCCGACACAACCGCGCCAGCGATTCCAAAGTACGACGCCACATCCGCCTCCTTGGTGGTGCCCCACGGCAGATCCGACACAAACACCTCGTACGCCGCGTCGCTACCGGCAGCTTCAGCTGCTGCAACAGCAGCGGCAGCGCGCTCCACTTTGACCAAGAAGTCTGGTTGGGGCGCAGACTCAACCCGTTGCCTCTTCATTCTAGGCTCTTCCGCTGCATCAACAATATTATTCGACTCGGCTGGCACCCCGTTCTGCGGAGCATATGCTGCTCGCTTCTTGGCCAGCAGTTCACTCGACGATCTACAACACCAATAACCATCAGCCACTTGACCAATCAATATCCCCCCTCAAAAGCCCTCACTTACTTAATATACTCGTCGATATCATCGTGCACATCCGCTAATTGCTTGAGTACCTTGTTCATTTTATCCAGCGTCGTCTGGGTCGTCAGCGGACTCAGCAGCACAGCCGAGATCAAGTGGTCCAGCACCAGCACCAGTTCGTTGCGCAGTGCCTTGTGCGGCCCTGCAAAGTCGTCGTCTCCGATGATGCTGGTAATGGTCTCTACGTCTGCAAAGTTCTTATCGATCCACGCGTCGTTGCGCTTGCGAGTGATGCGGTGCTGGATCTTACCAAGTAGTTTGGTGACGCGCTCGCGACTCTGCTGCTCGCTCTGCTTCTGCTGGTCATCGGGACTGGCCTCAGGCGCTTCAGCCTGCAACTTGCGCTGCTCCTCGACGAACCCTTTGAGATCAGAGCTGAATTTTGCGTACTTGCGCTTGATCTCGGCGCATGTGGCCGCTCTCGCGGCTCATCGGCACATCCAGCTTGGCTACAGCCTCTTGGACCTTCAGGGCCTTCTCCACGCTCTCCAGACACGTCTTCATGCGCGTCTGCAAGTTGCGCAGCTCGTCCTC
Source organism: Phytophthora cactorum (assembly GCA_016864655.1). Taxonomy (NCBI): domain Eukaryota; phylum Oomycota; class Peronosporomycetes; order Peronosporales; family Peronosporaceae; genus Phytophthora; species Phytophthora cactorum. Next base: position 110,059 of record NHQK01000011.1, read on the forward strand.
GATGGCCGAAGAGCAGTACGAGCGCAGGGCATCGCCACCAACGCGCGCCAGGATGCGCTCGAACCCACTCATTGCCAAGAGCTACTGCTGCTTTGACTGGCGGAACTGCTGGCGACAACTGTACCGATGAAGTGGTACAATAATGTAACGATGATGTTGATTACGGTTAAGTGATGAATTCGGGGTTAACTCATTACGAGAAGTTGCCGTGGTTGCAGCTTGTTCGTCTGCAAGGATAGGGGTGTCGTCACGATGGTAGACATGGTTTCGGAATAGACTACGATACGAGATGGCGTATTGCTACATACCATATATTGTATATGTATTGATCCAGATTGCTGCAACTTACCAGTATTAATTATAATTGCGTAGGACGGGGGCACGCCGTCTACATTAGCGCGACTGGGCAGTCGCATAAGACTGCTACCACTGGGAAAGGCTGGGATGTGAACGATCCATGATCATCTTGGTGAGGTCGACAGAGGTGATCGGGTAGGAACGGACATGCCGGCGTTGGACGATTCTGAGGGAAGTCTCACTTACAGCCATCCCAGTGTCCAAAAGAACCATGGTACAACAAACAACGAAGGCGCGAGCATGGAGTTGACCAGACTGTTTGCAGCCGGATGGCAGCCCCACATTGGCGGGTTCCGACCCCTTCCATCTGCATGGTCGCCAGTCGGACGCACTTTTACCCTCAACTCTTTGGGTCTGGCCGCTCTCTTGTCTCTAGAGCCAAAACCACTGTCTCTCCTCTCCTTCATTATGCCCCATCGAAATTCCAGACAGACAGTAGGGAGGACGGCGGACAGGGCATTCCACATTAGCAATGGTGGCGCCGTTGTGCTGGGTCCGACGCTTTACAGTCGTGGGGTTTCTGGTCGCTCTCAATGGCCGTGTGGACGCCACATGCGCCAGCGGCTCGACGACTCTTTCGACCGAGGACTGTTCGGGCTGCGAAGACTACGATTTGTGCCTGGGTTACACGTCCGCATCGAGCTGCTCAGGTTCCGGCTGTGAGACAGAGGGAGACTGCACGTACAAGTGCTTGAGTGCGGATAAAAGCTCCGAGAAATTGGTCGTGTTGGTGGAGTTCGGCACGTACAAAAGCGACGAGGAACTCGCAGCAGGCGGATACACCGAGTCCGACTTGGCAGGGTACCCGGATGAGACGAGTGACTGGCCCTCCGTCTCGAATGATGATGTCACAGCTCTAGGAAGGATAAGTGTGTCCTCTGCAGTCACCACTTTGTACGTCGAGTGTCTTGTTGGTAAAAGTGCCGATATGTTTTCTTACTGTGTTTTTTTAAATGTAGTATCGCGTCGGGAGGAACTGCAGCGGTGGAGTATCCCAAAGGCAAGGTCTCCAATATTATTTTATCTTCGAATGTGATTTCGTCCGCAACGTCGGTGACCTCGGTGGGGCTGATGAATCTCGCTCTGAAGAACCAGATCGACACGTTGTCGGCTTTTGTTCCGACGTCGTTGGAGTCTCTAGACCTCAGCAATACGCTCCTCTCGACTTTCCCAGCGAAGCTGAGCACTCTGCAAGTATTGAAGGAACTGTACGTGGTTGTTGTTGCGCTATCGGTTGCTGTCGGGGCTACTGCTAACGATTCTCTTTGGACGCGTAGGGTTTTGGACAACAACTACGTCACAACGGTGGACTCCACCAACGGGATTGACTCCATCACAACACTGTACGTGCCAATGAGCTTATATAAACCTGTATCAGGTCTTTCTAACCCCACCTTTATTGTATTGCAGGAGCATGCAGAACAACGATCTTGCCAATTTCTCGGCGGTTTTCTCAAAGGTGGAGAATTTGTAAGTACTACTTCAAGTATCCAACACGTGGCTTGAGCAAGTAAACATTTTTTTAGACCTGACAAGCTAAGCTTACTTACTGTTGCCATCTCATTTTGCAGGTACCTCGGTGGCAACAACTTGACGAGTATTCCCAGTGCTATCTACAGCTATTCCAGCCTGAAGACACTGTACGTTTGCGTGGCTCTCCTAACTGTCTTTTAAAGTACCTAACACTCTTCCGTGCCACCAGAAACTTGACTGGAAATCCACTGGCATCACGAGATTTCACCAGTGACCAAGTGAACTTCTTGAACAGTCTGGAGACACTGGGTCTATCTGCCTCCGACTTCAGCACTGATTCAGATTGCTCACGGGAGGGATCTATCTTCGATGTGGCTGTGTGTATTACCGATGGTGGATCGTTGACAGCGAGTGCTACACCCAGTGGAGCTACCGTCGCGCCAAGCCCAGCTGCCTCTGATGGATCAGATACAACCACGACTACCAAATCGTCATCGTCTTCATCTTCGATGAGCTGGATCGTGGGAATCGTCTGTGGAGCTTTCGTTATACTGTTCGCTGCGTTCATTTTCGTCCTACACCGACGCAAAGAACACAAGAAAGTGGATGTTTCGATCGCGAGTGACACTGTCGGGTACAGCGATCATTACTCCTCTACTGACAATTGGCATCAGTTGCTACAATCTCGTGGTCGCAGCTCTTCCTTTGATGATATTCCGATGGTGAGGCCCTCCAGTGAGGTTTCTATGGGGATCCCGACTTTGACGAATGAACAGAACGAGAACGAAAACACAGAAGTGGCTGTGGTTGGCGCTACTGCTGTCTCGAGTATCCCTTCCTTTGTATCGACTGAGGAGGCCGGTTCAAAGGGAAAAACGCAGAGATTTATGTCTATCTGGAACGATCTGGAACTGCTTTCGCTACAGCTACGTGCATCAGCGATTAAGGATCTCAAACCACTTGGCAGTGGAGCGTATGCTACCGTTTGGTTGGTGCGCTACAGGAATCTTCAACTGCTAGCTTCCAAGCGTCTTCGACCTGAAAGACGGACGAAGAAACACACTGCAGCTTTCGTGGAGGAGATTAAACTTATCGCTAACTTCGACCACCCGAATCTAGTGAGGCTTATCGGAGCAGCTTGGACAGTTGAAACAGATCTGCAGATGCTGCTCGAGTACATGGAAGGAGGCGATCTTCGACGATACTTAGCAGATCCAAACACTCCAAGTGGCTGGACGACTACAAAGTTTAATATCGCCATTGATGTCATTGAGGCTCTTGTGTACTTACACTCATTCCAGCCCCCGCTAGTCCACCGCGATCTCAAGTCAAAGAACGTGCTGCTTTCGTCTGACATGGAAGCCAAGTTGAGCGACTTTGGTACGTCGCGATTCAGGTCATCCGACAAGACCATGACAGGCGGCGTTGGCACAGGTCGGTGGCTGGCTCCTGAGGTGATTCGTGGCGACTCCGACTACGGTCCAGCTGCCGACATTTACAGCTTCGGTACACTACTCACTGAATTGGACACGAACCAGATCCCGTACGATAACGTTCGTGCTTCAAACGGCAAGATCATGTCGGACTTGACGATTCTGCACCGAGTAGCGTCAGGAAAGCTGCACCCCAAAGTTCGATCGACATGTGGAAAGGCCTTGAAGGACCTGGTGGAGCGATGTCTCCTTGAGGACCCGGACGAACGACCGACTGCGCCGGCGATTGCGTATGAGCTTCGCGTGATTCAGCAAGAAATGGCAGGTGCTCATTAGATGACAAGTATAGGAAGAACTATGAAGAGAAGTGATGTGAATTAGTTAGTGGTGTAGTTGATGTGGGTGTTTTGATTAGCGTGCAGGAAAAAAATCGTTGGAGAATAAATCGTTTGCGTCTCACTTAGATTTACTTCAAGTAAATTCGAGTTTTATAAAAGCAGATGTATTAATACACAAGTCGCTGGCACGACTAAACAGTGCCAATCTTAACAAAGTCGTGCTTCGCCCGAAGAAGCTCTGAAATTTAGCAAAAGCTGCTCCAAATGTTTTAGAGTGTAGGACTAGCCTGTACCAACGCATCTCCTGCGCCTGCTTCGCAGCCGCAGCATCTGCACGTTTGAAGCTGTTGATATAGCAGTAGTTTCACGAACTTAAAAGCACAATTTGTTTTAGGCTATGTTTCTGTCATGCATCTTGATTCGATTTCGCTGAGTGAAAATCTATGGATTATCAATCTGATCAACTTCCTCGTTACAGTCAGTTTGTTCTTTCTTTTCCACACTTGATAATTGCTGCCACAACGGCAATTATCATTTTGGACGGGCATTGGGTGCCTTCAAACCCCCATATAAAACGGTTTGATCAGTTTTTTTCGGTAATCTATTTTAAATTACAAATCGGTTTAAAATGGTTGCTGAAACGCGACCTTTGGGTAGTGAAGCTCAGTCATATGTTTAATCACGTTGCTAGTTAAAAGTCGCATTAGAATTGTTTGATGAGACTAAAAAGTGGTCTCACCAAACAATTCATCGTGATTAAACTTAATGCGCGACCTTTGGTTAGGATTTTGGAAGGCACCCATTAGCTCTTGTGAATTTTCGCGCAACATTTAATAGTATAATGCACGCAGTTAACCGGGAGGGCGACGACACAGGTAACATTTGTTTAGTTTATAAACCTAGCACAGGTATCAATATCCAAAGTAGCCAATGTACTGGACATTTGTAAAACCCCTCTTTAATTTTGTGCGGATATTCCGATATGAATTACTGGGTTATCCTTTCACGGAAAATGAAACACCCACTCTGGTCCCCCCGTAGCTCTGAAAATAAATTTCAGAGAACACAAATCGGCGTTTTGCGGCTAATTCTTCACCCGATCGAACTAATTCACCGATACACCAGGAAGATGCTTTCGTCAAACTCTAGAGAGGTGCGGGCAATTTCTTGATGCAGACATCGAAATTTACATATAGTAAAACATTTAACTGAAGAGAAGCATGTAAGTGTGATCTTTGTTTCTCTCTCACCTCAAATTCACTACTTGTTTTGCATCGCCGCCTACATGAAGTTGTTGGGCCGTTGTCTACATGAAGTTGTTCGGGTTACGCTCGTAGCGCCTTTTCACATACGCCAAGTACGCCTTTCCTGCCTTTTCGCTCAAGTGGAGGCGAACCTTGTTAAGCTGCTTGATCAAAGGAAGGTTTGAGAACTTTGGGAGCTTGAGCAAAGCCGAAAGCTGGCCAAACTGCGGAGTCGTGATAGCCCTATCTTCATCCGTCCCTTGTGGCTTGGTAGCTTTTTCGCGTCCTTTAAGATAGCGGTGGCCTTCGTTTACGCGTTTGGGGAGGGAGACAGTTTTCAGGCTTTTGATCTCGACGGGATCCTGAGCGCTTGCAATTGTGCTGCAGCTAGCAGACACCAGCAGCATGAAGTGAATCACACGCATAATCGACAATGGTCAATAAATTTGGAAGTGGTTTGTTCAGTCCTGAGCGAGTGAGAGCAGATTGCTGAATGAGCTCGAGATACTTACCGGTAGCTGCTCTGGCCTTGCTCCTGCGCAATATCTGATCGTTTGAAAGAGATGGGATTAGCATTTCTGTTGCGATTCGTCGAAGTACCCACTACCCGACGCGTAAAACCAATAGTAGCAACAACAACAAAAACCGTATTGTCATCAATGATGACAATGCGGTTTGTTAATAGAGTTGTTGAATCGACTCAAAATCGGATTGATCGGTTGTCCTCGTCGGACAAATCCGTGCCATTCCGATTGTGGTTTTGATCGAGTCGGATTACATAGCGACTGAATCGAACGATTTATTAATAACAACTCTATAAACCCACCGCATTGTAATCATTCATTGGATGAATGATAGATACGATAATGACCAATATAAAGTGTTATTTCAACCCGCCCTCCACTATTGATACTGTCAATAATCAGAATTCCACACCCGCTGTGTCAAACAAACGCAGAAGCAGCTGTCAGTCAATGTTCGCCGCTCACCACGCCCTGGATACGCGTGCACAGCTCCTGGTCATACAGACACACGTACACGCATTTTGTACGTGTGTCTGTATGACCAGGAGCTGTGCACGCGCGGTGAGCGGCGAATACTGACAGCCGGCATGGAAAATACAATCTTTAATTATACTGCAGGAAAGTTTCAATAATAAGTATTATAATATCCAACTTTCAATAATAAATAATTCCGTACAAAAGATACAGTTGCTATTGCAACTAATATATTCGAATCTAGTTTTTTGTAAACCAAACGAGGCAATAATAATAATTACAATACGCCCTAGAAAATAAGAAGTTATTCCGTCAATATAATACCAATAATATTGATATTATATTATTTTTCCCATGCCCTGCTGACAGCTACTTCTGTGTTTGTTAGACACATCGGGTGTGGAATTCGGTGCACCTCCCTCAGGCAAGTGCTGCGGTTGTGAGCAGCTCGAGCACTGTCGTGAGTGGCGCCGCCATTTAGGCGAGTTCGTCGGTAGAGAAGAAGGCGAGAATCTAGTTGAGCGGCGCTGTGATCGCGAGCTTTACGGAGTACGTGTCTGCTACGAAGAGCGTGCCTGCTGGCTTGTAGTGGGTCTCGAACTCGAACACACGTACTAGGGAAGCTGGCGCTTCCGGTAACCTTAATCTATTGCTTGCTTGCTCTAAAGTAAAACCCAAACTGCCTACACTTACTACCCTCGGAGTACTTTCCGTCCTCTAGCTACGAGATAAGGTACACACGATCTCTCACTTACTTATGCCAACTTGGCCTTACGTTCCGGTGCGGCCCAGTGCAGTGGGCAAGGCTTGGTCTTCAATGCACCAGCCACTACATGGCTCGAGGTCGGCGACGTCTGCTGTGAACAGTGAGCAGAGCTCTACCCCTCTGGTGGCTGCCAGCACGGCTGAGCAGGAGATCCAGCCGTTTGCACCGGCGCAACTCCTGATGAGGCTGCTCTCGAAGACTGTGAAGTAGGGTTACCCGGTCTGGTGGTGCTAGCGTATCCTGTACAAGCAGAGTCGGATGGTGCTGTTGAAGAACTTGAGTGACTACAGCATTCTGTTCTGGATGCCCGCGAGTTCTCTGGAGCACGTGCAAACGGAGATTCTGCGCAAGACGACGAAGGTCCTGGGTACGACTGAGGAGTGGATCTACCCGGTCATGCTGGCTCACTCAAATGCTGAGTTTGCGTTACTGAAGAATTCGTCCAGGAGAAATATGACAAGGAACTGGTGAAGTTCTTGGGCGGCGATCTGGGCGGCGACTTGAAGAAGGTGATCCTGCCGGAAATGCGCGGCGAGGTGGCCTGCTTTAACGCGCCTCATCCAATATGTATTGGTATGGGGGAACATTGGCAGCAGAACTCGCAATCCGGTACCCGATGTTGGGTAAATTGCTTACCCGTCTGGGTTTACCCGTCGTCGGGTAGGGTACGGGTACCCGAAGCTGTGCTTGGGCGGGTATACCCGATCTTAACTAAAACTTTGGGAAAATGTGTGCTGAGTACATTCCGGTTAATGCAGCCTTACCATTCTTCTCACGACTGCTCTTTAGCTCCAATTTCGCCTAGCGGCCTCCTACACCTCGTTCAAGAAATTTTGCTGAACTATGGAGGTGCCGAGATTATAGACCCTCCCCGAAGCGTAGCGTAGCTTCGACAAAGTAAAATCTAATTTCGCGGAGTTCAGTAAAACCATCTATACTGGATGACGCTCTCGTACATGTAGTGAGACCTGATAGCGATCTTGTCAGCAAAGGGGAGCTAAGCCGCTGGACTTTTTTTTACCATAAAACTTCTTTTTATAATACAATTCACATAATATGTTAATATTATTAACTTTTGTAATGACGACGAGAAAAAAAACTAATTTTCAAATGACCGCAAAGCTGCAGGCTATACGATTTGTGGTGAATCCATTCCGGTACATTTAGCGTGCATCAAGCCCTCTTTCGACCTGTCGGTTCCAACGGACAGGCCAAAAGACTTGGAAGTTCTCATTGGTTGAAATTAAACCCGGGTATTCCGGGTACCCGAAAATTGCTGTCGGGTGGGTACGGGTACCCGAGTTGTCCTGGGAAAACCGAATTGGTCGGGCGGGTAACCCGAAATCCACCAATTGCGAGATGAACCCTTCCATAGTCATAGCGCCGGGAGCCCAATTTTTATTCCTAGCTAAAGGTATTCTTGTCACGGGTGGCACAACCAGCTCTACCATCAACATGGTACACTTATGGGTGCTCGTGATCGGTGCCCAACGATGAAGCCTTCTGTGGGATCGAAGTGGAAGACTGTCCAGCAAGCGATAACCCGATGGATGCGTTCGAGGAGACTGTGGCGAGAACTGTAGTTTCTGGTGTTGGAGTAAGGAATATCTGGAAAAAAAATCAGGATAAGCTAGAAATAGATTTCATTGTGGCTATTTTGGGCTGCTCCAATACTTAACTCCAGTGGAAATCAGGGACTCCAAGGAGTCTATTTTTGGAGCAACGCTTCGTAACCCTCGAATAGCCCGAAATTACAGTTCTCTACTGGATATTAAGGAGCATCTCAACCATGCTTATTCGAGGAGATTCAACGGGCGTGGCAGATCGATATGTGCAGGCGCTTAGGACGATGTAGAGAGAGCTGCGAGAGGAATTAGGCGAGATGGAAGGGCGCAAGTAGCGAAGTCCTTGCTTGAGTACTTCGGACGTGCTGCACAACAGTTACTTTCCCATAGTGAAGCACCTCAGAATAGACATTTTTAGGTGATTTTGTATTCTATATTACAAGTGAGGGGTGAGAGGGAATATTTACTTAGGCTTGTAAACTGCTTGACTTCGGGATCCACTTTCGTATTTCTGTCAGCGGGTATTCCAATGCTAGGGATTACTACCGAGGGGTTCATCTGTACAGCAGCAAAGTTATTGATTCCGTTCGTGCCCCCCCCCCCCCCCCCCCCCGCCACTTCATTTCGACGTATTCCTCCATATAAAAGGTGTTGCTCAGAAAAAAGAGAAAATTATTAAAATGCCACTCATAGTTTCAATGTGTTATCGACATGCCACTCAAGTTTCAAATTACCAAGATGCCACCCGCCAAACGGGTTGTAAATAACACAAGTAGAAAGTGACCGATGAGGAGAAGACAGCACTAGAAACCAATTCCAGTCGGCGATGTTCTCGACGTCAACCAACGCGAAACAAAGCGGACGGTTCTTCCGACAGCATCGAGACCAGTTGCACAAAGTAAAATTCCTTTGTAGACAGATTTCATGTGAGTACCATCCAACGCAATTACTGGGTGGAGGAAAGTCAATGCACTTGTCGCTTGTGATGAAGCTACGAAAACAGGACTGAATATCCCGCCTGGCGCCTCGTACGCCATGACGGTTCCTAGGTCCTTCTCCTGAAAATAGCCGGAAACTTAAATAACTGAGAAAAATTCTCCTGTCGCTGTACATTTAGCTCCTTCAATACATGCTCCTTCTCCTTGAAGCATACCATATACGAACACTCCACTCCATGCTCGCGTCTCAAATCTACCTGCATCTGCTTGGGCTTACGTGTAGGATTGTCACACAGCTTCGTACGGAACAAGCTCGCCACTTTACGATATCCGAAGCACGACTGAGCAACTGCTCCAGGCGCACAAGTATGCTGTACGTACGCTCCAGATATAGCCCCGCGTAACATCCATTTGCAACCACTGTTATCTCGATTAGTGCAGACGTATATTACATTTTTCGTGTCACTTATACGCCTTGAGATCCCCCCCCCCCTCGCCACCTGCAAGGAAAAGTGCTGTGAGAAGATCCTGCTTATTACACGCGAAGGTCTGTCCGACCCAGAGGCTCGGTCTACTGCCTGAGTGGAGGTTGTGAGCTTCATCGTCGACGTCGTCTTCCATTTGTGGTATCTGTCTGTGTGTTATTTGTGTGGCAGACAACCGGTTAGGCGGGTGGCATCCTGGTAATTTGAAACTTGTGTGGCATGTCGATAACACATTGAAACTATGAGTGGCATTTTAATAATGTTCCCAAAAACAATTCAAGATACCAACAAAATTTTATGGGGGACCCTGGGGTCCCACCAAACGCATCATGATCAGGTTGAACGTGTTGTTTTATCCTCTACAAGATAAGACAACACGTTCAACCTGGTCAAAATTGAAAAAGTGTAAGAAAAAATAGTGCTCAAACTACGGATAGAAGTAGGGCATCGCTACTTAAATAGTACAGCATTGGGGGTCTTCAGAAAACCACGCAAATCACAATTTATCGCAAATTGCGACGAAAAATACGATATCCCAGTCTTGGATTTGCGTCTGCATTTGCGTGTAGCACATCCACGACAGCGCAAATAAAAATAAATAGCACAAAATTATCGATAATTACCAGTAAATTGAGCATATACGTGGCTCTGACACTTGCAGTAGTGATTGCGGCTAAAGCAGCTGAGCGACGTCAACGCCGCAGAATGCTTCTGTTGCTGCTTCTTTATAGAAGCAGCATAAAGGAAAGAAACTATCTTACTGTGGCTAGTCTACACGACCCTCTCGAGTCGGCGTGGCAGCGGCTCTACCATGGAGGGCGCTCCGGTAGCTTCATACTGTAGCTCCACAGCATTCCACTGGTTGGAACCAAAGGCAGAATCTGCTCGACCAGCCTAAGCATGTACAGCGTCTCTGGATCAGACCATTCTCTTCCTCTAGCCATAGTGTCGAATCCGATAATGAAGCAAACGCCGCCAGGCAGACATCTAGCCGTCGAGTACAGTCCAACGAAGTTTGGTTGGACGTCGCGGAATGTGTTTGAGCGCTCGTATTTTGCAGAGATTCCAAAACCGTCTCTGCAAAATGCGAGCGGTTTTGCGTTTCCTATCCCTACTTTTTGCGACAGGATTTGCGCGTGCACCGTTTGTGATTTGTGTTCTTTTCTGAAGGACCCCATTGGTATTGCTAGTTAAGAAATTTGAGTGAGCTGTAACAACCCGACACTATTCGTAAAAAAATGCGTTAGATCAGGCTAATGCGTGTTAGCCATGCATTATCACATTCTCGCACTTAGCACGTGTGCAATATATTCATTACTGCACAGCCATAGTTCGATTCCACCAAGTCCTGGTCGAGTACCTGGGCAAAAGAATTGTATCGATTTCAAGCGAATTTAGCGTACGTACAAATAGGGGTCATGTGTTTAAGCGAATGGTCGGTCCGTATCACGTCGGGAGGGAATTCCGAAAGGTTTTGACTTCAGACGTCCTGACGTCCCGACTGGAACGTGAGCTTCTGGTTTTATCATCGCTGGCATGGCAAATTTGAAGCACGATAGCACTGTAAGCTTCATAGTATCGTGGTTGCTCAGTTGCTAGTAGTCCCGAGCTGCCTACGCAGAGTAGTCGCTCCATCGATGCATTCCAAAGGCATCCAGCACTAGATTTTGAAAGGTTCGGGATGAGGCATTTTGAGAAGGTAGGAATAGATATTTTGTACTTTTCCTTGACACACTACCTACTCTCAAGAGGCCTGCTGACCCCCCCTTAGCTCTGAAAATAAATTTCAGAGAACACAAATCGGCGTTTTGCGGCTAATTCTTCACCCGATCGAACTAATTCACCGATACACCAGGAAGATGCTTTCGTCAAACTCTAGAGAGGTGCGGGCAATTTCTTGATGCAGACATCGAAATTTACATATAGTAAAACATTTAACTGAAGAGAAGCATGTAAGTGTGATCTTTGTTTCGCTCTCACCTCAAATTCACTACTTGTTTTGCATCGCCGCCTACATGAAGTTGTTGGGCCGTTGTCTACATGAAGTTGTTCGGGTTACGCTCGTAGCGCCTTTTCACATACGCCAAGTACGCCTTTCCTGCCTTTTCGCTCAAGTGGAGGCGAACCTTGTTAAGCTGCTTGATCAAAGGAAGGTTTGAGAACTTTGGGAGCTTGAGCAAAGCCGAAAGCTGGCCAAACTGCGGAGTCGTGATAGCCCTATCTTCATCCGTCCCTTGTGGCTTGGTAGCTTTTTCGCGTCCTTTAAGATAGCGGTGGCCTTCGTTTACGCGTTTGGGGAGGGAGACAGTTTCCAGGCTTTTGATCTCGACGGGATCCTGAGCGCTTGCAATTGTGCTGCAGCTAGCAGACACCAGCAGCATGAAGTGAATCACACGCATAATCGACAATGGTCAATAAATTTGGAAGTGGTTTGTTCAGTCCTGAGCGAGTGAGAGCAGATTGCTGAATGAGCTCGAGATACTTACCGGTAGCTGCTCTGGCCTTGCTCCTGCGCAATATCTGGTCGTTTGAAAGAGATGGGATTAGCATTTCTGTTGCGATTCGTCGAAGTACCCACTATCCGGAGCGGGAGAAACTAAGGAGCGCCCGTTGCGGAGCGCCCGTGCAAAAACCAAACTCAAATGTACAGTACTGTTGCGAGAGAGATAGGACACAGTCATATGGATGGTACAGCCGTATAACTCAATTTAACTCGCGCGAGTTAATGTGAATCGTGCCTTAACTCAGCTTAACTCGCGTGCTCAGCGGTCGTAACACGGGGCATCCTTCCAACACACACGACTGCTGAAGTCTCATGACCAGCCCCGTGAAGTCATAGTTTCTGGGAGCCAGCATTAGCCTGTTGAGGTTTGTATTTATATCTTACTGTTGGTTTGACCCAAACACGAAATTGCCCCCTATTAAGATGCATGCATCAAATAATATAATAAGATACACACTATTATTTCTTGGCACGTATCCATTCGCACACTTAAGAAAATGTTAATTTTAAGCGGCTATTGCAGCCCGACTACTAGGATGCCGTCTGTTAAAACAACGCGTCAACTACTTACATGAAGGCAGTACTACTACTACTGCCTACACGTAGCCCCACAATGTTCTATGTGTATTCAAATGTAGAGTACTGTTGCGAGAGAGATAGGACACAATCATGGATCGTACAGTCGTACAACTCAATTTAATTCGCGCGAGCCCTGGTGGAGCGTGACGCTCCGCCAGGGATGCGTAAAACAAATAGTATCAAAAAATAACCAACCGCATTGTCATCAATGATGACAATGCGATTGGTTTATAAAGGTTAAATCGACTGAATGGGAGTGATCGGCTGTCCTCGTCTGACCAATCCGTGCCAGTCCGATTGTGTACCGACTGGTTTCGATCGAGTCGGATTAGATAGCAGTGGATCTCACGTACTTGAAGTAGCTTTTGCAGGTCATTCTTAAAGAACGAGCGAGCTCGATGCACCGCGAAGCCGCGCAGACCGCTCATAGAAAATGTGTATCAGTACTCGAGGCTATTTTAGCGTTTTCTAGAATTTAATACTTTTCAAGTCAACATTTTTGTCAGAACTGTCTCATGAGTGTACTGTGATAAGTGAATTGTTATAGCCAATCAGAAGTCCGGAAAAGCGTAACATATCCATTATATTGTTTAGGATGTCGAATAGCCAGTCAACGTCCATGAACGTTTTGACCTACCTCGTTACATAGATGTGCGATTCTACGTTTCTATTCCACAGCGCATGTTTAGCCAATCATGTATATCCATCTCAGAAGGAGATGCGGCAAACAACCGATAAAACCCTTTCAGCAACCACAAATTTCGCTCTACCTCGCGAGGTGCGTAATGGGAGAGCAAAACTTCATTCTACAAGAATGGCTATTTTGACCCATGAGGTGGTGCCATTTTGTATAGAATGAGTCTACAACAGCTCTGTGAGAACCACTAGCGACTGAATCGAACAGTCGATATACATTTACACGGGTAAAAACCCCACGAAACGAAGATAATACCTAATCGGTGACAGAAGGCTATTAAAACGTACAGAATAAGAACAAAGTTTTATTGAATGAAAGATAGATACGATAATGACCAATATAAAGTGTTCTTTCAACCCACCCTCTGTAACGGGATTACATGGAAGAGTGCCTGTCGCTCTTCATGGAATCTGTGGTGTTGACACACCACAGCCAAGCCATCCACACAATGGCTACATGCCTTCAAAGCCAACTACTAGGATAACATCTAGGATACCCTATAGCTGACTTGCATTTACCGCCAGCGCTCACGCTTCCTCTGGTGTAAACAAGGAAAGCGTGAGCTGCACGAATACATCCAGGAGATGCGGGAGCTCACTGCACCCCCTGTGGGAAACCCACTCCATGAACACATCAAGGTGACGGTGTTCATGGATGGCCTCCGGGTGGGCCCTGCACACACGCAATTGTTCCGGGTGCAGGCCAGCACCCTCGAAGAGGCGATTCAAGTGGCCCTCCAGGAGAAGTACAGCCTTCGCCAGGCACGCACGCCAGCATCTGCGTGACCAGGGGGCTCTACGCCGAGTGCGAATCGCACAGCCCCCAGTGGACCTGTCCCCATGGAACTCGGGCTCGCCGAGCAGCAGGACATCCGCTGCTACGGCTGCGGAAGGCTGGGTCATATGAAACGGGCCTGCCCCGCAGGAGGACAGCGTAAGCGGTTTCCTCCCAGGCCTCTAGGTCTCAAGGGTCGCTGGCAGAAGCCGCGACCCCGAGGCCAGGGGAACACAGGCGACCAGTAGGGGCGGGGCGCCCTACTGGGGAAGATCTAAGTCTACATGAGCGGTGCGCGGGTGGCGCGCACCATGGAGACTTGGCCCCTGAGAGTCTGTGCACTCTCGAATCGGAGAAGGGCAGCAGTGGGCTGCTTGTAGTACACGCACGTGTACGAGGATACGAACTCCCTTTTCATGTCCTCATTGATTCTGGGGCGTCGAAGAACTAGCAACAGTAACAAGTTGACCGATGACTTGAGAGAGAGCAAAGGCAAAGGAACAGTGTCAGTGCAACTGGCTGACGGGAAGGTGATCACCGTTCCCCGGATCCACATGGATCTAGCTGTCAAGTTCGAGGACTTCGACAGCTCGGAACAGTTCACTGTTCTTGAGATGGACAAGTATGACTTGATCCTGGGCATGCCATGGCTCAAGAAGTATGAGCCATGGATTGACTGGCCCGGCAAAGCAATTGGTGCAAGCCGCCCTGCAGTATCCGACAGAGCATTGGTGAGTCATGTTCCCACCTCTGTTCGGAACTGGGCTGCCCGCAAGAGCCGCCAGGATGCCGTAGCATCCAAAGAATATTTGGGAGTCGTCAATGTATTGGACGCCTCCATAAAAGTGGTGGCAGCAGGAGCGGCACCCGATCGAGCGCGGCAGCCCTGTGCGGGTAGCCCTCAATCCCCACCGGAGTCTAGACCGGTCGATGAAGCTTCCAAGGTGGCGGCGCCAGGTAGTGCCTGCTAGGTGGTTAACCAAGGTCCACAAACGGTCGCCCAAACCTTAACTTAAGAGGAAAACGCGGAACACGCTTCCTGTGTGGGTAACGATGTTCCACACGGAGCCGTCCGATGTCGCCATTGAGACATCGCACGACGTGGGTAACGAAGTACCACAAACGATCGCCGTCGATGACACCGTCGCCGCCGCGAGTCGAGTCTGAATAACATTCAGACTAGAGTCGCTCCTAGCGACTCGGAGTCCAGGGCCCGGGCTCCTCTGACTCGGCCGGTCGAAGAGTGTTATCATATCTTCGACGGCATGACCGGTCGTCCCGTCAAGGCAGCAGGCATCTATTTGGAGCCGCTGCCTGAGGTGTCAGAACTCCTGAACCTCGAGGAAATGGCGGTGGACGATTTCCCGGACGATCTCAAGGCTGGGGAGATCACGGAGGTGGTGCTCCTGAAGCCGGAGACCACTCCAGAAGAGTTAAACTCCTCCTCTATCCTGGATGAAGACGCCCTGGAAGCGATGAAGAAGCGACGCGAGGCGCGCTTGGGTTCTGAAGTTCTCAAGAACCCCAAGGATCCGGTGTATCCTTTGGTGAAGGAGTTTGCGGACGTGGTATCCAATGATCCACCGTCGCAACTCCCACCAGATCAAGGAGTTAGGCTCGAGATCGATCTCATGCCAGGCACAAAGTATTGTGTCACCCGGCTATGGCCTCTGCCTCGAGAGCAGTGCAAGGTCATCCATGCCTTCTTTGCCGCGAAGGCAAAGGCAGGCATGGTGCGGGAATCGAAATCCTCGCACTCGACGCCAACCTTCTGCGTTCGGAAGCCGAACGGGAAGTGGCGTCTGGTTCATGCTTACAACAAGCTGAACAGCGCGACGGTGCCGGCCCAGACACCAATCCCACGAAAGGATGTGTTGTTAAACAACATGGCCGGCTGCGAGCTGTACAGCGCGCTAGATCTGGTGGACGGATACTACCAGATCCTGATGCGCGAAAGCGACATCCCGCTTACAGCGGAAAGCACTCCGAGCGGCATGCTCTGGGAGTGGCTTGTCATGCCGCAGGGCCTGTCTAATTCCCCAGCGACGTTTAATCGCTTGGTCACGCAGCTTTTCAGGCCGCTGCGTGCGTACGCCCAGACGTACTTCGACGGTATATTCGTCCATAGCCGTGCCGAGGATGGTAAGACGGCTATGGAGGTGCACTTGGGGCACCTCCGTCAGGTGTTGGAAATCATGAGAGCCAACAAGCTCTATGCCAACATCGACAAGTGCGTCTTTGCCTCGCCAGAGATCAAGGTTCTCGGTTGCTTCGTCAGCAACGTCGGCGTTCGGGCCGACCCGGAGAAGGTCAAAGCCGTTGCAGCTTGGCCCACGCCTCGATCCCAGAAGGATCTTCGGAAGTGGTTGGGCTTGGCCAACTACCTCCACAAGTACAGCGCGGGATACGCGGGTCTGGCTAGACCCTTGTCGGAACTTCTCAAATAGGATTCCGACTGGCGCTGGGAGCGTCAGCACCAGGATGCCTTTGAAAGCATCAAGGCTAGCCTTCAGCAGGCGCCGGTCCTGGCGCTGCCGGACGAGACGAAGCCGTTCAGCGTCGTCTGCGATGCCTCCGACTACGCAATCGGTTGTGCGTTGCTGCAGAACGATGCAGACGGACACGAACGAGTCATATCGTTCCAGTCCAGGCAGCTTAAGGCTGCCGAACGGAACTATCTCGTTCATAACAAGGAGCTGCTTGCCATGAAGTACGCCCTCGTTAAGTTCCGGGTGCATCTTCTGGGCTCTCGTCCCTTTGTGATCTATACAGACCACGCGTCCTTGCGGACGGCGACCAACTCGCCACGCCTATCCCAACGGATGACGAGGTGGCTGTCCTTCTTCGAGGAGTACAACTTCCGCGTCGAGTACAAGCTAGGCAAGCTTAACGTGCTTGCCGATGCGTTGCCCCGCAGGCCAGACCATGAGCTGGCCCACATCACCCGGGTCACGACAGATCTTTACGATCGGATACGCATGGTGTATCGGAACGACGAGTCACTCGCGTCTCTCGTGCGATTCCTGGTCGCAGACAAGGAGGCCAAGTCTGAATGGCTCTCGCCACGACAGCGGTCCCGGATCCACCGATACGAGTGGCAAGATGGCCTCCGCTATTATCAGGTGGAGCCCCATGAGCCTCCGCGGGTCGTTGTTCCCAACGACGAGGATCTAAAGTTTGATATCCTCCAGCAGGCGTACGATGCGCCCTCCAGCGACCACTTGGGTCGCAAGAAGACCTTCTTGTCTGTCTCGCAGGCCTTCTGGTGGACCCACATGTACAAGTGGGTGGCCCGGTACGTGAAGACATGTGAAACATGTCAGCGGGTGAAACCCGCGGGGCACGCCTCGGCCTCTTTGCAGAGTCTGCCTGTCCCGACAGACTGCTGGAAGTCAATGAGTCTTGTCTTCGTCTTCGGGCTTCCCGCCGACGACCACCGCAACACCAGCATCTTGGTGTTCGTGTGTCGGCTGAGCAAGATGGTGCATCTTGCTCCGGTGCCAGACACGGTCACTGGTGAACACGCCGCTAGGTTGTTCGTGGATGGCGTCTTCCGCCATCATGGTCTTCCAGAGACCTTCGTCTCGGACCGTGACTCGCGGTTTACCGCTGCGTTCTGGCAAACGCTGTTTCAATTGCCCGTTTCCTTGCGGAAACAGGTGGAGTACTTTATCGATACCAGGTTGAATGTGATCAACCGAGTCCGTGATGCTATGGCGATAGCGCAGAGCAGATAAAAGAAGTACTCTGACAAACATGGAAGAAGAAACGTTAACGTGTTTATGGTGGGTGACTTAGTCCTACTCGACACTAGAAACCTACCGCTAGACACTGTCAGCTCGGTGGGGAGTAACAAGCTGAAGCATCGCTTCATTCGGCCGTTCGCGGTCCTGGCAAGACAAGGTGCTTCGTACACCATCGATCTGCCTAAGTCGATGAAGACGCACCCGACATTTTATGTGGGTCGTATGAAGCGGTATCATGATCCGCAGGGGCCTGCTGCTCCCAAGACGCCACAGGTGTCCCGCGAGGTGGAGGACCCAACTCCTCGAAACGAGAATCAGCCTCAGACGTCGTCGAAACGTCCAGCGGCGTAAGGCCAAGACCCACGCGGCATTGGTAGACCGCGAGGCTTCTGGTACGCCGGAGGTTCTCCGTACGGTTGAGCCCCAACTGGGCAAGCCGAGTACCCACCATAGCCATACGGCTGAGAGTACGGCTGAGCGTACCCGTAAGAGTGCGTCTCTGTCCGCGGTGCCAGATTACGAAGGGCACCCCGGACCTGTTGAAGCTGGCGGAAAGCCTCATCCACATCGGACGAGGGCACCCGGTGACCAACCCGACCATGGAATTCCGAGATCTCCCGGCCCAATTGGTGCAGGCGGTCCTCAAGCTTCGCGAGGACCCCGCGATTCCCGGCCTGGGCGGCAGCATCATCGCCAGTCCCGAGACCCAGAGCGATCTCGAGGACAAGAATGCGTTGACGGAGACGATCAACCTCCGCGTTCTGCTGCTGAGTTACAGTCGCAAGCGGTGCACTCGACCGAGAGGAGAGCCCCGCAGGAGGTGACTCGTACTCGAAGCCGAACGAGGGCTCCTCCATCTCTCCTTGACCGTAATGGAGGGACCCACTACCACCTGGAGCGGGTCGTCCTCGAACGGCGCCTTGATGGAAAGCGCCATTTGGTGAAGTGGCGGGGATACCCCGACTCACAGAACTCGTGGGAGCCGATTGAGCGGCTCCAGGCTGACTGCCCGAAGGCTGTCGCAATCTGGGAACAGAAGCGGCAGCAGCTTCGTGAGTAGTCCGGGCCTTCTTGCCCGACCGGGGTATGGGCGCTGATGCATACAGCACATACCCGCGCTCACCTTGAGCGCTAGAAGCCGCGCGCTTCTGAAAGTCCTTTGGTAGCAGTCGCTTGCTAACCAAATGGACGAATTTAGTCCGAAGATCGCGCTGGTCCAGGATATAGAACCTTGTTGGAGGTCTCGGAGCTCCTCCTGTGAGTAGGTATGAGGAGCTACCCACTTCCAAAACAGCAAGTCAGCGGCACCCCACGACTGGCAGTTCTCGGGGCAGACCCAGGGGTAACCCCACACGGGATGGAGGCCACCCAGATTCTCGGGCTTCTTGCGCCGAGTCGTGAATTCCTTTAGAGGAATTCGGTGCGGTGCGAGAAACACGCACCTGGCAGCCTCGATGTTCTCCGTGAACAACGGGTTCCGCTTCACCAAGGTGCGCTCGTACGCGCCCTCCAATGAGCCCAAGAGGAGCAACGAGCTGCTCCTAGATGAGCTCAGCACCGGAGCTAGGCTCTGGAGGACAATACCCTCGCGGGTGTGGCGCTCCTCCTTCGCGAGCAGGCGAGCGGTCGTGACCTGGCGAGTGGGACCCCGTCGTAGGACGCCCCCGCACTCGCTGGGCAGCTTGGAAGTCCTCCTGCTGCCGGTCGAGATCGTTCGAGATCTCCTGGGGCTCGTTGACAGCCCCCCCCCTCTTCCTTCTCAGAGTCTGGGCCGAAGAGGTTCTTGTAGGGGCCAACCTCGGTCTCCAACGCCTCACGGCGTGGTGACCTAGAAGCATTCCGCTACTTGGTGTGCTTGCTCTGTTCGGCTGCCGCCTTGGCATACTGAGCTCGCTCACGACCCTCAGAGAACGAAAGGTTCCTGAGGACACGACGAGGTTTCTCATCCTCGTCAGTCCGGGTATTGTATGAGTCCATGGCATCGTCGGCCGAACTCACCGGGCTGTGGCCACTGTGGTCACTTCCGAGTGAGTGCACAGACTCGCGTCCACCCTCACTAGGCAGCGGAGTACGCTCGCCGGCAGCCGCTTCGGAGTGGCTGCCATCGTGTTCGGCCCTGGCTTCAGCCACGGTGCCAGGACTGTGCTCCCGAACGGCGAAGCGCGGGTTCAGGCCGTCGTCATTTGGCAACGAAGGTGATCGACTGCGGCGTGAGCTCGCGCCTGTATCCGCTAACGCGTCACCAGACAAGGTGACAGCCTTGGAGGCTACCTCAGTAGCCTCCTGTAGTGCAGAGCCTTTGCCGGGAGGCTTAAAGCTCTTGGTCTGCTGTTTGGTAGCAGCAGACTTGGCGTGCGCTTTCGCGCCGCGAGATGCTCCGACATGGGGCATGCTGAGGTCGACGTGGAGACCGTAAAGAAGAGCGCGCGTGCTGCTCGGGGCTCAAACGGAAATGAGCCGCCGCGGTGTGGAACCGCAGCTAGTCGATGGCTTTCGACTTGGCGAGTGAAAAGTGTGAGACTTTCTTCGCTCGCCCTGATTGGTCGGTAAACCGAACCTAAGTGGTGGAGGATGTAACGGGATTACATGGAAGAGTGCCTGTCACTCTTCAGGGGATCTTTGGTGTGGACACATCACAGCCAAGCCATCCACACAATGGCTACATGCCCTCAAAGCCAACCACTAGGATAACATCTAGCGTACTCTATAGATGACTTGCATTTAGTATGTGGATCGATTTAGAAACACCTATACATACGCTCAGTCTTAAATCTACCTAGTCTTGGTCAGCTGTCCCTTTAGGCCAGGGACAAGTGAACTGCCGTTCACTGAGAGTTTGTATACTCTTGGAAGCTCTCACTTCCTCTGTGCAAGATGCCCTGTGACCCGTCACCCCCCCCCCCCCCCCGCTATTTATTGGGGCAAAGCCCCCCCCTATAACGAGATATAACACTTCTTACTCTGTTTAAGTACAACAAATACCCTTTTTACAGCCTTTTTTACGGTATTAGAAAACGGGTTAGGGCTTACGTTTAATAATAGCACACGAGGGAATCATTTTTGGCAAAAAAACAATTTCACTTTAAGAACAGGGAAGATCAGATGTGTGAGGGGAAAACAGAAAAGCGTGAAAGTCACTTCCAGCGAAGTGTTAACAGTCACTAAACAGAGGAATTATTTTTTATCGAAGGTGAAGGGTCACTTTGTATCTGGCAGTGTGGGATTACGTGATTCACGGTGATTTTAGTTCAGATGGAACACTAGTGGGCCGACTAGGCGCTCTGGCGTCTCAGACTCTGATTAGACCGACCAGTCAATCTGATTTAGCCCCATTTGGCGACAAGTTCGGATTCCTGACGGGCCGACCTTGGTGGGAAGTCCGTCAGAACTGTTGGCTACACCCTGATTGCTAGATTGGATTTAGGTAAATAAGTGGTCAGTAGATGTTAATCTGTGTCATCTCTTAACCCCTTGAAACCGGCTGATTTGTCAGTCTTAAAATGCATACGCAGGATAGTTTGACTTGGCGATTGTATACTTTTGCTTGTTGCAGAGGTGGACGACAAACCGTATAGAGATATAGCCGGTGCAAAATGCATATTAAGCAGCATATTTTGCCGCTACTTCACTCACCTAATTTGCATTATTCCAGATAACACAGTGTTATAGATGCTGACTTCCTGTCGTATGGCGATACACAGCCGGGCGCATCTAGAAAAAGTGCCATGTTAAAAATTTAGAAAAATACGGAGGCATACAAACTGGCATATAATTAGCGGTGGAAAAAGAGGGTCTTCGAGCTAGAGCGTGCAAGCAAAATATGTGTGTATTTGAGCATACAAAAGACGAGTCAGAAAACATGTGAAGGCGAACCCTGGTTATAAACCACCAGAGCGAGCTCAGCCATTGCGTGTCAAGGGAGCACCCTTGAACCACCCACACACATACACACAAAAACGCGGCAAGTACGACTCACCCCTAGCACCACACACTGAAATCCACCAGACCACTCACAACAACAACAAACATCACCAAAAACCAAAGAATGAATTAACGCATATGCGGCTGAAGCTATCCTGCATATACAATGCTTATGCAGGTGATCAATCCGTACTTGATGTCTGCCGTTTGCGCGCGCCACCATCCTTCGTCGGGCGCATACGAATGGAACGGTCTTGGTTAGTAGGTATCAGCTTTCCGGCACTCCATTCCTTGTGCCACACGTCGAAGCGGTTTGTCAAAGCTCCACGAAAAACATCCCGCGGTTGCATACAAAGGTAAATATGCGTCTTCTCGTCACACTCAGCGCAGTAGTACGCCGTTGTGTGCGGCTTCTTGCTTCCCTTCATCAACGAGCAAACCTTGCAGGCACGCTGACGCCGCTTCGGCTGCGTGTCTCGGTCACGCCACTAATCTACCAGCTGTGCAACGTGCGTCGGCGTACTTCCTACCCCGTCTGCGGCAGCAGCAGTTGGGGCCGCCTCCGCCTCGCCGAACGCGTTGCCATCGTACATGTCCGTCTCCTGTAGTTGAATGAGCTGCAGGTGGAGACGCTTCAACAACTTGACGTGCGTCAAAGGGTTTGACGCCTTGGGCTTTATGTAGCTATTCACAATAGCAATGTCAATGAGGCCGAGAACGAGGCCTTTGTAATACTTCCGAAATTTCACAGCGCGCTGAATGGAATACCTCTGCAGACGTAGTTGATCATGCACCCCATAAACTTGTGATAGTCCTTGATCACGCAAGAGTCGACAACTTCGTGCTGCTCACCGAATATATCCTTCCGGACGACTATGTCAAGATCCCCCCCCCACGCCAAGAAATCACGGGCTTTGAGCCCATCCAGCAAATTGCACGTAGTCCAGGTACTTTAGTAAATTCAGCTATTTTGAATTAACCTCGGTCCACGCCCTTTGGTCTCGATTTGTTCTTGCATATAACCTCCTTGCAGTAGCCTACGCGGTTCGTCAAACTGGTGCCCACACAATAGTAGCCCATCCTCAGTAGTTGAATCAACAGAGCAATCAATGTGTAGAAGCGGTCAATCACGACCGGCATCTTTGCTTGAAGAGGAGCGTCGCCAAACACCGCTCTCAAGTTGTGCACAACGGTCGCAGCCTCCTCTTTCTTGTCTTGTGGCGCGTTGTCGCTTGTGTGATTTTTCTTGCAACAGTACACCTCAAACCTGCATAATGCACGTCGAAAAAAATTAATTGCGTTAGTAAAGTGAATAATACAGGATATGCAAAATCGAGAGCCAAAACAAAATACCTGATGAAGTAGGCAGTGTGCGCACTACAGAGCATAAATAGCTTCGTCCCCCACGTGTGCGATTTTGCCTTCATGTAGACTCGCATTTTGTTGAAGCTGCTGCGACTGGGAAGCATCGCTTCATCAAACAAGAGCTCTGCAAGTGTCACATACCCTTCACGGAAAGTTTTCTGGAGCACTTCTACCACCTTGTGTATTTTCCAGGCTCGATTAGTCAGAGCTCGGGGGTCATCGTTGTCGTTGAAATGTAGGTTTCTGCAGATTTCCATGAATCTGTCTCTGGCCATAACGGAATTGAAAGCCCCGCGAGGAATGGCTCCCTCATCTGTAGTTTTCCAATGATTCGCGATCTTCTCACGGTTCAGGCAAATAGTCCGCGCGATCAATAAGCCGACGAAGCGGCACAGCTCGTGTGGCTTGATTGGAGCCACTCCTTGCAGTTCTTGGTATACATATTTTCTTCTAATGTCGGGATGCACGACATGTGGCGCTTGTACGCATCGTCAACACAAACCTGCAGCATATCGTGCTGGTACTTGTTTGAACATATCGCGATATGCTGCCATAAGGCAACAGGCGTAAAGTAGAAGGACAACGCCATGGGCGAGTCTACTTGTCGCAGCACCTCCGGTGCCGGTCCTGCATAGCCTTGCCGAAGCCCAGGATAGCTCCCAGAACTTTTCACCGGAACGCACGGGGTCTGCAACTCACCATACACATCGGGTTCGTAATTTGTCCCCCAGCCTGAAGGCGAGAAGTATCGCAATACCGTGTTCTGTAAGTTACCCACGAGGACTGCATCCGCTCCCCCAAATTGATCCAGAAATGCTTTTGCCATGGCGATGTCCATCTCGTCTTGTTCGGGGTCTGGCTCGGATTCGTCGTTGTCACTGGCATCAGATTGTCAATCGACTTCTTCGGATTCAGTATCCGTCACAACATCATCCTTTGCGGCATCATATCCAGAATCGAGAGCATCATAATCGGCTTCTCTACCCTCGTGGTCGTTACGTTCAGGATGTCAGTAGTATCAGCAAGAAGATCTGCATAATATAATAATTTCGTCGTCAAAATAAACACCTGTGCTTGACGTCCTACAGGCATAGCAGGTTGCGGCACGGTATTGCCGGTTGCACTTGCGACTGGAGCAGAAGGGACTGGGGCTTCTTCTTCATCGGAGTCTGCGTCATCAGCTAATAGTGCATATTACAATTGTTAACTTGCATACGTGTGCATACTCAAACGTGCATATACAGTGCCAACGTACGTGAGGCTCCAGAATGTTCTTCGTCATAGGAGGGCGGCTTGACGCGAGCTGAAGCATAATGTACGTTAGCTATGTTGCGTAGCGTGCATATGATATCCGGAATATGCAGGAATACGTACATGGTCTCCGGCGTTTGCCCGTCGCTGCTGCCTTCTGTGGTTTCCGGCGTTGCTTGGCGGGTGATTGCCGCACAGTAGCCTGCCGGGGCCTCGCAGATGACGCGGAGCGGCAGATGTCGTGGGGCTGCAGCGGCTGGTGTCGCCGACACAGCAGCGGGAATACTATGTGGAGCATGCGCGGCCGCAGCACTAGACCCCTTCGAAGCTAACACAACGCATAAACAAGTGTAATGGCCAATACAGCTAGCACCAGCTCCACATCCCACTCATATCGTACCTGCAGTGTAGTAATCCAGCAACGCATCCTCCCCCATGAAATTAGTCCACGCCCTTGATGCCGTTGGGATTCCCATCTGGACGTATGTACTTCCACTTGCGCTCCAAGTCCCTCAGCCTCACAGAAGTCCACCCCTTCTTTTTGAGCTCTCGCCGCGTACGCCAAACGGGACGTTGTTGCTGCGTGAGGCATGAACAGTTAATATGATGTCAAATTTGTAATAAATAATATCTAAAGAAAAATATCATAAAGTTTACGGTACACCCGATTCCTTCGGAAAGGCTAATGCATTCCCTCTGGAATGACGTGGCACAATTCCGCATGCTCTATCCAAGCGATTTGCTCAATACATGTAAGCTTATGGTGTACATTGTTCCCGGTACATGTTTAACTTCGTGAATACGACTTGCTGGCAACACTGAGCCTTCCTTCCCTACCTTCCCCAGAGTGGAAGCCCGATTGAAACGAGTACATGTGCATGCACTTCGATGTACTGTAGCAGTACAACGTTCAAAGCATCGGTGCCTCGGTTTTGCTGCACCACCTGTATCTGAGCAATTTCACTAGACGCCGCTCCTTTGCATTGTCCTTGGATTGGAACCGCCGGGCCTGTCATCAGCGGCAGTCATATTGCATTAGCAATGGCAGTTGCTTCAACAGGCCACGCTTGGATTCAGCATCTGGGGTCGCTGGGGCTAGCTTGGACTCTAATACTTAGCCTTGTCGACGCCGAGTGTGCTGCTGGCCCTTCAACACTCACCACCGGAGGTTGTTCAGCTTGCGACGACTACGCTTTGTGTCGAGGCTTCAGCTTGGCCAGCGACTGCATGGGCTCCGACTGCAAAACGGATGGAAACTGCACGTTCGACTGCTTGAGCGTTGACGATAGCTCGACAACTCTAGTTGTGCTGGTGGAGTTTGGCGACTATCGGAGTGGGCAAGAAGTGGCAGCAGGGAACTACAGCGACGCGGACTTGACCGGATACCCGGATGAGACGAAAGACTGGCCTTCAGTGTCGAATGATCAAGTGGATACTCTCGGAACGATCGATTTGTCTTCACAAGTAACAACTTTGTAAGTTTGTTTTTAGTTTTTCTTGATGTCTTATGTATATATTGAAAGATATTTTTTTTTTTTTACCGTTTAGCATTGTATCTGGCGGAGCTGCTGTGTCGGAATACCCCAAAGGCAAGGTCTCCAGAATATCATTAACCTCAAGTTTTATTTATCTGCAAACGGAGGTGACGAAGGTGGCGCTTCAAAATCTAGATCTGGGAACGCAAATTGACTTGCTACCGGATTATCTACCGTCGTCGGTTCAGACGCTCGACCTCAGCAATACGCTCATACAAGCGTTCCCAACGGAATTAGGCAATATGGCATCACTCCAGCGACTGTAGGCGACGACTTGCTCCAGTATTGTCGGGTTTTGTTTAGCTCATTTGTTGTGTTTTTTTTTGTGACCAGGCTGCTGGATTACAACTATTTAACTACTCTAGGCTCGAATGATGTGATCGATTCCATCACCACTTTGTACGAGATGGTTCCAAACTCGGGTCATGTTGATAACTCGGGTTAATCATCACACGCTTTGCTTTTCATGCAGGAGCTTGGAGAGCAACAACATCAACACTTTTGTGGGAACTTTTCCTGACTTAGAATATCTGTACGGGCAAGATGGACGAGGTTGGCATATGGTGTACTAAGTATGCTAACATTTGTATTAATGCTGGAATGTCTAGGTATCTCGGCAACAACAACTTGACCAGCATTCCTGCTGCCATCTACAGCCACTCAAAGTTGAAGTCCCTGTAAGTTGATGATATATGCCTTGCTATTTTGTCGAGATATATTAACCACATGACTTTCGCTCTTGACGTTGTAGAAACTTAGTGGGGAACAAATTCTCATCCCGATATTTTACAACCGATCAAGTGAACTTTATGAGGAATTTGGACACGCTGGGGCTCTCTGAATCGAATTTCCAAGTCGCTGTGGGGTGTGATGATACGGAGCAGAGTGTTTTAAACGGAGTGACAGTATGCCTTACGGATGGAGACTCCTCTGGATACGTTGGAAATGATTCTGATGCGTCGGGGGCAACTCCAGTGGATGGTTTGGATTCGACTACTTCTGGAATGTCTTCGACAGTCACACGCATGGTACTAGGTATCGTTTACGGCGTCTCAGCTGTAGCTCTGGTTGGTATCTTCCTGTTCACTGCCACGCAAAAGAAAAGATCAAGGAATCCCGAGTGGAACGCTGCGGTTGCCTACAACGATGATCATTCCGTTTCGCCAGAAAACGGTAATCGCCAGAAACAGAGGCTGCGCTCTGGCTACAATGCCTCAAATAAGCGTATCAAGAGATATTCCAGCAATTTCTCTATGGGTATTCTCACTTCCTCCCGAGGTGATGACGACAGTATTGACATTCCGGTGCTCGAAGCTTCCAGCATCAGTACTTCGAAGTATGCATCCGTTGTGAGGCCAACGTACGCTGACTCAAGCATGAAACCAGGTGATTCGACGTCGATCTGGGATGACTATGAACTTCTATCACTGCAGCTCTGTGCCGCTTCTATCATGGACATCAAACAACTTGGTCGAGGAGGGTACGCTACTGTTTGGCTTGTACGCTATCGAAATCTTCAGCTTCTCGCATCCAAGCGTCTTCGATCCGACAGATACACAAAGAAGAATTTGGCAGCTTTCGTGGAGGAGATCAAACTAGTCGCCAACTTTGATCACCCGAATATTGTGAAGTTTGTAGGTGCTGCATGGACAATGGAGAGCGATCTACAGATGATTATCGAGTATATGGAAGGGGGCGATCTGCGTCGATATTTGTCCAGCCCAACTACCCCAATGGGATGGACACATCACAAGTTCGGAGTTGCTATCAGCATTATCGAAGCACTCGTGTATTTACACTCTTTCGTACCGCCATTGCTACATCGCGATCTCAAGTCGAAAAACGTGCTACTTTCTTCGAGTTTGAAGGCAAAGCTCAGCGACTTTGGCAAGTCTCGCTTCCGATCAGACAACAACACGATGTCAGGCGGAGTTGGTACTAGTCGCTGGTTAGCGCCCGAAGTAATTCGTGGAGATACCGACTACGATCGCTCTTCTGATATCTATAGTTTTGGTGTCTTGTTGACGGAGCTGGACACGAACAGAATCCCGTACAGCAACACTCGTGGGCCCACTGGAAAGGTCTTGTCAGATACGGCAATCATGCATCGAGTCGCAACAGGCACACTGTATCCCAAGCTTCGGCGCACTTGTGAGCAAGCACTGAAGGAGTTAGTAAAACGATGTGTCGCTGGAAACCCAGACAGACGACCAACAGCTTCTGAAGTTGCCAACGACTTGCAAGTAATCCAGCAGGATATGGCGGCTTCTCTTTCCAAGCGGGCGCCATGGACGACTGACTTTATCGGACGCTAGTGAAATGTATTTTTCATAGTAAGTTACTCCAGCGATAGCTTACTACTTTACCTTTGGATTTCTCCGCTAACCTGGTGTGTCTTGGTTGACCATTACAATTATTTAACTTATCTAGGCTCAAGTGATGTCCTAGAGCTCATGCTCTACTGTAATTTCTAGCTCAATTCATATTGATTGTCATCCCACGCATTGATTTATTTATTTTACACGCAGGAGCTTCAACGGAATCAACCGAATCAACACTTCAGCGAATATGCCCTGACTTGAAATATCTGTACGGACAACATGGATGTCATTAATGCCCCCCACTTGCGATGGCAAAGGATACTGTAGTATTTATTGCACATAGGCAAGATCGCGTGCCATTTGCAGCTCGGACGCTTCCAGTCGTTGGCAAATCCAGACGTTGGCTTGAATGATACATGACCAGCTCGCACCTATCGAAGAAAAGCACCAGAGCCCGGTCTTAGTCTGCACGTTACTGGAACATATTTCGGTGGCTTCAGCATCCAAGCCAGGTGATTTTCAAGCTCCCAAACCAGCGAGGTGTGCAACAACCGTGCTTAACGTGTTCGACGTGAAGTCTATGGCCAGATCTGTGATCATGTGTGCTGCGGACACTCTAAAAGCGTACAAGGTTAAAGCAAATGTCGGCGAGATATCCAAAAAGCGCTGCATCACGAAAGACGCTCGAGGACGAGGACTCCATGGCGCCTTATACGCGAATGTCGCGCTTGCTAGGAATTCGAAAGCAGTGTCAGTCCTAACGATTTATCCTGAGAGCGTTACCCCGAAAAGGTTTTGGAGCGCTAAGAGCGTTGAAGAGTGTTAATCGATCGGTGAATTCAAAGATGCAAGAGATCGACAAGTAGACCCTCTTCATGCCATATCGACCTACGCAGTCTTAGCGGTATAGTCCCGGTTTACCCAAAGCTTTCTCAGTCAGTCTCAGGCGCATTCCAGACATCCACTGGCTCAAGTGACTTTTTGGTGTGGATATTATAACTAAAGAAGGAATTCTCGAAAACTTGCTTTGATTGTTTATCGCTCTCGATTCATCCCCGTTGTCTACTCAGGTGCAGTTGTATTATCCATAATAGCGCTTCCTCGCAAAAGCTGTATACAGCTTTCCTATTCCTTTACCTAACAAGCGTCCCAACCATGCAAACAACTTGCCCACAGGGCTGTTTCTGATGGCTGTTGGGAGCTGGGCCAAAATGCCCCAATACAACTGGCCAAACTGGGGAGTTACGGCTCTCTCTTCGTCACTCATTTTTGACTTGGTTATTTTGCAGTCTCTGAGGTAGCGGTGGTCTTCGATTACGTGTCCGTGGTGGGAGGCAGCTGCCA
This sequence comes from Phytophthora cactorum, assembly GCA_016864655.1. Taxonomy (NCBI): domain Eukaryota; phylum Oomycota; class Peronosporomycetes; order Peronosporales; family Peronosporaceae; genus Phytophthora; species Phytophthora cactorum. Next base: position 139,692 of record NHQK01000011.1, read on the forward strand.
CGCCATTAATCTCGACGGACACTGCAGCAGTTGCAATCCTGCTGCAGCTCACCAGTAGTACCAGCAGCAAGAATTGGGTCGCGCGCATGGTTGGTGGGCTTCTTCAGAGGCGAGGGGGGTCTTGCTAAGGGTCTGCGCGTGTAAGGGACGATTGTGAAATGGTCAGCCACTGCTTACCGATCACTGATCGGCGATCAGGTACTTCTCCAGGCTGGAGACTCCAGCATACTTCAAGTAATTCTGATCGATACGCAGCGAGATGGGAGCAGCATTTCTACACGCCTTTCGCCTTTTAAAAGGCCGGTGGACTGATAGGCGATCGACACTTAATTTAATTTAATTATGCCTACAATTGTGAGCTCGTCCCTTAACGTCGTTGACCAGCATTTATTTAGCCTCGACATCGCCACCCTAAAACCGCCCAGAATTAAGATTCCCTAAGGGGATAATTAAGGCTGTGATGGGAATTTAATTATGCCAGAATTACGATGGCAGATTACTGATACACAAATACCGTAATCCCCCTGTCAGAAGCGTCGCTTTGTCATAAGGGTCACCACATTACAGCCAATGAACGACACGTATTTAAACAGATGACTTTCAATATCCCATAAAGTCCAAAACTTACATCAACGTCTTCAGGTCGTAATTCAAGCGCTACGCTACTTAAAATTAAGAAGGCGCGAGCTATAGTATGGATGAAGTCCTGTGTCGAAGCTCTGGCTTATATGGCGTCTTCCCTAGGATATATCAGCCGTAGTCGTACTTAAACAAATAGCTCACAACCCCTAACCTGTCTGCATATTGGGTAATGCTTCTGACAGGGGGATTGAATTTGATACTGCCGTCGCAAGTCGTATTAACGTTACTCAAATCGGAGCGATGTTCACAAGATCTGCTGTTGTAGCCTACAACAGACTTCAGCACATGTATCCGTGCGCGCATACTACTGGTAGTTCCGCGTACGTACCTGCCGGAAAGGTAGATTCTAATTGGTGTCAGTACGGTTTTGGTACGTACGCGCGGTTCACTTCTAACGTTACGGCATGCAATTGCCCAGACCTGAATGTCATTTTGAACGTAGGTATTATTAAAAAAGCATCTTTTATTAAATGATATACGAATGGAGGGACTACATGTATGCAAAACAGAATACCTAAACTGCTCCTGCACTTTCTAGGAACCCAAAGCTTCAAACCCTCGTGAAGCCCAGGATAAACTCACTGACACTTCATAATCTACCGCGTAATATCTTGCCTTCGTAAACTTCAACAGCTTTAGCCTCTGCAGAATCGGCAGTGCCGCCATCATTTCTCGATCGAAATGAGAATTTCTCCAATCAAAGCGAGAAAAGCTAAAATCAAGACAGGCAGGTCCATCATAAAACCAGGAAACGCCGACGCGATGACCCACAAACACAGCGTGCATGGCTTGATGCAAGTGTAGGCACTGCTTCGTACAATTTTATTTTTAAGCCATTTGCAGAATGTAAAGCGTATTGTACACTCGTGTATGCTATCAAGACAATTGAAAATGTTGATGTGTCTGTTGTGTAGCTGTTATGTATCAATTGTGTTGTATTTGTGTACCGCCACCACTCATTTCTAAAATGGAGACGTTGGAAGCCGAGCAAGTCCGCGTGAGCGGCTTCAAGCGCATCCTGGTGCGGCTGGACGAGGGTACGCGCCGCAAGTACTGTTGCCGCGCTCTAGAGCAGGATCTGCAGCATGTCAAGAGCCAAATGCGCGCGTGCACAGCCGCCATGGGGGAGGCCAAGCAGGTGGAGGACGCCACACGCAAGCTGCACGCCAGTCAACGGGCCCCAGTGTCTAGCGAGCTACTTGACGAGTTAGAAATGCTTCAGCGCCAATTAGAAACGGCTACGAATACGCTACTTTCGGGTTGGAAGCCACAAAATGGAACGCTAGATATGGCAAAAGAGGATCTTGAAGTCAAGGAGGAGGTTGAAACCACGTCGACTGCGCCGTTCCTGGGGGCCAAGACACTGGCGAGGCAGATCCTGGTGACAACGGAGTTTGAGACGGCAGTGAACCAGATTAAGCACTTGGAAAGACTGATGCCAGTGCTGAAAGAAGTGGACGACAAGAAGAAAAAGTGGTGGAAGAAGTACGTGCAGAAGGTTGTTGCTCATACTCTCGAGCTGGCGAAAGGAGATGGCAAGGCGGACAAGCGCCTGGCTCGGCTAGATAAGTCGCTCAAGAAGATTGAAGTCAAGTGTCCGGAACTTAACGAGTGGCTCACGTACGTGACGACACTATTTGTGGTCATTTGTGGCACGTACACTAATGTAAAGTGATGTTGCTGGGGTTTTTTTAGGAATGTGAAAAATCAAATTGAGGGACTGCAGTCGACGTCGGACGTAGTGCCGGTATCAGCTACGAAGAGCAAGAAAAAGCGGGCGATTGCGCTGCCTGATGATGGAGAAACGGCACTGACGACGAGTACTGCGTCTTCTGCAAAGCCGAAAAAGGCCAAATCTGGTGACAGTACCAAGGAGAAGAAGGCAGAGTCAGTTGAAAAGGCTCGAGCGTTGCTGCATCGCTGCTCGCGGGAGGTGCGCACTTTGCGTGACAAGTTTGAACTGGGCGCGTACGACGTGAATCTGAGTCGCATGGTGACAGTCGTGGACTCATTGTGGTCGGGGGTTGAGCACTCGGAGCTGGTGTCGCTGACCACTGCGCTCTTCACGCTAGTGGAGACTGTGGAGAAGGTGGTGCACCAAGCCAAGCGCCGAGACCGCCTCATGTGTCTGGAAAGCGTCCTGGGCGTTGTACTGGGCTCTTCGAAGCTGCAACTGACAGCACGACGCAAAACTATGGTAGAAGAATACGTGAACAACTGTCGTCAGTCTTTGGAGCAGTTGAATCGGCAGTCGGACAGTGCCGACGAGCAACCCGCTGCTTGCCAAGATTCAGTGCAAAATGCGGTACCAACAGCTGCACGCAGCCATTCTTCAAAGGCGAACGGGGGTTCGCATGTGCGGTTCGGCTAGCTAGGAATCGAGTAGAATAGATCCTTCAGACACCGGATAACAACTGTGTTTTTACTTCGATTAGGACAGGTACAAGCTGCTTGCAAACACGACGTCGCGCTTGATGGCTTCAGACGCGACTTCCATCTTGCGATAGAGTTGCGGGTCTCCGATTACGCGTGCAGCGTTGCGTACTTCACGACAAACCTCATCGAGACGAGTGATACAGCGGACGATTGAGCCTTCCTGCACGTCTGTGAGCTCGCAGAGTTGCTTGAAGGGCATGCCTCGTGCCCACTCGTACACAACCTCCATCAACCCGAAGTTGAGCGCACCCTTGCAGTAGACTGCAGGGTCGATTTCAAGATGTTGTTCCAGCTGGATGAGGCCCAGCGACTCTGCAATGTTCTTAACCACTTCGCGAGTGTTCTCCAACGTGGGGGTCAGCGCTGGCTCGGATTGTGATTTCTCCTGGAAGATAAGAGCAGAAAGCACTGCCACGATCTCTTCAGGCTCGAGATTCGCCAGCACATTCTCGAAAATCATCTCGGTCAGCACCAATTCCTCGCACGTGTTGATCTCACAGGCCACACGTCCTTTAACTTGCACAACGCCATCCTCAGAGATGTATCCGAGTCGTTTCAGTACACTCAGTCGCTGCTGGAAGTCCGGGAAGAGCGAAAGAGAATCGTTCGAGAGCTCTCGAGTCATGCGCACCAAGTAGGCCTTGAGCTTGAAGATCTTCTCCACTTTCCCCATGACACGAGACACTGACGGCGAGTCGGTCCCACACGGGTGACTAAGCACCATCGAGTACATTTGCTGCCACTGAGTGTAACCTGTCGCGACTTCGAGATCGTTGACCTTGAGCTCGCCCATCAAGTCGACGTACGTGATCGCTGCCTTCTGCGTTGTAGCAGCGTCCTTCTCGAGCTGAGTCAGGAACTCGATGCTACTGGCGAGTTCCTTCTTAGACGAGGAAGATACCAGCGTCTTGGTGTTCACAGTCGACGCTACAATAGAGGTCACACTCTCGACGCAGCTCTCAGGAACTTCCAGTACAGCGTACTTCCTTCCCAGCAGCGTAGCAGTCGACGGCGCAGTAAGCTCCGCACTCTCTTGACTCTCAGTTTTCCCCTTTTTACCCATCCGTCCAAACATACGATCGTCATCGTCCTTCTTGCTGCGTAGCATACGACCGCCCATTAGAGTATGGGGATTCTTCTTGGTATCTGATCGCATCTCCACTTTAGGAGGCTCGTAGTCGTCTGGACAGAGAGTGAGCACCATGATCGACTTGAACACCCCCTTCTGACCTGCATCACTGGTCGCTGTACTCTGTAGCTCCGTTTCAAACGAAAGCTTTGACCGAGCAGCTCCACCATCGCCTACCACGGCTGCATTTGTGCGCACTACTAGAGCCAGTTGATCAGATGATAGCCCCTTTACGTTGAGAATTACGATACGTCCAGGTGCGATCGCATTCTTTGCTGCCTGGATATTGTTGGCGAGAAGCCACTTGGTCAGCTTCTTCTCCAGCTCCCGCTTGTCACGCTTCAGTTGGTAGAACTCCTGCATCTGTGCCAGCTCTCCACTCGCCTCGAGATGTGGGTAATCCTCCACAAGCGAGCGCTCGAGTTGCTGCAACAAGGACTTGCCCTTCTGAATCAACTTGGGAATGTTCTTGGAGGCCAGTGCCTTTTGTGTGTGAAATTCTGAGAAGGAACGCTTCATCATGTCCTCAACTGTCAGCACTTCCACTCGCAAGAGGTTCAAGATCATATTGTACGTCAGGCGGAATTGACTGGAGAGTGACGTCGCCTTCCCTGCCAGCATCGTCCTCAACGACGTGGGCTCGGGGACATCGCTCCAGCACGCAATAATAACAGTACCAACTGAGTCCAACCCACGACGACCAGCGCGTCCAGCCATTTGCGTGTACTCGCCTGGTAGAAGATCACGGAAGTTCTTGCCGTCGTGCTTACGAATCCCGTTAAACACAACAGTGCGAGCAGGCATATTCACACCCATAGCGAAGGTCTCCGTCGAGAAGAGAACTTTCACTAGACCACGACCAAACAAGATTTCCACCATCTCCTTGATAATGGGGAGTAGACCACCGTGGTGAACGCCAATGCCACGTTTAAGCATCTCCTTCATCGTAAGGACTTGAGGCAACTCACGGTCTGATCCCTGTAATCGCTGCACACTTGTCTCCAGAAAGAGGTGGATTTCTGACCGCTCTGATGGGCTGCTTAGATCAAGCTTGGCCAACTTGCTTGCGCTCTCCTCGCACAGACGCTTACTGAAGGCGAATACGACCACAGGCAGCAACGACTTGTCCTTCAAGGTGTTAATCAGCTTGGTCCATTCGCCCTGGTCGCCACCTGATGCGCGGATGCTACGGGCATTGGCACTACTACCGCCACCACGTGCAACAGCTCTACCACCTCGACCACCAGCCTTCGATTTGTCTGACGCCGGGAAGAGCTTGGCCTTGGCTGCACCATGAGCATTTGGTAAGTATCCAGTGGAGGCGTCATACAGCTTGAAGAGCTCCTTCCCAGCATAGAGGAAGTGCTGAAGAGGGACAGGACGTTTGTACGTAGAGATCACGTGGATCTTCTGCTTCTTCGTACGACCAATCCAGTCCGAGAACTCCAAGTGGTTCGGCGTAGTAGCCGAGAGGAAGACCATGCCAATGTGTTCAGGAAGCATGATGATCACTTCTTCCCATACTACGCCACGCTCACTGTCGTTGATGTAGTGAATCTCATCGAAGATAACCCACTCAATATCCCGGATAATATCAGCGCCACGATACAGCATAGAGCGCAAGATTTCCGTCGTCATGACCAGACAACTCGCGTCTGGGTTGATGCTGACATCACCTGTAATAAGACCGACATTGTCGGGGCCAAACTTGGTGCGGAAGTCGCGGTACTTCTGGTTCGACAGAGCTTTGATAGGCGATGTGTAAATGGTACGAGTCATATGCTTCTGGGACATCGCGATGGCATATTCTGCGATCACAGTTTTACCAGCAGACGTGTGGGCAGCCACGAAGACGCACTCGTGGCGTTCCAGATGAATGACACATTCTTTCTGGAACACATCCAGCTCGAACTCGTACTTCATGGCCATCTCGGGGACCTTCTCGTGGAAGTTGCGCACATCGACACTCGCCATGCTCGCCCACTCGGACGTGGGGCTTGTTCTCTTCTGTAGCGTCAGTGTATTCGACTCTGCAGCAGAGTCCAGTATCGTTTCCAATTCAGTCTCCGGGTCCTCGATACTATCAGCATCAGTAGACGATCCAGACGTCGCTTTCACGCCCTTATCCGCTGTTTTCACCGCACTTGATACAACGTTAGTATCTCCATTATGTCTCTCATCCTTACCAGCTTCCTCCTCGTTATCTTCCATCGAGAATCCCAGCTCCATGAGCTCTCCATCGTCCTCCATCTCACGCAGCAATTGATCCAGTCCGACCGTCGTGTTGTCATCATTCTGCCTCATCGCGTTCGCAGCCTTCTCGTCCAGTACAGCACTCCTGATCGCCGCTACGTTGTCCTTATCCGCCACCGCTTCAAAGTACGGCTTCAGCAGACTTTTCGGGTTCACTCCGACGTTCTCCACTTCTTCTACTTGCTCCACCTCATTCTTCTCAATTTTCTTCACATCTTCAGCCGTTAAACAGCCATTTATACCTGGTACATCAAACACCAGACTCTCCAGCACGGTTTCATCCAGTCCTTCGCCATTTCCCAGCACCAATAGGTTCCTCTTCTGCTCCTCTTCCTTTAACAGAAGTCTCTGCATGGGACTCAGCTCCGTCTCGGTCTTCTCCGTCTCCAATTCCGCCAATGAATCTCCTCCAGGAGAGAAGGGCTTGTTGCTCATCTTTCCACGGGCGTACTCGTCCTGCTTGGTCAGTGCACTACTGAATCCTGCATCAGCTCCCGTCCTAGAGACGTCCACGGCTCGAAACTCGTACTGGATCTTCAATGGGTCTTTTACTATGGAATTCCGCTTTGGAACGAGTTCCTGCCAAGGCGCTGACATGGGCATTTGAGCCAGAAGGCGACTCTGCGGAACCGTAACCTTGGGGTTACTCTCAGGGTTACTGTCCTTCCAGCTGCGAGGAAATGGTCCCAGACGCTCCAGTGCGAACAGGGGATGCGCCACTGTCTTCAATTCCTTTTGCACCGTCGGTCGATCTCCGTATGGGGACGTGAGGCGCACAGGGGGCAGCGCAAAGGGAGATGAAGGGGGAAGAGGTTGCGGAGACTTGTGGGGTACGATCGCCACCGCCTCGGGAGCTAAAGACGAAGCAGAGAGCACGGAGAATTGGTCCAGAGCTGCATTAGATGAAGGAGTAGATTGCACCGGAGTGGGGGACGCCAACGCCTCCTCATTCAGCCGCGAGAGCTCTGCCAAGACGTGCTCCACCGCCGCCATTTTGCCGTCCACGGATGTCGTATCCTAAGAGTAAATGGGTTACAGGGTAACGTAACCTTCAACTGTACCCTGCTGCTTCAGTATCGAATATCGTGAACGAAAGGAAATAGCATGACGGCGGGGGATGAAGCGGATGAGCTGGCGCTGCGCTGCTGCGTGTGCGGCACGTCGGCAGAGGACGACAGCAACTACCTCAACACCAAGATGAAGATGCTCATCTCCAAGTGTGGCCACCGATTGTGCGTGCTGTATACTCTCCAATGACCTGCGTAAAGGTTCTTGTCCACAGTGTAACCCTTGTGTGTACCCCCTAGTTGTGACCACTGTATCAAGCGCGAGTTCCAGCACCAGCGCGAGATCTCGTGTCCCGCTTGTCAGAAGCCCGTCAAGAAGTCGCAGCTGCAGGACAAGACCATCGAGGAGCTCAACTTCGCCAAGGAGACGTCGGTGCGCAAGAAAGTGACCAAGGAGTGAGGATACCTGTTGTGATAACTATTGAGGGGTGATTGTATAAGTATTTCTAATCTTTTGTACCTTATGTTGCTGGTAGTTATAACAAAACAGAGGACGACTTCGACACGCTGGAGGAGTATAATGACTACCTAGAGATGCTAGAGAATCTCGGTACGTGGGCTACAGAAACAATGTTATTGGAAACTATTGATACTGACGAGTTTTTACTGCAGTTTTTGACTTGGTTTACGGTGACGAAGCCGAGAAGGCGGCGGCCCAGAAGCAGTGGAAGCAATACCGACAGGAGAACGCCATTGTCATTGCTACCAATGACGCCAAGAAGGCAGACGAGGAGCGTCGTATTGCACAGCTTATTGCGGAGCAGCAGAGAATTGCAGAAGAGCGGCGACAGCTGCAGCAGAAAGAGGATTCCCAGTTTGCGGCGGATCTGGAGCGTCAGAAGGCGCAGTTGATGGAGGTGGCGCTGGGAGAACGTGACGAGAGCGACGTGTCTAAGCTGCGGGCGACTACCACAGCTATTCCGATCGACCAGGCTGTCACAGCGGAGATGGAGGCAGCAATGATGGGGTTCCAGCCTGGAGTTATTGGCGGACCGCAGCCGGTTCCTGTTCCAGGAGGCAAGCGCGGCCCGAACTTTGGCGTTAATGAGTCCAAGAAGCTGCGTCGTCAGCAGCAAATAGCAGGTGGGTACGACCCAGACCTGCACTTCAAGCGCAACCGCACGGAGGCCTGGTGTGGCATCTACTTCCACCCCATTGATAGAAAAAACGAGAGCAACGGCCCAACCCCGATGGAAATCTGCTAGAGCAACTGGAAGGCGGAGTGTTAAGCAGGTACGCCTCAAGAGTAAACTTATAACTAACAATTGACCAGAGACGGCTACAAACAAAGCTTCATTCAGATGGAATTATCTGGAACACACGATTCTGCTTGAACGGCTTCATTCCCACAACACTTGGCGATGGACTTCACGTCTGGCAAAGTTGAAGATTATCTCGATGACAGCAGCATTCTGGTGCCTATTAGGGGGAGTCAGAATTGAGAAATGGTACGAATAATATCACCACTCGTCGCTGATAAAATGACCATACATCGCTATCGGCGAATGTTAACTTTTATGAGATTGTCTAACGATATGTGGATTTTTGTTGTTGTTGCTTTAATGGTAAACCAGTTGACAAGCAGGAAATGCCAGCCTGGTGCTTGACTGCGCTTGCTTCGTCGCTGCGGTGGCTAACCGATACTATGTTCTCGTCGGAATCGCTCCAGATCAAGAAGAACAACTAGCTGATATCAGCACCTGCGTTGGTGAGTTCGTGTTCGACATGATGAGGGTTGTGCTGCGATTTTGATTGATCATGACTTGCGAAAGAAAAAAGATGAGAGAACAGCGATATCGTACTGGTGCTTGTACTTGTAGCTCGACTTTGACTCGAGACCACCTAAGAGACTGAAGAATTGCCTGCATGTATACCAGAAAAAAAAAGAGTTCCTGCATTGCAGTTTTGATAACTGCACATAGCAATTTCGAACGGAATGATTGGCTGGTCGAGATATTTTGATGCGATTGTTATCATCAATATGCAGACTTTAGAACATCGTTCATGTTGTCTGAAGCAAGAATGCACTGGTTATGAACATCTAGAAGCATCACGTACAGCGGCGCCCAAGGTGCGGTGGATGCTAACGAGCTGATAAAGAGGCGAATGTCGATATAGTCACCACTGATACATACGGTCAAATGAGCAGCCCAGGTCTTGTACTGCAGCAATCGGTATCCGATTGTGGAAAAGTCGTTCCGGTCTGCATGCAGGGCTCCCGATTATGGCATTGGTATTTATCGGGAGCCCTCACTTAGCATAAATAATGGCATTGGGCAGCTAGTGCTGAGCCATACATAATAACATCTACAAGGAGCAAACAATAAATAAGAGCATAATGTATGTTAATGATTAACGAGTGGCCTCATTGACAGTCTGTGCTGTCCACTATCCACCGTTTTGGCGCAGGAATAGCACCATTTCCAGCGTGATCGACTGCAAACTGTGACGCTCTTGCCCGTTAGTCGTCCGGCCGACGCTAAAAAAACACATTTCAACAAAGTTAGAGGTGGGCGAAACAATAATGATAAAGAGGATTTTTCCATTAATTATGGGAGATGATTCTTTAAGCAAATAAATTATCAATAAAATTCAGAAGTCAACAAAATAAATATACGTATGATTTCATAAGAAATTATTGAAAATACCATGCCATAATCCGGTGCCCTGTCTACATGCATGTTGGCGTGGTCAACGAAACGCTTCGACTTCTTGGGAGTATTCGTCATACACCGTTTCGTGATGAAACTTTTAAAAAAGCACAGCACAAGGTTAATTTGACTCAACTATATCGACGTGAAAGGCACATAAACCATTGTTTCATTCACTTTGCACTGTACTACTGATACTCCCCTCCGTCTTCCCTCTTCTCGGGTGAGTCGGGAGATGCCAGTGTCACCGGAATAGACACCCACAACTGCAACATCGAGAACGTTGTCAGATTGATGCCACATATTACTAACCAGGCCTCGGGAAAATAATATCGATCCCTTTATTACGGTATTGTTCCACTACAATAATTGATTATTGGGTATTCACAAAGTTAATAAAATATAATATTGTCTCAATAATACCAATACAATACCGGTTTAGAAGCGGTTTAGATATAAAGGCCTTGGACACCAGTCAGTGTGCGGACCGCGGACCGTGAACCGCGTTCTGTGAATCGCGAATCACGAGCACAGAACTCTCATCACTTACAAATTTTACAAGATGGCCCCCAACCGTGAGATCTGCGCGTTTTCTTCGAGAACAAGGGCCAGGGTGTCTTCCAGTGTCAGTTTTGTGGGGCCTCTCGCAAACAACAGCTTGGTTCGGGCTATAGCAACCTGCTGTCGCACCTCAACTCTACCCACCCTGACTTTGAAGAGACCCACAACGCCTCGATGATGTCCGACACCCCTCTCAAGCTTCGGGTTCGTCTCCGAGACGACCCAGTATCGCTACGAGTGGCTGCATTGGATCGTGGATAGAAACCTGCCCATCTCTGAGGTGGGCAACCCACTCACGCGCTCCATGTCCCGTCTGAAGCCTGTATCGTCCAAGACGTTGAAGGCCGACATGCAGAAGGTTGCAAAGAATGTTGGTGTTTTGATCGAGAAGGAGATGGGCAATTTCTTTGGCGTCATGTGGGATGGGTGGCCCCACTCTTCTGTGCACTATGTGGCTATCTACGGTGTTTTCATCGTCAAGGGGAAGCGGATCGTACGTATGCTGGAAATGTCTCCATTTGAAGTGGGTAGCCAAAACGCAGAAGTGCATATTAAATCAGTTGTGGTCTTGTATAACTAGGACACTTCGATGATGGCATTACTAGTCAGCGACAATTGCAGTACCAATCAGAGAATCGCTACTCTCCTGGAGCTACCGTTGGTGGGCTGCGCTAGCTACCGGTACAATCTGGCGGTAAACCGGTATTTGGCGGCGTACGAAACCGAGCTTGCTGGTCTGAACCTGCTCATGGTTCAACTTCATCACTGCAACAACGCTGTAGAGTTGGCAAAGCTTACCGACCTCGCACCTGTCAAACGGAATACGACTCGGTGGCCCTCGGCGTTTCAGATGGTGCTTCAGTACAAGCGTATTCGAGATGCTGTTCGACAGTTTGAGGCCATCGAGGAGCATGTGTCAACCGGCGCAGCTCACAAGAAGTTGATGGGCCGCCTGGAGCACCTCAAAAAGCGTGATATTGTCTGCAAGACACTGCAGGACGAGGGCACAAGCATGGCTGATGTGAGCCTTTTGTTCGATCAAGTGACCGATGACTACCCCGCCATGGCCAGCTACTTTCGCCCAAACGCAAAAATTGTCCACACACCGGTATTCGAAGCGGCACTAGTGAAGATCGCCAACGATAGCAAGCTAACGACAGCAGAAGCGCGTGCTGTTGAGCGCTTTGTTGTTGAACCGTCCACCAGCACTGGCAAGAGGTAAGAGCGGTCGTCGGATAACTACGCCAGTGAGATTCTCCGTGGGGGCAAACAACCACACAGAGATGGTGCGGTAGCTGTGAGCTACAGCGACTTCGCCAAAATGGTGCCTCCAACCTCAAACACTGTGGAACGTCTGTTCTCACAGTGCAAGTTAGTCTTAACGCCTCAGCGGTCGTGCATGTTGCTCGCTAACTTCGAGATGTTGGCATTCTTGCGACCTAACAGGGACTTATGAAACGCCACGTCGTTTGCTGACACCGAATAGGTGATTAGCATCCTGCCATGTCGTAGTAGACGTAGTGATGCTGCAATATACTGATATTGGTCCCGTTATTATTATTGTTTTTCACTAAATTGCCGTCAGTACTATGGGGCTAAAGCCTAACCGTATAATATAATACGGTATTGTCCGAGGCCTGTTACTAATCAGCCCTCCCAACCTACTCACCGATATGACCACGTACAGCGCGTGTAGGAAATGAGTTTTTGTCCCATTCAATCGGTCATATCGAAAGCTGTAGGCGTCAGATCACCTTGAGACTTTCTCTGTTGGCTGCAGAAGAAGCGATTGAAACAAATACGAAAACTCGCTATTTGAGAGCTTTCGCAACTGTCAGAATCCGAATCCAGGTGAGGCGAGCTGATGTGTCCGACGAGGCACGTTGGTGACTGCCCTGCAAACACCCAGAACGACTGCCTGAATGAGCTCCGTGGACGGTTGTGGAACTGGACTACAGCTAACCTTGGCAATAGCTGCGACAATGCTGGAGCCTTGTGACTCGTGGACTTGGTCTTAAGCTGCCGTGTGGCTTTCTCCGCTTGTTCTAAAAACCAACTACAAAGGCATTTGGTATCTCACACTATCCTTGATCATACAAACTCGACCAGACGATTTTGTTCGCACGCTGTCAGCAGCTCGAGCACCCGTTCCCAATAAAGACCACTCGCCATGTTCTTCCCACCAACAACAACCCATGTAAAATACGCAGGTAAAGCTAGCGGTGCATCTGAAAACACTTTGGCGGCAGCTGCGCTCGCTGTGCCTCGATTTCAGACAAATTCCGGCTAAATGACCCTAAAACAGTCAATCAGGGCCCTTGTCGAATTTAGCTTCTACCCCCCCCCCCCCCCCCCCAAAAAAAAAAAAGTTATAATGAATGTAATCAAGGTATTGAATCTCCAAACTAAATGCTAACTTTGTTAAAATTTAAAATTTACTTTTAAAAATATGATTTAATATCTAGTACCAAGTATGTCGCAAGTATAACTCAGTCGCACGACAAGGAACGACATTGCACGATCCCAGACAAGAATTATCTGCCGAGGTATCGCATACGCCTACACCACGGAGCTCTATCGCACATGAACTTTATATAGTTAGCTACAATTAGCTGTAGTTAGCACTAACCAGCGCCACCAGCGCTTTCATAATGTTCAGTCTTCACTTTTCCAGCTACTTCAAAAGCCGAGACTCAAGCATCTTCACAGAGTGCATGGCATAGTACTACTACTATTATTTCCAACACATGGGCGTGCAGATTTCTTACATACCATTCTATTTGTTTTCTGCTATCTCGGATTTGACGATGCCTTTAAGGGCACAACTACAAAAACGCAAACGTGTATCTTTGATTTGGTTTGAGATACGAACGCTAATGAAAAAACCAATCGTCAGCACTGGCATAGAATGCCGCGGGACTCGCTATTGTAATGCACTTCATTCTCGTCGTCTGCTACAGAGTGCCTACATCCCCAGCTGCTGGCGATGGTTGTTCTGGCGCTGACCGGGCACGTCGCCATAGCCACCATTACCGCCATTGCCGCCATTGTCGCCGTTATGACCGTCGCCACGATCCCCGGCCGTCAGCGGTACGCACTCCTTGTAGACTTGCCAGGACCACCGGTTCTTTACAAAACGGATTCCCAGCCAGAACCAGTATAGCGTGCAGCCACCTTTCTTTTCGCAGGACGAGTAGTCGATTTTGTATGTCTTGCTTGTGATCTTCTCGTGACAGTTGTCATACTCTAGAACTAGCACGTCATCGAGGTAAATAGCGCACGGCCCGTCGTGCGTGTAGCCCGTTGACTTCATCATACCATCCTTCGGAATGGGTCGCGGCGGGCCATTGAGCTCGGTTAAGCCGCAAGTATGGTTAGCGCCTGGGGTGACTGAGGTCGTGTATTTGGCTCGATCCATAAAGTCGCGCAAGTTCTTGTAACCGTTTTGAGCGCGCCAGCCGTTGAAGTCTGCCTGGCACGGGTAGCCCTGGCCTTCGAGGAAGGCAAGCGGTCTCCATCTGGTATCTCGGTCGTTAATGTTTGTTTTCCAGATAGGCTCGGGCTCCAGAATCAGTTGGTGGGCATCGGCAGTAAGCGATAGAAAAGCAGTGCTGAACAAGGCCGTAGCTACGACAAGTATCGACACGAGCGAAGATGCCATGGGGCAAGGTAGGGAAGAAGAGGGGTATGTGGTTTGTCGATGGCAAAATGGAAAATGAGGTGGAGAAAAGCCCTAAAAGTTATGCTTTGAAGGTCGCCACATTGGCCTCATCGAATGTACGTGAATGTAAGGGGCCAACAAAAAGTGCTTAATAAAACAAGATTTTACATGATGAGTCACGGTTACAACGCCCGATGCTTATTACATGTAATGGCGCAGGATCGATTTCGTCCGCTAAATGACCATAAAAAGGCCAGTATGGCACCTTTTCACGTTGAAGTCCAGAAATCTCTCGTTGGCCGCGAGATGGCCGGGCCATCCTGCGGGTTTTACGCGATCTGTACACCGATTTTTTAGATTTGGGGCCGACAGACCTTGCGGGAATCGGCTCAATGGCAGATGGTAGCTCATCACGTAGCTATTATTAAAACAGAAGTTAAATATACAACACTGTCTTTAAGATAATGGTTGTTTCCAGAAATGCGGTGCAAATAAGTCTGGCTACTTTGATTCGCTTTGACCGAACGCTGCGTGTATTCAGAAATGTATTATAGGGCTAATTTCACTTCAGCTGATCCAAAGTGTCTTTCGGCATGGATGTAAAGTATATTCTGAATCGGTGCGAGCAGACAATCCACGATGGGAAGATCGATGAGATCCAGAGTCTCGACATGAGGCTCTCCGCTCTATCGCAGTGCATGATTCGGGCTGGTATCAAGGAGAATGCCGGTTATTATAGATGCATGTATCTAAAATGACAACGTGAGCGTTAAGGTTTATGCTCCAGTAAGTTGTGCTGTATAATATCTATATATAGAAATTTTATATACGTTTAAGGGTCCGTTCAACAACTCCTATCTTCTTGCTCTCTGAAGCTGACAGTCCCTGAATGGTCAACGTGGCTTATGTTTGGCATGCGCATACGTAGTTAATGTCTTGATTTTTCTTTTCTATCCGAATACATTGTTCTTCGAAGTATTCCAATCACTGTGACTCATCAAAACAGTGTGCGTGACTCATCGCCATCTGTAGAATACTGACGATCTGTGCAGAGTCAGCCAATGGCATGTACTCTACAGTATTGCCAACATTTACAGCGCTTAATGCAGTATTGATATTGTACAGATCAGCACCGTACAAACGCCGCAACTCCGACACATCGCGCTCACTCGCTCAGGACTGAACAAACCACTTCCAAATTTATTGACCATTGTCGATTATGCGTGTGATTCACTTCATGCTGCTGGTGTCTGCTAGCTGCAGCACAATTGCAAGCGCTCAGGATCCCGTCGAGATCAAAAGCCTGGAAACTGTCTCCCTCCCCGAACGCGTAAACGATGGCCACCGCTATCTTAAAGGACGCGAAAAAGCTACCAAGGGACGGATGAAGATAGGGCTATCACGACTCCGCAGTTTGGCCAGCTTTCGGCTTTGCTCAAGCTCCCAAAGTTCTCAAACCTTCCTTTGATCAAGCAGCTTAACAAGGTTCGCCTCCACTTGAGCGAATAGGCAGGAAAGGCGTACTTGGCGTATGTGAAAAGGCGCTACGAGAGTAACCCGAACAACTTCATGTAGACAACGGCCCAACAACTTCATGTAGGCGGCGATGCAAAACAAGTAGTGAATTTGAGGTGAGAGCGAAACAAAGATCGCACTTACATGCTTCTCTTCAGTTAAATTTTGTTGTTGTATGGTAACTTCCACCCAAGCACCCTGAATACATTTATTATGGTAAGATGGGTAGGTACTATTATCTTCAATCTCACGCGGTCCTGCTATCACTATTTTTACATGCAAATTGCTTTCTGCAATAATTCTACTATCAGCAGCTCTCCCAGCTTATTACACGGCTTTAATGTAAGGCCTACAGTAATCTCTAGTTTATCAGCAGCTCTGCCAGTTTATTACACGGCTTTAATGTAAGGTACAAAGAGCGTGTGTGTTCACACCCGGCAACCGGTATTCACGATGTAACGTGAAAGTTACTTGTAACTGGGAATACATTTGGTGACGAATTAAAGTTTCTGGGGCTGTCCTACCAGCAAGCTGGTCTCCCAGGATTAATCCAATCGTTGTACCATCGACGAATAAATGGGTACATTCCACTGTCCCATTCACTCCCTGTTTCCGCTTCATAGTCGCCGAGTACGCTCCAGATACCGTCTTTAGTAGCCCCGCGTAACATCCATTTGCAAACACTGTTATCTCGATTAGCGCAGACGTATTACATTTTTCGTGTCACTTATACTCGCCACCTGCAAGGAAAAGTGCTGTGAGAAGATCCTGCTTATTACACGCGAAGGTCTGTTCGACCCAGAGGCTCGGTCTACTGCCCGAGTGGAGGTTGTGAGCTTCATGGTCGACGTCGTCTTCCATTTGTGGTATCTGTCTGTGTGTTATTGGTGTGGCAGACAACCCGTTAGGCGGGTGGCATCTTGGTAATTTGAAACTTGAGTGGCATGTCGATAACACATTGAATCTATGAGTGGCATTTTAATAATTTTCCCAAAAACAATTCAAGATACCAACAAAATTTTATGGGGGACACCAAACGTTTCATGATCAGGTTGAATAAGTGTAAGAAAAATTAGTGCTCAAACTACAGATAGAAGTAGGGCATTGCTACTTACATAGTATAGCATTGGTATTGCTAGTTTAGAAATTTGAGTGAGCTGTTACAACCCGACACTATTCGTTAAAAATGCGTTAGATCAGGCTAATGCGTGTTAGCCATGCATTATCACATTCTTGCACTTAGCACGTGTGCAATATATTCATTACTGCACAGCCATAGTTCGATTCCACCAAGTCCTGGTCGAGTACCTGGGCAAAAGAATTGTATCGATGCAAATAGGGGCCATGTGTTTAAAAGTATTTTTTCAGATTAAATAGATGGTGGCAATCAATCAAACATAACTTAAGACGGGGTTACACGACATACGAATTAAACCGATACCGACTGCCTAGCAGTGTACCTACGGTAGTTGCTATCTCAGTATTAAATCGATGCCGGCTGCCTAGCAGCCTACCTACGGTAGTTGCTATCTCAGTATTAAGGCTTACCTTGTCGATTACGTTCCCTGTTCTATGAATGGGAAAATACTTAATTAATGCAGCGGGGAGACCAGAGTGAATTCGTATTGACAGCGGCAGTACGCCTGTCGCGCACCATCATGGGGTGGGTCTGTCCTTCCCCCAGCTCATGCACGTGTGCATTGGATACCACAACAAGAAGTTTTATAGGATACGGTAGACACCAGGTTCTTACCAAGACCCTGGTGGCTACCGTCAGTAGTATTGAGAACGAGCGAGTGGTCCTTATGATAACGCTTGGTGATCGACGTGGGGGTACTGATCAAGGTGCTGGGCATGAGGTGGCTCGTGGTGTACTAGTTCACATCGAGCTGCAGCACTCAAGCGTGGACACGCACAACTATTCATTCTTCGAGGAGCAAAGCGTCCGTTCCCACTTCTCCGGATCGTGCAATGTACATGAAAATGTATTATTCAGTATTATGCAGAATTCGCCAGCGCCTATACGAGCAGGAACGCTACTTATAACTAACAATTGGCCTACAAACAAAGTCTCATTCATCTCGATTCTGTTTACTCCCACAACACTTGGCGATAGACTTCACGCTTGGCAAAGTTGAAGATTATCACGATGACAGCAGTGGGCAGAGTCGTCACCATCGCGACACTTAACACTGCAAGGCGATGCTGGAATGACAAGTTTTCGTGTCCAAGCCTCGATCCATGGTGATCCCTATCAAATCGCCATCGAAGGTCTCTGGAAAGGGTGTGCCTTCGATTCATCGATAGTATCAAATACCGGAGCGTCGTGTTTCTTCGCAACGACGAATGAAGCACGTTGAGAATCCTGTTCCCGGGACTTGTTGGGTTACCCTCGAGATGAAGTACCTGCAGGTGGCGAATCGAGTCACATTCTGGATCTTTCAACAGTCGAAAGAAATCTTCCTGGCTTGCTGCACTGATGTGATTATCAGCAGCTTTCAGTGTGGTCAGGGTGCAGCTATCACCTCGAAACGCTCTCGTGATCGGTCCAATATCAGTCAACTCACACTCGGTGACATCCAGATTCTTTATCAGTGGGCATGCCTCCAGGATAATAGCCAAAGTGTTGGTTCTTAACCCGTTTTTGCGCAGACGGAGCGTCTCCAACGACTGTCCGACGAGCTTCACCCACGCGGATAAAACGCGGTCATTATGCTGAACTCCTAAGGAGCCATACAGTGTACCATTTTCGCGAGCCCTCAGAACTTGCGGTCTCGATTGCACTCCGGTCATTGTCAGTTCTTTCAACTTGCTGCTGTGATGATTTCTAGCTCGGGCTTCAACCTGGATAATCTTTGAATTCTTGACGTAGAGTTTGCCGTAAGCGGGGACCAAGACACACGTCCACGAAGCTCCCGAGTCCAGCACTTCGCACCACAACTCCGTGTCAAGCGTCAACGCAGGTGCAGGTCTGCCTCTGAAATATTTCTTCGTGCCTCGAGGAATTTCCAGGTGAGTGCCAGCAGGTAGGAGAGCCCAGTGGCTCGGAGGGTTATGGGCTGGTTCAGAAGCAATGTTCTTTTGCATCAAGCATGCGGAATAATCGGTAGATTTCAGGAGATTGTGCACAATCTCAACGTCTTCGAGTCGTAGCACGCAGTATGAAAGATCCAAGCGTTCGATTGGAGACTTGGACTCGGGGTGGAAGATGCCAAACGCAAGCCATAGCCACGAATCACTACCCTCGAGTCCACGCAGCGATAAGTCACGAACACCAGATCTACTGTTGCCTTCGTGTAAAGCTGAAAGCAGCGAGCCAAGCTGGAAACTGCTGAGTAAACTTGAATCCAAGCTCAATTTCGTCAGGTGAGTTGTCACTGGAGCTTCAGTCGGTGAAATAGCGAAGCAAGCGGACACGAAGTCGCAGAACGACCGCATAAAACGTTTGGATGCCTTTGCAGTAAACACCCAGTTCAGCTTTAACGTGCTGATAGTAAGCGCTGGCAGAGCCACTATCTCTGCTAGTGGGGACAAATCGAGTTCAGCTATCGTAGTATCACTCAAATCCAAGCACCGAACCAAGAACAACACCTTGGCAGAGTTCATAGTTTCGTATCTATTCGATGCTGCCACCAACACTTTCTGGATTCCAGCCTTACAGTTGGCCACTCGTAGTAGGCTCCGCGAGAAATTCAGATCGATGCTTACACTTCGAGGTTGTTGCGGGATAGTAACGCCAAGCTTTGCCATTACGTTATGCACGCATTGATCGACTCGTTGAAAGGTATCGTTGGGCTCTGATGAGAAAGCTTGTGCACACAACTCCAGCAACTCATTCTTGACCTTCACGTTCGTAAATATGAGCTCGAACTTCGGCATTGCATACGCCTCACTGACATCTCTGGCTGGCACACAGCTGGGTATTTTCTCACGACGTCGAAGCGAGGAAACCCGCGACAGCGAGATGTACGCATCGCACTTAAGTGCACCACATACATCGTTCAACACGTGCCACCAAAAACGTGGATTCCCACGCCATGAGTACGCAGGACAACGTGCTACGAGGCTCAAAGCGTATTGCCGCTAGTTTATCGAGTGCTTGGCGCATGGTAGCCTCATAACTGTCAACAGAACCGGAAGATTCATTTGCTGGGGTCTTTGAGTTGGTACTGTTATGGGCATCAGAAGGCGATGGGTTGTTGGCATTGTCGGCAATGTGTGCATTGCCAACGGTCTGAGCCGGGAAAAGAACTACTATCGACGGAACAGGCAGCTGCTCGTCGCCCCGCGAGACTTGACGGGACATAAGACGCACGTCTCCCTCCAGACACGTACACACATCAGCGACGTGGCGCTCCATGCACCGGTCAGGCCTCTGGGGCGTTCTCCTCACCATAACGGCAAGCTGTGCGACGGATGATTTCGACACTTGAGTTGGGTGGGACGCTGCGATTTGTATCCTGTCAACTGGAACTGGCGTGTATTGTCAATCATTATGATATGCCTGAAAATGTTGTTCTTTGGGTTCTCGAAGAATCCATGTGCTTTTGATACGACGTGGTATCGGAAGAACAGCTCTTTAGAATTGTGGTGGAACGTCTTCAATCTTCAAAACAGCGGGGCTTCTTGCCAAACGAAAACAATGCCAAAGAGAAAAATGCCCCCCAGAGAATTGTGTTTGCAAATTATGGATTGATATAAACTTTAGTATCCAGGATCCAAGCGTGTGGATGCTTTTCAGTTGGGTTCGAAAACGTAAAGGATGCCGCAGCCTTCAGCCCTCTGCGCCAACAATGCGTTTTGCAAAACACACAGACCCTTAAAACAAATCAGTAGGCTCTCAAATTGAGAGTCTCAATTCAGATTCACTACTTGTTTTAGCCACAAACCCCGTTGTCTACATTAAGTTGTTCTGGGTACTCTCATAGCGCTTTTTCATACGCGCCATGTACGCCTTTCCTACCTTTTTGCAAAGGTAGAGTCGAATCTTGTCAAGCTGCTTGATCCCCGGAAGCTTAGAGAACTTTGGGAGCTTGAGCGAAGCCAAATACTGGCCATACTCTCTTCATCCGTCCAGTGTGACATGGTGCTTCTAAGGTAGCGGCGGTCTTCGTTTTCAGAGTGGTAGCCCCCACGCCTTTCATTGCGACGGATTTCTCGGCAGTTGCAATTGTGCTGCAACTAGCTAGCACCAGCGGCATAAAGTGAATTTAGCGCATGCTTGATTCTGTTCAGTGACTTCGGAAGTGCCTTTTTGCGTCCTTAGCGTGTGAGAGATGATTGAGGAATGTGCTCGATACACTTTGTTGCCTAGCATCTACATCGTACATATATTACGGTTCGCGTGAGTTGTTCGAATTTGCAAATGTTATAAGATCTGCCTTCGTGTACTGTGTCTTTCACTCGGCGGCTAGTTCTTTGCATCTCGTGCTTGCTGTAGATGCTGGTGACGCTGCTGCGCTTCTGGTGATTCTCCTGTACAACACGATTTTCATTAACCCCATAAAATATTTACTACAGTATTGTATGGCTAGATCACTTCAGGTATCTTCGAAAGTTTTCCGGATTTCTAGAGCACGAAATCGTGAATTGCGTTAGAAAAAACTATAGAAGGAAAATGACTGTTGTGCATGACGTACAACCCGGGAGAACGTGAGGATTCCACGACATTCCTCTACAATCTCAGCGACCACTTAGTCAAGCAAAGGAAACGTCCATCACGTCCTCGCTATATTATACTAGCTTTCCTATCGAAGTCACTGCCACCTCACTCCATGAGACCCAAATCGCTTTCGTCCACCTGGATCTTGTCCATGGTCGTTTCGTTCAGCCTGCCAGCAAGATCGGCAATGCGCTTTGGGATGCCCTTGGTGGCTCGCAGTGCCGGGTGTGAAGCAATGAGTTCCAGCTTGTCAGTTGAGTTCGAAGCGCGTGCATGCTTCAGTTCCTCAACACGAATAGGCCGACTCATGAGACTCACCAGCATCATCGTCGCGCTCTTCATGTCGAACTTAGACAGCGTATACAACCGTTCGCCGTGTCCTCGTACAGCACCGTCAGCACAGATGGAAGTCCGCGCAGTCAACACAATCTTTAGAGACGCGTTATTTGTCAGTATATCTGACAGGAAGACACGGAATCGGTCACGCCGAGTGTCATTCCGTAGCAAATAGTCACAGCCATCCATGACCATAAGCATATGCTGGCCGTTGAATTCGATTCGAGCTTTGTGCTGCTTGAGATGATCCGATACCATCGTTTCTAACCGAGTTAGTACACGACATCGACCATTCGCGATATTGATATTTCGGCGCATCATACCGACATGTTCATCCATCTCGTCTTGGGCCAGCTTGGCTACCGAAAAGATGCGGACTCCTCCTTCAGAAGTGATGCGTGGTCCTACATAATTTGCCACCGCATGAGCCACCGCTGTCTTGCCAATGCCTTCTTCTCCACATATCGTAACGAGGCGAGTGATACGAGACTGCGTCATCATCAGTGCCAAGCAGATCTTGTACACTTCGACGGATCGGTTGCAAAATCCCTGACACATGGCCGGTAAGTCATCGAACCATAGCTTCGGGTACCGTTTCTTCTTCATTGGTTCGAGGTTGATAGTATTCGAAGACTCTACTGCTGCAAGCGGGAAGATAATCTCCGAGTGGTCGCCATCTTCAGGCAGCAGCATGAACTTCTCCGCAACTGCCATAGGTCCTCGAATATTTGGAGACTTTGCAACTGATTGCTGTGCAATGGTAAAACTTGCCCCCACCGGTTTACCGGTCGCAAGCGCTAGGTAGAATGCGCGCGTGAACTCAATCGCCGCATAATCTTCGATCTTCTGGTTAGTACGTACTCCAATGACGTGAGGGATGCCACAAGCTACGAACGCATATGCCAGTGGCGCAGACGAACAAGCGGACACGAACACAAGTCGTAGCGTTGACTCACCCGCCCCGCCAGCAGAGAATAGTTCCTGGAGTCCTTTATGAGGTATTGGATGCACAAGACCCATTCCGTCTTCAAAATATAGGTGACTCTCATCACCGTGTCCGGAAAAATGAAGTGCTCGACAGCCTAGAGTCACCATTGCTCGGAACGTGTCTGTGTTGGCGAACTTGGCCACCACACTAATCTGTCGAGGGCATTGATATATCCTGGACAATGTTCCAAGTCCGTTGTTGCCTGATGCGTCGTTAACTGCAACAGGACGCTTGGCAAACTTGGACGCTTCTATCAGACTCTTCTGCAAAATTGAATACTCTCGCTTTACATCCAGTTCGGCGATAGGATGGTATTTGCCGTGAATATCTTTCCCCACCAACGGCGCAGAGAACAACACTCCCAGTGTGTATTCCTGAAAGTTCGGTCCCTGCTGCGATTTATCTTGCGAGTCCGCCAGAATCGGCGTCTGGTTACTCTTGGTGCCTTCCTGTGCGCCTCGGACGTGCGGGTCTTCCGCAACGTAACCAAGTAATACATTTCCCTGACGTGACGACAGTAGCGTGATCTTCTGTCCATCTGCCAATTTGTACTTCTTGTTCTTCTGTACTTGCACTCCGTCGATTCTGATTCCATTGGTGCTTTTATCTGTAATAAAAACCGCGTGTCTGTGTGTCTCCGGGTCCAACGCGGTCTCAATGATGCAATGAGTCCTGCTCAGCTTCACTGGGTCTACGCCAGACGTCTTCTTATCAAAGATACCGACGTAACTCTCTCTCCCGAGCGTCACTCTCGGAGTCAACATCTGCATCTCGATTCGATATAAGCTTTTCTTCTCCAGCGCGTTCTTCTGAAACGCCGTAACGGCCTTATCCACTTCCGGGTGCAGCACGAGCCTCATCAGACACAGCGACGGACTGTCCTCCAGTGTCTGTGTGCACTCTTGAGTGTTCTGCTGGGATATACTCATAGCCTCCATCAGATTCTGCGAGTCTTCTTTCATAGCCTCAAACTGCTCCTCTCTATTTTCAAAAGCTCTCCCCAAGCTGCTGGACGTCGTCACGCGGTTGTCTGGCACTCCGTTCATCATGACTGGCCCTGGTAGAGCGTAGGGCGCCACTCTCGAACGTTTATTGGGCAGATGGCCGTTCATATTGAGCTCAGGCTCTTGTTCCGGGTCCCGCGCACTGCGGACGCCCCAAGAAGACGATAACGTGGACGTTGACGAAGAGGAGGAGAAGCTGTTACCCATCCTAGAGCCGGAGTTGCCGGCCGTGAACATTTGGAGCACTGAGGGCCCGCTAGAGGCCGCTCGTACGGCCGGAGACCCTAAAGAACCCGGGGGCGCGTGGGTTACAGCCGGCGTGAGGGCGCCTAGCACCTCCATGCGCCGCTTTCTGTTGCTGTTGGCACCTGTAGAAAGCACGCCGCCGTCCATGAAGGGCCGCAGAGGCGTGGGAGCCGAGTAGACGCCGTTGATGCCCTCGTCCATGAGGTGGCGTTTCCCCTGGGATTGCGGAATGGAAAATGGTTTCGTGAAGAGTGGAGTGGAATGAGGTAATTTCATTGGTTGAAAGAGTGACGAATAGATATGTGGGATTGGTGGAAAAAGAAGTTGCTGTTGACTTTACATTTTGCTAGTGTGAGAGAATCGGAGCTAATTGAATGCGAAGTTGAAGTGCGTGAGACAATCAAAGCAAGAGATGGCTACAGCGCATGACCTTGCCTCAAATACTGCTCATACATTGGATCGACGAGGGATTGATCCGGTAGCCAACCATTTAGATCTAGCAGGGGCGGTTTCGCGCGAGGCCTACGAAATCCTTGATGCAGATGAGGCCGGTTTGTACAGGTATATAAATCATATCCTAGCTAAGCAAAAGTTGAGCTACTGATGTGTAAAACTTTGCCAATGTCCAATAATGACGTTCCGCTAATGGTCTATAGATATTCTGTACCTCAAACAGGTCCGTTTCAACAAGAAACTACTACTCTGCACAAGTGTGCGCCTTGCCAAGAATAGCTGGCGCAAGAATTTCGCGACTACCCTCTGCCAGTTATTAAAACGTGGATCGGAAAGCCATGGTAGCCTCCAGCACGATGGAGAGCCAAGACACTGACAGTCCCTCAACGTACGTCTAAGGCTTAGTAAACATGATCAAAGCACATAACTTGCTAACCTCATTGTTCTTTATCTGTTAGGAATACACAAGTGCCTCTTGTTGCTGACTCACCAGCCGAAATCAAGCTGATACGCACTCGCATCCTCACGAGCAGCACCGATGTAGCCGGTGAGACTGCCACGAAAATGCGAATTAACTTGGACAAGCGTCGCAAGGGATTTTTAAGTCCAAGTCGACTATCGGGTAAGGTGCTGAAATGATGTTTTTACACGGGTGATATTTACATTAAAAGCGTTAAAACGACGCACAGGGGCATTCCGGCAGAACGCGGAAATGGCGCTGCGTGTGTCGTTCGCAGTGATACTCTCGTCGATTATTCAGACCCGAGATCAATCCTACGACCCATCTCATGCCCACGAAAAGAAGTGGATGTTTTTTCCAGACTGGTATTATCTCGGTGGGCTAAGTTACTGTGCGATTATGGTAATTTTTTCGATGGCTTACAATGTTGGAGGCACGATCCGCGAAGTTTGTCAAGGATTCTCTGGTGTGGGTTTGGCGCTGGTGTACAATTACGTCTTGTTCGCTTTCATTGAAGTGGAACAATTCGACAGTACAGCAGATGACCCGTACAAGAACTACTACAAGGTCAATAAAGCCTTCAACTCGAGCGCGTACTGGATAAATGTTCCCAACTTGTGCGCGACATTGCCGTGGATTGTCGTTTTTACCGTCGCTGTGATGGTTTTGCCGTTCCAAACCAACACGCGCAAGTATGCTGTGGGCACAAACGCCTACTTTAGTGAGTACATTCCTAAACTTAGTAAGTAAAATCCCGCAGGTAACAAATGTACTGACGCCATTGTTCTTGCAGCTTTGACCATTATCAACCCCGCCAATCCTTTACGTTCCGGTCAACTCAAAAGTATTGACGAAGCGCTCTTCGACACGAACAATATTTTGCGTAACTTGCGCGTCTTCGCAATTGTAGGACTCCTCGGTGCATTGATATCGGTGGTTACCATGTGCTTTCCCTATCCGATATTGTAAGTCTGTCATTTCCCTGGCTCATTACAAAAATCTAATAATTCCTGCTTTTATTTCACTTGACAGTGCCATCGTTCGTCTGCGTGAAGACTCCCAAAAGGCGGCTGCCGATCTGCTGGAATTGTTGAACATCGTCGTGGACTCGTACTGCTTCAAAAACAAAAATGTGGAAAACATGGAGTTTCTAAAGCTCAGATTGAAGCGAAAGTTTGACGACGCTGAAGCACGCTATCGTCGAATGATATCGCTTCTGGAGGATGCGTGGTGGGAGCAGTGCTTTGGATTTCATTATCCTCTTCATTTCAACCGGGTTATGAGCCGAACTTATATCAACCTCGTGGGTTCGCTGATCGCAGACCTACGAACACTCAGTTATGCAATGAGACTGGAAAAATACGGACGTTTGCATACAACCTACATGGTGATACTTAAGCGAGAGATTTACATCATTCAGACACGTTCAAACGACCTGCTCAACGAAATTTCACACGAAGTCCACGCTCTTTCTCCCCGTAAGTTACTCTATTTTCTTGCATTTGTTTTTCTTCTCTAACAAATATATTCTGCTGTAGATCTCGATTTAAAGTCCCTGGGCGCGCTAGAAAATCAGGTGGAAATGACTTTGTACAGATTTCGCAAGATTCAGAATCGGACTTTCCGTAAGGAAGTGGTGACTACGGAGGAGGTGGCAGACAATGTGCCGCTTAACCTGTTCCTATTCTCGCTCAATTCATTCTGCAGCACACTACTCAACTTCCAGCAATCGCACAACAGTAGAAAGTATGATGATGCGCATCGAGTACGGTCCTTCGTGAGGAAATCGCTGAAAAAGATCGTTGACCCGGACTACTACAAAAATCCGTCGATGTGGATCAATGCTTTCAAGATTACTATTGCGGTTATGGCGGGGATAGCGTTTAGTGTCGGTGTCTATGGATTTAGCGCCTCAGTCCCGTCCACTATCGCCTATATTATGTGCGAAACCATTGGAAGTTCATTCCGAACGACAGTAAATCGCGTGGGTGGCGTGGTCGCTGGGAGTATTGTTCCCTCAGTCTTCAAGTTCTTTTTCGTACAAATTTGTGAGCCTGAAGCGTTGAGTATCGTACTGTCCAACATTGTGTTGTTCATCTGGGTTGGAATGTGCATGTACGTATACTTTGGACGAGGTTACGGTGCCTACAGCGGTATGGTCGCGGCATTTGTTGCGTCTGACACGCTCTTGCGGCAGACGGATATTTGCTATCCGAACGGATCAGATAGTTCGAGCTCCATTGCTGTCGCTTCTTACTCCAGCCTCGCACAGACGTCCGTGGCTGTTGTTATCTTCATCTCCGTGGAGACCTTCATCTTCCCGAAAAGCGCCATATCAATGCTACGCCACAGTATCGTGAATTCCCTGAAGCTACATAAAAAAGCGTTCGATGAACTGTTCGGGCATCATCTGTCAAGCTCCGTTGCGATGGACGAAGCTAGTATGACAGACGTGCGGCGTATACTGGTGGTGGAAATACCAAATAGTCTCGGGAAACAGCGTCAATTACTTGTTGAAGCAATGGTCGAACCTTTACTATGGCGACCAAACTTCTCTCATGACAAGTACAAACGAGTACTCGAGATTTCGCAAGGTTTGTTGAACAACAATTATCTTCTCTTTAAGCTGCTGCGTTGGTTCCATTTCCGGGTATCGCAGAATCGAGTGAAGCTCAACCCCACAGATATACGCGATGACGTCCAAGGAACGGACGTGGATGACGATGTTGACAGTCATGCCAAGTGGAGCGTTTCTACCACTCACTTCCAGTCCTTAGTTCGCGATATTTTTGAGACCATGGAGTTGGTCTTTTGCGATACATTTTGTTATGCGGATCCCGATCAAACTGCCGTATTCATGCAAATGAAGGAAGCCTTTCGGCTTGCGGATAAAGACTGTAGAGGGGAGCTGAACGCGGACGACGTGACGGTTATGCTTGGAGCCATATTTGCTCAGTCCGGGGATGTGAAGGAGGAACAGATCAAGAAGTACGTGCACGAGTTTATGGAAGTTGTTGGGAAACCGGGTAGAACGACAGTGTCCTTCGAAGATTTCGTGGATGCTCTCGAGCATGGACTCAAGCTGGAGATCGAAGTGTATCATCGGGTAAAACCAAGATCCCCAGCAATTCTATCGAATACAGTACAGAAGGCTATCAAAAGTGAGGGATGTCAGGAGAGCTGCAAGAACGATCAAATTGTGTTCGAGAAGACACAAGCGTCGAGGTTGGCAGATGTTATTGACCCTGTTACCGCGTCTGTGTTATCCCAAGAGAAGGAACCTCATGAAACTAGTATATTTTCATCGGAAAATGCATCAGTGTTCATCCGGCGAGAGTATGATGTCTTGAATGTTGAAGATTTCACAACTTCTGAAGTGGTTGCTCACATGAAAGCTGCTTATGCGGAGTGGCTTCTCACCGATAACCGATACGAGCGCACCTCCATGGAAGAACAGTTGCTTCTAAATTGTCTGGTAAGCGGGGCTGAAAGCATAGCAAAGAGCCTCTGTGAATTAGAAGAGATTGCTATGTCATCTTAACTGGGGTTTGGAGTTTGGAGGAGTTAGGCTGAATAGTTTTTTTTACTAACAGTAAAATATTTTTTTTCCCATCTAGCTCAACTTTAGTGCCAAATGGCGTTGACCGCTGAACAAATTGTCCAATCGAGAAATTCTTCACGCCATTTTCTCGACACGACGGCGTCTATGTCAAAGCGCTGCTACTTTCATCGTGTGTCCTTTTTCGAGTGCCGATGTAGGTAATCGTGAGGTTTTGATCGTTGCGTAAAATTGCTCAACTAGATAATGCTATTATAATTTCACACAGTTTCTGTTCGTTAGGAATCGGATGGGATCATTAATTATACTGAAAGCACGTTTGCGTTATGCTTCCAAAGTATTGTAATGCCTAAAACAAACTTTCTTTCGATAGTTCCCCCGCGCTCTGAACTTAGCACTTGATTAAAGAAAAAATAGTTCGGGTACTTTTGATTCGGTGACCCATTCAAGTGGATACTACGCTACGTACGATTCTTGTACTGCAGCTTGTGCTCTCCAAAGTAGCACATAGTTTAAACTAGCAGGAAGTCTACGACGTTGAAATCGACCGTTTAGTCCTTGTGCCACAAGTTGTGGGGATGAGTCTGTTCTGCGTGTCTTTGTTTCCGCCAATCCGATTGCGGCAGATATGTATTTTCCACCAATACGAGACCGTTCTGCGACTAAAAGTGTATCATCATCCTCAAAACGAATCGTGCCATCATCATTCGCGACCAAGATATCATTCATCGTGTTTGAGTCATTCCGCAATTCGCTTCGATCATCGCAAGCCAAAGCTCGAGTGTGCACACGTCGCAGAAAAACTTCAACAATGGTGGCCTGGGCGGATCGCTTCGACCTCGAGAAGCAGGTGACGTTCTACCTCTCCTACCACGATAACAAGATCAACCAGTACATCCACTTCACGTGCATCTGGCAGATCTTCATCTCAGCACTCTGCTTGTTCGCATCGCTTGAGCCGTTCGCCGAGCCTCCGAGCTTCGCGGCTTCGTTGCCCTACGGCCAGTACATGCTGTTGAACCCGTCCTGCATCCTGACTGGCATCTACATGGTCTGGTACATCCAGCTGGACCGAGTGGCTGGATCTCTGGGCGCAGTCCTCGTCTTCATTTGCTACCTCTTCGCCAACTTCTTCGTGCAGGTCTACGCCCCCAACAATTTTGAGCGTCCGGGCTGGCAGATCGCACTGGGTGTACACTGCTTCGCGTGGATCATGCAGTTCATCGGCCATGGTGTATTTGAGCGCCGCAAACCAGCGCTGTTTGATAGTCTGGACCAGGCGCTAGTGACGGCTCCGATGTTTGTGCTGCTGGAAGCGCTGTTTGCCTTTGGATACCGTCCGGAACTGTACAAGCGCGTGTCGGCGGCGGCCAAGGCGAACATCAAAGCGTTCCGAGCCACGGGCAAGACGCTGTAAGATGGGGAGGTTTAGCTGATAACTTTGTGTGCAGTGCATTCGTGAGTAAGCTACTAGGTATCGACTTGGTACTGTAACTGATAGCGAATGAAATGTTTGATTTATGTATGATCGGTATCCTAATAGCGTTTTCTTTGTCGTTCGACGTTTGTCAAATTTTGTGTAACTCCTTTTTAGCTTTCGGAAATTCTCGTTTCATCATGGCCTTGGAATACAGTGGTGACGTTTCTTTCCTTTGTGGTATTTTCGAGTGCTGCAATGTGAGGTCAAACGGTGCCCGTTCGACAGGATCCAACGCAAGGTTACACGGATATGTATATAAAAAGATAGGTATCTATCAAATTATAATTTCAAAACGGATCCGTTACTACGGTACTGTACATGTGCATTATTATGAAGCTGCTTGATACGCGTTTGAACGTCGATTAGTGGATACTGAATGAATAAGATTGCTCTTGCGTCCTCCGACCGCACAAACCCATCGTTTTAGTCTGGCCTAATAAAAGGTTGCCTTTTAAATGCTGAATAGAACGTTAAATAACGGATCCGTTTTGAAATTATTTCATTTAACATTTCATTTACTCACAATTCGTGACCACCAGCTCTTTTGTTTACCGTTTCGCTCCTGTCCTAAGCGAACACGTTTCCTGGGCAATTTTTTATTATAGCCAATAGTAGCAACGTATTTATAGCACATGTTGCCCAGCCAATGTGCAAACTAAAATTAGGCCAGCCGTTGGTTGGTGTGGAAAGAATGCTTACTTCATTGTTCGACACGCAGCTTAGCGATGACCCGCCCTCGCACCACTGTAACAGGCAGGAAGAAGTACGTATACATGCATAGCAGTCGACTACAACCACAAGCGCGAAATAATCGAGCGTCTTGCGCAGGAGCCCAAGGTAGACAAGGTCATCAAGGAGTTTTACCCCAACATCACTGAAGCTGAAGGAAAAGAAAGCAGAAACAGATATCCACGTATAAGAAGCAAGCTGGCTTCCTTATGGCTGTGTGCGATGAAGGCAAAGGGCATTTGGAAAACTACCGCAGGCGTGGTGATGCCACGATCCTCTCAGTCGAAGCGGAGAACGGCATCCTGTTGTGACTGAACACGATGAGGAAGGAAGGCTGTCCAGTATCAGCTAAAATACTTGAGCTCAAGGCACTCGAAGTAGTAGCAGATGAAAGGATATCTACCAACGTCTTCAGTGCGTCATACTTGTGAAGAAGGCGCTTTATGCGCAGGCACAGGCTTTCGATACGTGCCGGACTCGCCAAGGACAAACCACCCCAGTAGACGCAGCAACAGCAAAGGCCAAGCTCCGCAGCGATGTTAGAGCGGCCATCATCGAACATAGTATCAGCAATTTCTTTAACGCGGACCAGACAGGTATGTGCTCAAGCGAATCTAAGGCATTCGCCGTAACAAGTCTAATACGAAGTGTGTGTGTCGTGGCAGCCGTCTTCTTCGAATACCTCCCGCGCAAGATCATAACAACGCGAGGGAAAAAAAACAGTATGGATAAAGTGCAGCGGTAAAGATAATGAGCGAGCGACAGCGATGCTTCTACGGCAATAAGAAGGCCCCCTTTCTTGTGTTTAAGACTGGCGTATCTCATCATCAACATATTCAAGATGACAACGTCTCCATGAGGCACGGCTTTGGCATCAGTTTGTGGAAGGATATTTTCCCACTTCAAATCGACCATGATTGCCAGATCTACGCGAATCCTTCAGCGTGGTGGAATGCTGAAATTTCGCTCAATTTCCTGCGCCATCATTTTGGACACAGAGACAACATGGACGATGAGATCCTTCTCCTGTGGGGTGACGTCTCGGGCCATTGGACTCAAGACGTCATGGACAACGCAGCATCAATTAACGTGGTCCTACTGAAAGTACCGACTCGCTACACCTACGCTTGCCAACCAGCCGACGTAGCCTGGAATCACCCATTCAAAACCCGCTTGTGTAGACGCTGGGTGGAGCGTCTTCGGGCACGAATTGCGAACCATCACGCACAGGAAAGAATCCATGCGGCCAAAGCACGCGAAAGCACCAATAAAATTGCAGATATAGCAAGTAAGGAGATCCAGGCCGTGGCTCGAGAAAAGATTGCAAAGCTACAAGCGGAGAACGAGAGTGCGGCATTCGAGTTGGTGGCTCCTAAACGCCAAGAAATTACAGCATGGATCGCCGAGTCGTGGACAGAGCTTAGTGCAACGACTATAGTCAGTGGATTTGAAAGGCTGAGCTGCTTGGGGATACTTGCAGTCCTGGTATCGCTGAAGAGCAAGAAAACACTCAAACTATCAGTTCTGTGCTCGACGGACTTGCTGACCTTGGTGTTGCGGACGAGGCAGTTCACTCAAGCGACAAATTTATTAGCAGTAGCAGTTCTGACGACGAGTAACTTGTATACTTGAAATAAGTTGTGTCATTTTCAAAGGTTCCCAAGTGAGCTTGGACACGTAGCTCAGTTGACTAGAGCACCGCGATTTTAGTGGATGTGCCGGGTTCGATCCCCGTCGTGTCAATTTTTTTTGATTGGCTAAAATTCATCGGTATGATTTATTGTAATTCGTAAAAGATAATTATTAGATTTCTCGGCACAGCTTGTAAAACGCTACCGCGTAAAATAAACATTGAAGTTCTCTTAGGACAGGAGGGATACGGTACTCACCCTCGAAGGGATTTGCCATTACCAAATGGCGGTCGATGTACTGAAAAACATATACTACGAAGTACTGCCTACACAAAATTTGTCCGAGACATTTCCCATTTTAATACTGAATTTAGTGAAATCATTAGTCTAATCAGTACCTGGTACATGTATATACTGTAAATACCTAAAAATACCGTCTGCTACCTGGGCATTCCGGTCGAATTACTTATACATTTAAAGTACCAGGCTCTAGGTCGAATGGCCAATCAAGTCTTCAATGTTCGTTATATGCACGAGACAATAACTAAATACCCCAGCTGGTTGACTTTGACAGAGATACAGCCATCGACGTGCTCGATCAAATAAGGGGTAAGCTAAGTTGGGCAAATAGAACATAAATCCCCTAACAATGGTCGATTTAGAATTCTCTGAATTTTGTTTTCATAGCTCAGGGGGGGGGTCCAAGTGGTTGTTTCATTTTGCGTGACTGGATGGCCCGGTTGTTTATATTTGGAAATATCCACAAACGAGCGAGCTCGCTGCGCCGCAGAGCGCTCAAGCAACTCTGAACATGTCCCAACTGTACTGACATATGTTATCGTTTCACCCAATCAAAAGTGCGGGAAAGCATGACACGACAGACAGACACTCGTTTTTACGAGCGAGCTCACACAGAATTTGTGTGTCAGCAGCCGTGTCTCAGTGGTACTGGTATAAGTTATACGTTTCAGTCAATCCGAAGTCCGAAAAAAAGCGTAACATGAGCGGACACCCATTTATTGTTTAGGATTCAGTGAGGCAAAACAGTAGATACCATGACCAGCGATATACCTGTGTTTTATTTTAATAAAACACTCGCAATGCCTGTAAGAACCCGCCGTGTTTATCCGATTTGTACGGTAATCCAAAATTTAATGGACCCGGTCTTTATGAACGCATGTATAATGATACATAATCGGAAAGCTCGATGCAATATGAAATGATCAGGGTTAACCCCGAGTTCATATGCATTCGTGGTAGAAGACAATTCCTCGCTGAAAATGACGCCTCCGGCATGTCAAACATTGCAGGCAGCGCTGGGGGGTGAGAGTGTAAAATAGCGATGCAACTCCTGTCACTGAGCTCCAATTGAAAGTATCACAAGCCCAGTTGTATCACACAGTGTACAACTTGGAAGTACATAAACTAGACATTTCTAAGCATTTTGTTTTAATATCCTCATTACTGGAGAATTACAGTTGATTTTAACCTCCAACTTTAAATGTCTTGTTGTCTTTCCGATATCAACTTGTGTACCAAATTTCATGGTGATACCATATCTTCTTCATTTGCCCCCCCCCCCCCCCCGTAGAGGCCCTGCGGGCTCTTACAGGCATTGCGTGTTAATAAACAAAACGAATGCTATCTGTGTCGTCACCCTCCCGGGTAAGTGCGTGCAATATAGTATTGAACGTTGCGCGAAAGATTCACGAGAGCTATTGATAATGCCCGTCCAAAATGATACTAGTTGTTGTGAAGTGTGGAAAAGACTTGAGTAAAAAAAAAAACATCAACCGAGAAACGTGATCAACAGGCATGTCCAATGGTGGTAGTGGTTACACAAAAAGCACAAAACACCACTTTGAAAGTTGCCAGGAGTACCACTTCTTAACCAAGAATATAGTGCTGTTGAAGGTCACACTAACGGAGGCTGTCTTCATAGGAAACGATGAGTAGGACAACACTAAAGGTACCAGAAGCATCTAGTCTACAGCAACTAGCTCTGCCGCCACGAATTGACCTCATAATATGAGGTCAACATATCATGTTGATAGGATTGAAACAGTGTAGGCATTTGTAAGGAGGTCATTCACTTTTCGATTTACAAGCAACCGGCAAGTACTAGCAGCTTTTCAGGGGACGAGAAGCGGCATCTACAGCAAGAAAAGAATCAGACACAGCATGTTCAGGCTGTTGCCGACGCTGTCGGTGACCTAATCGAAGCCGTGGCTAGCATAAAGCTTGCTATCAACCACGATACCCGTGATGTATCACCTACACGTTCTGTCAACATCGTGCACTGCGAAGGCAGAGTATTCAGGGATCTACTGGTGCCGCACATGGTCAAGCTACAAGCTATCTTTGGCATAGCTTCAACCAAAGAAATCTGGAACCAGCTCAAGCGAATCGTACACCATCACCACAACAAAACAACGACTTTAGACACCAGATCGAGAACCAGGAAGATTTGATCTAGAGAATGCCTGGAAAAAAGTTGCGGTCTTAGGCAAGTTTGACTAGCTGTCCAAGTTTGCTATCGGACTAACCAGCATTGCACTGGGTACACACACGGTTGAAGGAAAATTCAGCACACTGAAACACTCGAAGGGTCGATGGAGGCTGAACTGCAATCTCGTCGAGTTGATGAAACTGGGGACGAGGTTGCACATATCCAAGCGCTTGATGCTGCTGAGGAACACACGAGCAGCAAACGCACCATTCCGTCGTCGTAGGAGCTCTGAAGACAGCTTTAGCTTAGCTCGTGTACCCATCTCAACAGTCGATCTATACTAAACTTAAGTCAAATCAGACTACCACTTTGAAGGTTTCCAAAAGTGCCTCAAACAAGTCAAAGTGGCAGGTTTTTGAAGATGCCACCTTTGGACATTCCTGGTGATCAATCAACGACGTTCGCAGATTTTCACTCATTCAATCCAAGATGCAAGACAGAAAACATAACTTAAGTCTGGCCCTCAGATGGGGCGGCCGATAGTATTTGATTTTTTTTCAGTTCGTGTAACTACTGCTATAGCAAACAGCAATGCAGTCACTTTGCTTTCTGACATCAACTACCTACTCTATACTCTTCCACTCCAACTTTTATTTATGACATTCTTTTCGATTGTCAAGTGCGAAGTAGTTAAAGCGACTTTAACTCTGATACAATTTTTGACGAAGTTATGCACACTAAAGTCGCTTTGGAGGATAAAGTCGCCTAGAATTTCTTCATGATTTTCTTACCCGTTTACACCGGTTTTTAGGTTTGAATCGGTGGTTGGGCGTGACACCCGCAGACACCAAGAGACTTGCCTCGATGAATGATCGTGGTAGCAACTTAGCAAGTTCGGCAGCCGCACGTTTGTAGGAATACTAATGAATATGGTGATGCAAACTGCAGGGGGCGGAAGAAGGTCGAGCGACGCTGGGGAGGCGAAGGGCGGCGAACCAACAGACGAAACAGCTGCGTGTGAGTTCTTTCCAGGCCTGAATTGGTATTTAAAGTCGCATTATCACATACCGTGTGCTATTGCTTTTGGTATGTACGTAGTACGCGTTGGCATTGGAGACGGAGCTAATGCCAGGAAAGAAGACATGGTGAAGCTTGCGGGATCTAAGAAAGTAGCAGGTGCGTAAATGCGTATTGGGTTTCAAATACTGTAGCATTGCCACAATTTATGTCGTGTGGTCTCAAAAAATAGGTACTGCCTTTCGTGTAAATCCTAATGCGAGCTCTACATCGATGGCACGAAAGCATAAGGTTGGTGGATTCCGGGGAACTAAGAAAGTTAAAGACCCTTCTCGTTTGAAACGAGTCGGTGCTTCAGCAAAGCAACGAGATAATGCTCAGTTACATGCATGAAAACTGTGCGTTTGATTGAACACGTTATTGATTGTATTGAAAAAATGTTGTAGCGGCGTTTCTCGAGCTGAAGGCTATGGGTCGATCAAATAAAGCAGAACAAGGAAAGTTGCTGTTTTAATTTTCATTTTTCTTCGTTAAAAGTAACTTGATGTTGTTAAGTACAGGCGAAGCTAAAAAAAACGCAAACCTTCCGTCGACGAGAGCCCTGCTGTGGCACTGAAACGTTTGAAGTCTTCATTGGAGAATGCAGCTGATGAAGCAAATGAACGCGGAGAACCCTGCCCTGATCAGCTGATGAATTTACAAGAAAAGCTCCCCCGCGAGCGGGAGACTAAGACGGATACTGAGCGTTCTTAATCGAAGCGGCTCATCACGAGGTTATCACTAAGA
Source organism: Phytophthora cactorum (assembly GCA_016864655.1). Lineage (NCBI taxonomy): Eukaryota > Oomycota > Peronosporomycetes > Peronosporales > Peronosporaceae > Phytophthora > Phytophthora cactorum. Next base: position 176,407 of record NHQK01000011.1, read on the forward strand.
GTCCCGCCGGTGCCTCGTCTTGCCTACAAATCGTGGAAGGCTATCGAAGAAGCTCTTGCAGACTACGAAAAGGCTACCAATACTCACTATCGTGTTCGGTCGAGTGGGTCTGTTCGGGAGTACAATGAGTACGTTATGTTTTCTAGATTTTTTTAATTCTTGTATTTCTTACGTCAATTATTAAAATGGGTTTGTAGAACATACTCTGACCAACTCCCGATGGGGCTAGAGCTTAGTTTCAAAACGTTTCGCTGTGTTAACAGCGTGTACCAAGAATCTAGAGCGAAGGGGGATTGAGCAACAACACAGGTTATACTGGCTGAAAGGCAAAATTTACAACCCGATTTGTGAACATTGCGTCGAGCGAGGAGGAGGTACCGAATTGGCGTATTATTTTCGAGAGTGAGTATCGCACTCATAACCACCTTAACTGTGGTGCTACACACACGCGTGAAAGATATTCCCGTGGATGGAGTACGGCCTCATTGCTGGCTGATGCTAAGGCCAGCACTAAAGACATTGGGGTGTTTTTGAGCAGGCAATTAGGTACGCTCACTTCTACGCGTCGCTAAAAACTGGAAATACTAATGTTTTGTTTGATTTATATACGTGTGTAGGTCGGAAATTCACCCCACAGCAGACGAAAAACTTACTCAAGCGAATCGGTAACAACAAGTTGAGTCAAGACCGACTCAAGATGTTTCTTTACGCACTCGCACAGGTGGAAGGTAACGAAGTCATGCTGATGCAAGACCAGTTTGACGTTACGTGTGGAATCGTTATTCAAACGCCAGCCCAAAACCTGTGCTTTGAGCACTGGGGGCAGACCCTGGCCATGGATTGGACACACTCAACGAACAATCTGGGTTTTCACTTAGGTAACTTATCTACCAACCTGTTCAATTATATGATGTTTTACACTAACGCAAATATGTTCTTCTCTTTCTGTCCAGGTTCTCTTGTGGCTACAGGGTCTTCTGGTTGCGGTATACCAGTATTTGACTTCATGGCTGTGAACGAAAAAGCCAAAACACTGAAGGTCATCTTCGAGTAACAATCCGGGTTGGCAACAAGTGAGATCGTTTGTCATAGACAAACACTTTGTGGAGTGGAGAATGCTAGAGAAATGCTTCCCCTCCTCTACTGTTCTCCTCTGCCAGTTCCACGCCATCGTGTTTTGGTAAAAAAAAAAAAAAAAAAAAAACTACTCGGCAAGCGCCGTTTTCGACTCAGTCCTTCGGAGAAAGATCAAGTGCAGAGGTATTTTGCCGACATGCTCTACAGGTAAATAAGCTTTGATTTTATGTTTTAGTCTATAGACTCTAATTGCTGTGGGTGTAGTTCTACTGCTGCTCGTTTTGAAGATGTGTATTCAGATTTTGCTGAGTTCTGCAGTTCCAGTAACAGGACGGATGTTAAAAAATATTTTGACAAGAACTGGAAAACTTGTTTGCCGATGTGGTCAAACTTCGAGCGAAGTAAGTGTTTCAGCGCTGGAAATACTACTACCAATCGCATTGAATCGAACTGGATGCAGTTGAAGATGGTGTTGGGGAAAAGAACAAGTATTGACAAGACTGTTGCTGGTCTCCTCCAGCATCAATCTCACGTTATCGATCAAATATCCTACGGGTTTCAGTGCAGTGTTTGGAGTTCACGCTCACCTGGATCTGTACCCGCGATGCTTCGCAGAATATCCGGTGCTATGAGCAATTATGTACTGACCAAAGTGCGTCGGAGGTGGGATCTCTTTATTGTCCACGGCCCCAAGATGACATTGGAGCGCATACCAAGCTCATGTGAGTAGGAGGTACACAGCAACGGACGTCGAGTTATTTGTAATGATGACCAGTGGTCATGTTCCTGTTGGTTTTATACCAGCTACCACCTTCCGTGCGAACATCTAATGGTTGTGGCACAGGAAGGGAGAGGTTTTAGTGAGCTGCCGGAGAGAGCTTTACACAAACGGTGGAATATGGTACTTGCTGCAGCGCTACACTCTGAACTGGACAAGAGCGCATCGGCAACAGAGGAGGTTGTGGATATTCTCAAGCTCAGCAGTAATTACGAAACTAAGCTGACAGCGAGCGGTGATACGGCTACGTTATCGAGTGAGAAGGCAGTATTGACCGAATGTGGGACGAAGGCAAAAAGTGATGTACACTTATCTAATGAGCCCCTGAGCACACGAAATCAGCCTGACACATGTGAAGAGATGGACTCACTGAGAAGAACTGTAGCAGTTGTCAGGCTGCATCGCGAACAGCGCGACGCTTTACCAATCCTATCATCTCGTGAGTAGTACAACTACGCGGCATCCTGCTTTCAGCCAGTTATTTCGTACTTGGAAAATTTGGGAAGCGCCAGGTTTTATCCAGCCCTCGAATTTTGGGGAAAACTTGTGAAGCTGGGACTCAATGGAGATACAGAAACAAGAACGGACTCTTACAGAAACCCTGACGAGGACAACGACACAGTCAGCATGATTGATCCTGCGGATCTCTCAGCCATGCTCCAGGACGTGACCACATGGACTGCCCCAAGCGAAATTTCGGGTGCTGATGATTTTGATCCAAGTAGTTTGATGGAAAACGTATTTGGAATACCTTCGCGTTGCTCATCGCCTACTACGAGTCCAAAGTATACCAAATCGGCTAGCATCGCGGATTTAACATCGGATTCTCCTGTATCGCTGCCTCCTCCGTGTGATAAGACCAACAGTACCGCAACAGAGAGCACAAGGCTATCGGACCCATCATTACCTTCTATGGAACCGAGCAAAGAGGCTTTGGGCTGTAGTGGAGTGGATGTAATGAACCTTCCGGCCCCAGTCGTCCGGGGAAAGCATAACAGGAAAAGGTTTTGTATTGGGCAAGCAAGGCGTCCAATAAAGACATGTGGAAAGGTCAACCGAATTGAAGGAGTGTACTACTGACGTTATGGAACTTGTGCATTGGGCACAGTATACGACCTCGCTATAAAAAGTGGGTGATATACTTGTTCGTTATCCTGTGGAAATGAACGAGCCGTCTCTCAGAGGACGAGCTCCTACAGTTGAGCTGCGCCGTACAACAGTCACCTTGAAATGCAGCCATCCATTTGTCATTCCCGAGGATCTTGTGAAGTCGCTTACAGCAGCTCTTCAAACCAAGAACTTGGAGGTACAGCTTAATACGGGGAGCAAAGTTTGCGCTTCGAGTTCAACGGTTTTGGATGTGGATGCAAGCCCAGAGGCGACGAAGGATCTGGTTGTGAAATTTAAATCGGCGGGACCCATGTTTTCAAGGTACGTCTGCACATGTACCAAAGTGTACGATGTACTTATTCAAACTGCTAATACGTTTATCTTTCAGCTCGCGTGTCGACGCCATGATGAATTTTTACCAGCTCAAGAAAAACACTGTGAATTGGAAAAGTGACGTATCTTGGTTGAAGGACGACTGGTCAGCGAGTTGTGGAGTGAATATTGAGTCATTCGCCGCAGAAGTTGGAGCTCGTGGAATGTCAGGGGAACAGAAAAGGCAATTGCATTGTCGCCTTGCACATGACTTTGTGGAACAATATAACACCGCATGCCTGCAGTCACATTACTCAATGCCTTCCACGAGGATTACAACTTATTTTTGGGAGATTGTGGGATATCTGGCGGGGAACAAGTGGATGAATGATTCTACGGTGAACTATGCAATTCAAGCTATTACTGGACCCAGGACTGATGTTCGAGTTTTATCTTCTCATGTTTTGAGAAGTGGATTCCCCAAGCGCAAACAGACCCAGAAACTATCCGAGGTGACCAGTGTGATTTTACCTGTCAATCACAAGAACATCCATTGGACACTCATCATTGTTACCGTCAATTACACCAGGGCTAGAATGATCGGGGTTCACTTCTACGATCCCCTTGCCGGCAGACCGTACAAAATGGGATTGGAGTGCATTTGGAGGGACAAGTTTTGGTCGTTCATTCATCGTTGGCACAAGGAGACAGTGGGCGGGCATGATATATCCTATTGTTGATACCCACTGGATTAACAGACCTAACCAGCCTGACAGTTGCAGCTGTGGCGTCATGATCACCGCTACAGCGTATTCATACAAGGACATGGACAATTTGAATTGCAAGAAGTTACCAAGGACGTAGTCAAGGTAATGCGTTTACGAATTCTTTGGGTGATTTTGTGCGGTTCAATAGCCCACAGCGCTGGTGACGACGGTAAAGCTCAGGCGGCAATTACTAATTTGAAGCTAACGGCTACCTTTTTGAAAACCGAAAAAGACTAATAAAAACGAGAGTAGTGCTACCCCCGCGGATTGTTAAATCATACGATAGATGTGCTCAATTACAATAGCGTTTTGAGTATGAGAAGAATCTACAACTTTGTTTTTATATCGTCGTCCTACTACCTGTTTCTAACTTTACGACCATACTCTACTGAAGTCAAGTGCCTCTAGCGACTTTAACTTTGTCGAGCGACCATAGCTGATTGCAACGGCGACTTTAATGTGCCTATTTTGTCTTCAATATTTAATCTTTCGTTATTGAAATATGTGTGGACATAATTACCGGAATTTACCGGTATCACAAGTTTAAAGTCGGAATAGATTTAAAGTCGCCCTAAAAAACAAAAATGTCTCAAGTTTAAAGTCGCTATAACGGGATTCTGTCAAGGAATCAAGTGTGTAGGGCAAGTCCGATGGCATCGATGACCGGTTCTCGAAGCCCGCAAACCGTTGTGTGAACACTGCCGGGAGACTGGGAAGCCTGCCAATACTTGTTTTTTAATAAAGGGAATGGCAGGCTTCGCCGAGTCTACCGGGCGAATGCTTTTTAACTAACAGTAAAGCATTTGCCTCGTTGAGTCTGGCGACGAGTCATAATATACACCCTCGTCGCTTGGTTAGAAATGGCCGATTTTTCTGAGGCGAGGACCGTGTATACGGCTGCGTCCCGGCCCAGCCATGGGGGGGGGGGTCTGGTGTTGTCTTACTGCGAGTCGCAGTTTTCGACGTCTCTCATTCAAGAAACACAACTTAAGATATTGAAGATAACAGGAAAGGGCACGCTTTGCTTGAGCTTTGTCACTATACCCGACTATCCATAACCCGGCCCGATGAAACATTTGTTAGTACGTGTGTTCTATGTGTGTCGGTATCAAAGGTAGTGTCACCATTCCAAAAGCAGTGCCTAGTACACGTTACGTTTGTGTAGCCATACACGTGTTGACATTTTCCCTTTTTATTTTGCACTTCAGTAGAAAATGAAGTATTAGACACGACTGAACCACCCAATCACACGACAAGATAATCATAAGCTTTGCAAGATGACACACAAAGATGGGATCACCATATGTTTAGGACAACATTTTGCTAAATTTATCTAAAAGTAGTACAAATATTACAGAATTGCGATTTTTATTTCCTTCTATTTAGGATTATACTTAGCTAAATCGGACATCATATACGAGCGTGGGTTGTACAAACTTGGAGAGTCCTGCAGCAGTATATAAGAAACAACGTTGTTAATTACAGTACTATCTTTTAAAGTCCGATAAATCGGATCAGTTTTGTAACAAAACAACTTTTGTTTTCTGCAAAATAAATCGGGTCTGCGATTAAAAAAATATATGAAAACAACAATTATTACTATTCATGCTTACGGTGTCGGCTATTCTATTAACAGCGGCAATAGCAAGCTCGTACCGGCAATCACTTCGCGATTCACTCTCTGAGACACAAATAGGCGTTACACTATGAAGCTGTGCCACCTCCTGGTGGTGGCGGTCACTTTCCTTGCAAGCTGCGTTGCTACCTCGACGTCCGATCTCTTCCAGCCTCCAAATAACGCAGTTGCTGCCCGGACAAAGGCAACACAGACCTGAGGGGCTTGAAACCCAAGCCAATGAATGACACCGACGACGAAACCGGAGAAGTGAGAGTGGGAGGCAACCTCAATAAGGTCGACGATGTGGTCGAAAAGGTTGCCAACAAACTAGCAGACGAAATGGAGGACGATATCCCCTCTTTGGTGAAGATATTCGAAAAATGGAAAAGGCTATCAGTGGAAGCGAAGTTCACTACGCCAGAAGGACTAATGCTGGCAAAGGCTTCTAACGACAGGTTTATGAAAATCTTCAAATTGTACGGATTGTTCAATTTTCTTGGGGAGGCAGCTTTCATCCAGAGACTCGAGGGTATCAAGGCAAACAAAATCAAGGCAGCAGCACAGAAGTAAAAGCAACTACTGAAGTCGCCAGGTGGGTATTTAATAGCGACGTTAGCTGTCAATCTCGGTGTGGAAGTTTTGCGTTCTTACGTTCCTAGGAAGCACAAATTGTAGCTTTGTAGATTGACAAACCGCAGGGCGAGTAGTCCCAAAGATCGGTGCAGCACGATGAATCCAACAACAAAGGCAACATTTTCCTCCAGTTCGCTGAGTTTCTTGAGTAACGCAGTCTCGAGATATCCGCAACTGCCATGTTCTAGTGAAGTGTTGCCGGAGCAATGGTCACGATATAGCAGCATTTTGCCAGTAAGTGTGATTCCTCACTGAGGCATCCTCAGTGTTACCAGTGGCTGTATCGAATCGCTCATCATCGCCGAAAATCACCAAATACAGTAGGTTCAGACGTTTTTTGTCTTGCTGCTCGCGAGAAACGAGAATCGCAGCAAATGCAAGTACTTAGTCTGAGCTGTGTCTCCCTTTCAGACTGTGAATAACCGACTGCCTGGAACGCTGTGCCGCTGATCAACTGGTCTTGTGCATTCCTTCAACTCTGGTAGAATTCAGGATCGGGTTCATTGAGACTCGAATGAATTGCACAATGGAGATGTCATCCTTTCGTAAATGCTCGTGCGAATTAATGCCTCAGCATTCTCATCAACTGAACGAGGAATTCTACTTCCACTAGGATCGAGCTCACCTCGAACTGCGGCTACTTGTCAGTGCTAAGATCAAGCAGAAAATTGGGTGCATCACGACACGGGGAAAATCAGAAGCCCCGACACTCGAAGTAGCCCAACGCGGTCCATGGTACATCACGTGATCCTCGCTACGTATAAAAATTTCGGGCGAAGGCTGCAATAGTGAGATCATCACCATGTTGTGTGGTATTTCCTGGCCACTCTATGAGTGTGCGGGATCTCCGCCTTTCTCGAAGCGACGAAATACCAGAAGACATTGTACGTCTGTGCAGCGCGTTCACGGTAGAAAGAAGCACGTCCTTCATCTGTGATCGGTAAAATACTATGGAACGAAATGACCCCCACAAAAGTACACCATGCCCATACTTGAGTGGATTCCCTGATACGACATGTAGTTATTCCCAGTATACGTGAAGTATCAATGATGATACCCAGCCTCGTGAAGACACAGAAGCGTGTCAAATTGCACGACGCTGCTCGCCAGTATAAATCGAAAAAGCGCTTGGTCAAGAACTTCATTTGAGTCATATTGGTCGACGCTCGCTTGTCACCACCATGATGCAGTGGTGGTACAGTTGGTGATGGCTGGAATAGTCTTTCACAATTGAAACATTTTTGCAAGGTCTGGAACTGCTCGCTCTCTTTGAAAAGCGCAACAAAGTCAGTTATATCACCACATTCGTTGCCCGTACGCCAGCGTTAATCACTTTCAGCACGTCGCCGGGGTTGTAGTAACTCTGTAGCTTCTTAACATTATCAATGGATTGATCAACTCTGAAGCATTTCTGCAAGATCACCGAAAAACACACTTTCACTTCCTCCTTTTAGCAGCAAAAGACTGTCAAACACTTGAAACACATCCGACGAAGGTTGAGGAATGGTACAAATAATCGTTCGTCCCGTATTCGCAACCTTCCGAACGCCACCCATGGTCAACTTGCGCGATCGAGCATCCAAGCTGGGCTGGGCTCCCCAATAGTATCTGCTCCGTTGACGCTCCACGAATGATTTGGTCAGCGATAGACTCCATATCGAGAAGGTCAAGACACTCATCGGGATGGAGTCTCTTTTCTTACTGTCAGGTACATCGGCTTCTTGGCGAAGGAATGCACTGAACGCCAGTGCTTCACAAAAAGTAGACGCCACCGAATGTATCTCCATCTGCTCGCAGTAACCCGTAGAGCGTCGAATAGCTAGATCAGTAGCTGGGAGGCCATGCAGCAGAAATTGTCTTTTTATCTTACTTTCTGTCTTCCGGCTAGCGATCACATCTATCACCAGCTCCAGACGACCATAACTGCAGTAATGGTTCCAGACAGAGCGAACCTGCTGACCCCTTTGAGTAAATCAATGGTCTCTTTCGAATTATGAGGATCAGGAACGGTATACCATAAATCCTTAAAGGCGATCGAGACTGGGATAAAGTTCTTCTCGCACTGTGGCACATCAATCACGCGGTGTTTTAACACGGTTATAACCATCGGTGAGGTTGCTTGCAGTTGTTTTGTCTTCATCGTTGAGAAGTACGTGCTCCGGTCCTTCAAATCTTCGGGATTCGAGGAAAAAAATACCGAAAGTGACATAAAGAACACACCATGAAGGCCAAATCCAGTAAATTTTCAGACGGGATCTCGAACAAACTTAACGAGTACTTGCCTATCGTCATACCGTATTTTTCACAGTAGTTCACATCTCATAGACCCAAGAACCAAAATGCGAATCACAGTACTGACTCACAGCCAGAGCAGGGGAAGACTATTTTAATACTTCGAAGTAGTATAAATAGTGCACTCAGTTCAGAGTGATGGTCGCTCTTCAACATGACATTAACTTTCATTTTCTCGTCTGCCAAATGCAGTATAAATATTTCTACCACGTCCTCGTCGCAGAACATGGCAATCGATGAGATCATCGCCGAGATCGCGTCCCTAGTATATCGGACTGCGCGAGGTCAAGTGTATGAAGTCTGCGAGATTGAGTGGAACGAATTCATGGAGAGCGAAGCGCCGGAGTCCAAGCGTGGTAAAATGGAGTGGATCGACGGGGAAATCGTGCTTGTGGAGCTGGGAACAACTGAGTACGGAATCTTCGTTGGCACGCTCGCTTCCTACTTTTTTTTGACAACGATGATGTTCGCACGTACCTGCTTTCACACGGCAAAGGTGTCGTTTTAGGTACTATAGACCTGATCTGGGCTACGGTCCGGCTCCCAAATCTACCGAGTGGGTGGCGCTGGTGCCAGTGGCAGACTCTCAAAGTAGAAGTTGGCCACTTACGTCAATGGGGTAATGACCGTGGCCAGCTCGATTGGAAAGCAAATGAATGGGCTACAATCCCAGGAGTCAACTACATTCTCTATGTGGCTGTGGAGGATCACATGGCAAGCGCAACCAACAAGCTGTATACGGTGGTACGTACGAACCAACGCCTGCCTGTTCAGAATCCAATCCCTATTGAAGCGCCTCAAACAGTGGTGAAGTTTGATTCCCGTCTACTTTTAGGCTTGACACCACGTGCCCAGTTGCCTACGCGACCTCCATTTCCTGTCCACGCGATTTTACAAAACACCCAGCAAGTATTCCTGTATTGATGTGTACAACATTGTTTCTGAGTATGTTTAAACCAAACGAATCCACTACTCCAGCGCGTTATTTTTTTTCGACTCTTGGCCAAATTAATCGCACTAGATGAGAGACATTGACGCTAACGTTACTACTTCGAAGTATAAAAATTCAACAGAAGAAATCGACGACTTTTGTTTCGCTTTTCTTCGCAAACCGTTCGGGCTACTTTTGTAGCGAGCTTTGGCAAACGCTAAGTAAGCCTTTCCTGTCTTTTCGCCAGGTACCTTCGAACCTGCTTGATCAGAGGAAGGTTTGCGAACTGTTTTGGGATCGTGAACCGAGAACTGGTACGGAAAAAGTACTGTAGGCAGTACGGTCAACGAAGAACTACCTTAAACATTGCAAAAACCTGAAATTTCCCAAATTAAAAAAGGATGCTATGTCGGACGTCACCGTTTGCATGGTCGATGCCTCAACACGGAAAAAAGACCCCATATTCGCACAAGTCATGGGAGCTGAATTCTCCGATTCGACTCGACTTCTAAGCTGTTTCTGCGAGCGACATCGCGAAATTGGGGTCATGTCATGTCCGTGTGTACTCTGTTCTTTAGGTACTGCGTACCTCAGAAGACTGTAAAAAGCAAGTCGAGTCTCTAGGTCGGAGAAGTTACATGTAGCAATTCGACATACATGTTGTTTCAAACGATGCATATTCTTTTCGTTCTAAGAGTTCCTCCCGTCACAACACTTCTACGTTTGTCTTCGTGTTCGCTTAAATCTGCATAAATGGTTGCAAAAGAAATTTGCCAAGCGAGACAAATCCAAGACGAACAAGGCAAATGCATTCGATATGTGAGTTGACTACCCAATGAATCTGAAAATGCAAGCACAAATAATCCTTGCTTGCTTACTGAATGCACAAGAACGCTGCCACCAGCACAGCGACTCCGTTCATGAAGATAGCACCGGGGATCACACTCGCAGTTGACGATGAAGCTGACGAAGAAGAAGACGCCGATGCCGAGGAAATTCCATCAGCAGTGGAAGCAGCAGTGGAAGCGGACGACGTTCCACTGGAGGTTGAAGCCGCCGTAGACTCGTCGCCAACATTCGTCGACGAAGCAGTAGAACCTGCGTTTGCAGCAGATGACACAGAGTTAGAGCCCGTAGTCGTCGGAGCTGTGGTTGCCACTGGCTCCGTAGTGGATGGCACGGTAGTAGTTGGCTCAGTGGTAGCAGGGGCTTCAGTCGACGTACCGGCAATAGATGACGGGGATGTCGTGCTAGGAGGCGAAGTGCTCGGAGATGTGGTGGCTGGTGCTGTCGTGGTGGCTGCGTTGCTGGGTGCTGTAGTTGAAGGCGAGGAAGTGGAAGGAGCAGCTGTTCCTCCAACACACGTCATGGCCAGCTTGTCTTTTGTCGCGCCGTTGTTGCATTTCTGTTCACCGGGACACACGTCCGATGAAACGTTCTCCACACACAGCATCCAGCAGGTAGTTCCGCTTTTTGTCGCGTCTTCACAGTCGCAATGTTGCTCACATAACTTAGCATCACTGGTCGCTCCATGGTTGCACGTGATCTGGCACGAATCCTGGAGATCCGACTCAGAAGATGTGCTCTTCAGAGTGCAGACTTTGAGCGAGCAACTGTTGTCCGACGCAGCCAAATGACGCTGCGGAGGACACGCAACAGCACCAAACGCCTGGTGGTCTTCGGCTTCTTGTTGTACCAGATATCTAGTAGTCTGGTTTGCGTACTGGCCGAAAGTGAGGCCGGTATTATCCATCACCTGGTGCGACTCGAGCAAAATCATTTTGCCAAACCACGAACGCACCAACTTTTTGCTTTGCCCATCCCCATCGACCAGACTGACGGTTCGTGGATATCGCATGCCATGCAACACCGAGTGAAGAGGAGGTGATGTTTTAATCCAATCGTCAATTCCCGAACCCAACATCAAAATTAGCTCATCCGGTTGCAACACGGGGCGAACAATTTCCCCTTTTGCCGTCTGGATGAACAAGCCCGCATCTTCACCTTGAGTGTTTTTGCGTTGCAATTCGCCAGTGCTTGACACCTCGAAATACTCAGGTGCACTCATGGCAATCATGAGTCCATTGTCAGTGTGCAACTCCAATGACATGTCGGCAATGTTGATTTCCGCATCTTTTTCCAGTCTTCGCATGTCCTGAGCAGCTTCGTAGGCGTGGAAATGGTCCAAGTGCACCGACTCTTCTAGTAGTTTCCGTGCCGTCATGGCCACAGCTCCTTGCTCGGCAACAATGTGGAACTTTTGAGTTGCATCGAGAGCTGTTCCCACATTGGCAACTGCCAATTCCACCGCCGAGCTGAAAGCGGCGTGGATTCCCACGTACTCAGGGCAAATTGCCAACAGTTCGGCACTTTGGTCCAAAGTTTCCGTCAGCTGACGACCGGATTCGAGACTCACGGTGAAACGGTTGGTGCCGTCTCTCAGTTGCCGATGCAGGAGAAACTCGGCACCTTTTTTCTGGGCTTGCACGGCACAAGTTGCCGCAGTGCGGAGGTATTCGTGTCGCAGAGCGGCGAAATTGGGTACATTTTGCAACGCGATGATGCCATTTTCCTGAAGTTTGGCGAGCAGCTCAAAGTTGTGCGCATTGTTCGTGGCGCTTGAGAGTTGTGTGAAATCCACGGGAGGCACACGGAAATCGCGCGGCTGAAGGGCCGAAGTCAGCGGCGATAGCAGCAGGAGGACCAGGCAGCGCAGCATAGCGAGGAAGAGGCTCTGGTTATGGGGGACGTCGGCGAAGACGTGGGGCGGAGACGGCGAATTCGCAACTGACTCTGCCTTGGGTAACGTTTTCACTGATTAACGGTATGTTGGTTTTTGTAAAGACGGCATTTTCGTAGAAACAGATGGTTGGCTATGGAATCAGGTGGCACACTGATTCGCGGGCAAGTTGAAGGCGCGATCAGCTCAAAACGTGGGTATCCAGAGCTTTTTATCAGACGACGGACGGATGACAACTTTTTCATTCGCACTAATGGACACTTGGATGGCGTTCGGAACTTGTAGTCAAGAAACTAGAACGTCAACGTCAGGATTCTAATGTGCAGCCATGTTGCCAAAAAAATGTACTTCTACTTCAGTAGAGGTAACAGCACCCAAACGCTTGCGAATTTATTAGCCAGGTGGTCCTTTACTGCACGATGACAAAGCTACTTGGATCTCGCTCCCATCCACCAGAAGATTAGCTGTCCAGCGCCATGCCATCGGATATATCTTGTTTGTTTCGCTGCGCTTGGCCGATTTCTTGGATAGGGTAATGTAGCCTAGATGCAGAGCTCCAGGTAGGTGCGGTTGTACGAATTCACGCCATCGTCGTCCAGCACCGGGTAGGCGGGCGTCAGGCCGTCCTGGGCATACATGTACAGAGAGTTGTAGATCTTCCAGTACACCTCGCGCACGCGGCGTGCCGGGTGGAACAGGCCCTGTAGAACGTACTGAAGGATCACGTGCGGACCCAGCGCCACCCGACAGCCTTCCACGGCCTCAAACACGGCGTTGATCACATGCGGAGACGTTTCGAAAATGTTCGGCCACACGAAGTTGAGCAGGTGCACCAGCGCATCCTCGCAGCCCAAGCCAGCAACGCCCAGCGCCAAATGCTTCACCGTTGTGCATGCCGTCTGACGATGCACCAAGTCACGGTCCATCAGCGCGTCCTGCAGAAGCGGAGCCACCGCGTAGATGTAGTCCTTGCCCATTTCACCAATGTACTCGAACATGAACGAGAACGCCTTGAGAACACCGTTCTGCACATTCAGCTCTGGCACGCGGTACTCGTTCATTAGAGCTGGAACCACCGTAAACGGTGAACACGTCTCCGCCACAATGGCAATGGCTACAGTTGTACACACACGATTCTGTCGTTCTTGGACCTTCAGGTTGTTCAGCAATGTGTGCAGCACGTCCTGAGGGCCAATAGCCTTGGCAATGTAGCCGAATGTGTTGACAGCAGCACGACGAATGCCTTTCTTGTGGGCCTTCAGCATATCCAGCAGTTCGAAACAGATACGCATCCACTCTCGAGCTGATACCAAGTCCGCACCGCGATCGGCAATACGCCCAACAAGGTCGATACAATTCTCTTGGACTTTTTCATGACGGTTTTTCAGGATTGGAGTGAGTCGTGGCAGTAAATCCTTGATCGGCGGGGTCATTTTGCTCATGCCGATCACATTGACGATGGCTTTTAGAGCTCCCAGAATGCTACCCAGCACTTCAGGGTACTCTTCTCCAAGATATTCGTACAGAACGACGCCCATGTGTCCCATCAGTGGTTCCTGGTCGCACGTCTTCATGACCACAGCAATTCGGTTGATCAGATCAGCAGCCTGCATGCGAACCTTAGCCGGCTTGTTGTTCAGTCGCCACTTGATGGTACCACAAATCTGCGGCAAGTAGTTCTTTGCGCGGATTCCCAGAGCGTTCACAACAATGCCAAATCCATTGAGCATCACAAACGTATCATCGGACGTTTGCTCCTGGAATGCATACAGAATGCCATCAATGAGCTTTTCTTCCAGATCAGTTCCGACATCCGTCGCACCCAAATTCGAGATAATTTTCTGGATCGCTTCCATGACCATGCGACGATACGGCTCACTCTCGTCCTTGAGGTCATCCACCACCCTCGAGATAATCTCACTTGCACCAACGTTGTTCGCAAGTTCCACCGTAGTCTCCACAAGCTGACGGTAGTTGCGTCGGTCCAGCGCCATGCGTCGAACCCAGAAGTGCCGGAAAAACTCCGGCAATATCTTCTCCTTGACGTAGGATGCTTTAACGCCATCAGTAGAGACACACTGCTTGACCACCTTCAACACAATCTTCTTCATCTCCTCATCAGGCGACTGGAATTCACGAATCAGGATCTCCATCACCTCGACCGTGTAGTAGTTGGCATACTGGGCGTCCATGAGAGGAATAATGAAGCCAATGGCCTTCAGAAACGCCGCCAAACCCTTGCCGTGGTGCTTTCTGGTACCACGCCACAATGGTCGCAGCACCGAATCAAAGGACTCAATGCCATACGGGTGCGCAGCCTCAGCAAGAGCAGCGAGAGCCAGAGCTGTGATAGTGCGAACCTTTTGATCGTCTTCAAGACCATGCTCGATGATCTCCACGAGATGCTTGAGATGCGGCAACACAGCGCAACCCATAAGAATTGCGACCTGCTGCACGATCTTAATACCGGTGTGTCGAGCTTGCCAGGACTTTCGCGACTGACACACAGCCTTCAAGAAAGGCAGCAAGGCCGGAATTCCCAGTGCAGATGCCACTACTGCAAAGGCACGTGCCGTTGTGTTACGGACGTACTCGTCGTCAATATCGATATCCGGACGCATCGTCGAGATCATCGTCGCCAGTCCAGCAGCCTTAGCAAGATTCGAGATGATCTCGCGACCTTCCACGCGAGCGTAGTAGTCTTCGTCAATCAGCAGAGGCTCAATCACAACCAAGATCTTGTGTACGTAAGGACGAACAAGGTCATCAAGTTTGTACAGCACACGGTCAATCACTTTGACCAACAAGTGACGCTCCTGGTCCTCGAGCGTGGGGGCCATGAGCAACGGCAAGATCTGGTTGAACAAAGCTCCTGCACCGAACTCGCGCGCCTTATCTGTCAGCTGACGCAGTGCCGTCTTTCTTTGCGGCGGGGTACCGTTCTTGATCTTTAACAGCAACCGCATGATCTTGCGCTCCTTGGCAGCCTCGGGGTCCAAGTTTTCTTCATCTACCTCATCCATCAACTTACCAAAGTACTGATAGTCCTCTGGCTTAATAAACGGCATCGTACCATCACCACCCGACGGTGTACCGACAGGCACACCGTAATCCTCACGCGCGGGAGTGGCCTGCATCGCGAAGCCCGGAGTCTGTCCCATCGGCGTCGGAGTGGCAAGCAGCTTCCGTGACGGCGTTCGGATCGGAACATACGAAGAAGGTGGGTCAAGAATCTTGTATCCTGTAGCGGGGAACAGCGCGTCCAGCTCCTCGTCCGTCATGGGGCGGTTGCGTTCCTCGATCTCTCGTTCCCAACGCAGACGCTGCGCCAGCTCCGGTGTCAACGCTCCACTCATGATATCTGCCGCCATGGATCCTCCCGGTGTCATTTGCACACTCTTTCCAGGCGTGGCCATGTCATTTGGACCCGACACGGGGGTCTCATCCCACCGCGAGCGCTTCCCTGTCCCTGCGGGAGTCACACCGCCCAAATTCACGGGAGTGGCGTCCCATTTGGACGCTCCACTGCTTGCCACCGGTGTTTCATCCCAGCG
This sequence comes from Phytophthora cactorum, assembly GCA_016864655.1. NCBI lineage: Eukaryota > Oomycota > Peronosporomycetes > Peronosporales > Peronosporaceae > Phytophthora > Phytophthora cactorum. The sequence continues at coordinate 192,219 of NHQK01000011.1, forward strand.
GTTCTTCCTTCCAGGTGTAGCGCCCACCACAGACCCGGAGACGGGCGTGGCATCCCATCTCGACGACGTTCGTGTGGGTGTAGCAGCCACGGAACTCGCCGAGCTCTCGGACGCCGTGTCCCACTCGGATTGGCTCTCTCCATCTGTCTTCTCTGGGGCTTCCTGGTCCCAGCGCATCCTCTTACGCCGCCTCTTGGGGGTGGCGTCCATGTCTTGAGGCTCTTGGCCCTGCTGCTTCTGCAGCTGCTCCTGCTCTTCGCGTTTCTGCTGTATCTTTCGCACCACCTCGGCGCGCTCCTGATCCAGTTGCTGCGTCTGCATGATCTCCTTATAGCTGCGCGCCGGCGTCTTGTCCCCGAAGGCGTCACCTCGCTCGGGAGACAACATGCGCTCAAAGCGCCGCTTGCGGTACGCATTCTCGCGGTCCACGATGCGCGTGTTCACAAGTCCCGAGCCGTTGGCCTCGCGTGCCTCTGCGAACGGGTCGTAGTTGTCGTCGATGAGCCCGTCGTTGGGCTGCGCCTTCTTGGCATGAGAGTGATGGTCTTCCGCACGCTGTTCCTGCCCATCCTCGTCTCCCTCCTCTGTGATCGTCGCGCTGTAGCCGGCGAAGCGGTCCTTGCTGGAGCCGTAGATGTCCTGGTCGAACTGCCCCGTAGAGGACAGACCCACGCCCACCTTCTCGTCCTTCTCCGCCATAGCCCTGCGCGTGCTGCTTAAACCTTGGAGATCACTGTGGTTGGTAAAGCCCAATATAACCTTGGAGAAAAAACCTTGATTTGGTGTAGTATACACGGAATGGTGTGGTACACATGCTGTTGAAGTTGCTATTGCTTCTTCTTCTGTCCTCTTCGCAGCAAAGATCTTCTACATGTACTGTACTGAGCGTGCAATGCTGGTGGTTTATCTGTCTCTTTGAGGTTATATCGTTATATGTTGGGCATCATGAACTAAGCGCATGAATACATGTACCTTATACGCTGCAAAAGCTTGCGGCCTGCACCAACCGCCAGACGATTTCCTCTCGCTCTTCTACTGTATCGCTAGTTGCTGTTCGTTCCGCCATCGCCATGGCGCAGCAGCATTAAATCCACTGAGCCTTGTGCGAGCTTGAACCAGAATCTACGTCTGTGGTCGTCATAGCGCATTGTCGTTGCTTCATGTAAAATAAGAGAGCGAGCTGTCGTAGTTAATCGAGAACTCGTCCAGCAAGTGGAGGTACGACGCATACATGCGCATCCACTCTCCAGCAATTCTGTCCTGCACGTCCGCATTGAACAGCGCGAGAAATACGCGCACGTCTTCCTCGCTCATATTGTTGCGCATCCAACCAAGCAGGTGGGCCACGATCACGCCACACTCGTCGTCACTGGTAAGCTGGTTGAATAGCGTGCTTAGCGCTTCATACTCCTCCTTCTCCGTCAACGTCTGCGTAATCAGGTGCTTCACAGCCGTCACCTCACTGCGCAGAAGCTTCTCCAGCTCGTCAAACATGTGCAAAACGGCTTCGCTCAAGTCGCGACGCTCGTGCACTTTTTCCAGTGCCACCACCATTGCCTCATCGTACGCGTCGTAGAGCGTGGTAACTTTGTGCCCCACACCGGCAATAAGCGTACGTTCCTCCAGCAGATATTCTTTGAGTGTAACCACGTGACGCACGTGGTTGTCAAAGCGCTGTAGCCACTTGGCAAGTGCAATTATCCCTTGAGGGGACGCGCTGAGAAGCTCCTCCTTGGCAATGAACGAGCGGACGCGATTCATGTCCTGCATGATGGGCTGGTCCAGCAGTCGAAAGCCCACCTCCGACCAGTCGGCCTTCAGTACCTCCTGTCCCCAGGGCACCGGCAGCTCGGGTGCGTCGTCCTCATTGTTGCTGCTTATATGCTCCTTCGACCCGCTAAGAAGGCGCAACACCGAGCGCACGAACGTGGACGAGCGCTTACGGCGCTGGTGGCCGTCGTGGGTCTGCACGACATGGCGCTGCTTCTCCAGCCACGTGAGCGTCTCCTGCAGACCTTTCTTCTTGGTTGTTACGGGCTCCGCGCTCTCGGCGTGGGCACGTTCCGCCTCGACCTTTGTCTGCACCACGGAACGTTCCTGTTCTTGCCCCGGGATCTCCAGAGGGAACAGTGGCTTGTGCGTAACGGGCTCCTGATGCGGCGGCGCCATCGTGTCTGCCATAACTCAGCTTCTCTTCTCTCGGCAAAATGAGAAAGTGTGGGGTTTTGTATTGAAGTTTGGTTGAGGGCGTGTGATCTTTGTCACATTTCCGGATAACAGTAAAGGAACTTGCGCTGAGTAAAGGATTCTGCATGGAATCCGGATTCCAATACGTATAGCTGTCCACTGCGCTTCTCTAGAAGACGCGTCACCATTCTCTTAAGAGAATCTCTAAGGCGAAGGAGTTTAGAAGACCGACATCGAATGGTGCATTCGCGCTCTGCAAGCGCGTAATTGACAGCCCGTTGTTTAACATCGTCGCACCAGTAGCTCCGCGTACCACCGATACAAATGCAAGGGGCATCCAAATTGGATTCAACCTTGACGCGAGATGAATGTTGTATTTCATCGAGCCCACCATGTAGGTGACATACATGTGCATCTATGTGGCACGTTGACTATCGATCTATCTTCTTCCTGCTGGATTCACGATGATACTGCTTGTCTGAGAGGCAAGGTGCCACTATACACCTTGTCGATCTATGAAAAAAATTGTATTATCACCGAACACGTCTGGCGCTTTATCTAGCCTAGTCGAAGCACGAGGATTTCCTGATCGGATCGATCCAAGACCGAGCGTACGAGGCGCGGGAGTAAACCATCGGTAAACTCTTTCCGCGGCCGCACACCTCACCGTCGCGCCAATTGCGCCAACTGACCACGCCAACCACCACGTCGTCCGCATCGTCATCTGAATACTCAATGAAGGCCGGGCCGCCCGAGTCGCCGTCGCAATAGCCCTTGCTGATCTGGCCGCCCACGCAGATCATGGAGTCGTCCACTGTGATCTTGCCCGTCTCTGCGCACTGTTCGTTGGTGATAAGCGTCGATTCCACCCGCTGCAGCTCGTGGCCAGCTAGCGCTGTTGTACCCTCCGACAGACGCCCAGTTCCCACGGTAGTCACTGTCGCGCCGTCCTTGAAATCCGAGTCATCGGCCTTGGCCAACTTCGCAGGAGTGATCGAAGACGGGACTTCCAGCTCCAAGATGGCAAAATCGTTGGAGAATTTTAGCGATTCGGTGAAGTTTGGGTGGTTCATCACCGACACGACCTTGATCTGCTCACCGTCCTGGGTGCCGTTGTTGTAATGCGAGCCAATCGAGACCCAGCGGATGTCGTACGTGATACAGTGCGAGGCCGTGAGCACGTGGATGGGGCCGATGAGGGTGCCGCCGCAGAAGTTCTTGCCGTCAGCCGTTTTGCGCATGCCAGCGTAGTAGGTCTTCCTGCCCTTGGGCACGGTGGTTCCACCGAGGATAAGCCTGCGCTCCACAGCATCAGTAGAGGCGTCGGCGGGGGAGGCGACAGCAAAAGTGGCGACCGCGGCAACGAAAGCTGAGACGAACTTCATCACCAAGCGGGCCGGACTTCGGTGGAGTTGAGTTTTAGCCTACGAAAATCAAAGTGATGCGATGTCTAGGCGCGGTCATGCCATGCAACGAGCACTGATGCTGTCCCGAGCAAGGAAAAGACGCTTGAGGAACCAGGTTTTTCATTGAGATGTGCTCTAGAATCTCATCTGGATGTTTGGTGAGCACAAACAGAATCAGATAAGTTTTTTTATAAGTTCGCACCAAATTGCATATTATGAACTCCAGTCAGTAAGTGGCCACCCGCACAGCAAAAATAAAAGTACAGCACAACACAAAGTGAACATTAATACCGGTATGTTACCTCTTCTCCTCTTGGCAACATCGGACCCTCAGCTGAACGTTCTCCTTCCGCTGATCTCCGAGGTCATCTCGCTTTCTTTGCCACCTTGATTTTTATTTTATAAGTTTCAATGGGCTTTACGAGAACCCAAGCCGACGTTATGGTGTTCACAGAGTGACCCTAGGAATCTGGCATATTGGATTGCAAGGCGAGGGCTCACCTGGCGAGCACAACATCGTTAAGCTTATCACTAAATAAAACTATGTATACTCTGAGTTTCGTACAAAGAGTGCTATATTTTTTTTTACAGAACTTGGCCAGAATTGTAACGGTTTGACATTTTAGGACATCAATAAAAAGTAGTTTCCGTATTACCACTATTTCGGGACAATCAGTTAATAATGGATTTAGTAAAGGACACCCAAAAAGTGCCCACCCTATATTTTCGCCAATATCGCACGAATAGGGCGCAGCTAACAGTACTAGCGAGTGGGAAGTTTGTTTTGTTCGCAACTGGTACGCGAAATTTTCGTTTTTGGCTGCTATAAAGTATCGGTAAGTCTGATCGAAGAATCACCACACAAATATCAGCTATGGGACACTGGAAGGTTTTCCTATGCTCTACCTGTACTACTGTTTATTAGACGATTTGTATGTATTAATACGAAAATGAAATGTAAATTGGGTCTTTAAAGTTACCCAGTGCCCGTTTTTGGTGCAAAGAGAGCTGAATTCAAATATTCGCGGCACTATAAACACGTTTTGGCCGTTTAAAACCGAAATCGCGTGACCGAAGCTACAATATGATGCCCAGAAATAGACTTAGGCTTTGTATTGAAAAACATATGTTCTATAATCGGTGTCCACGAAATTGTGTTTTGATGATAGACCGTATTTCCAACTCTACATTTATCCGTCTGTGGGAGAAGTACAGCTAAACAAACGGTCTCTACGTCTCAAATATGTTTGTCAAGCACACCTATAAAACTTATTTTTTCCCCTCAAAAAGTGTCCCGTAACTCTGGCAATACGGATATACTGTACTGTAGGACTGTACATGTACAGAAATGAGGAAGATGTAGGACCGCGAGATCTCGGTAGTATCACGCCGTGTCTACCGAGACCACAAGCCACTGGCTAGAGAGGTTGCTTTCAGAGGCAACTTGCTGAGCACTGCTGCCTCAGCAGAGCTGAGGGAGCAACACGTGCCGAAAAAGAATGCAGCTCGTTGGCTCTGTCTCGACTTGACATAGCCAACCAGCTCTTTGAAAACCGCTCGGTCCCTGGTGACCGACCAAGAAAATATTACCCACTTTAGAATGATTGACCCCGTTCTCTTCAACATCGCGGAAGGTTTGCTCAGATTTGGCAGATCCCATTTGGTGTCCGCAGGTCCAGACATTCGGAGCAACCGAACTTAGTGACTGCTATGTACATGTACTTCGAAGCAAGCTGTGCTGCAGCAGAAGCAGAAAACCCGCCATAAAGAGCTCCGCTTTGAGAAAACGAACCTAATGATTGTTGAGTCCATCCAGACCATTTGAGCTTTTGCCGATTTCTGGTCAACGCCTGCACTGTAGTGTGCCACTGTAGATCAAGATGAAACTCGCGTCTCTCGTTGCCGCGTTCACTTCCCTGGCGCCGAGCTTGGTCGGCGCTCAGATGTCGTCTTCCAGCCTTATCGACGACTTGATCACCGTCCCGACCACGGAAATTCAGGCTGGCAAGGGGTACATCGCTGGCGTTCGCTCCACCAAGGACGGTGCCAACTTCTGTACGGGTGCCCTCATCGGCCCTTCGCACGTTTTGACCGTGGCGAGCTGCATCCCGAACAACATTCGCTGGGTGTCACTCGGCTCCGACTCGTACACTGGCGCGGACAGCGGTGAGCAGATCAAGGTTGTGGCCTTCTTGGTGCACCCGAACAACACCGACTACCAGAACGACTTCCTGATACTCGAGCTGGAGCAGGAGTCAAGTTACAAACCTGTGGTCCTGGATCCGGCCAAGACGATCGTCAAGTCTGGTATGAAGGGTGGCCGTCTCGGCTGGAACGACACCACGGCTGAAGCTGTGCAGTCCCGTTACATGCACAGCGTGGAGGTGCAACTCGTGAGCAACGAGATCTGCTCGACGGAGCTGAAAATGGACGAGACCAATTTGTGCTCTCGTGGTGTCTCGGCCACCAAGTCGTGCATGGGAGACGATGGTGGGGCGGTCATCGTGAAGAAGAAGAACCACGAGGTCCTTGTGGGTCTGGTAAGCAACAACGAAGGCTGTGGCGAGGTCGGAGGTATGAGCGTCTATTCCCGAGTGTCTGCTGTGCGTCCATGGATCGACTCGATCATTAAGGGCATCTGCGTCGCCTAAAGATCCAAATCGGGTTGCCATATAATGAATCAAAATTGTTTCTTTTTTCATCCAAAAAGCATGTGCGGTTTGCCAAAGGAAAAGCTTACCGTACATGTATCAAGTGGCAATTTGCCGTTGCCACTGGCGAAAAGCTTACCGGTACATGTACAAGTATCAACGCTTGTGTGTCAAAGCAAGTCGAAGGTGATGATGACAGACCCGAGACAAGTGACTGTTGCCTGCTTGTAAGGATACACTTTGATCTGGGCCGCCACTTGTGCTCATTTTACACTTGCGTCCACTATGGTTCTCAAAAATAATCGATTTTGGTCATTTGTCAATTAGAAGTCGCAGAGGGCACAATGGAAACTGGGGATGATAGACCTGCGGGCATGATCCCGGACATCCTGCTGGACGGGGACCGCCTCAATATGCTGCTGGACATCGTGTGCGCTGACTACATCACGGCGTGCTACGCCAGCCGCGAGAACGGCAAGCGCGTGGTCTTTAAAGCTCTGGAGAAGCTCTACATCTCGGTACATGCTGGGGCTCCCATTATTGGCGCCGATACTCGCGTTCTACGGCCTGCACAGGACCCGCAGTTCCAGGAGCGAGCTCGCGCCTTCTACGAGGAGATGATGGCCGAGTTTCGTGCCCGCAAACGTGCTCTAGAAGCCGCTACAGAAGGCAACACGTCATCATCGGCCAGAGGCCTGGATGACAGCGTTGTTCGAGAGGTTATGAAGCCCAGACTATTACAAATAGTCGAGGAAATGTGTCGTGAACGTGATCGCCAATTGGGATTCGGTGGGGCATCTGCACCGTCAAGTTCTTCGACTTCTAGAGCTGCTACAGCTCCCGTTGATACAGGAACCGGAGAGACACAAGAAGAGGTGTTGCCACCTACAACCGGGGAGATCAGGATGGAAGGCTGGCTTCGCAAAAAGGGTCAACACGTCAATTTATGGAGAGAACGGTACTTTATGATCCGTTCGACGCCCAATGGCACACATTTCTTGTGCTACCTGAGGAAGAAAGGGGACAAGGAGCCACGTGGATGGTACGTACTGGGTCCTGGCACGACGGTGGATGAAGTGCGAGAGTCGCCCAGTAAGATCGAGACCAAGAAGCTCTTCACGTTCAGGATCCGCCACTTGAGTCACGCGACGAATGATGAGGTGGAGGAGAGTGCAGCTGGAGCGGAGTTGACGCCCGGGACGACCCCGTCAAGACTTGGAGCTGAGCTGCCGTATTCCCCGCTGGACTCGACGAGTGTCTCTCATGAGACGGAGTTTGACGCGAGACCGAGCGTCAAGCGCGCCACGTCGAGGAAGTTCCGGAGCCGAGCGGCAGCCGCGGCCGCAGCAGCCACAGCAGCAACCGCGGTGGTGTTGACAGGTGGTTTGGCTGGAGTTGGTATCGGTATGATGGGTATGAGCATGAGCGCAGCCGCTGCTGCTAGTGCTGGGGCTGCAGGTGCCATGATTGCTCAGAGTCGCAGTAAAGGACCCATCGCACTCGCTGCTGAGTCACTGGAGACTGCCGTGTGGTGGCGTAACAGCATTCTTGAGTGCATTGCTCAAGCTGAAGAACAGTGGAAGCGCTATCTGAACTGGTACATGGATCACGACCCCGACATGGAGGAAGCTAGCATCAACCCGTTGCTGGAAAGCAGGATGCCTGCTAATTTTTCGTCAGTCAGCGGGGGTGCTAGAGTACGAACCGTATCGCAGCAGTCCTTTGGAAAAGGTGGATCACTACCGCTTCATCCGGGGAATCGACAGCGGTCGGGGTCGTTTGGATCCATGCCGCGATCCATCGCCAAGAGCTTCCGTACGTCGGCTACGTTCTCACAAGAGACATCCTGGAAGCTTTACGAGTTTTCAAGTAAACTGCGTGTAGATACTGAGCGTCTGAGTCACCAGAACAGCCTCCGGACGTCTGCTCCTCCGCCAGCACTTCGCACGAGCCTCAAGGTGAACGCGTCGCCTCGTAAAGTGTTCGAGATGCTCATGAAGGTCAACAGTCCATTCTACACGTCCAACCATGTTATCCAGGAAGCGCGAGTACTGGAAGAGCATACAGAGGACCACAGCGACGTGGTCTACTGGAAGCTTTTCCCGACGTATCTGTGGCCAGTATCCGTGAGTGCTCGCGAGCTGTGTATGCTCCGCTACTGGCGAATGGAGCCGGATGGCTCCTACTTTATCTGCTTCCAGTCCACAACGCACACGGGTTGTCCTCGCAATACTGGAGCTGTGCGTGCCAACATCATGGGTGGAGGGTTTATCATCTCGCCGCGCGTACAAGAAGACAGCGACAACAACTTTGAGGAGTGCTGGGTGACGTTGACAATCCAGATGAATCCAAGCGGCTGGATTGACTCGAGACTAGCGCGCTCGTGGTATTATGTCCATGCCTACGGAGTCTTCTTCCTGGAAATGATCACAGCTATCACAGCGTCAGAAGGTCTGCAAACTCTCCGTCCAGTGACGGCGTCTTCAGACCGTCGACGAATGAGCGTGGGCGGTAAACCACCTGTCCCAAGCCAGCAAATTGTTACGGAGAAACAATTCCCAATGCTCGAAAGATATCGCACCGATCTCAGTGTGTTGCATGGCTTGCCCACTAAATTCTGGAGTGAACCGAGCGCTGACGGGTTTATGGTCCGTGGACCGCAATATTTAACCTCAAAGACTAAGGTACCGTCGGCGCGTCAAGCATGTCGACTAGTGAACGTGGAGCTGTACAAGTCCAACGAGGCGATCGAGCATATTGGAGTGTCTTCTTTCGTTGGAGATGGCTTCGATACCACCGAAACGGCAGTGGAAGACCGTCCGTTTATCTTCATTATCAACTTCATGCTACCAGGCCCACCGCACCACTCGCTCGTGCTGTACTTCACACCGGAAGATCCGTCCGAGATGAAGAAGAACTCGGTGTTCGCCGATCTTTGTCACGAGGTTCTACGTGGACCCAACGATGAGTTCCGTGCGCAGCGTATTAAGTTGATTCCTCGTGTGGTACAAGGTACGTGGCCAATTCGTGAGGGTGTGGGCACCACACCGGCCATTCTAGGCACCAAGATCTACCAGAAATACTACCAGGGCAAGAATTACTTGGAGGCCGACTACGACATCGGCAGCAGTACGGTAGCCACTGGGGTGTTGAACCTCTTGCTGGGCTACTCTCGTGACCTCATCATTGACTTGGCCTTCGTGATTGAGGCACAAAGCGTCATGGAATTGCCCGAACGCGTGCTGGGTACTGTGCGTCTGGGCTGCATCGACTTGCGCCATGCTGTGCCATTCACGAAAAAAATGGGCAAGGACAAGAAAAAGTAGAGAAATCGGCGTCCTGCAAACGTGTGCACCTTGCTGACCCGCCACCCTGGAGCGTAGTCGCCGATGACATTCAGAACCAGCGCCTCCTCCACGTCTCCACGTCGCTTTTCATGTTCGCCGTGCGTTCAGGGGCAGGATCACACTATGCTGAACTTTCTGGCGCACTCGGGTACGATGCGGGACCTACATCATGGGCCTCGTCGTGGCCGTCGCTGGCATTTCGTGGTCTTCAACTTGAGTTTGGCGCTCGTTCTGACGATCCCGCTAATAGGGGTAGTCAAAGTTGCGTTCAGATCGATTTTCAGATAGAAAAATGCCGCTCAAACACATTTTATTGGCTGAAAGTTTTCGGCTTTCCATCTGTTTTCAGATAGCGACACAGTAGCTTTTATCGTTTAGATGGCGATCTGAAAAAGAGTTGAAAAACCCGACCCTGTGATAGGCCAATAATCGCCGTCTGAAAGCAACTTTGACTACCCCTAATGTAACAGTCCGACTGCCCGGGAAGGTGCCATATAGTATTTACCAAGAATAATACAAAATACATTGCAAAACCTATTTAAACTCTCTAGGAGTTTTTTTTAGATATTTTATATCGTCATTTTAAAATTTAAAAATGTCGATATAAAATGCCAATTCAATACTTTTAAGGTTGCATCCGAAAGTAGCGAGGGCAGACAGTTGGAAAGGTACTTGGCTACTGCACAAGGTTTCTTCGGTCTGATTGAGACTCCTCACTACGAGTTCGCGCACCAGAGTCCTCTCGTCAACACTAACGAGACTTCTCCTGTGCAAGCCCAAGACAGCTTTGCAGCCTCCCACAGGAGTGACGCGCATAAACTTTGCCGAGATCATGGTGGTAGCGAGTGCGATGTGAACGATTATGATGAAAACGACGAAATGTTAGTTCTCCTGCAACAGACGACCAGGCAGTAGAGACATCCGCGTTGAATGCTGACACTTTCCCTAATTACTACCAATGAGATGACGGTTCACTTACAGCAGACGGTCAAGAACTAGAAAAAACTGAGTTGTTGCCGATCCTTGCGATAAGAAGCTACGCAAGTTCGTCACTGAGTTATTCGTGATGTTTTCGGCGACAAGGTTGTTTTCCTTCGTCTCAACAGTACTTTAAAGGATCACATCGAGTTTTCCTATGATCGGACGAGGAAGACGTTCTACTTCAAGGTCCCTCGTGTTTACGGCTACTCGACTTGGATGCTCACAACTAGAAATATTGAGTGTTAGAGTTTTCCAAGACGGGTCGGTGTCTGAAACTCAAAGGTGACCCAAATACGAGAACGCCAGGATATACAAGACTGGATACATCAGTCTGGGCGTTCAAGCCAGGATCGCTACTATGGGGGCGTGTTTGCAGCTAATGCCTTTCCAGACGACGTCTTAAGTCAAGTCAGGTTGGAGTTTTTACTGTTCAACTTTCCCAGCGCACAAGTCTAATGGCTGTCCAGGTACAATTTAAGATTTTACGGAGCATGTTGGTATCGCCAAGTGCGGCAATAACGGTGTTTATCAGTCCTGGCATACAGAGTACAAACACGTACCCACCAGAAAGACCTCCGCGGGTTCAGTTCACGATGCTTGAGCTCCTTAGCGAAACGAGTAATCAATTTTTTGCCGCTGTCAGTGAAGCTACTGACACCATGGTGGCTGCTTAAAGTGCCACTCGATCAAGTGATGAAGATAGTTTCACCAAAATGGCTGAGATTGAGCAAAACGTGATGGCAGAGCAAGATCGACTCAAGGCAGTACAGAAGCGTAAATCAAAATAAAATAGTGACGCACGTTATGAGAAATTGAACGCGTCGAGGAGAATATCAAGAGAAGAAAAGGAGCAGAAAGAAAACAAATGCACGAAAAATATCGCCAGTACGACAATTAGTATCGATGATATTTGTAATAGAATGCGTGAGCGGAAGCGATTGCTCAAGAACGAGAGACAGCGGAACCGAATGCATAATATCCATTCAATCTATCGCCAGAACAAATGGAGAGAAAAAGCGGACGGCTCGAGTGGTATGCAAGGATCAAAGATGCAGGGACTGTCAGGGATAACGATCCACATCTTTAGAATTATTAAGTACCTCATCTAGCAATGTATATATATAAATATAAATATTGTGTTGCGCGTTTAGACCTCGATCCACAACCCACGATTGTAGATACATGTATGAGCTCTTATTATGCATTTCATTCAAAATCTAACTCTGTAGTCTTGGAAAAGCGTTTGCTGACATGTAGCGAGAATAACAAACTCGTATATTATAACGATAATTACAGAATTTCCCCAAGGCTCTTTCCACCTTACGATTGATATTTTGTCACCCGGTGACGATGGATTAAGTATTAAACCAAGTCTTGCGCTCGTGATTTTTTTCGTATTAGAATACCCTTCCGATAATATAGTTTACAGTATCAACTAGCCTTTGCAGCAGTGATGGCATTCGAAAACACCGGGACATCGTTCAGAAGAACGATAATCGGCGTCGGTACAGGGAATTGCCGCAGACATCAAGCAAGAAGGAGTCTTACGATAGTGTGTGCGCAATCTACGGCAATATTTCGCAAAACCTACTTTGACAGCATCGTCAACTAACCCGACCAGGATGTCGGTGTTCGACCACACAAACGCGCTAGCTGGGTGACGTACTCGAAGTTGGAGTCGAGACTACACAATGTGATAAGATACGAAGACATGGAATGGCCCCTAATAGTTCAAATTATGGGTGGAAGCTAACCTAACCGTTTTAAATGCTAAAAAAGCTGAGAAGCTCTCAACATCGTGGGTATATCGCTTCATGAAGCGATACAAAGTCACATAGACACCACCAACAGGCAGAGAAGAGGAAATCTTGTCCGTCGCAGAGGAAAACTCTGAGGAGCCGCTTTGAAAATGGAAGGTGACAACGAGGCACGGTCGGTGTCAATGGAACAAGATGTGGCATCTATCTAGGCTGACGGGCGCTCAATTAAAAAAGTGATATGCGCGTTTGAGGGCCGAGATGCAGCATTTTAGGGGCGAAACGCTTAACATGTCGGAGCAGAACCGCGGTACCGCAACATTATGGAGAAAAGGGTCAAGACTAGAATGACGAGTGTTGAAACCTGGGTTTAAGTCGGCTCAGGAAGTGAAATCTACGAAGGCAACACAGATAATTAACGCGTTAGTCAATTTTGTAGCTCGCCGCCCAAGAGCAGCACTGGAGGGCTAAAAGGAGCACGATTACCCACACCAAACCGTTGTCTCTCGGGCGGTTGATGCTGCTTTACGCGATGGCCTGATGAACGATGTTGTCATCGAGAAATCGAGAAATATCACGCGCCGCACCTTGCGGTACTTGCTACCGGGACAATGTCTAAACGACGGGGTGAAGTGACCAAATATTGATATAAATTTAAAAGTATTCGATTTTTGTTTAATTGTTTTTTAGATTTTTAAATCAATTATGTTTTAGAAAACAAATAATCAGAAAATATATTTAATTAAATAATGCATGTTGAGCTATTTTAGCCAATGAATTCATGATATTTGATTCCTTGATTGGCGTGACCAACATGACACCAGTTGATCCTGCCCCTCCTGCCCTGTGGGCGTTCTTGTATCCGTGGTGTCGTCTCCTGCGTGGAAAATTGCATTTGGAAGGGCGCACTGCCGAAAACTCGGCGCGCTGGGAATATCACTGGGTGGCGGTGAGGCTGCCACATTCACCTGAAAACGCTGATGTCATTGCGCTCCGACGGATTCGGGAAGCTCTGGATTTGCTCGCTCGAGTCGCAATTGTGGACAATGCTGCGTGGCGAGCGATCTTGGTACATCAGTGTCGAGTTCCGAGGGATGAAGACGACCAACCGCTCGATTGCGCCTTGGACCCGCGGTTCCGCTTCGTGTTCAACGAGAAGTTCGTGGAGCCTGGCGCTTTGTCGTCTGCTGCAGTGTGCAAACAGTTTTTCGTGACGGTTAGTGCGCAGCGTGAAAGTGATGACTACTTGGAAGCTAGACGATCTTTGAAGAAGTTGCAAACGGCGCTGGGGAAGACTGGGCGTAGTGTTGAGGCAGTGAAGCCGATCCCGTTTGAGCTACAGTTCGAACTCCTGACGCTCCCTGATGAAATACTGGAAACGCATCTGCGTGATCTTAATACGATGCTCGGCATTCTTCAAGCTAATGGAAGAGGTGATACAAACTCTAGCGGTTTGTTGCCTCTGGGGCTCGATTCAATCCGCTTGGACGTGGGAGGAGTGAACATGTCCTGGTCATTGACGCAGAGGTTGACGAGTTTACTGAGTTCGGGGCTGCCGTTCTCATTGTTTGCGTTCTCGTTGAAGAAAGCTACTGCCGAGAACTACGTGCAAATGCAAGAAAGTGTCGGGTGGTTTTTGCGTACAGTGTTGTGCGGTCAAGGCCGAGTTGGACAGAGTCTTGCAGACGCTGAGCGAGGTGGCGTAGATACACTATCAGTCGGGTGCCATGACTGCGATGAGTGGCAATTTGCAGCTTTGTGTTCTGCGCTTGGCTCAGCCTCCGTTACGAAGCACCTTCGACTGTACGGTATCTTTGGTATGGCCGATACGGAGGAGACGAGGAGGTGGAAATGGCAGTGGCTCACGTATGCACTGTTCAGGACAGCAACGGAATCAACAGTGGAAAGAGCGCTCATCACAGCAGCTCAGTTGACTCGCGAAGACACTTTGGCTATCGCTGTAGCGATCCACGTTAACTCTCCACCAACTGATGGATTAAGCAAGATCACACGCGAGGAGATTATGCTGAATATTCGTGACTGGGGACGCGATAATGTCGGCCACTTTCTCGATGGCACGGAGTTTATGCTAATCGATCCCGACCAAGAAAACGATGGTGGAGGCCGATTATCCTCTATCTTTCTGGAAACAGACTCGTGGCTTCACATTGTGAGCGACGGAGGCGATCATTTCGATGTGGTGCTGCCAGGATTCGGTATCGTTCGAGCCGACAAACTGCCAATCGAGCAGCGGCTAGCACCAACGGATAACTCAACTCTCGGTCTGAAGGCTCTGACGCTCGCGTTGGGTCGTCACTTTGGTGATGATGGCGGTGAAGTACTTACCGACTTCTTGAACCTCATTGGAACCCCCTTACGGTCCCTCGCGCTCTACGCCGTTGGCTCGTACCCGATCAGCATGGCTTCCATCAGCCAAGCATGCCCTCAATTAACAGACTTGTTCCTCGAGGGTATCCAACTCATAAACCCGAGGGATTTCAGTCTCGATATCGAACGAACCAAGGCAAAGTTGAAGTGTTTGGGTCTCGTGAATGTCTTCACATCTAACGAGCACATCACGCATCTTGCAGAAGCTATCGCGTCGCCCTCGAGTCAAATAGCCCAGCACCTGTCCGAGCTCGGATTGTCCGGCTCCGAGGCGTCCTGTACTATCGACGACGCCAATGTCCGGGCCTTGTTGACCATGTTGAAGACCAATCGTAAACTCATGTACCTCAGTCTCGGCATGAGTCCGGAGTTGCAGACCAAGTACGACGAGGCAATTCAACAGCATCATGGCGAGTCGTTGCCAGTGGTGCAGAATAAAGTGCCCATTCCAGCCAAAACAGCGTTTTTGAGTGCAGTACGCGGCCAAGAGTACCAAAGTTCCGCCTCAAATTCACTGGATGACGCTGTGCTGAGCCTCATTTTAGCGCTTGCAGCTACCTGTGCCTCCAGAACCGTGACGATCCACTACGATGACTAACGTTAGCATGCCAACGATGCCATAATCCGTAAGATTGTGTGTTTTCACGTTGTGATACGGTTTTGGGGAATGCCACGTGGAACTCTAAATTTCAATGTGGCAATTTTGTCAAATCGCACCATGATAGCGCATGGCTATGGCAGAGGAGGGGTCGAAGCGCATCCGCCGCAGAGTCGCATCGCAACTCAGCGACGCCTCCGTCAGTATCGATCTTGAGTTAGAGGAGACGAAGTGCGTTGGATCATGGCTACCCCCAGCCCGAAGGAGGTGACGACCAGCGCGACGCAGCAGGACGAGGAAATAGCTGTGGAGGGCAAGACGGAGGACGTCCAAACGATAGTTGAAGAGACCAAAACGGTTGTGGAGACTAAGACGGTTGTGGAGGGTGAGGAGGCGACGACTGTGGAGCATGTGAGGGAGAAGACGGTTGACGAGCAAACGGCTGACGAGCAAACGGCTGAATCGACGGAGAGTATTGTCGTAAGCTTAACGGAAGAGGTCGCCAGCATCAGCGCAGAAGAGATCGCTGAGAGCATCGCTGCGAATGACAACGTTAGCGAGGTAGAGATCGACTATTCCGTGGCTGCCACTATGGGGAGCTCCGTTGATGGGGAAAGTGTCAAGACGGAGGATTTCGCGGGAGAGGAGGCGTTTACTGAGGAGAGTAGTAAGAAGGCAGAGGTCGATCTAGCTGAGCTTGCTGCTGCCGACGAAGCCATGGAGGTCGATACTGCAACGAGCATTTCTATGGAGACCATGGAGACCACGGAAACTATCGGGACTGAGGCCGAGATCGAGATTGAGAGAGTTGTAAGCAGTGCTGATGTCGACGTAAGCGCAAAAGACCCCTGTGACGCCGATGTGAACTCTACTGCAGACGACGCGTCTGAAATGGATTACTCAGTCGTTGCTACGGTGGGCAGTTCAGTTGACGCGGATAGTGTGTTTAGTCTCGACGACATGCGTGACTCGACGAACGGAGACGCTGTGGAAGGAGAGATAGAAGAGAAAAGTACGCCAACTGAAGTCATTGCCGCCACTACCGTGACTGTCAGTAAGAGTGAAGACGCCAGCGATGTCCTAGCTGAGAACAAGGAGGTAATAACCACGGAGACAAAGGGAACACTTGTGAGTGAGCAATCCGAGGTTACCGAGAGATCGTCTGAAGTGGAGGCGTCTGAAAATGCCACCAGCGCTCCAGTTGAAGCATCGTCCGAGTCGACAGAGCTTCGTTTGAGTGATGACTCCCACACGCCATTGGAGACTGATGAGCCTGATTCGGAGAAGACGCCACCCAAGTCCATCATCTCGCGCTTCGCTGATAAAACTGGAGCGCACCGTA
Organism: Phytophthora cactorum; assembly: GCA_016864655.1. Classification (NCBI taxonomy): domain Eukaryota; phylum Oomycota; class Peronosporomycetes; order Peronosporales; family Peronosporaceae; genus Phytophthora; species Phytophthora cactorum. The sequence continues at coordinate 208,876 of NHQK01000011.1, forward strand.
CCGATTCAGCGGCGAAATTGGAGCTGACGACGCCCTCACCGGTGCAAAGTATCGTGCACCATCTTGAAGAGCATGAAGAGGTTTCTCCAACTACTCATCGTACCCCGTCGGCTGCTAAACTGGATCTGAGCGGTTCGTCGCCTGTTAAGCAGGTGGTGCGTCGTCTCGAAACCCACGAAGAAGAGGACAATCCATTGGAAAGCCTCAAGTTCCGAACGAAACGCGAGTTCTTCTCGGAAAAACAGCGTAGCATCTCCGTCAGTGCCGAGAGAGAGAAGTACAATGCTCAGGTGGTGCAGCGAGCCAAGGAGGAGGCAGAAGCCAAGGAGCGACTGAAGTCCCCAGCTAAGAGTCCTGTTAAGAAAAGCTCTGCGATGTCAAGTGTCCGGAACATGGCAAGTCGATTTGAGAAGAAGGCGGAGCAATCGTTGGATAAATTGTCTTTCCGTACAGTACGCAGCTTTTTCCCAACGGAGAAGAGCATCCACGTCGGTGCTGAGAAGCAAAAGTACGAGGCTCTGGAGAAGGACAAGCAAGCGGCTAAAGAAGCCGAGGATAAGCTTACCAAGGAAGCCGAAGAAAAGTTTGCTAAGCGTGCAACTGCAGAGAAGGTTCAGGGACAGACGCCGACTGAGACGGAGGAAGCTGTTGCTGCTGAGGAAGGGCCTTCGCAAGCGGATGTATTCAGTACACCAACGAAACCCACTCGGTCGGCTACGCTCACGGGCGGCCACACTCCCGAACCGATTGCTCGTCGATACACCGTCACTGAAGAGAGCCCGAACGTACGAGGAATTGCGAGTCGATTCGAAACCAAGCGCGCGAACTCAGTTGTTACCGCTCCCGTGCGAACGATTGACTCGTTTATCGTAGCGGACAGCGAGGCCAGCGTCCGTGTATCTGCTGAGAAGGCCAAGTTTGAGAACAAGACCAACACTTCGACTCCGATCAAGCGGACGATCGATTCCTTTATCGTATCTGACAGTGAAGCGAGTGTCCGTGTGTCTGCTGAGAAGGCTAAGTTTGAGAACAAGACCAGCACTTCCACGCCGGTCAAGCGTACGATCGATTCATTCATCGTGTCTGACAGCGAAGCCAGCGTCCGAGTGTCTGCTGAGAAGGCCAAGTTTGAGAGTCAGGACAAGTTTTCCACTCCCGTCAAGCGTACGATTGATTCCTTCATCGTGTCGGATAGCGAAGCTAGTGTCCGAGTGTCTGCTGAGAAGGCGATGTTCGAGAGCCAGCAGAAGTTCTCCACCCAAGTCAAGCGTACCATTGATTCCTTCATCGTCCCTGAGAGTGAAGCGAGCGTACGTGTGTCTGCTGAGAAGGCGAGGTTTGAGACGCCAGAGAAACAAGTCAAGACCACCAAGCGCACGATTGATACGTTCATTGTGCCAGAAAACGAGGCCAGTGTGCGAGTGTCTGCTGAGAAGGAGAGATTCGAGAACCAGGCTGCCATGGCCGCCCCGACCAAGAGAACTATTGACACTTTCATTGTTGCAGAGAGCGAAGCGAGTGTCCGAGTGTCAGCTGAGAAGCAGAAGTTTGAGTCGCTGGAAAAACAAGTTACGGGTCCTGCTACGCGAACGATCGACACGTTTATTGTGCCGGAGAGCGAGGTAAGCATCCGAGTCGCAGCTGAAAAGGCAAAGCTGGAGGCATTAGAGAAGCAGAAGCAGAAGGAGCTGGAGGAGCAAGCGGCGATCGAACAGCAGAAGCTTGAGCGGGCAAAGTTGCTGGCGGAGGAGAAGGCGAGGTTGGAAGCGGAGGAAAAAGCTAGGCTAGAGGCGGAGGAGAAGGCTCGACTAGAAGCAGAAGAGAAGGCCAGGCTGGAAGCAGAGGAGAAGGCCAGGCTGGAAGCAGAGGAGAAGGCCAGGCTGGAAGCAGAGGAGAAGGCCAGGCTGGAAGCGGAGGAGAAGGCTCGGCTGGAGGCGGAGGAGAAAGCAAGACTGGAGGCCAAGGAAAAGGCTAGGCTGGAAGCAGAAGAAATAGTTAGGCTGGAAGCGGAGGTGAAGGCAAGACGTGAAGCAGAGGAGAAGACTAGGCTGGAAGCAGAAGAGAAGGCAAGACTTGAAAAGACTCGGCAGGAAGCAGAGGAGATGGCTCGACTGGAAGCTGAGGAGAAGGCTCGACTCGAAGCTGAAGAGAAGGCGAGAGTGGAAGCGGACGAGAAGGCCAGGCTACAGGCAGAGGCAAAAGCTAGGCTAGAGGCGGAGCAGAAGGCTCGACTGGAAGTTGAGGAGAAAGCTAGGCTTGAAACGGTGGAGAAGGCCAAGCTGGAAGTCATCAAAGCGATCGAAGAGGCCAAGACTGTGGAAGCAGCTTCGATCACAGAGGAGGTCACTGATACCAAGGAGACTGAGGTGAAGAAGGTTGAAGACGTTACAGAGGCCGAAGAAGTGACCACGGAAACTGTGGTAGCCACAGTAACAGAGACCATCCGGAATGCTGAGGTGGTAACGGAGACTGAGATGACCAAAGACACGGTAGCGGTCCAGGAAGAAGTTGCTGTGAAGATTGAAGAGTGCGAAGTCCACGAGTCTGATGATGCTGAAGTGCTCGAAGTAGTGCAGGAAACGAAAGAAATCACGACAACTGAGGAAGTAACCGAGTCCGACGTGGTGACAACGACCGAGATCAAAGAGACCAAGCAGGTTCAAATGACGGAAGAAGTAGAAACCGAAGTAGTGCAGGAGGTCGAAGTAGTTCAGGAGCAAGAGACCAAGATCCAAGAAGCCAACGCGTCTGCGGAGACTGAGCAGGTCGTACGTGAGCCTCCTGTCCGCTCTCCCAGCCTCGTGGAGGTCACAGTGGAGCACCAGACATTCGCCGACGTGGTCTCAACCGCCCAGCACGTGCACTGGCTGTCGATGCCCGTGAGTGCCAACCCCGCACTCGCGCGTCTTCACACGGTACTGAACGACCAAGACCCACTCACAGCGTACGCTCTGTACCCTACCAGCCCGACGTCCTCGTCGCACGTAGCGGACGAAGAGGAGCTGCCGTTGCCCCACATTCCCACATCCGAGCCTCCGTCACCTACCGGTGCCAAGTGAGAAGAAGAGCAAAAAGTTGCCATGACCAACACTCCCGTTTACTTGATTGTTTTCGCAAAATTCGCAATACAAAGTGTGGTATCTTGAATGTTCATGTTGCAAATCCGTAAGAAATCCCACTCACTTTACAACCTTCCAAGATGCACGAAGCTTACGCCTTCCTCGAGCCCTGGTGCGCGGTTCTTCGGGGCCGGTTGGCCATGGAAAATCGATTTTCAGACAATTTGTGGCTCTCCGTTCGTCCTCCGTTGTCACTGCTGGCGATTCTCAACCGAGAAGCTGCGGAGATTCGACTGTTGCGAGAAGCGCTGGAGCTCTTGAGTCTCGTGGCAATTGTCGACAATGAAGCATGCAAATTTCTGCTCTTGGAACGGTGTGACCTCAAACTGGACGACCAATTCGACGAAGAGATCATTCCGAGGTTCATATTTCGCTCTGACGCGGAGCATTTACGCTACAGTGCATTGCTGCCGTCCGCCACCATTCGCCAGTTCTTTCTTGGACATCGTACCAGTGCAGCCTTTCAAGCTGCACGCTCCACCATTTTGAAGCTTCATCGAGGGCGACAAAAGGTCAAGAAGTGGAGTAAGATCCCGTACACTCTGCAGTTCACGGACTTGTGGAACGTGGGGCAGTCGGTGCTGTCGGCACATTGGAGTACACTGCTCGTCACGCTGGACGAGATCCAAAAGCGCAATGAAGGGCATAAAGCGGTGGTTGATGACGGAGATTACTTTGTGTACGAGCTGGAGTCCGTACAGATTTGTTTTGGCACGATTCCAGTCTCACGTGACCTTCCTAATGTGGTGTTAACCATGTTGGAGATGCCTGACTTGACCATTTCGGAGCTTCAGGTGTCACTGGAGCAGGAATTACAGATTGGATTCTTCCGTCCGGGTGAAATACATCCACAAGATCTAGCGGCACAGTGTCGTTGTGGTATGTTGTTCAACACGATCTTCTGCGGTCGATCTATCACGAAGCAACAGGTTCAAACTGTCCGTCGATCCAGGATCGAGTCTGTTGTCATCCCGATGTTTGCAGTGGACGATCAGACTTTTTCAGGATTGTGTACGTCCCTGGCTGAAGCTTCTGAGGTGCGGAAGTTGACGATCAATGGAGCTTTTCGTCCTCTTACGCCGACGCAGCGTACGTGGCGCTGGCAGTGGCTCACATATGCACTATTCAGTGATGCGTCTCGGTCGTCCATTGAAGAAATCAACGTGGTTGGCGTTCAGTTGAGCCATTCAGATGTCGATGCGATTGCTCACGTACTTGAAACAAACTTACCAGAGCCAAATCAAGCTTCAGATGGAAACCTTGTCGAGTACATTTACGCTCCGAAAGGCACGAGTGTGAGTATCAAGCAGTCAATTACCAGTCCAAATATCACCACAACACTGGAAACTATCGATGATTTCACGTTCCGCTTACTCCAGAATGACGAAGAAAGCGGTCGATTCAACGTACTAGTCCCTGGACGTGGCAACGGCGTCATTTCGTCGCATCAAGCGTATAAAGTGTTGAAAGTAGCACCAAGTTCTGCTGGGATAACGTCGCTTTCTCTCTCGATTGACAGCAATGCAGAGCAAGAAATGGCCGTGGTGCTTCGATTCCTACAACTGGTAGGAATGTCATTGCTCAAGCTTTCAATCCAGACGGGTGTTTCTGCAGCTATCGACGTTCAAGCGATTCTAAATGCGTGTCCAAGACTGGATCAGCTCTACCTGGATAGCGTGCAGATTGACTTAGATGTTTTGATGCTTGAGGTGGAGAAGGGAACTGCAAATATCCACAGCTTTGGTCTTACATACTACAACGCACCTGTCGATGTTATCACGCGTTTTGCCAAGAAATTGGGGGATCCAAGCAGTGCACTGACAAATGGAATGCGTGAGTTGTGCTTGAGCGCTGACAACGACGAATCTCCGATGAGTGAGGAGAGTGTACAGGCGTTTCTTGACGTTCTCAAGACCAACGGCAAACTGGTGTATCTTGAATTACTCGTGTTGCCGGAGCTTTTTGACAGATACGCGGCTGCATTTGGACAGCATCACCGTGAAACACTCAGCATCGAGAAGGAGAAGTTGCCACTTCGCTGTCGCCTGGCATTTCTTAGCGTTGATCGAGTAAACGACATCTTCTTCCACCTTGACAGCCACGTCATTCAGCAGATCTTTGATTTTGCGGCTATCAATGCCAAGCGCACAGTTCGCCTTCGGTAAGAAATGGGGCTATAAAAGCTTAGCAATGAAACTATAATAGCAGTACGTTTATCCATTCCCAACTGTAAGATCCTTTTCGACGATTTAGCATCGTTGTCCGACCGCACCTTTCCCAGAAGCAACGTCTGCTTTTATCCTCTCAGGACTCACAAGCTCCAATAGAGATGGCTTACCATCGACGTTACAGCAGGCCTGGTACTAATCGTACTCCGACGTGTGACAAGATTAGTGAAATTCTTGGCTCGGCTGACAAACTTGCGGGCGAATATTCGTTTGGTGGCCGAGCCGATACCCTCCCACCCACTCCTGGACTATTCGTCAATGGTGTTGGGATGATTCTGCTGCCACTTGTATCCGAGCATGCGAAGAAGTTGATCGCGAAGTGTAGACAATCTCGTGACAGACCAAACATGGACATGGGGAAGAGTTGGCTACAATCGGATCAAGTGGAGATGAAAAATCCGTCGTGGCAGGCAGGAATGGAGAAGTTAATGAAGAATATCGCGCGTGGCACAGGTTATATGGACATTCACTTCACTGCGTGCTTAACAAACTAGTCGTGTATGGAAAAGGGGTCACGTCCTCAAACACCAGGATACGGAGTAGGAGGACGGTATGATTGCGACACTGGTAGTTCAGCCACCGAGCTCACACGAAGGCGGAGACTTGATAGTGTATCGAGGTGAAGAAGTAGAACACCGTCACGATTTCGGCAAGTGCTGCCTATTTACCACGTACTATTTGAATGCCGAGCATGCTCTGGAGAAAGTCACGAAGGGATTTCGCCTTGCGCTAGTATACTCGATCTGTCTGCCGGTGTCGAACCGCTATCTCAGACGAGACCCCAACAGGACGATGAGCAATGAGCTCGCCAACGTCGTCAATGGTATGGAACCGGATGACGAACCTCTTACGTTGCTGTTGTCGCAGGACTATACCAAGAAAAGCATTGAAGCTTTTGGAATGGGCTCTGAAAAGAGTTGATAGCGCGCGATATCGTGTTATTGAAGAAGCGAATTCCCTGGTTGCTGCCGCAAAAAAACTTCGGTTCTTCATTGCGAAACTATCGAATAAGGACTACAATCGCCTTGGTGAGGCTAATTGAATCCACTATGGTCGCAAACGAGACCTTCACTAGTACTCGACGAGTGGAGAAAACTTGGGACCCTGTGAAGATGAATCCTTTACCAAAACACTCAACCTCCTCAAATCCTGATCCCGACAATTTTACTTATCGCTGGAAGTATTGTGGAGGTTTTGAAGATGTCGACGTGGGCAACGACGGGCAGATCGAAAAGACTGCACGCTCAATATTCGCGATCATTGCGTGGCCTGCTACCCGTCATTTGGAGAACGTGACAAACTTCATGTCTGCGGATCTTGCCGTTGAAGAGTTGGCCTCTCGTAGACCTGTAGAAGCTGCAGCACTTCGCAATCTTCTCGACAAAGCCGCAACCAAATATGGCTGGGGAGAAGTCTTCACGTTTAGACGTACTGGCAAGGCTCCCGTCAGATTTTGTCGCTCTTTTTGCGAGTTGCTGCTAGAGTCTGACAATCTAGAGTTGACGAAGTTGTTTATTACCAAGTACTGTCCAAGACTCGGCTTTTTGGCAGATAACTCAACGCTAATCCCAGTCATGGCCAAGATTGCGCGTACATTTGCGTGGAGCGATATTGGCGTAGCTTTGATGGACATATTGGGCACCGTAACCTGCGAAAACACATATAACCAAAAACGTGGTGATTCCGACATGGAGATGCTGTTACTTGTGGCTGGGGGCTTGGATGATGGAGTAGCCAAGCAAGCTTTGATCAACGCGGCTATGGCTAAAGAGGATTATGTATTGAGATCTCGTGAAGCGATTGAAGTTTTGTGGGATACTGTCCGACTGGGAGATAAACAGACATTCGACATGGTAATGAAGAAAATTCAGACGATGGACCCACCGGAACTTGGACAATTTGCCAAGGTTTTTTCGCGCTTTATCAACGACTACGACGAAGTTAGAGTGCCTATACGTGCAGTAGTGCAGAAGGTGATCGCTGCCAAGCAGGCGGGTGGTCGGCCTACAAAGAAACGGCGAACTTAAGTACCTGACCTGATCCCGCGGGCTTTGACACTTTACGTAATGGAATGGTTGAACGCAGCGTGAAGCTGGGGACGACAAAGACCTATCTAAAGTGATCTCAAAGATGTAGAAGCGATTCGAGGCCCCCCGGAAGAAGCTGGTTCAATACAAAGCTCAGTTGACGCCTGAGCGAAATCAAGAATGAAGATTGTGAGAAAGCTCGAGTGAAGAGACAAGAAAAAGTAGTTTTACTCCAGCAGAATTCTCATGCTAGGCGATATGCATTAATCCCAGCACTCACAACTAAGGAAGCTAAGCAGGAACAAACAAGATAGCTAATGCTTGGGGTCGTACGTTTGACTTGATCCTGCCTAGTGTTTTGAAGCGTAGCATTGATTTATCTCGTACTTCGAGGAGTTACCGATCGAGCACATTATAATAGCGTCCTCAATTGGGGTAGGATTGCTTGCGCTTAAAGAGGTTAGTTTGTTGTCACGCATCGCATAGCTCGGCACAACTCTCTTGCTTTTGTAACGCAAGCCTCTGCTTTCGACACGGGACAGGAAAATGACGATTTGTCAGCTTGGTGACGACCATATAGTATCCAGTCAGCTGTTCTGTAGCGTTCCTAGTAACGTTCGAGTCACATACTTGCCCGGGCATCTCTCAGCGTTTTTGCATTCAGAACGCACTTGATTGCAGCAATATCCGCAGTCGATATCCTTTTTCACCCCAACAGCCGCCTCATTTACCTATGAATGAAAATGTATGAAACTCTACATGTACATATTGACAATATTCAGCTTCACGAAAATATCATATCCTTTCCAGAATTTAGCATCGTTGTGCACATTTCCCAAAAGCAACAAAAATAAAACCCTCAGTCTACTTTTTTTCTTCGCAAGCACCAAGACGCAGAGGTTTCTTACTGATGGCTTTCAGACGCGATTTTAAAGATGGCAAGTGGCCGTTTGGTGGGCAAGGCGGGCCTAATGATGTTCCTGCTCCCACAGGAGTTGCGTGTGCCAAGATGAGTGAAATTCTGGCCTCGGCTGATGAGCATGCAGGAGAATGCTCGTTTGGTGGTCTAGCCGATACCCTTCCCATCACTCCCGGACTTTTCGTCAATGAAGTGGGGAATATTCCTTTACCACTTGCCCCAGAGCACGCAGAGAAGTTGATCTCGATATGTGAAAAATCTCCTTTCGGACACAACATGGACACGAAGATGGATGAGAGTGTCCGAAAGAGTTGGCAGCTACAACCTGATCAATTGGAGTTCAGAAACCCGTCGTGGCAAGCAGGAATGGAGAAACTGACGGAGACGATTGCTACTCGTTTAGGTTATAAGGGTGTCCCACTGAACTGTGTCCTCTGCAAGCTGCTCGTGTATGGAGAAGGAGGTCACTTCCTGAAACACCAGGATACGGAGAAAGAAGACGGAATGATTGCGACACTGGTCGTGCAGCCACCGAGTACACACGAAGGCGGAGACTTGATAGTCTATCGAAGTGGAGAAGTAGAACACCGTCACGATTTCGGGAAGGCCAACGGTACTGCAGCCTATTTCCCACAGTATGCAGTGCACTATTCGGATGCTGAACATGCTTTGGAGAAAGTCACGAAGGGATATCGCCTTGCTTTGGTCTACTCGATTTGTCTCCCGGTGTCTTTGTGTCATCTTAAACGAGACCCAAATCTGACCATGAGTGATGAACTTGCCAATGTGATCAATAGTATGGGGCCAGAGGATGAATCGTTCGCTTTGTTGCTAACACATGAGTATACCAAAAAGAGTATTGAAGATTTGGGGTCTGGAGCTCTGAAAGGAGTCGATAGTGCACGATTCCGCGTTCTGGAAGAAGCGAATTATCTCGTTCCCGCTGATAAGAAACTTCGGTTCTTTATTGCCAAACTGGCTGTCCAGGTCGACAATCGCCTTGACGAAGAAGGTTGGAGTTGTTACGGTCACAAACAAGCCTTACACTGGTACACAACGAGCGGAGAAAATCTGGGACACTGGGAAGACAAAATCTTGTCTAAGAAACTCAACTTTCTGAATCCTGCAAACGAAACATTTCTCCAGTTCTGGAAGGCTTATGGGAATTCTGAAGACGTGTATACGGGCAACGAAGGGCCGATCAAGAGCACCAAATACTCGAGATTCGCGATTGTTGCTTGGCCTGCCGAGTGTCATTTGGAAAATGTGGCAAAATGAATGTCTGCGGAACTCGCAGTTGAAGAAACGGCTGGTCGTAAACCTGTAGATTCCACCATACTTCGCAATCTTCCCGATACAGCCACTGCCGAGTATGAATGGGGAGTGGAATTCATGTGCGGAGTTGAAGGCTTCCTTCAGATTTTGCCGACCCTTTTGTGAGCTACTGGTGGATGTTAGCGACCTCGAGTTGACAAAGTTGTTTCTTGCATACTATTATCCAATGCTCGAGTATCGGACCGATAACATAACGCTGGTCCCAGTCATGATCAAGATCGCGCGTACATTCGCGTGGGAAGACATTGGTGAAGATTTGCTAAAGGTGTTGGGGGGCAGAAAATTCACACGTCCTAGAGGGAATGGTGCTTCAGATATGGAGATGCTTCTGCTTGTGACCGGTGGCTTGGATGATGGCGTCGCTAAGCAAGCTTTGATCAATGCGTCTATGGCGAGAGAAGACTATGTCATAAGATCCCGTGAAGCCGTTGAGGTTTTGTGGAGCGCTGTCCGATCTGGTGACACGCAAACAGTCGACTTGATCACGACCAGAATTCAGGAGAAAGAGCCACATGAGCTTGGACACTTTGTCGGGGTGTTCTCACACTATATCAACGACTATGGTGAAGTGAGTGAGCTGCATGTGCTTAAGACGATCGCAAGTAAGCGAAAGGAATGGCTGAAACAAGAGATGGAGAAACTGGATAAGGTTGGCAAGGAATTCTCATGGAGAATGCCCTACGCTGACTTTTCACCGATTAAAGAATTTTTGCAAGGTCCGAATCAGTCTTGTACGGTTAGATGGGACGATTCAGAAGTTTAGTGGGCCTCGTGAGGCAAAGGAGCAAGCTAAGTGGCGCGTGCGTGAGGGTCAGAAAGAGTGTTCCTTTACGGCTCAAGCTGGTGAAGACATAAACCCTTTCGTGACGTTCACGAAGACACGGAAGTGGTTCGAGGACTCTCAAGTGAAGCCGGCTCAATACAAAGAAGAGTTGGCACGTCTGAGCGAAAGCTACTGAGGAATTAGGATATTTGGTACGAAGCAATGGTAACGAGTCAAATGAATGGAAAAAAGAGAATTTAAGCGTTAGTCTAGCAGGTGAGTATCCACGCTATCTGATACGTTGTATAGAGAAATCTCAGCACGTACGAGTTGGATTCACCTGAGTTTTGGAGCAAAAATTGTAAAAATAATCGGTCAAATCTGTTTGGTCCAAAAATATGGAACAACGCGACTCGCTACAGTATTCCACTGGAAGTATTAGCAGTACTGGCACTTTTCCTCTACTACTGCCAGTAGTACTTGTGTGCGAGCATCCTACCTACATGTACATAGTACTCATTAATTTGATTTAAAGCTTCTGAACTACTGTAGTAATAGTACTACTGTCGAACTACTGCTGACCTCCGATTGCTTCACTTCCAAACGCCTCATCGATGCAGCCAATCTCGTTGGTGTTGTACTTCATGAGAGCTTGCCTTTCCACTTGTTAGTTGCCCGTATTTGTGCGAAGAGGGCTCATGATAAAACAGCAAGTAGAGAACACACACTCTTGGGCGAAGACGATCACTTCAACCGAACACGAACGAGGGTAGCAACCGAGGTCAGCAACTGACGGGAAAATTGCCTAACAAAACACCAGCAAATGTTGGTGTGCTTGGATTCAGTGGTCGCCACAAGCATGTAAAAAAAGCTGCAGTACAAAATGTCATTATATATACAGGTATAGCAAAATCAAAACGTTAAAATAATACTGCAGAACGCACCCCACCGGCAATAATATTGCCAATAAGGTTGGCACAAGCGTGGCAACAAAAACTGTAGTAAAAATATTGTTATAATTCAATCAAAATCACAACGTTGAAAAATACACCTCACAGCGATGTTGCCAGGTCGTAGAGGTCGTTGCTAAAGTTTATCGACTCGTTGGAGCACACACGGCAAGACCCCATAGTCGCACACGGAGCACGCGTCCATCGATGTCAGATCGAGTCCGGGATAGCTCACTTCATGGAGGCAAGGACAACGTGGGGAAGTTTGTTGATGAGAAGGTGGTCTGGGGTATGCGGGCAATTGAAAAGTGAGATATTAATAGTAGATTGGCAAGGCAAGCTAATGTGAACAGAAGCTGCTATAAAACAGCAACATTCACAACAGCATCTGAAGGAGAATATACCCCGTAGCAGCAACCAGCACTCAGACGTGCGAGGAGGACGACGTGAATCGTGGAAACGTGGCGTGCAATACATGATAACTATAGAATACTACCTCCGCTTGGCGCCAAGTTTTTCCATTGCCACCCACAGCGGTGGTCTAAATCGATAACCCTCAGATTCCGGGCAGTACAGTAGTACTGTCGAAGCCACGGGGGGCGAACTACTGAGTACCAGGTACTGTCCAGGCAGAAGAGGGGAAATCCCGCGAACTGCTGTAGTACTGTAGTGCTGGAGTAAAAGTACTACTACTATAGTACTATTTTGCTCAGCAATGTGTAACCCCTGCCCATAGGTACTCTATCCGTCATTTATTCAGATTTTATCCAGACTTTTTATCCTGCCAACAACAGGATGACATTTCTAGAAATACAATGTAGGCTACAAACTATGTAGTCTACATTGGATATATTATATTATAATATATGTTGAGACCGGGTCAATCGAGATGATTCTTACGAACATCGCGATTTAAGGACATCAATCACAAGCGCCGCGTCTTGTACTTATTTTAAGCCATTGTTTGGTTCGAAATGTCAAATACCCGAGAAGGTATGGCTATCCAAAAAAATATCTCCATTTTCAGACCGGTGTGTTTTAAGGGTTGTGACCTCAATATATTTTTTATTTTTTTTTTTCGATTCTGGTATTGCTGAAAAGCTCTTGTAACAAGCAATAGTCTGTACGTGTAAATGTACCGTGCAAGTTTGATTTTCGGTTAGGTATGAAAATCGATGGGCCAACTTTAAACTCGATTATCACGAAAAAACCAAATGGTTCGTAAGGATCATTTCGTTTGACGCGGTCTCTGTATATTATACAGTAGAGCTACATTGTAGCTCTATACTCTCCAAGTTGAAGTGAGCTCCACAACAACAGACAAACTTGTGACAAGTTGTCAGTGACAATCATGGTTCTGTTGACGTACAAGCAGACAGCGCATCAAGTTTACCCACGCGCGTGCGTGGTGCACGAGACACTTCACTCACCAGTGCCTCGAGCGCCCCACACTCAGCAAACTTTTGCTGATATGTACCTTCATTTGATTTTTTTCCCAACCGCGCCCAAGGCGATTCACACGTACGAGTTCGTAAAACATGCCGCTCTTGGCTAAGATGATGGATACCGCGGAAAAGTTCAACGACAAAGCAATTGAGTTTGCTCAAGAGCAAGTCGCCAGACGTGAAGAGGAAGAAGACCAACCGGGATACGTCCCAAAGCACAAGTCAATCGTGAAGAAAGCCGTGGAAGCTACAGAAGACTTTATCGCCGAACAGGGATCGCCCCGGTCCAGATCCAGATCCAGCTCGAGCTCGGACGACGAAAGTGAGAGATACCCACGCCCTAGCGGAGAACCAACAGGCTACTCGACTGTGGTCGTTGCGACAACCACGAGTGTTGTTAACTCAAGCGACTCGACCGACTACAGCACTCCAAGTTATCCCATGGTAAACAACGACAGTAGCTACAACGATACTCGCTACACTGGGGATTCGCGCCAAGGTGTGACCAGCTATGAACGACGCACCGTTGAGGTATCGTCCTCGTACCCGCAAGACACATTTACGACAAACAGCAACAGCTACGATGGTGATCACACTGGGGATTCGCGCAATGGATCGACCAGTTACGAACGACGCACCGTTGAGGTATCGTCCTCGTACCCGCAAGACACATTTACGGCTGCCAACCCCTACGATTCGAACTGTAACGTCAGTTCGAGCTATTCACACGTGAGCGAGGAAGTTGACAGCTACACCACAAGCTCGGTGTATCGCCCGCCTTACGATCGGAATGAAGACAATACCAATACCGAGCCTCGACGTGAGGGGTACTCGTGCTATGAGAGGAATGACTCCGACAATTTCTGTAACAACGCTGGTGCATCTTCCTCCTATTCGTCCCGTGTCAATGAAGACATCAGCTACTCTAGTAGAACGGGTACGGGCCTCGGTTTTAACTCGAGTCGAGAAAACACTTCGAGCTATCGCCGCGTAAACGAGGAAGATGATGTCAGCTATGACGCGTTCAATAAGCTGTCCTTGGAAAGCTCATCCTGTTTTGAACGATCCGACCGTGATACTGAAGAGTATTCACGCTACACGCGGGAGGATTCCGAGCGCTTCATCGAGAACAACACCTACGGATCGTCCTCGTCTCGTTTTGGTGACTCTGATCGCACTGCTACGAGTCGCTACGACACCTCGACGTATCCGGGCGAGACCAGAGAAAGCGACAGCTACAGCTACAGTTCGTCACGAGAGTATTCGCGTCGATCAGGTGATGCCGATGCCAGCTACAATGGCAGAAACTTCACAGCTACTGGACCAAGCGCTGGGTTTAATGAAAACAGAGTCAACACTAGCGAGTACATGACGCAGGATCGCGTTTCCTACTCGCGTGAAGTGGTCAGCTCGACTCGGACCCAGAACTACGAAAACTACATGTACTAATTAGGACATGCAGTAAATCCGTTCGTAATTGGGTTTTTGCAGTTGTTGATGGAATAATCAATTGGTGTTTGTGCATTTTGTGCCAGCCATCAGGAAATTCACCCACGATGTCCTGGCCGTGACACATGAGACATCATGGATTTTGCTGGGCCATTTCAGTTTTTGCCACGTGGGACCTCAAGCTCAGACGATGGACTTCTTCAACAAGGCAAAGGAGAAGTTGACGGGTGGCGACGACAAGAGCAAGAAAGATGACAAGAAGGACAGCGAGTCGATCTTCACCAAGGCCATGGATGCGGTCGATAAGTATCACGTGAAGGATAAGGCGGTCGAGTACGCCCAGAAGCAGGTGGCCAAGCGAGAGGAGGAGAAACACCAACCTGGTTACGTGGAGAAGAAGGACAAGTCGATTGTCGACAAGGCCAAGGAGGCAGCCGAGGATTTCCTCGCGAAACAAGGCGACAAGCCAAAAGAAACCCCAGTTAGCAAGCCCGTTGAGTCGAGATCCCGTTCGAGCTCTAGTAGCTCCAGTTCTAGCTCGGACAGTGAGAAGAAGCGACCCAAAAGCCCACAAAACACGCCAGTTGTTGTGCAGCAAGCGATTCCACCCACGTACTCGTCCAGTAGCGAAGCGGACATCAATGGGTCGTTCGGTAGAATGAACCTCGACAGTACGAGCTCCAATGAGAGCTACCCCAGTAGTTCAAGCAAGTACGAGACTTACCAGGAGTATTGGAGTCGACACGGCGCTGTCGAGAACACTCAAACGCAACCGAGTTACACCGAAGACGCACCTTTTAGCCGTCAGCAAGCTGGCTCCTCGCCTGTGTACCCGTCCGGAGGCGAAAGCAGCAGAGCGTATTACCAGAGTGAGAGAGAAGCGCCAAGCTATGCGAGTTACCCAAGCGGAGGCGACGACAGGAACTATCAAGGTAGAAACTACCCCGGCGGACAATATCAAAGCTCTGAAGAGAACTACCACCAGTCGGGTGGCGAGAGAAACTTTGACGATCGAACCTACCCCAACGGCGCCGATTTGGGGCGTTATGAAAGTTCTGAAGAGTACCATGGCCAATCGGGAGGTCAAGGTAGGAACTACCCGAGCTATTCGAGTGGGGCAGCCAGCGGGTATGGCCAAATGGGTGGCGCCTACGAGGGCAACTCCATGCCCTACAGAAACTACGCATCGAACGACCATGTGTGAAGCTCACATACCAAAAGTGCTTGATCCTGCTCCTTTGTCAGTACACGTAAGTGTTGGCTATCAAAAGTATCAACTAAAGCTAATACTTCTCGATTTTTTTTCACTCAACTTCCACATTATTGATCACTAAGGAGATTTCTTGAATGTGGTGAGTTATCGTTGAGCAGAAAGTATCAAAACTACAACCATGTATAAAGATCAGAAGCAAGTCAACAGTGCGATCCCAAGCATATTTTGTCCGGCTTAAGTCCTTGTCTGGGATTAGTGCATGTCGGCTGGCTAACACTAATCTCTCGTTTGTTCCTTCATTCATCGACTCGTGACTGCCATGATTACCTCCAAAGGTCTTCAATCCTTAGTAGATTTCGCTCAGACGCGCCAACTCGGCCTTGTATTGAGCCAATTTCACCTGGGAGTCTTCGAACCACTTCCGCGTCTTCGTGATCGTTACAAAAGGGTCGTTGTCTTCACCTGCTTCGGTCGTATACGAAGACTCGTACTGACCCTCATTCAGGCACCTCTTAGCATATTCCTTCGCCTCGCGTAGTCCAGCAAACTCCTGAATCTGACCATTAAATGTCTGCACTCCTCTAACCGTCCAGGATTGTTCCGAACCTCGCAGAAACTCTTCAACCTCTGGGTATTCCGGATCATCGGCGTAGGGCATTCCCCATGAAAAGTCCTTGTCAATCTTATCCAATTTTTCAATCTCTTCTTTCAGCCATTCCGTTCGCTTACCAGCGATCGTCTTAAGCACCACAAATTGTTCACTCGTTTTACCATAGTCGCTCATATAGTGCGTAAACACCTCGACAAATTGCCCAAGTTCACGTTTTCTCAATTTTACTCGTGACCATATCGAATGTTTGCTTATCACCAGATCGGCAAACATCCCACAAAATTTCAACAGCATCAAGAGACGACAAGTCATAGGCCTCTTTAGTCATAGCCGCAGTGATCAAAGCTTGCTTAGCGATGCCATCGTCCACGCCACCGGCCACGAGCAGCAGCAGCTCCATGTCCGAGTCACCACGCTTTTCGTAATAATTGAATTTGCCTGTCCTGTTTCCCAGTACGTTCAGCAATGTTTCACCAATTTCATCCCACGCGAATGCACGTGCAATTTTGGTCATAACTGGGATTAGCGTTGAATTACCTGCCAAAAAGCCGAGTTTGGGACAAAAATTAGAAATAAACAACTTCGTCAGCTCCAGATCATTAGCCTCCACTAGAAGCTCGCAAAAAGAGCGACAAAATCTGACGGAAGCCTTGGGGGTTCGTTTCCAAGTGGATACTTCCCACCAGCCATACTTGGTAGTGATCGTGTCGAGGAGGCTGCGAAGCACTGCAGTGTCTACAGGTCTACGAGAAGCCAACTCTTCAACTGCGAGCTCTGCCGACATGAGGTTTGCCACATTTTCCAAATGACACTCGGCAGGCCAAGCAACAATCGCGAATCTCGAGTATTTGGTGCTCTTGATCGGCCCTTCGTTGCCCGTATACACGTCTTCAGAATTCCCATAAGCCTTCCAGAACTGGAGAAATGTTTCGTTTGCAGGATTCAGAAAGTTGGGTTTCTTAGACAAGATTTTGTCTTCCCAGTGTCCCAGATTTTCTCCGCTCGTTGTGTACCAGTGTAAGGCTTGTTTGTGACCGTAACAACTCCAACCTTCTTCGTCAAGGCGATTGTCGACCTGGACAGCCAGTTTGGCAATAAAGAACCGAAGTTTCTTATCAGCGGGAACGAGATAATTCGCTTCTTCCAGAACGCGGAATCGTGCACTATCGACTCCTTTCAGAGCTCCAGACCCCAAATCTTCAATACTCTTTTTGGTATACTCATGTGTTAGCAACAAAGCGAACGATTCATCCTCTGGCCCCATACTATTGATCACATTGGCAAGTTCATCACTCATGGTCAGATTTGGGTCTCGTTTAAGATGACACAAAGACACCGGGAGACAAATCGAGTAGACCAAAGCAAGGCGATATCCCTTCGTGACTTTCTCCAAAGCATGTTCAGCATCCGAATAGTGCACTGCATACTGTGGGAAATAGGCTGCAGTACCGTTGGCCTTCCCGAAATCGTGACGGTGTTCTACTTCTCCACTTCGATAGACTATCAAGTCTCCGCCTTCGTGTGTACTCGGTGGCTGCACGACCAGTGTCGCAATCATTCCGTCTTCTTTCTCCGTATCCTGGTGTTTCAGGAAGTGACCTCCTTCTCCATACACGAGCAGCTTGCAGAGGACACAGTTCAGTGGGACACCCTTATAACCTAAACGAGTAGCAATCGTCTCCGTCAGTTTCTCCATTCCTGCTTGCCACGACGGGTTTCTGAACTCCAATTGATCAGGTTGTAGCTGCCAACTCTTTCGGACACTCTCATCCATCTTCGTGTCCATGTTGTGTCCGAAAGGAGATTTTTCACATATCGAGATCAACTTCTCTGCGTGCTCTGGGGCAAGTGGTAAAGGAATATTCCCCACTTCATTGACGAAAAGTCCGGGAGTGATGGGAAGGGTATCGGCTAGACCACCAAACGAGCATTCTCCTGCATGCTCATCAGCCGAGGCCAGAATTTCACTCATCTTGGCACACGCAACTCCTGTGGGAGCAGGAACATCATTAGGCCCGCCTTGCCCACCAAACGGCCACTTGCCATCTTTAAAATCGCGTCTGAAAGCCATCAGTAAGAAACCTCTGCGTCTTGGTGCTTGCGAAGAAAAAAAAGTAGACTGAGGGTTTTATTTTTGTTGCTTTTTGGGAAGATACAATTCGAAAGATTGAAAGTGACAATGATTGCCCCCCCCCCCTATAATTACATGCATGAACTCCTTTTTACTACTTTTTGCACCCTTTTAACAGGGAAACCTGATAAATCTGAGGAACGGGATAGGGGAATCGATTTATCACCGGATCAGATATGATTCGAGTCTAATATTTCATACCTAAACAATCACTTTCCTGTAGTGGTTCGTTCCCGAAGTCAAAACAGGATTAATACTGGGAATATTTGTAAAGGTATGGGCAGCGAGTAACTCATACAAATTCCCTGTTATTTCGAAATGGCCCATGCTGTCCCGGCTACAGTCCGCATCGTATATAAGTGGATCAATACTCAACCGAGGTCCTTAGCCGATTTGCGCGGTTGTTGGCGCTCGTCTATTCAAAGAACCGCGCATGGAAATTTTGAGTTGAACGCACAATGCCAGTACAATAAAATGAATGGAGCAATACGGAGTTACTGCCAAGCTGAAAAAGGTATAACAATAAAAAAGAGCTAATACGACGATACTGCCAAGCTGGTTTCTGGCATGAAACGGTATATAAAAAATGGGTGCTAAAACTATCCAACGGGGACGCTTAATCGACACGACTGCGACCACAGCGACATGTGCTGGAGGCGACTCGCCACAGCAAAAACCGCGCCATTCTCGGTAGGTCTGCTTTCGGGGAAAATTCATTTGTTCTCCCTGAAATTTCTGCAACTACAATTTCAACGCAGAGAACTCCTTTACGCGCCACACTGCGTATACATCGCGCAAGCCCCCTGGAGAGAGAACGTGACTCGCAACAGCAAAAAAAACACGCGCCATTCTTGGTACAAACTCAAGTTGCGCCTTGATCTACTCTGCTTACTGTAATGGGTTGGAATCCGGTGGTTACATCCGTGAGGTTGAAGTTAAGAATCACCTAGCCAGGATTACCAAATCAATTGGTTTCAGTATGGGAGCAGACAGTATCTCAGACAAACCGGGGACTGGGTACCGGTGTAGAGGCAGTGGATATGTAATGGGCCACCCCATTACATAATTAGGTAGATTTCATTACAAAAGTAGGTACAACAGCACACGGTTAGCGTGTGCTGAGTTGTCATCGTCCTATTGGCTGATAAATGGGGAGCCAGTCCCTTTTATTAGCCAATTAGGTAACGACGTGTATCGGGCCGGCCAGGGCTGCCAACCTGATCCTAAATAAAAACAGAGTTGAATTTTCGACAAACCTAAGACTCGGTCTAACTATTGCGAGCTTCCTCTACACTACAGTGTAAGCAAGTGATGGAGTAAATACCTTACCTGTTACACCTGGTAGCACTTTGTAGTCCTTCCAATGACCAAGTTCGGCATGAGTCAAGACCTTGACCACGCTGCTTTCCCCTATATCACCCGTGTTGAGTGAGAGGCTCTTCACCGCCTCGCAGTGGTGTCTGGAGAAGCTATTGTCACGTCGCTGCTGCGCTCAGCGACGACCGATCAGTACCGTCTTGCGGCACAAGAATTCATGGAACGCGAGCTCGCCAATGCGAACCGGCGGATGTCAACTCCCTCGCGTTCCTCCAAGAATGACGTCGTGAAGTTGGAGATGTCGACCTACTCCGGCGTTGGAGAAGATCGTCTCCCGTTAAATCGATGGTTTCGAGAAATTGATATCGCCATCGCCTCGAGGTTGCTCGAGGCGCCGTCGGCCAAGGTGAACTTTCTCCTCTCCCGGCTGTCCGGGAAGGCCAAGGAATGGGATCTCGGCAAGTTGGTCGTAGACCCCAATGCCTTCCCACCCTGGAAGCGCTCCAGCGTGACCTTCGGCTCGCGTTCGAGCCGCCTCAAGATGAATCCCGCGGTGGTGCGGACTTCTTCGCCCTCCGACAAGGCACGATGTCAATGCGCGACTACGTCCAGAAGGCGCGACACCTCGCGTCTTGCATCGTGACAAAGCCAATCGACATGGCCTCCCAGGTTCATGTTTTTGTGTTCGGTATGCGCGAGGGCATGACGAGATACTGCCTAACCAGAGCCGAGCCTTCAACGCTTGAAGAAGCTTTTGCCCTCGCACTACGCGAGGACTACGTTGTGGCGTCATCGTATGCCCGCGCGCTGTCAGAGACCGCTCGGGAGTCAGCACCCGAGCCTATGGAGATCGCCGCGATCGCCGCGTCGAATAGCCGCCAGCGCAATGGGTCTCGCGGGTGTGGTGGTCGCAAAGGCCATTCTCTCACATGCTTCCGTTGGCGGAAGCCTGGACATCGCGCGGCGGTGTGCCGCGCGCCAGCACCGGTCCTTGCGCACGTCGACGCCGATACCACTCCTGCCGTTCAGTAAAAAAAAACGGCCAGGGCCAGTAGGTGCGGGGCGCCCTACTGGCTGTTATGAAGGTCCGAGCCCCCCGGTGGCGGCCCAATCTTTTAGCCCTCCCGTGCTCCAAGCACACTTCAAAGCCACCACCACACCGAGCAACTCGAGGATGATCATTGTCAATCTTTACGTCGCCGGTGCCCAGCGACCGCTGCGCGAGCTCCTGGACTCAGGAGCGACGAACAACTTCTTCCGCGCGTCGTGTTTGGCGATGCTTCCATCGACGATCGCCGCCCGCGAGGGCCGCGGCAAGGTCGACGTCAAGCTTAGTCACGCTGCGTTGCGCGGCGCGGGGTCACACTGCCGTACACGTTTGACGGGTTCCGCAGCGAGGACGACTTCCTCGTGATCGATATGAACTACGCGTTCGACTGCATCCTGGACATGCCGTGGTTATCGCGGTATCAACCAGCGATGGATTGGTTGGCTCGGTCCGTCAAACGTCGCAGTGACTTCGAAGTGAACGAGGTGTTTACACACCTCCTGATCGCCCAGAAGGACTGGCCCCACATCACCGTCGTGGACCGGTCGTCCACAACGCACGTTGTGGACAGAGCGAGCGATGGCCCTCTCTGCACGGCTTGCGCAGTGTTACTACGCAATGATCCCTCGCAGCGACGCGAGAGCGAACACCAAGTGGCGGTCGAGCAGGGGCTCCCGCTTCTTCACGGCCTGGTCGGACACGGTCTCCCGTGCGTAGAGGGGGGTGATATCTCGTCCAGCGAGAGCGATTCTTCATCCTCGATCTTGCACTCGAGGCGACGAAAGAAGAAGAAAGCGAAGCGTCGTCGTCTGAAGCCTCGTCGAGAACCCATGCCATATGACAGCCCACCGATGGAATCGGTCGGCGTGCTTGAGTACGAAGAAGGAGCCTCCGGTCGTCGACGCACCATCGAACTCGCAAGCCCACCTCGAGATGCACGGTCAATCACCCGACTTCCAGGCCTCTCCTGGTAGAACTTCCTTCGGGCTCTCAAGGACGGGGAACTCGAACAGATCTGCCTGGTCACCGACGCTGATTCAGCGTCACCCGAAGTGAATACTGTCAGTGTCGACAGCTGCTCCCGTCCAAAGAGCGCCGAACCAAAGTCGGCACGCGAGGAGCGCTTTGCAGCTCAATCGTGGGAAGCGCTACGGGAGTCAGGTAACCCAGTCTACGAGACCGCCCGCGAGTACGCGGACGTTTTTCTGGACAAGATCCCAGCTGAGCTGCCAGCCGACCGAGGAATTCGCCACAAGATCGATCTCGTGCCCGGCTCGAAGTACTGCAGTGGCCGCTGCCGCGAGATCTGGTCAAAGCCATTGACGAGGTCTTCGAGAGTCGCCGCAAGGCGGGTCATGTGCGTGAAAGTACCTCACCATACTCCAGTCCAACGTTCTGTGTGAAGAAAGCCACAGGCGGGTGGCGAATCGTTCATGCCTTCAACAAGCTAAACGATGCTACCATCCCCGCCCAGACGCCGATTCCTCGGAAGGACATGGTGCTCGGAGCGCCATGTCGGGTAGTGAGATCTTTAGTGCCATCGACTTGACCGATGGATTCTATCAAATTATCATGAGGCCGAGTGATATACAGCTCACAGCGGTAAGTACTCCAGCGGTATGCTCTGGGAGTGGCTCGTTATGCCTCCAAGATTGAAGAACGCTCCCGCCACGTTCAATTGC
Organism: Phytophthora cactorum; assembly: GCA_016864655.1. Lineage (NCBI taxonomy): Eukaryota > Oomycota > Peronosporomycetes > Peronosporales > Peronosporaceae > Phytophthora > Phytophthora cactorum. Next base: position 231,112 of record NHQK01000011.1, read on the forward strand.
ATGGTCTCCCATGTTCTGCGCCACTTCGAGACTTCGCTCCGAGCTACTTCGACGACATCTTCGTCCACAGTCGCGCTGAGGATGGTCTCAGGGCGATCGAAGGTTCACTTGAAACATTTAAGGCAAGTCTTCCAAGTGATGCGCGAGAACAAGCTGTACGCGAACTTGAAAAAATGCATCTTCTGTGCTCCGGAGATTCCGGTGCTTGGCTGTTACGTGAGCAAGAACGGCGTCCGCGCTGACCCCGAGAAGGCGTCCTCGATCTGCGCGTAGCCAACGCCACAGAACCCCACTGAGCTGCGTCAGTGGCTGGGTCTAGCCAACTATCTTCATGAGTACACGAAGAACTACGCCGGACTGATGCAGTCACTTTCTTCGCTACTGAAGAAAGATGCGACGTGGTCATGGACTTCCGCGCGCCAAGCCGCCTTTGACTCAGCGAAGGAGAGTATGACAGAGGCTCCAATCCTTGCGCTCCCGAACGACTTGAAACCTTTTCACGTCGTCTGCGACGAGAGTGACTTCGCCATCGGCTGTGCGCTGATGCAATTCGACGACGAGGGTCGTGAGCGTGTCGTGAGGTATTAGGCCTGGCAGCTGAAGCCGGCGGAGCGTAATTATCCGGTCCACGATATAGTGCTCCTCGCGATGTGCTACGCCCTGATCTGTACTTACTGGGTGATCAGACCTTCGCGGTGTACACCGACCATGCATCGCTGAGAACAGCGATGAAGAGTCCCCATCTCTCCCAGCGGATGGGCCGCTGGCAATCGTTCTTTCCGAGTACAACTTCGTGGTCCATTACAAGCCCGGCAAGAACAACATTCTCGCTGACGCCTTGTCTCGGCGACCCGACTGCAATCCACGTGACTCGGTGGGTCGACAGGCAAGCATCGAAGAAGACGACGAAGACAATTGCGCTACGTGTTAGGCGTCAGGATTGAACCTGACGAGTGTGTCCCCGGAGATGCCACTTCGCGATGCGATCAGATCTGCGTACGAGCACGACACGACGTACTCCAGTATTCTGAAGCATCTTCGATCTCCCAGCGATGACACGCTGAGAGCCCTTACCCGCTCCACGCGTCACCATATTGACCGGTATCGCCTCGCGGACAACCTTCTGATGTACAGCATCGACCACTTCGACGCTCCGCGAATCGTGGTTCCTAATGATCCCGATCTACGCTCACGGATTATTCATGAGTTCCACGATGCCCCGCTGGGTGGTCACAGAAAACGTTTGCGGCTGTGTCACGCGACTTTTATTGGCCCCACATGTACAAATGGATACGTAAGTGGGTGCGCTCCTGCGAGATCTGCCAGCGAGTGAAGCCTTCTCCATCGTCACAGGATCTACTTCCGGTCGCCACCTGGGCCTGGCGCTCGGTGTCAATGAACTTTATCTTCGGACTAGCACCCGAGGCGCAAGGACGCTCGGGTGTCCTGGTGTTCGTCGATCGCTTCAGCGCTTCACGTCAGCGTTCTGGATGAAACTATTCGAGTTGTTTGGAACGAAGTTGTTGATGTCAACGGCAGCCCATCCGGAAACGGATGGTCAGACTGAGCGGGCGAACCGCGTCCTCGAAGATGTTCTTCGAAGCTTCGCGACGTATTTCCCCAGTTGGAGTTCGTTCCTGCCCCTTGCCGAGTTCGCGCTGAACAACGCTGTACACGCGTCGTCTGGTCTGACGCCGTTCTTCGTTAACAACGCGCGGCACCCGTGTGTACCTGCCCTCCTCGCCGTGGGTCATCCCACAGCGCTATGTGTCTCCACTCTGGGTGGGGAAGAAGCTGAGAGCAAGGCGTCCTCCTCTACTTCAACACCAACATCACCGGCGACTACACCGATACTGAGCCAACCGGTATCGATACCGGTTGCCAACGGTCTGTCGAGTGTAGCCTCAAAGGACGCGTCGGTTAACGCGGTGACGCATGCGCAGGCCAGAGAGATCTTGGCAAGGCCGCGCAACCAGGCGTCTCCTCTCGTATCTTGGACTGATCGCACCTTGATCAACCCTGGCGCGACGTCGGTGTATCCCCGCCAGCTAACTACGCGCTGAGACAAGCGGCACAACCTTCCGACTCCGCCATGATCTCTGACTTTGTACTGCAACGCCAAGCTGTCACCCGCTATGTTCGTGATGCGCTACAGTCAGCAGTGGACAAACAAAAGGAGAACGCTGATAAACGCGGTCGCAAACACACGGTCGCAAATACACGGTCGCATTCACGACAGGAGAACGAGGGCTCCTGTCGACCACGGGTATTCGAGACTCTGCAGTGACCAACCTCGGTGCGAGCAAACTCGCGCCGCGCTTTATTAGACCATTTACGGTACTCAAGGATATTGGTGACGCCTACACGCTGGACATTCCTACGTCACTACGCCTACATCCGACCTTCTACGTCGGACGACTCAAGCGATACCATCCAGCTACGATTCCAGAGCCGGCTCAGCCTACTGAGCCGGGAGACCTTCCCGACGTGCACGTCGTGCCATCGATCCATCGGTACCCGGTGCCGGATCACGGGGCTCGTACCAGTCTGCAGTTGACCATGGACTGAGAGCTTCAACATCCGCAGCCGAGCAAGAATCTCTCGATTCGGCTGGCGAAGCTGCACAGTCTCCGTATCTTCCTCAGGAGGGAAGCGGAGCCATCGTACCCTATACCGACGCGCGTGTAGGACATCGTGAGCGAGGTCACAATAAAGTCTGGAGACGCGAGGAGGATTCTCGTGGGCAACCATGCGTTCAACGATCCAGCGGATATCTCCAGCTGTGTCAACAACAGGAGGGGAGCCGTCACGCCGGTAACGCTCGCGTTCTCCCTCCTGAGGAAGATACGTGGGAGCCTCGCGCCAACCTCCTTCACGACGTCCCAGATGTGGTCGAGGCGTACGAGTCCAAGGTTGCTGCGACGAATATCACCGCGGATCAGTACGCGGTAAGTACGAACGCGAACGAGGACGGTTGCTTGAGCGACCACGTGAACGTGATTGAGAATGACGACTTGAGCGATCACGAGAACGAGAACGAGAACGAGACCGAGACCGATGACCTGAGCGACCACGTGTACGTGATCGAGACCGACAGTCTAGGCGACCACGTGATGAGTGTCGGTGCGAGCCGCCTCGACTCGAGGTGCGAGCGTTGTCGGCTAACGAGCGCTTGTACTTGCCGATCTACCCGCGTTCCTGTTCACCGAGCGGATACTCGGCGATATAGGCCTTCCATTCTTCGATAGTCGGACGCGGTCCAGCCCACGACCCGCAGCCTTCGCTGCCCCTGATTCGATTGTCGACGACGTCCCCGTCGTCGATGTTCCCTCCTGGTGCTGATACATCATGTCGCTTGTCGAATTTTGCTGCTCCTGCGATTCGCAGGAGATTCCCCGTCGCCGCTCCGCTCTCCCCGTTAGCCAAATCCCCGTTCTCCATTCTCGCGTTGACTGATTTGTTCTGCGTCCGTCGCTTGGGTTGCGTAAGCGCAACTTTAAGAGGGGGGTGATGTAATGGGCCACCCCATTACATAATTAGGTAGATTTCATTACAAAAGTAGGTACAACAGCACACGGTTAGCGTGTGCTGAGTTGTCATCGTCCTATTGTCTGATAAATGGGGAGCCAGTCCCTTTTATTAGCCAATTAGGTAACGACGTGTATCGGGCCGGCCAGGGCTGCCAACCTGATCCTAAATAAAAACAGAGTTGAATTTTCGACAAACCTAAGACTCGGTCTAACTATTGCGAGCTTCCTCTACACTACAGTGTAAGCAAGTGACGGAGTAAATACCTGGCTCGTTACACATTACACGTGGGGACGGACATCCCTGAGAGCCGCAAGACCCGCGATCTTACCGACGAGATGGCGCTCAAAGAGGACAGGGGAAGCTGACGTACGGACAGAACGATCATGGAAGTAGCGTGCAGCGGCTGGGAGCGAGATGAGTCGAGCTCTGGGTAGCCGTGCGAGGGCTGAGCAGTCGGTCAGTTTGATATTTGCGCCGTGGAGCACAATTGGCCCCACGACCATCGCAGTTTAGCACGAGACGATGGACCCCGACGCAACCAGTGCGGTGTCGGAGTGCAGTGGAACGGGCGAAGTGAACGAGCTAGATGAGGGAGGAGTGGTGTCGTCGGTGTACAGCGAAACCAACGGAACGAAGTGACAGACGGCGTTGAGGGTAGCTCCCTTGGGGACGAGACGGACGGACGTGCGGGTCAGGTGTTGTTCGGGTGGAACAGCAAAGTAGTGACATGGAGGCTCGCTTGGTGGAGGCGGCATTGTGCTACATTGGATTCGTAGTGGCCGCGTGATTGTACGAATGGAGCAGCCGAGTCGTGACACGGAGTCTTGCTTGGTGGAGGCGGCACTGTACTACACGGGGTTGACAGGAGGTGACGAGAGCGAGGTGAGCGAGGTTGTAGCGGCTGGTGTTGGAGGCCGGTAGCTACAAGTTTGTGAGAGTAAATACAAGTAGAAACGGACACCAAGGTGGACGTTTCGGCGCAGGTGACTGAGCCAGTGTGAGTATTGAGATACGCTACATCAAAGACTTCGCGGACCTGGACAGAAACAGCAGCGGGCACTAGGAGCCATACAACACGCTCAACAGGCCGGGCGAGATAACTGGTCTCGATCGGGGGCAGGTGTCGGATTCAGCTCCATGTCGTGATTATCCAAGCCCATCTCAACGGGAATTTCATGTTGTGAATGTCGTTCGACTGTGTACCTGCCTACAATCTCGTCGCCGCGTTAGTGAAAGGTGTCCCGATATGAGGGGAGAGTGACTCGCACTGCGACTGTGAAAGTAGAAGTAACCGTCTAATCAAGAAATCCAAGAATTCTTGAGAATTGACCTTGACGTGCCGATAGAATCCAGCAAATTCTACGGAAACACTATAGTAATCTGAGTTTGTCAATATTACTACTACACTAATAGTAATACAGCCACCACAGACGGCAAATACTACCTACTATTGTATTACTAGTATCAATCCTAAATGGTAAAGTACTAGCCGCTGTCCGATCTCAACGCTCTGACTTATTTGGAGTACCGCCGAAGCCGCAGACAAGGACCTCGTAGAACTGCTTCGATGCTGTAGTAAAAAACCCTGGTTAAGTAATTCCTTTGGCTGCCGTATTTCATTTAAGTACACGTTTTAAAGCACTCTAATTATGCGTATTACGGAATAATCTTTTCTACTGTTTGCGGCTACAGTAGAAGGTATGGGTATTAAATATTGTATTTTTAATATGACGATACTATTGGTCGTTTTAGCGGATAGGATTGAAGGAAAACGACGAATCCCTCGTGTTCCGAGAACAAAATACAACCACTCAAGATACACAAATCTGTCAGAAGATGTGTAGTGCAGTCTCTAGTTGGATAAATCACCAGAGTCATACTAAGATACCTGTATTTGCGAAATGCGATCGACAGTACCAGCCCAATTCCTCTAGTCTGGAAAGAACATAGGACATATGTCTGATGGACTACATTGCGATTTGATTGAGGGTTAATTTGAACGATTGTGGCATTTTGGATAACGATGTCAGGGACGGACTAATTGTAAGTTGATGTCAGGCAACGCGCACAAAGCTCACCATGCACAACCGAGCGAGACTCCGTACCATGTCGAAGTAAATTGTAGATATTAAATAGAACGAGTTGTCTAGTTGCTGTATATGGCAAGATCATTTCTTCCAACGTTGCGCTTTGTCAGAGCTCGGAGGATTCGGAAGCTAATCACACGGTTCATCGTAAAAGTATAAATTTGTCATCGGGTATAGGGTGCCAAAGCTGCTGCTCCATCCGCGATCCCACTACGCCGTAGCAATGCCGCTGTGGTTGTCTGCTGCATCGGCTTTGTGGCGACGAAGCTAGAGGGCGTCCACTCCAAAACAAAATAAAATACTCACTATCACGACTTCGGAAAGCGCACCCAGCGTAAGTTTTTTTTTGGATTGGACCATATTGATTTTACCGTGTGGACTACGATACCTGCACATTCCGCAGAGCTAGAAGCAACCATTATCTTTAGAGCTACATTGAGTAAGCTTATTCTGCCTTCCCTTATATGTAAAGCACAAGTGCTGCTCAGCTATCACTGTCCTGCTGTCACCGCTGGTTTTGCGACGACCTGCTAATGCAATATGGTGGGTACTGGTCATATCAGACGCCACGTCTTCATTATCCAGCATTATGTACCTGTTAATCGAGCTGTTATCATAGATAAGCAAGTACTTTATTGTGTGCCTCTCATTGACATCGTCATGGACCCAGCACCTATGCTGGATGGCGAGAATCATTGGTAATTTTATCTTATGTATCAACGTGATATTGCCATCAGAGCTACCGCTGGCGTGTGCGATAAAGGTGACACGGTGTCAGACATCAGATTGCGTTTTAGCTCTGCACTCTGGATGCCGAATTATGACCAATAACAACGCTGGATTTGCGTTGGACAGCCGGCCAACAAAACTATCACTTACGAGCGATAATCAGAGAGCCATACAAAATCCGAGATAATTGAGGCATCTCCAATCGTCGTTTAGACAAGATATGCCGCCAAATAGGGCTACGCGTAAGCTGTGATAGCAACCCCACGAAAACTATGTTGATAGGATCAGTATGCATAAGCTCATAAATCATGGCGAGAATGGTTGTGGGGCCAACTGCCTTACCACTCACGGAGCTGATCCGCGCGCACGTGCGCAGCGCCATGTAGGAACTGTGGTGTAGGGAAATCCATTTTTTGTGTAACGCTGAGTTCGGCGACCTACATAAGGCTAAGCGCCGGAGGGAACTATATACCCAAATGTTTAGGAGCTCAGTATCACGGTACGAACTTGGTGGTTGAACCAGATATCATTATCCGAATGGCCCCGGAGTTGGGCGGTCGACTGATCTCGGCGGAAGGGTCGGATGAGATCCGAATCGACTTCATTTTACTTGATATTTGTAAAGGAGTCCTAGGAGAAAATATGAGGAGTCCGAAGAGGCTCCCGAACGATAACATATAATAAAGCTGATCCAAGACAAGTGTACACGCTTTCGGCAAGTCTCACACAGGACCGGAATATGTCTGCTGCGAGTACTCCAGAGATATAGCTTGTATGGTACTCGACTGGCAGCGCCAAGAGATTAGGTCTGTCCGGGAAGGGCAATAGTCTCGATAAGCGCGAAGCGTATGCCCCGTCGAGCCCAGTGGGCCAGTACAGCGTACACCACAGGCGCCGTAAAACTTCTAGTCGAGCTTCCTTTGCACTCGGTGACCTGTAAAAGCGCTCGCACGCCGTCATCCATCCTTTGGTGGACGACACAGGGTTTGTGTACGAGGTAAGTCGAGTCTAAGCCTCGGTGAGCCTGACTTGGTTAGTTGGTACTCGGCGAGGGCAAGACGACACGTCTGTCCCGGCTTGGCCGAAAAGCGAAGGGACCGCCCTCTGCGCAGGCCGTACAAGTGCCGAGCTAACTCGGCGATTTGTTGTGGTTTGTGTAAGGACCCACATCTGACGGTATTTTACTACACCAGAGAGCTCAGACCCGACGCCGATAAAAGCGGACCGGAGATTATTATAGGAGGCGATTATAGCGGCCTTGGTAAGAACAACACCGCCCTCAGGAATGCCACCATGTTACGAGGTAGTTGTCCTCACGTGGCCCAAACCATCTCAAACCTCGAATGGTCCATCAGTAGGAGCTCTCATTTTTCGGTTCTCTTCCCCTTCCTAGTCGCAAGGCGTTTCGGCGCTCCCAAGCCATGCACAACGGCGATTGTAGTCGCCACATACCCATCGGCAAGTGCCGCGATATTGGCAAGGGGAGCAGCTGCGATTTGAGGAACATGCGACGATCGAGTCGGCGCCTGATGAATGTCCGAGCCCGACCCGAATGATATCGCGACACAGTTCTTCAAACGGAAGGCCAGCTTTATGCGTCCGCCCGAAAAGTACAGGAACAACGACCTCACGGTAAACAGCAACGGCCTCATTGAACAGCGTAACCCGGGTGACCTTCAAATAATATAACACACTTGGCCGCATATTAATACATGAAGCCACAAAACACCGACACACAACAGTTATATGGTAAATGCATTTAGTATCAAGCAACGTTTCTTAGATGTACTGATGGACGGAAGCTGCGAGCTACCAAAGGGCCGCGGAAAAAGGCAGCATTCAAAATGACACCGTCCATTTATTCGATCCAGCATTTTCAATACCGACTTGCATATTCATGGCACCGACGAAGTGGGCAATAACTCCTCGCACAGTATGAAGGTCGCACGACCAATGTATTGAAAAGCAGCCCCGTAGTTTTTTCTTGCTGGTATTCCCTACAAAATTCAAGTATATAACCGTGCCGATTCATGGCTGCTGCATCCACGCCATGAAAAGTACCCCCTTCGCCGCGGTGGCGATGAAGCCACTTAACAACGTCGATGCGGTCCATCACTGCCGTTATGCCGCCCACCGCATTTTCAGGAGCATGTAACCATTTAAGAATATCCAGACGGCCAATCCTTGCGGTAGTATCCATAGCCGCCGTTGTGAGCCCCACCGCGAAGCCGGACCCATCTAACCAACGGAGAACGGAAAAGTGTCCGTTACCACGAACGCATCCGTTGTTCACCTTTCAAAATGGTTCTCCACCCAGGAAGCCAATGCCATCGAGGTGTCCGTCGCACGCGGTAGCATCAACAACCAGCACAGTGCAGCCATCAGCTCGATTTTCGTGAAGGCACTTGACCAATTGAAGGTGATTCTGCGATGCTGTCAAATCCATAGCGTCCACCCTCTCACCACTGAGACGATTCGACATGAGCTAATTGGCAACAGTAAGGCATCTATTTGGGCATACGTGGTCGAATGTATTTGGCAGGAAGTTTCCAAGACCCGCCCGAAAAAACCAACGGGCAATATCTAGATGCCCCTGGATCGCTGCCACCAACATAGCCTGGTCGGTGCAAACTTCAGTGCGATTATTGTCGCGCCAGCGGACCACCTTGAAATTCCCGTGTGCTGCTGCACCGTTCCTAGCATCAGTTGTACACCCTTCAGCAGGAGTACCGTGCAGCGATTGCACTAAAGCGAGGTGGCCGAATGTTACTGCCGGATCCATTGTCTTTGTGATCGAACGATTGTGTAGAGAATGCGCTCACAACCCGAACGGCATATCACTGTGTTGCGACGCTCGATCGATGGAGATAGGAGGTGATGCGACCAAATCCAGTGTGCGAGCCACCTGCTCGGTTGCCCAGGACAACAAACTAGCCAATATTTCTTGCGGTGAGCGTATCTACATAAACGGAGGCCACACATCTTCGGTTATGTCGTCAAAACCACTCGCGGCCGAAACCAATAAGATTTCGTGCAGATTTCTATCCCAGTTGAGGGGAAGCGCTCACGAAGGAAGCGATCAGCGTTTAAAACGCCACTTCTAGCGCTGATAGGAGCAACGCTAGGTCTCAAACGTATAAACGTATCACGAGAATACAACCATACTAAAATCTCAACCCGCCCGCTACTGGTCGCCACCGTTACCGCCTCGCTGATAACGAGACTAGGGCAAAGTATGTCAAGAGAAATCATTTTGCTCTGACGTCCATCACAAGCAGCAAACGCATCTGATACACTCAACTAATTGCTCCAAGACCAGCAAGCCGGTCATCGTGATTACATACAACAGCAGCGGGTAGCAGGAGTGGTCGAACATCAACTATCCGCGCGAGTTAGCTTGGTGCTCTTGGAGTAGACCGCGTACGAGTGTGCTTGATGGTCTTGGAGTAGACAGAAAGGTAGATGTAAGAATTCAAAGGAAATAGATCTAGAGATCAGGAAACTCCTGAAACGAGATTGACATGGCCAGCCTGACTTTATCGAAGCCGAGGGTGAATCACTATCAAAGAAAACGCTACCGCGCTACATTGCCGACACTAGCAAACGTCACAAACAAACGGTGCTGACCGATTTCTTCCCCGTGGCTACTCGCTTTAGCCCACTCCATGGTGAACCAAGGGACTCGACATACTTCACTATCAATGCTAACATCGGGCAGCTGCCAATAACCGAATGAACTGCCTCCATTTGTAACGGCATCAACGATTGTGGCGAAGGTCCCCCAATCGCCGCCGGCAGATCGAGTGCGGTACCAAGACATGTAAATTTAACTCGTGCAGCAGGCGTCCCCGGTGCCAATACAAAGCCCAGGCTGCAAACATGGAAGTCCGTACTACTCCGGGAAAAGGTCTTGGTTCCTTCACGCGGAAAAGTAGTCCGAAAGGTGTGATCGTTATCGACGAACAGAAAAAAAATACTCCAGGAACTCTAGCGACTACGGCTGTATATAATAGTTTATGGTCCCACTCGCCTTATTGACGCCGTGCGCTTCTCCCCCCCCCCCCCCCCCCCCCCCCCCCCCCCCGCGGTAGTTTAGTCATTGTTGCACTTCGAGCTGCGTCACAAAAAAAATGGATGGTTGAAAGCGTGTACCGAATCGTGAATTACAGGCGCGTCCGTGGTCAGCTCGGGCCGCGTGCTCTCGATGCGGTGGCCATAGCATCTATTATCTCGTGGACAACTTCTGACTCGTTTTGCTCAACGTGGGGGAGAACTACCGATGCTCGAACAACAACCACGCCATCCCTAATCGCTGGAAATATCTTCGTGCTCGCCGCAGCTAGCCCCAACCCCTTCGTCAATGACAGTAACAACGAGAGAGTAAGAAATATGGAACCCAGTTTCGATGGCAGCCGGTATCTCGCACAGCAACGCTCTACGTTTGGCGGTACACGCTATTTTAATGTCTTCCTCCATCAAAACGCTGTTGATACCGCTCATTAGAGTCAACTACTTGTAGAAATCATCCGACGGGATTGAATACAGCCCGGAGAACGTTTTCCGATGGACACGCCACAATTCGCGATGTCCAATGAATGTAACGCAAGGTATACCTCCAAAATCCACATTTGGCAGCTCTGGAGCTAACTCAAATGGTCCATTTGTAGGGAAGTAACTCGCGCGGTCTTTCGAATGACTTCCAGACAGCGGAATTTCAATGCCAAACATCGAGCGGGTGAAATGCATTACAATGCGGCGTCTCTCAGAGAGGGGAGCGTCCCGACGCAAGCGCAATCTTGCCCCGCAACGACGCTAAATTCGTTCATACGCGGATTAACATGACAGTTTTTGCAGACCAAAATCCGTTCGTGGTCCCGCACCAACTCGCAAATCAAGTAGTAGATGTTATCCCCCAAAACGTAAAGCTGGCCAAACGAACGTAAAATATTTCTTCAAACAATTGCTCTCGCTCTCTAGCAGAAAGAATCAGGACAGCGAGTTGTGAAAGCGAGGAAAACAAGTACCTCGTCGGATTTAGTCTGCAGCGAGATCCACACGCACGCTGCGCAAGCCCAAATGGAAGTCGCTTCAGCAGCACGCATCGCCACCCATCGCTGATACTCAGCTATATCTGCTGAAGTGGGACAATCAGCGAGCATAGTTAAAAGTCGTCCGCGCGCTGTCTCCCCTCTCTCTCTCCACAAAGTGTTTCGTCTCCAAAACCAAAAAAAAACGCACAGTCCACTCCGCAGCAGTAACAATTCACCAGTACCAGACGCGGGTCTTGCAAGTAATGCTGGCTCTTTGCCAACCTTTGAAGCTCATCCGTGATCCGGGAACGCGAATCGAGAATGCGCTCACTGAAATCACGCGACATTTCGTCGTTCTGGGGTCGACGACGAGTGCGCTGCTCCCGCTGTGCTTCGCGCTGCTGGTTCAGTCTGGCGTGCCTAACACCATTGGAGGCTCGATCCTGATCAACCCCAGCCACCAATTGCTCCTGTTGCCATGCTAGATGTTCGCGCAGGGCGGGGCGCCGCGCACGCAGCCGCGCATTGCTTTTTGTCCGCGCTACTTCAATAGTCGCACCGATCTCACCTTGCTGTTCACGCTGGCGACCACGACGCACGTGCTCTTCTCACCCGCGCTGCCATACGTCTTTCATCTTCTCCGTTGGTGTGTTGCTCGCGCTGACCTTTACGCCGCTCTCTCTGCTGAGCGTTCCGTCTTGCCCGCGCCACTTCGTAGCTCCTAGAGAGCCCATCGGCTTGTTCTATGCTCTCATGAACTCCTTCCTGAGCACCACACCCCAGTCCGCTGCCTCGAACGTCGAAATTCAGCGACGCTCGCCTCTGCTCATGCATCCTCTTTAGCACACTGGCCTCACTCAATCCCGTGCCATCATCAACGCTACAGATTGACGACGACGAGCCCGCTGTTCAACGGCGACAGGATCATCAATATAAAGAACCGCTCACGCGAGCAATATCTATCACTTTAACAATGCACGCGGACACACTCTCGGACACGGCGGATTGTCTCTATCTTGATCGGGCAAGAGACCAGGCCGGACCGCTCTGAGAGTAGAAATTGTGGGCGTTGGCTTCAGTTACCGTGCAACGAATTAAAATGGATTGGGCTGCCCCAGCCTTTCAGGCAGTCCCGGTAAATCCTACGATTACATATAACTCCCATAACGTCCTATGAATCTACGACAATCATATTTACGCTAATCACTCGTCACAAAACCGCCACTCCCGGGTTCTATAAACAGTTGACCAGACTTTAATCTCATTGACCGTTTAAAAGGTCTGACATACAGTTTTGAATGTCATTAAAGAAGAAGAATGATGTTGATTAACTGGGCCATTGCTGGTTGTATTCTTTTGCAAAACTGAATGTTTGAGTTACCCTTTGGGGATTGGATGTGAGAAGATATTGACTGTTGAATTGAGATGTTTAGATATTGAGTTTAAGAGTGAATCTTTACGTTTTCGTCCTTGATGAGATTTGAACCATCGTCAAGAGCATGCGCCCTGGGACCCTTTGCCAACTTGACTATCAGCAGCCCTTTGAATGTCAATAAATACAGGTAACTTTCGCTCGAAATCGTCCCAGGGCAGCGCATGTAATAAGTACATTTGTAGCGATCTCTTTGATACGGTTTGCTCCGGACTGGTTTATTGAAGAAGTGACGCATATTAAGGTCAGTGGAAGTGGAAGCGGATAAGATATAAATTTTGAGTGGCGCGTGGGACACGTAACAGTGATGCACTGATATCGATGAAAAAACTCGCCTCTTCTTTGCTTGTGACACTGTTACTGATTCTGACCCGAACCGTTTTTCAAGATGTGTACCAGATCTCTAGTAGTCGACCGATACATGACAAGAGAATGAAATAAACCTTTTGATGTTGTTCGTAATGCCAGGTTCTCATTAAAAAAGATGATAGTGCAATGTATAGTGTACTCCACCAATGGATCGGACCAATTCAAAAGCCCTACAGGTATATTGAAGCAATGAAGCGATTCCCGCAGCAAGTTAACGAGTCTAAAATGCCCTTTCTCCAGTTCAAACAAATACATTTAGAAGAGGGGTGGGGACGCCCCTTACAAACTCCAAGTCAAACGAGTTTGGGATTATAAAAAATAGGCCAGTAGTCTAGGATTCAAACAGGCTCAAACGGCATCACTCAATAGACGAAGAGTTTGGGAGGCAACGTTTTTTTCAAGATGTGCTCCAAAGTGCTTCGACTTCCTACTGGGTGGCAGGTACGCACATAAATAACTCACACGGAAGAGAAACAAAGCTTTTGATTTTGTTTGTAATGTTAGGTTCGCACTTCAATATGATGGTAGTGTAATGTATAATATACTCGATCGAAGGATCGGGCGAATTCATAATTTTCCCAGCGATTGAAACCGATTTTTTTTTGAAATGACGGCTTTGTCCCCATCGAAATATCAATTTATAGGATATCAGCTTGATTTCACAGTAACCCTAGCAGGACAAAATGGCATCGGACCTGAACGAAAGCGATGCTGTGGACCCGCAGCGCACTGAAAATGGAGTTCATTAGTGAAAAGTGTACTGAGTACGTTGGCGTACTTCGGGACCTCCATTTCTACCTGTTGTCGCCTCCTCGAGGAAATGATTACAGGCATCAGCTACTAGGGTTTTATCTTCCGCAATGCGTTAATGTCTGCCCTGCATCGTGCTAGTTTTGATCTAAGAGCTGCGGCGGCATCGGCTGGTGGAGAAGATGCTACGAACCCAGTGTTTTCTATTGAGGCGCTTTACATTGAAATCTTAACAATTTTGCGGGAGCGATGACTTCTCGCTCTGAGAGGATAAACGTATCCGGATCAGCTAGCTTCATCATTTTCTGCACGTATAATAGCGCTACGTGAATAATATATACTCGAATAGCGTGCCGATTTTGGATGCATTACCCAAGAAGCGTTAGTGGCGTGCGTGTAGATGGGCTTCCTGCTGTAGCTGTCTGCAAAACGTGATGCCAAGGATGCACTGAAAAGATCTCATTTAGCAGAGTCAACACACCATTTTGGACGCATTGCTGAAGAAGCGTCAGTGGTGTGCACGTAGATGGGATTCCCCCTGTAGCTGTCTACAATACGTGTACATGCTCAGTATGGATCGCTTTGGGAGAATTCGGCATGAATTTGGGTTGACCATTTGATGCAAGCTATCGATCGATGCAAACACTGGCGTCTCCGAGCGGTTGTACAGTAGCACAGTTGAAGATTTGGTTGCCTGAGGATTTTGGCGGTAGTCGTCGCTGAGCAAGGTACGAGATCGTTGGAGTAGTATTGAACTTGTACGTTCCGTTGATGGGTAGACCATTACATTTGTTGAGATAATACTAAGCACCACTTTTCTAAGTAAGCCGTTAGGCGTTAAGGATACCACAAGAAGAAACCGTTTGCCGCGGCACTACTTATTCTTTTGCGCTCTCGGGCCAACCTTCACTATAATCTCCACGGACTCAAGTATTGCTACCACGACATGGTTGTACCCGACGCCATTCGCAACGAAGTACTGAAGCAGAAAGAAGAAACCGCTCATTTGGGTTTGACTGTAATTATTTCCGCGAGTTGAACGACTCTGATGTGAGCGTCACCATCAAGATGACCTCTTTGATGGCGGAGAGGCTGAATGGCGACCATGGCACTGGTGTCACTGCCATGGATACGAATCAACGTGCGTTATACGGCGCTACTGCGGAGGCTTTAAACGAGCTTACCGTCGTGAAGCAAAAGCCTTACATCGCTCAAATCACAGTCTGGGATCCAAGACAAACCAGGGAAGCAAGGGTCCCGGTGGTACGACGTACATGCTGTTTCGACCTGGCACCGTATACGGGTTTCGGCAAGTGGATGGAGTAGGCTTCTACGCGGACATTGTCAAGAGAAGAGTCCAGTACGGGCGCGGCAACGCGGCAAAGATCTTTGAGGTCACCGGGTCTCCTCTCAAGTGCAAAGGGATTCGAGCCACGGGACAGAAGAAAACTAAAGCAAAGCCTCAGTACCCTTCCACGAATGTGGGCTCCGAGGCTGATGCCGACAAACAGGGCGTAGTCATAAAAAGTGAAAAAAAAAGGATCTAAAGGCGCGATGAGGGCGCGCACCAGCAACATCCCAGCGCCACCTTAAATCGGATTGGATGAGTTCCAAAGATTATGGATGTTTATCCAGTTGTGCCGTCAGAGAATGATGCGCTACAGGTTTGGGTACTGGGCAAGAATGGGAGGAGTAAGTGAATCATTGCATGTGCAGGGAAGTACGAAAGAGTGCTGAAAAGGTTTGAATGAAACGAAATCTTTGGACTTGACGTCAGATTTGCTTATTGACTACGCATAAAGGATTTGTAGTCGTGTGTAATTTGTTGATAACACTTATCAAAAGGCATCGCGCACGGAAGTATTTTTCTCTAAGTGTGTTTATGCTCACGCAGCTGCATTTCAGAGAAGCTTCCACATACCAAAACGGTGCATCAAATTCCTTGTATTAAAGTTGGTAGAGCTTGATTCGTCGGCCTTCGTTAAAACTACTTGTGATACGTATTCATTATTTTGAATTTGGTAGCGTCGCATCAAAACGACTAAGCACTCGAAAAAGCAGCTAAAACTCGAGTCATTTTTGGTGCGAGGAAAAGCTGCCACGCGCTGTTTGGAATGGAGCCACGTTATCGTAAGTTGCGGTTTGTTTTGCACATGGTTGGTATTCAGCATTTTTTAGTAGGGAGAACAAAACCGTTCTGTCTTACAAGTGTTTGTAGAATATTATTCTGTATATCATCATAAGAAGACCTTTCTGTCTTACAAGCGTTTGCAGAATATTATTCTAAAATGTAAAATGTATCTATTGGCAGGGCAAGGAATCAACTGACTACACGACGTGTGTGTCTGACTAGCCGAGCGCTACCGCTACGCGGCGGTAGGTTAGGTTCGTTCTGATTTAGTCAGGCCTTCTCGCCTCCGCTTCGCTACGGCGGGCTTGTACCTTCTTGTTTACTTAAAATGAGGGCTGATCATCTACACACTTTTTAAGGTGCCCGGCATAAACTACATAGTTGCAATGTAGAGCTAAAAACACAACAATTAACTTAGCATTAGCCTACATAGTATTGGTTACACTCGTAAGTTAGGGCTGAGTACTGAAAAACATGTGTCCTGCTTGAATGTTTCAAGCAAAGAACTAAGCCTCTTGTGTGTCCAGAAGATTGCGTGTACCCAGAAGATTATTAACATACGAACTATAAGTGATGCCTGCCAACATATGTCTACTTATCTTTCTTAAGATCCCCCCAATCAAAAATAATGCGTCAACGGCCATCCTAACATGAGTGGTACATTTGCAAACAGGAAAACCTGCAGTAATGTTAGTGTTTGTGCAGGATGATGTAGAATAATATTGGTCATTATACTTAGCTGGCATTCTTAGCAGTATGTACCAACGTTGATGTATTAGACCTAGTTCCAGGCTTTCTTGTATTTGCTAAATAGGCTCCGAGGGCATAAAACACATTGATGAGTAAGTATCGTGTTCTGTCTGTTATTAAGAATCGTCAAAAATATTTTTCAAACAGGTAGATGCTGTGCACGGTTACACAGTTACAGCAAAAAATGAGTAGTTGCTCTGAACTCCTATTTCGTTCAGGTTATCATTTGTTTTTGGGTCCAGACTAATATATCTACGATGCCAAGGCATACGTAGTTTGTTGTGCATGCCTAAACAAGATAGTTATGGAAATACAGCAAACCACGATCAAATGGCTCTCAAACCGATTAGACACTCATCCCCGCTATCGTCGTATTTTCACTAGTCTGAGTACGCAATTTGTCTGAATCGATCGAATCCAAACAAATTGTATTCTGGGTTTTTGATATTTGTGGTGCAAGCAGTCTGATCCAAGCTAATTGTAGCTAAAACGAAAAGGAAGATCGATTTGCTACAATTCGATTAGCCATTCGGAGTCGCTCTTAATATATCCAGTTTTGCGAAGTCTGGGATTTATTTGCTATGAAATAACTCATGCACAACAATCCTCACGCTGTCAGAGAATTTTAATAGTCTAACCATCAAGAAAACCTTGTGTATATTAGCTAAATCAACATCAATTTCTCTTCTTTTTTTATGTATAACCGTATTAGCGACCTTTGCATATCTAACGTTGATGCTAATTTTGTAGTACTCGGGAACGAAGCTAATGGTAATCAAAACGTATACTGCTTTGAAATAAACAAAGCTAGTAGGCGCGGTACACCCTCACAGAGTTCTAGAATACATACCACAGCATACCTGTGACTGCAATCGAAAAACAAACACGCTTGCTTGTTAGCATCATTGTGATCTATAATGAAATGACCGCCTTCGCTTCGCTCGGCGCTTACCGAAACTAGCATGGATAGTCTTGCCGTAACTCACTCCTTATGTACTATGTTAACCACATCGAATTAGCGAAGTAAACCACATAATTGGGTTTTAGCTAATCAGGACGGCCTTCGCTTCTCTCGGGAGCCAATGAGAAGGCTTGAAAATCTGAGCGTTATGTGCGACAGACGGACAGACACCGTGCTAGCGTTACTGTTTAAGACGTGAAAATGATACAATAAATGGAGCATCGTGTTAACACTCATTTCTCACTTTTTGATAAAATGAAATTCCTTTTGCCAATGTGAACCTCGTGTGGGATGCAGCGAATGTTGTGGTTCAGATTGTAAGAATCGTGTAGTTGGTTTATTGCTGTCGATATAAATTGGACTTGACAAAATTGAACAAACGGAATACATTATAGGACTCTGTACTACGGGCCTGAAATGCATAAATCAGCGCACTCAAGAAGACAAGCAAGCGTCGCTTGTCCTCCGAAATGTAAAGAAAAATGGTATTTCTCGTGGACGCCATCGACAAGGTAAGACATGTACCGCAAACCCCAGTCGTACTCTGTTTCATCTTGAGCTTTCACCATCATATCCACGGCGTCTTCAACACGATCCACTTCAACCGCATCGCGTCCACCATACACTTGCTTCGACATCTCAGTCCGCAAATACTTCTTGGGGTGAAAATGGCAAATGAACACTCTCGCCAGAGGAAACTCTTCCTTCAAAAGACTGATCTCGCCGAAGTCCTTAGGGGCTGGTTCTTGCCCGGGGGTCTGGAGTCCGGGAAAATAAAACATCATTCCTATTTGCCAGGAATAGATACCCAGATAGGCATAAAAACAAGATTATCTTTTGGGATAGGCACTGGATAATAGAGGCAGTCGCTCTTGCGATGTCACAGACACAAGTCGAAGCCATGGTGGCGCTTGTGGAGGTGGTATCCGCCGCCGCTGCAGTGGCCTCAAAGAGCAGGCGAAGAACCCGTTAACCGTGACTCAGCTCGATTTGGACGCGATGCTAGCGTCCCCGCTCTTTGATGGCTGGCTAGCATCTCGTGCCCCTCGTCGACGTCCGCGGAAGGAGCATATAGGAGTGGAGGAGACTGTAGCTGCAAAAATTGTGCCTATTTGTCAAACTGGCTGTTCGTCTGACCCATTAACGAGTGCTGTGGCGCTACGTATCAAAAACAAGTAAATTTGCGAGGGCATGCTTACAAGCAGTGAAAGCCCGATACACGACGTCTCTGGGTTAGTCTCACGGCTAGGTGAACGTTTATTTTCCCAAACCCAGACCCCCGAGCAGGAACCAGGGCATTATCGATCGTTATGGCCCGACTCCTGTCCCATGAAGGATTGCTGTCCTTCAAAGCGTCGATACCGTCCAGCGTACACGCATGACTTTCGTTTCAACCAAAGCATTTTGTAAATATTGTCCTAGCAAGTCATCATGCACGAAACCAGTGTCGTTAACACACAAACTGAATTAAATTACAGAAAAAACTAAGCCAACTAGTAACCAACAGATCACCAACAGTTTATCAGCGATATCCCACAGAGACCACACCTACATGGCCAAAGCCATCGCCGATCATAAAGCTGAGCAGCTGGTACAATGAAGAATTCGTTCCGAGTGTCGAGTCCAACATTGCCACCTCGGGAAATACCTTGAAGAAACACCTTATTTGACGAGTGTGGAGCGTGAAGGTCTACGTCTTGTTGGAAACGTCGACGAAAATCGACGGAGGATAGTCGCTGTTGGCGAAAAACTTGCGCAGAACTGCCTTCAATCGAGCTTCAATGGAACCGGAGCCGCGTCGCTTGGCTCGAAGACGGTGCACCAAGTTGTGAACCACGCGCAGTATAACACGCTTGCCTACACAAGCACAAGTAGAACATTGAGTGTCAGACAAACTCACTGTAACAATGAACATCCCTCAACGTTACCTGTAGTCTCCTTCAGATACTTCAGAATTTTCTTGGTTTGCCGCCAGCCCTGATAAGTTCGTCAACAACGTCGAGCACGTCCGGGTCGGTAACTTTCCAGTTAGATGGGTAGTGCTCAAAGCCATCCTTGTCTAACTTGTGGTTATGAGATCTCTTGTGGTTTGTCGCACAAACCCATATCGTGCCAGTTTCTGGACAAAACAACACAGTGGCGCAGAGAATCACCGGGCAGCCTGTCCCTCGCCTCTGATGCCCGGTCCTGTAGCCTTCATCTCTGCAACCCTTATCTCGCCCGTGCGTGCGCACGAGATTCTTGTAGTAGTCGACACACATCTCAGGGATCAGCTCGGCTTCCCGCCACTTCTTCTTTTCTTTCTAACTTGATTCCGCGCAGTAGCGTTCACCGCAGGGCGTATATGGAACAACTGCGATGTCTGGACCTGACACTCGTCCAACCTCGCGACCAAAGCGTCTAAGGTATCGTGCCAAGTCTCGAAGGGCGGTGCCATCACGCTTTCGCCCTGATCACTGTCGGACGAGTCTGCACCGTGGCGCTTCTGGAATGAAAGGCTCACAGAAGGTGCCTGATGTTTTCTAAAATTTTGAGGCATATGTAGAGATCGTGTAATTTATCCGGGGGTAATTTACGTTACGGCTTAAATGACGACGAATTTTCGTAGGGGACTCTACTCACTCCCCTTTAATAAACCAAGTGATGGAACGAACTCCAGGTTTTTTGCCACAATCATTTAGAGGAAGGCTGTCATGGACTTCAAATCCTATGGACTTTGATAATCGTAGCCTTGGTGTTTTCTAACGCTCAAAGAAGTCCCTTCAGCCCTCGAGAAGCCGACAGAGCCCCCCGTCGAGTGTTATTACACCATGCATGGTCCTGGGGTTGTAATGTGTACAGTTTTTAATGTTGGAATTGCTTTGGCTTGCCCTGTCATTTGAGTTTAGATCGGTTCTCACACATCCCCAAAAAAACATGGTCAGTATATTTTCCGAGAAAAAAATCGGGAGTCCTGGAGATATTGGACATACATCTAGTAATAAAGCTTTACGTATCTAAAGTTTGGTAAATGCCTCCTAGGATCTATCGGTTAGGACAATGTCTCGCTAATCAGATTTGCTGGTCTGGAATCGGAAACAAAAGTTTTTTTTTAAATTTAAATGCATGTACAGCGATCAATCTTTCCAAACTTCCACTAGAACATTGGTGTTGTTGGGTAACACGCAACCCATTACAGTGGAAGAAATCAAATAGGGTCACCGGTGGGTCTGGCCTTTTTTGGGCCCCCGCCAAAAAATGGGACATTTTTGAAACATACTCCAAATTGGGACTAAAAAACGATATACAAATGACTGTCGAAAAGCGGTCCATTGTTAACTGTAAGACTTCATAATTTGAAGAGAGGACGTAATATAAGAAAATAAAGGTGTTTTATAATATATGAATTCTTGCCTCCGCTTTTCCTTAATAACCATTACAACCGGCTGCAGCTGATCTCGTTGCTCTACGACCACGTTGTGTATATCTAGCCGTAGTCGCACTTGTACCGCGTTGACTAGCGCGCCGTTGGCGCCTTCCTCGATGAGCTCCACCCTATTGTCGTCGTTGTGTTCCTTGTCGAGTGAGTTGAACTGGTACAGGAAGAACACCTGTACCCTGTTGTGGTTTAACATCTCGTCGATTGGTGATATCATTGAGTAGCCGTTCGAAGCGCTTAGAGAGGTCATCGATGGTACCAACAAAAGCAGCCAGACTTGGGTGAGCGGACGGAATAGCAGCGTTCAACTTGCGGTTAACCCTCTGCAGCGGGTTGTTAGTTCGACTAACAATATTCAAGGACATTCCACACACCAACAGGAAACAGGACGAGTTACGTTCGCTAGAAGTAAGCCCAGAAACGGGTCTATTGCTCAGTCGAGTACTGTACACCTTATTCACGGCATCTACGGCGGACTTGTCTTTCAACATATCTTAACCCGGCCGGGGCTACGTCTGCGGGCGGTATCACCGTGAGCATATCGATGATGCCAAATGCTGATTTCTGTACGGCTAATATACAATGTCATCATACGTCACCGTATAGCCTGCTCCCGGTGAAATAAACACGCAATGATGCGTGCAATAGGGAATTGCTTCCTAACAGAGTCTATAAGAGCTTGCTCAAAGTCGGCTACCACTTCAGCTGGTTGAAGACGTTGATTGACCGCATTCCCGATAAACCCAAACATTCTGGTGTATATTGACGTTGTTCGGTTGGTCACCAATGTGTATATCACCGAAACGAACACACGACCGGCTGTGTCGCGAACCATTAGTATCACACACTGGTGAAAGGATCGAGGGACGGACCGGAATGTTCCATCACCAAAACGTTGAGAACCGGGATAATGAAGTAACGCTACTAGACGTGGGTGGGCGCAGCCGACGCTACGTTGAGGTTGCCGTATTCGCAGATTATCCAAGAAATGAAGGTTTGCACCTGCGACTTGCGCAAGGGGCGGAACTTCAATTTCTTCTCAAATGTCCCTGCCGAAAGGGGTTCGCCGTATTCTGTGGACACGTCCCATCCCTTGTATTCGCGTTAACCCTTGAATGAGCCCTTGAATGATAACACCATCGTTGCGTTGAAAGAACCGTTGTCGGGCTTGCTCCCAAATCAGTTGGGCTGTCAAGACTTGATCCGTCGTCGTCAATCGGTCGGTCATAGCCTCTATTTCATGCGCCACGTCCATGGATGTTGCTGGAGCGACTACCGCAACTCAACATGAATGAGTCCCAAAGGCGATGTAGGCGGCCAACCCAATATCAAAGTGGACATTTCCCTGTCAACCTGTTCGACGATAGAAGCTACAGCGATAAGCGATACGCCGAGAGGATTGCTGAGCTCGCGTGTACTAGTATCCACCAAGATTGATTCCTGTTGAATAACGCTGGTCATGGTGATTGAACACCTCGCTGTCACCCTCATGATCTGTACGAGGCTCTGTTTCCTCCCTCGGAGCAACCCCTTCCATATCACGCGTCCCTCTCACAACCTCACCCCTTCGTCTACATCTTCAAGGTCTACATCTTCTTCATCTACAGCTTCAATGTCGGGATCTTCAAAGTCAGCATCTGCAACATCTGCGTCTTGGTCATCAAAGTGCCAACGGCTGTGCACAGGCGGGTCAACTTCAATATGACTGCCTGAACCTCCACTGTTGTATCGGCTACTGGGTTGAGGCCACTCCATCCTAGTATCAGCATCCCCAACTGGAGTATCTTAACCTAGACGTTGAGGATCTTCCGGCCGGATTGGTGACGGCGAATCCTCATTTTGGTGGACACTCCGTTCCAATGATTGCCCAATATCTTCATTGTGGGTGTCATCATCGCCGTATGAATCCTACCCAAAGTCGCAGTGCTGGGACTCCGACTCGTAGAGGTTGCTGGCTTCAGGTGACGTTCCGTCGCTTATGACATCGAAGGGTCGTTAGGGGTTGGTAGCTGAAGAAGAAGGAAGGTTAGACTTTCAACACCGTTGGTAGGCGCAAAGCAAATTTTCCTTAAATACGGTCTGATTGCTTCGTGTAGTCGCACATTCCCGTATTGTTTTTAGTATATACCCAGAGACCACATCGCTTTTCGCGCGATGCCAGAGTCACCCAATCGTTAATTATACTAGTTCAATCGCAGTTCCCTTAGTTTGTTTGGTCGTAAATAGAGAGGCATAATACGGAACATTCGTAACTTTCGCGTTGGTTTCATGCGATGATGCACCCTTCATGCCAACCTCTATAACTAACTCCATTCTTAATTTGCCACAGTTGTAGCAATCCTCCGTGAACCAAGATGCGTAATGTTTAGTAACCGTAGCAAGCAAAGCTCACTGACAACTATTACAGATGGCCAGTCTTATAGCGCACGCAGCGAAGCTTCACGAATCACTCACGCTGCAATGGAATATGTCTACAAGACACAAACAGCGACACGTGTGGTATGAGTTTCACAGTTCTTCGCTTCTCTCAATCACCAATCAAAAGCAAATTCATACTTCTGCCATGTTATTTAGGTCGTGAATTTCTTCAAGAAAAATTCGAAATGAGTCTAGAACGTGATCCTATGTGACTCGATCGATACCATCTCAAAACACTTACGATTTTCCTCTATGAAACACTTTGAACCAGACGCACAATTTTCTTATTAAATGATATCATGTTTGGAAGATTCAGTAGCATAAACTTATGTTTTTTGTTTTTAGGCAGTTTACCCAAAATTGAGCAGGTCCTGTCTCAAAATGTACTCAATTTAACAGGACCCAAATGGTACCAGGCCCACCTGTGACCCGAAAAAACAGTCTACCATTAGAGGTCATACAATCTAATAACGTCTTAGGCAACATCTGCAAAGTTTTGTCAGACTTATGTTTTAGGAGTGAGCCACACCTCTATCATACCATCTAATTGAGAAATGTATACCACCCCGGACCTCGCTATTGAGGCAAATTACTGTATTCAAAATGATATTTTGGATGATGTCGGCAGTGGATAGAAACGACGAGCTTTTGAGTGGGTCAGCGGCATTGTAAGAACGCATGCACGATATCATAAAATCCCCTCCGGTTGTACATAGCATTATTTATCGGTCAAGCTATTGTAGTACTTCAGTACTAGTTTATGGCTTAATAAATGCCTCCCGATATCTGTGCACTGCGTGGAGATTTATAAGTGCCAATATTTGTGAAATCCAAGCAGCCTACGTCTCGCAAATTTCCAGTTTTCAGCTTGTATCTTCCAGTCCAGTTATTTTTTTCAGAGAATGCAATAACAAAAAGTGTCAAAAGCAGGCAATGCGATTCGCATGGTTAAAGAGGTAGCTGTCCAATTACACGCACCACACAACGTCTAGTGCTTGTGTGTGTACTGACCAACGGTCTCTTTGGCCTTGTCCTGGAAAGACTCGCCGTCCTTCTTGCGGTGAGAGTCTCCGTGACCCGAGTACTGGTCCTTAGCCTTGTCCAGGAAAGATTCGTCGTCCTTCTTCCGGTGAGAGTCTCTGTGACCCGAGTACTGGTTCTTAGCCTTGTTCAGGAAAGACTCGTCGTCGTGCTTGTCGTGATGCTTGTTCTTGGAGAATCCGTGGTCCTCCGCGTAGTCCTTGGCGGCGTGTTTCATGTACATTTTCTCGGTCTCGTGCTGGATGTGGTGCAGGTTGGACGCGTCCTTATGCGAGTTACCGTGGCCCGAGTACTGCTCCGCCGTCTCCTTAGCCTTGTTCAACATCGAGTCCATCGTCGCGAGGAGGGAAGTAGTCGAAGATGCTCGTTGTCCGGCGAAATCGAAAGTGAGATGAAAGGTTCGTTTTCATGCCTCATAGAGATACCGATGTTCAATGCTGGCTCATAGATCCTGAGACGGTTGTACCGTGAGATACGAGAATTCACCCACGTGGGTGAACCTTCGAATGATCCGGTCAACAGTGTCAGCCATCAAATACCCGGTGCCATTAAATACCTCAGTACAGTTTGCCATAACGTTACGTTATTAACGTATGGCCAGGTGTCGGAGTAGGCTCCAAACATGACGCCGAGTCATTTTGACATGCCGAAGTATTAAATTCGCGTTCTCACTGTTATCTCACTATTTTTGTTGCAAAGCCGGCTTTGGTAGCAAAAAGGCCTTGGCATCCGCTCTTACAGTAAAGAATCGTAGCTTCATTTACGTTTTTGAGTAAGGTGAACTTTCGCCAAATGATGGCACTTTTACTAATATTGACGTTTTTTATGTTGTTTTCGTGCTCTAGCTACGGTGACATCGAAATTGTTGTAGACGGTGAGAGAGCTCGATCTAGGGTATATAAGTACGATCTGATCTAAGGATAAAACCAAGGGACATTCCATCTGCAAAAGCACAATATTTCTTAGCATCCTTAAGACTAACGACAAGCTCATGTACCTCAATCTACTAGTGCTGTCGGCCCTTGTGGGGTGATACGCCGCTAGTACATACCGGACACTCAGCGTCGAGAAGGTAAAGCTGCCACCCCTGGCATTTAGCAACATAATTCGTATCTGTAACCTTCCCCTAAGACAGCCACATCGTTTACAGTTGGCTGTGAAGACAGCAGCTTTTCTATTTTCAACTGTCAGATCCTTACCATCGTTGCCTGTTCCCAGAAGCAACTGGGCAAACAATAAGACTGAACAGCCTCAGCCTTCTTTTAAGAAATTGAATAAGCTTCAACACGCTCGCGAGCAGTGTTACTGCTAAGTTTGCTTCGGGGATTTCATCGATGGCATTCAGACGAGATTTGAGTGAGCACCAGAGCTCGCAATCGGGTACCCGAATCGCGTATACCCGCGTTCGGGTAGGTGCGGGTACCCGAAACAATCCCGATTTAAGAGAAAAGTAAGCGATTTTGTTTTTCTGCGACCAGCCCGGAATTATACAAATTCTTAGACTACATAAAGCGTAACTACACAAAAATATATAGATGTGTACTGTATGCAAGCGCAAAAATACTGCTTAAATATCTCAGTAAACCTAAAGGGGGTGTTCAAGAAGCGGAGTTAGACTCATACTAGAGCCAAACAAACAAGTAGTGCATGGTACCTGGCGGGTGCGGGTACCCGGTTCGGGTGTTCAGGTGCCCGAAAGGTCGGGTAACCCGAAGAACTCCAATTGCGAGCTCTGGTGGAATTCTGGGCCTGGGTGATAAACGTTCTGGAGAATATTCGTTCGGTGGTCTACCTGGTTACCTTCCAACTGCTCCTGGGCTTTTTGTCCATGATATGGGGGTGATTCCGCTGCCATTTGCGCGAAGAAATTAATCGCGAAATTTAAAAAAACTCGGTGCAGAAACATCGTGGACGCGAAAAAGCATGAAAATGTCCAGGAGTTGGCAGCTCCAGCCGGATCAATTGGAGATCCAACACCGTCGTGCAAGCTGGAATGGAGAAACTGACAAAGAATATCGATTATTGCCTGGGCTATATAGGAATTTGACTGCGTTGTGTGCCCTTCAAGCTGCTTGTGTGCGGAGAAGGAGGTTATTTCCCCAAACACAAGGATACAGAGGAAGAGGACGGGATGATTGCGACACTGATAGTTCAGCCGCCAAGTATACACAAAGCTGGTGACTTCATAGTATATCGAGATGGAAAACTAGAATGTCGTCACGATTTCGGGAAGACCAACGGTGCTGCGGCCTATTTCCCACACTATGCCCTGCACTATCCGGATGCCGAGCATTCTCTGGAAAAAGTCACGTTGGTATGCTCAATTTTCTGCCGGCGTCGAAACGTTAACTTAAACTGGATCGCAACAAGAGCAGGGCTCATGATCTCGCCAACGTGATCAAAAATATGGAACCAACAGATGAATTGTTCACGTTGCTATTATCGTTTGGGCACACCAAGAAGAGTATTGGAGAAAATGGAGTAAGGGCTCTGCAGGGAGTTGATAGTGCTCGATTTGGCGTTCTCGAAGAAGCGAATGCCCTCGTACCCGCTGACAAGAAACTTGAGTTCTTCATTGCAAGGCTTTCCTATAAGTACTATCAACGCCTTGTGAATGATGGTTGGAGCCGAATTGGTCGCCAGCAAGCCCTTCACTGGTACTCAATGGCCGAAAAAACAACCTCGGACACTGGCAGGACGAACCGTTTTCCAAGAAGCTAATCTTTCTCAATCCTCAATTCGACTCATTTATCGATGGCTGGAAGTCCCGTGGAGAGTCTGAAGTCGACATGGGCTATAACGGGCCGATCAAAAATATTAAGAACACGAGATTCGCGATTGTTGCGGGGTCTGTTTATCAACACTTGGCAAATGTGGCAAAGCTCATGTCCGTGGATATTGCTGTCGAAGAAATGGCTTCTCAATTTCCTGTAGATGCTACCGTGCTTCGCAATCTTCTCACCACAACCATTGTCAAGTATGGCTGGCACTTCAAGACGTACTGGCAAGGCTCCCGTCAGATTTTGTCGCTCTTTTTGCGAGTTGCTGCTTGATTCGAACGATCTGGGGTTGGCGAAGCTTTTTATCACCAAGTACTGCCCAAGGCTCGGCTTTTTGACTGATAACACGACGCTAATCCCAGTGATAACCAAAATTGCGCGTGCGTTTGCGTGGAGCGATATTGGCGAAGTATTGCTGGATGTATTGGGCACTGTAACCTGCGAAAACACATATTACCAAAAGCGTGGTGATTCCGACATGGAGATGTTGTTGCTTGTGGCTGGAGGCTTGGATGATGGAGTCGCCAAGCAAGCTTGATCAGAGCAGTTATGGCTAAAGAGGATTATGTCTTGCGATCTCGTGAAGCGGTTCAAGTTTTGTGGGTATGTGATAAGCAGACATTCGTCATGGTCATGAAGAAAATTCAGAAGAGGGACCAGCGTGAACTTGGACAATTTGTCGAGGTATTTTCACCCTATATCGATGACTATGATAAAGTGAGCGAGCAGATAGTAGTGCTTCGCAGAGAAGCAAACGGGTGATCGCCAGATTACGTCGTCAAAGAAACGGTGTATCCGGCCTGATCCTGCGGGCTTTGAGAATTTGATGGTGAAAAGAAGAGAGCGAAGTTAGCTGGACTGCGTGAAACTGATAAGGTTACGTAACGAAAATGACATATTGAAGACGAGCACGAAGTCGTGGAAATCTTTCGCGGATTTCCAAAACCGCCTGAGCGCACTCTACCAAGGATTGAGAAGGAAACTACTTTTTGAAGTACGACATTCACGAGTCAATGAAGAAACAAACAAGAAATTAATCTTTAGTCTAACAGCGAATACTCAAGCTTGCCGAAATGTATTAAAATCCGAGCACTTCCTGACAAGGAGCTCACCAGGATCAAGTAAGGAACGATTTGTGTTCGAGATCGCGCTGTTGACTTGATTCTAGTCGTTCGAAGCATAATATCCATCGATCATTGAGCTGCCTCGAACTGGCTTAACACATTTTTAGCTGCAACCGAAGTTCACTCTTGACCCCTCTAGAAAACTCGAAGCCCTCTCTCACCACAACAGACCTCTTGTCACAAGCGAGGTGTTTGACAACCGATATCCAAAGCCGAAGCTTGCACTTCGCTATTCAACCTGGGAGCTTTCGTGCATGAACTAGTAGACCACTTCATTTGTTGGGGTTGTTGTGCAGCTCACACTTGAATTTGCCAGCTAAATCGAGGACCAAGAACAAGAACCGATTCAAAACCTTAAGACCATGGGTAAAGGCAGCGGCGGCGGCAGTGGATCCAAGGGCGGAGGCTCAAGCTCAAGTGGGGGATCGGGATCGAAGGGCGGGAGCACAGGAAGCTCACAAGCGGCTGCCGACAACCGCTCGAATCAGATGAACCCGAACAATTCCGCGTACTACTCGTCACGCGCGCACGGGTAAATCACGCACTTCGCTGGTTGTAGAAACAACCAGATGCACGGGTTTGTGATGCAACAACCTTGGTGCTGATGATCAAGATACGATAAATACAAGAAGAGCGGTGAAGCAAAGGGGCATCGTTGCCAAGTAAGCGAAGGCATGCCGGTGTGGCTGTAAGACTTCCTAATTAATTTTCTTTTGACCACTTCCTGAATTGTCCCTGGTGGTGCGCGGAACTAGCCGCCCAACTATCGCTTTGCAGCCACGGAGTTTGACTTTGATCCCTGAAATCCAAACCTTTTCTCATGGTTAACGACGGTTAGCCGAGGTAAAGTATAAAACTTGCTTTTGGCAATTCAACTGCGACACGACAGTGTTGCGGTTGTTGTGGCAGCTCACACTTGAGCTTGCCAGTTGAGGTGAGAACCAAAACCAAGAACCGAATCATGGGCAAAAGCGCGGTGGCGCTGGGGGAGGCTCAAGCGCAGAATCGGGATCGAAGGGGGCTCAAGCGCTGGAATCGGATCAAAGGGTGGAGGAAGCTCGCATCCGCAAACGATGGCCACGAGTGGTGGGCGACAAAATTCTAGCGCCAAAGGTGGAGGCCGCCACACCTCAGGAAGCCACAGCTCGAACAAACAGGGCGGTACCAGCACCGCTAGCGCCATGCCCAAGTGGGTTCTGGACAACCGCGCCAAGCAGCTCAACCCCAACAGCTTCCGCTACCGAGGCGAGCCGAAGACGCAGTAAGAGTCTTAACTGTAAGACACTGTCCACGTAACAAGCTTTCAATGAAGTCTTTGTTGTTCCATTACTAGTTTATTCTCTTGAAGCTGCCAGCGGTATGGGATGCATTTGCCACTCATGTTGTGGCATATATATATAATAATAGTCGGTCAAAGTATCCACTCAAGCAGCATCCATCTGGATTTGCGTCTTTTCACTTGGTCACAGTGTGCCATTTCTCTTTTTGACTCAAAACCCCTTAATCGATTCAACAAGCATGGACTTCCTCAACAAATTCGCCGGCGGTGACTCCAGCAGCCACCAGGACAAGAGCAAGAAGAGCGACTCGGCCTACAGCAAGGCCATGGACGCCGCTGAGAAGTATCACGCCAAGGAGAAGGCTTCTGAGTTCGCACAGAAGCGTGTGGCCAAGCGAGAGGCCGAGAAACACCAACCTGGTTACGTCGAGAAGAAGGACAAGTCGACAGTCGACAAGGCCGTGGAAGCCGCTGAAGACTTCCTCGCCAAGCAGGGACAGCCCAAGCCGCAGCACACGGAGCACAAGAAAGACAATCAGATGGACGATCTCTTTGGCAAGGCCAAGGGCTTTCTCTCCAAGAAACACTAGAATGAGACAGTTAAGGCCTCTCAAACCTATTCAATACTTTGAAACAGCAGGATATGGTTTCATGACTTGACTCCCCTGCATCTTGTCAACAGCGGTAACGTTCGTTCTTATGGCAAACTATACCGAGGTGGTGTATGGGATTGATTAGTTGCATGGATATGATGGCAATATTCAGGTGGCGTGAACCTTCGGAAGATCCAGCCGAGCTGAGATCGGCACGTGGCTGATTTATCGTACCATGAGGCGTTCGGTATGGATGTCTGGTTTTATGAGGTAGCGGATAGTTTCATCTCACTTTCGATCTTGCCGAACAAGCAGCACTCTCGACTACTTCCAGAACTTCATCAACGATGGACTCGATGCTGAACAAGGCGAAAGAGGCGGCGGAGAAGTACACGGGCCACGGAGACTCGCACAAGGACGAATCCAAGCTGCACCACATGAAGCACGAAGCCGAGAAGATGTACATGAAACACGCCGCCAGGGACTACGCGGAGGACCACGGATTCATGAAGAAGAAGCACCATGAAGACGAGTCCATCTTGGACAAGGCTAAGGAGGCTGTCGGCAAGTACACAGGCCACGGAGATTCGCATAAGAAGAAGGAAGATGAGTCCATTCTGGACAAAGCCAAGGATGCTATGAGCCAGTACACTGGCCACGGGGACTCCCACAAGAAGAAGGACGACGAATCATTCCTGGACAAGGCCAAGGAGGCTGTGGGCCAGTACACCCACAAACACTAGATGTTGTGTCGTGCGTAGAATTGCACAGCTGCAGTACCTCTAGCATGAATTACAGCGCTTGTACTTAAGTATTTGAGTTTAAAACTTAGCGCTCTTACTGTTGTTACATTCTCTTCTGGACTGGGACCTGCTCATGACCACGCTTGTCATTCCAACTGGAAGACAACAAGTTGAAGTGCAAATACTGCGACCATGCGGACAGCTCTTCAAAGTGCCTGTCTCGATAGACAAGACACAACGAACTTTTGAGTTCATCTCCGCTTTTCACAACCGAATTCGACTCCCAAGTTGAAAAGATGGAAGCTATTCGCGAGATGATCGGCAAGAACAAGGACAAGGGGAGCAAGTCCAAGGACAACGACGACCACTCCAACACCAGCCCAGACACGAGCTCGGTATACCGTTCGTCGGATGCCAGTGGTGAACCTGACGTCGGGACCAAGAGCTATTCGCGTGACACGGGCGTCTCGCGAGATGACTGGGATGATCGTCAGCAAAATGACCCTAACGCATCGACGTCCTACTCGTCTCGTTCTGGAGGAGCCAGTGGCTACTCGAGCGGATCGAGTGGCAGAACGACCGCGGGGCTTAGCAGCGAGAGAAGCGTGACGGGTGACTCGGGCCGTGACAAGTCTAGTTACTCGAGTATGAGCGGGGGTGGCGATGGCGATGACAAGTATCGTCGCCTCGATTCCAAGAAACACTCGCGCCGCTCTGGTGATGATGACGACGATGATAGAGGTGGAAACTATTCGAGCTATTCGGGTGGGGCGACCGGAGCCAGCATCGGCGATGACGAGACGGGAGACATGGGTGGAGGTGTTCACGGGTCTCGCGGAATGCGTGGAAGTGCGAGCCATGCTGGCCGCTCCAGTGGCACGGGCACGTCTGGTGGCAACCAAAGCTACGGAAGCTACGCGTCCGGTGACAACAACTACGACTAAAGGCTGTCAACAGCTTTATTGACGCCGACTGTGACTAGTGAAGCAACGTAGCATAGACAGGAGGCGATCAATAGTGTCGTTGCAATGAAATTTAGTTTGCTTTGTCTTTTTTAGTAGCGCTTTGAACTGGGGTAGAATTAATACTATACCGGCTAAGTAGTAATTTTACCTTTCTCACTTTTTGAAAACCTTTGGATTCTTTCCGGGATTTAGCATTCGTTATCCTTCATACGTCAT
This sequence comes from Phytophthora cactorum, assembly GCA_016864655.1. Lineage (NCBI taxonomy): Eukaryota > Oomycota > Peronosporomycetes > Peronosporales > Peronosporaceae > Phytophthora > Phytophthora cactorum. The sequence goes on from NHQK01000011.1 coordinate 263,459, forward strand.
GAAGACGATCTCATTCTAGCTTTCTCTTGGTCTGTCCGAGATGGCTTCCAGACAAGACTGCGCGGATGGTGAGCAAAGCAGGACTGCTGCAGCAGCTATGTGCGCCGACTATTGTGACTCTGCTGATAAAAGGGAACGCGTATTTTCCCTCGCTTTGCCGTTATCGTACCAGCATGCCAAGAAGAATATTGGCGAGTTGGGAGTAGGGGCTCTCATCGGAGTCGACAGTTCGCGATGAATTCCGCAAAATTCAAAACATGAACTCCCATGTACCCGCTGATAAGCAACTGCGGTTCTTCATTGCGAAACTAACTGTCAAGGTCAATTCTACTAGTATCATACTAGCCTTGATAACGGGAACTGTCGGGGTCGCTGTCACGCCGTTCACTGGTACACGATGAGCGGAGAGAACATGGGGCACTGTGAAGCCACAATAACTTCCGAGAACATAAGGTTCATGTATTCGCTTCGAGCATGAAACATTTATCAAGCACTGGAAGGCTTGCAGGGATTACCGGTATGAAGACGTTTACGTGGACAACGAGGGGCCGGTTGAAAGGACGAAATACTCGTGATTCGCGAATGTTGCGTGGCCTGCTTCCCGCCACTTGGGAAATGCGGTAAATCTGCTGAGCTTGCCGTCGAGCAGTTGATGTTTCTCAGACCTGCAGATTCTACAGTACTTCGCAATTTTCTCGACGCAACCGTTGCCAAGTATGCATGGGGAGACGTAGCCACTTGAAGAGGTACTCCCAAGGCTTCCGTCAATTTTTTCCGATCATTTTGCGAGCTCCTGGTGGATTAGCTGACGAAGTTGTTTCTCACTAAATTTTGTCCAAGACTCGGCTATCTAGCGGATTACATCACGCTGATCTCACTCATTACCAAGATTGCGCGTTTATTCTCGTGGGATGTCATTGGTCAAGAATTGCTGACCGTCGTTGGCAACAGGACAGGTCAAATCAATGATTATGGAGATTGTGGTGATTCAGAAGCGGAATTGCTACTGCTAGTGGCTTGTGGCTTGGATGATGGAATCACCGAGCAAGCTTTGATCGATGCGGCTATAGCTTAAAGGACTACGTCTTGCGATCTCGTGAAGCTGTTGAAGTCCTGTGGAATGCTGTCCGATCTGGTGATAAGCAAACATTCGACATGGTCACGACTGAAATTCAAAAGAGAAAGCCACAGGAGCTTGGACACTTTGTCGAGGTGTTTTCACGCTATATCAAGGACTATCGTGAATCGAGTGAGCAGCTTGGTGAAGCGAGTGAGCAGTTTGGAGTGCTGAAGACGATTGCCGAAAAGCGAATAGAATGGTTGAAAGGAGAGATTGAGTAAGATTGACAAGGATTTTTCATGGAATATGCCGTACGCTGCGGACTATTGCTATGACGATGTTGTGGAGTTTACAAGGTCCGGGGCAATCTTTGACGGTTAAAGGGATAATGACGTACAGTGGCAAGATTCAGGGGTTTGCTGGACTACACGAGGCGAAGGAATAGGCTAATATGAGTGTCTATGAGGGGCAGAATGAGTGTTCGTACACAGCGCGAAGTTGGGGGAGACAAGGGTCTTTTTGTGACATTCACGAAGACGAGAAAGTGGTTTGAGGACTCTCAGACGACAATTTAACGCAGAACTTGCGCACCTGATCCAAATCTACTAAATATTGAATCTTGGGACGCAAACGAATGAATTTGAATTTGTTGCGGTTAACGGCTACCTACGCCCAAGTAAACTAAAGAAAACAAAACGAGAACTGAGGCTTTGGCGCCAACTGACCTGCATAGCTAAAAAAACAGTTGTATTTGAGATCGTACAGATGAACCTTCTCCAATCTCCCCATGCATACTTCTTGGCAACGGTTGCGTCGAGAAAATTGCGAAGTACTGTAGAATCTGCAGGTCTGAGAAACATCAACTGCTCGACGGCAAGCTCAGCAGATTTACCGCATTTCCCAAGTGGCGGGAAGCAGGCCACGCAACATTCGCGAATCACGAGTATTTCGTCCTTTCAACCGGCCCCTCGTTGTCCACGTAAACGTCTTCATACCGGTAATCCCTGCAAGCCTTCCAGTGCTTGATAAATGTTTCATGCTCGAAGCGAATACATGAACCTTATGTTCTCGGAAGTTATTGTGGCTTCACAGTGCCCCATGTTCTCTCCGCTCATCGTGTACCAGTGAACGGCGTGACAGCGACCCCGACAGTTCCCGTTATCAAGGCTAGTATGATACTAGTAGAATTGACCTTGACAGTTAGTTTCGCAATGAAGAACCGCAGTTGCTTATCAGCGGGTACATGGGAGTTCATGTTTTGAATTTTGCGGAATTCATCGCGAACTGTCGACTCCGATGAGAGCCCCTACTCCCAACTCGCCAATATTCTTCTTGGCATGCTGGTACGATAACGGCAAAGCGAGGGAAAATACGCGTTCCCTTTTATCAGCAGAGTCACAATAGTCGGCGCACATAGCTGCTGCAGCAGTCCTGCTTTGCTCACCATCCGCGCAGTCTTGTCTGGAAGCCATCTCGGACAGACCAAGAGAAAGCTAGAATGAGATCGTCTTCATGACGTATGAAGGATAACGAATGCTAAATCCCGGAAAGAATCCAAAGGTTTTCAAAAAGTGAGAAAGGTAAAATTACTACTTAGCCGGTATAGTATTAATTCTACCCCAGTTCAAAGCGCTACTAAAAAAGACAAAGCAAACTAAATTTCATTGCAACGACACTATTGATCGCCTCCTGTCTATGCTACGTTGCTTCACTAGTCACAGTCGGCGTCAATAAAGCTGTTGACAGCCTTTAGTCGTAGTTGTTGTCACCGGACGCGTAGCTTCCGTAGCTTTGGTTGCCACCAGACGTGCCCGTGCCACTGGAGCGGCCAGCATGGCTCGCACTTCCACGCATTCCGCGAGACCCGTGAACACCTCCACCCATGTCTCCCGTCTCGTCATCGCCGATGCTGGCTCCGGTCGCCCCACCCGAATAGCTCGAATAGTTTCCACCTCTATCATCGTCGTCATCATCACCAGAGCGGCGCGAGTGTTTCTTGGAATCGAGGCGACGATACTTGTCATCGCCATCGCCACCCCCGCTCATACTCGAGTAACTAGACTTGTCACGGCCCGAGTCACCCGTCACGCTTCTCTCGCTGCTAAGCCCCGCGGTCGTTCTGCCACTCGATCCGCTCGAGTAGCCACTGGCTCCTCCAGAACGAGACGAGTAGGACGTCGATGCGTTAGGGTCATTTTGCTGACGATCATCCCAGTCATCTCGCGAGACGCCCGTGTCACGCGAATAGCTCTTGGTCCCGACGTCAGGTTCACCACTGGCATCCGACGAACGGTATACCGAGCTCGTGTCTGGGCTGGTGTTGGAGTGGTCGTCGTTGTCCTTGGACTTGCTCCCCTTGTCCTTGTTCTTGCCGATCATCTCGCGAATAGCTTCCATCTTTTCAACTTGGGAGTCGAATTCGGTTGTGAAAAGCGGAGATGAACTCAAAAGTTCGTTGTGTCTTGTCTATCGAGACAGGCACTTTGAAGAGCTGTCCGCATGGTCGCAGTATTTGCACTTCAACTTGTTGTCTTCCAGTTGGAATGACAAGCGTGGTCATGAGCAGGTCCCAGTCCAGAAGAGAATGTAACAACAGTAAGAGCGCTAAGTTTTAAACTCAAATACTTAAGTACAAGCGCTGTAATTCATGCTAGAGGTACTGCAGCTGTGCAATTCTACGCACGACACAACATCTAGTGTTTGTGGGTGTACTGGCCCACAGCCTCCTTGGCCTTGTCCAGGAATGATTCGTCGTCCTTCTTCTTGTGGGAGTCCCCGTGGCCAGTGTACTGGCTCATAGCATCCTTGGCTTTGTCCAGAATGGACTCATCTTCCTTCTTCTTATGCGAATCTCCGTGGCCTGTGTACTTGCCGACAGCCTCCTTAGCCTTGTCCAAGATGGACTCGTCTTCATGGTGCTTCTTCTTCATGAATCCGTGGTCCTCCGCGTAGTCCCTGGCGGCGTGTTTCATGTACATCTTCTCGGCTTCGTGCTTCATGTGGTGCAGCTTGGATTCGTCCTTGTGCGAGTCTCCGTGGCCCGTGTACTTCTCCGCCGCCTCTTTCGCCTTGTTCAGCATCGAGTCCATCGTTGATGAAGTTCTGGAAGTAGTCGAGAGTGCTGCTTGTTCGGCAAGATCGAAAGTGAGATGAAACTATCCGCTACCTCATAAAACCAGACATCCATACCGAACGCCTCATGGTACGATAAATCAGCCACGTGCCGATCTCAGCTCGGCTGGATCTTCCGAAGGTTCACGCCACCTGAATATTGCCATCATATCCATGCAACTAATCAATCCCATACACCACCTCGGTATAGTTTGCCATAAGAACGAACGTTACCGCTGTTGACAAGATGCAGGGGAGTCAAGTCATGAAACCATATCCTGCTGTTTCAAAGTATTGAATAGGTTTGAGAGGCCTTAACTGTCTCATTCTAGTGTTTCTTGGAGAGAAAGCCCTTGGCCTTGCCAAAGAGATCGTCCATCTGATTGTCTTTCTTGTGCTCCGTGTGCTGCGGCTTGGGCTGTCCCTGCTTGGCGAGGAAGTCTTCAGCGGCTTCCACGGCCTTGTCGACTGTCGACTTGTCCTTCTTCTCGACGTAACCAGGTTGGTGTTTCTCGGCCTCTCGCTTGGCCACACGCTTCTGTGCGAACTCAGAAGCCTTCTCCTTGGCGTGATACTTCTCAGCGGCGTCCATGGCCTTGCTGTAGGCCGAGTCGCTCTTCTTGCTCTTGTCCTGGTGGCTGCTGGAGTCACCGCCGGCGAATTTGTTGAGGAAGTCCATGCTTGTTGAATCGATTAAGGGGTTTTGAGTCAAAAAGAGAAATGGCACCTGTGACCAAGTGAAAAGACGCAAATCCAGATGGATGCTGCTTGAGTGGATACTTTGACCGACTATTATTATATATATATGCCACAACATGAGTGGCAAATGCATCCCATACCGCTGGCAGCTTCAAGAGAATAAACTAGTAATGGAACAACAAAGACTTCATTGAAAGCTTGTTACGTGGACAGTGTCTTACAGTTAAGACTCTTACTGCGTCTTCGGCTCGCCTCGGTAGCGGAAGCTGTTGGGGTTGAGCTGCTTGGCGCGGTTGTCCAGAACCCACTTGGGCATGGCGCTAGCGGTGCTGGTACCGCCCTGTTTGTTCGAGCTGTGGCTTCCTGAGGTGTGGCGGCCTCCACCTTTGGCGCTAGAATTTTGTCGCCCACCACTCGTGGCCATCGTTTGCGGATGCGAGCTTCCTCCACCCTTTGATCCGATTCCAGCGCTTGAGCCCCCTTCGATCCCGATTCTGCGCTTGAGCCTCCCCCAGCGCCACCGCGCTTTTGCCCATGATTCGGTTCTTGGTTTTGGTTCTCACCTCAACTGGCAAGCTCAAGTGTGAGCTGCCACAACAACCGCAACACTGTCGTGTCGCAGTTGAATTGCCAAAAGCAAGTTTTATACTTTACCTCGGCTAACCGTCGTTAACCATGAGAAAAGGTTTGGATTTCAGGGATCAAAGTCAAACTCCGTGGCTGCAAAGCGATAGTTGGGCGGCTAGTTCCGCGCACCACCAGGGACAATTCAGGAAGTGGTCAAAAGAAAATTAATTAGGAAGTCTTACAGCCACACCGGCATGCCTTCGCTTACTTGGCAACGATGCCCCTTTGCTTCACCGCTCTTCTTGTATTTATCGTATCTTGATCATCAGCACCAAGGTTGTTGCATCACAAACCCGTGCATCTGGTTGTTTCTACAACCAGCGAAGTGCGTGATTTACCCGTGCGCGCGTGACGAGTAGTACGCGGAATTGTTCGGGTTCATCTGATTCGAGCGGTTGTCGGCAGCCGCTTGTGAGCTTCCTGTGCTCCCGCCCTTCGATCCCGATCCCCCACTTGAGCTTGAGCCTCCGCCCTTGGATCCACTGCCGCCGCCGCTGCCTTTACCCATGGTCTTAAGGTTTTGAATCGGTTCTTGTTCTTGGTCCTCGATTTAGCTGGCAAATTCAAGTGTGAGCTGCACAACAACCCCAACAAATGAAGTGGTCTACTAGTTCATGCACGAAAGCTCCCAGGTTGAATAGCGAAGTGCAAGCTTCGGCTTTGGATATCGGTTGTCAAACACCTCGCTTGTGACAAGAGGTCTGTTGTGGTGAGAGAGGGCTTCGAGTTTTCTAGAGGGGTCAAGAGTGAACTTCGGTTGCAGCTAAAAATGTGTTAAGCCAGTTAACCAACACTAGTTCTTGAGGCCAAGGCGTATTGGTGCACATGCATCCTAGTCGTGCGCACGCGACTTGTGGTACGCCGGATTGTTGGGGTTTAGCTGATTGGCGCGGTTGTTGATTGCCGTCTTCGAGCTCCTCGAGCTTGATTCGCTTTGTCCACGGGACGAATAGTACGCGGGGTTGTTTGGGTTTAGCTGATTAGTGCGATTGTTCGTTGCAGCCGAGAGCCCAGCCTCACTGGAGCTGCATTCCTTTGAATCCCCGTTTCCCATTGTTGAGCTCTGTTTAGTCTCGATTAGATCCTTCTTGACGGTGCACCGCAGATTGGGATATGCAACCAAGCCTTGGAAAGGTGTTGTCGTGTGCCATCTATCGTGGAAGAAATATGGATTATGGAAACGTCTAGTGGGAAAATCTATAGATTTCAGTTGTTCATGATGGAGATCTCGCGAATCACACGTCGTGCTGCATACCTGAAGATTAGACGCACCAAGTGTTGCTCTAGACGCTTGTTCTTGCCAGAATGAAGAACACTAATGAACGCCAGCTTGCGTGTCAGCGGCAACTTCTCCGGTGGCAGTTGCTCTCCATTATACGCTGAAAAGCTCTTCACAAAGCGCGTGTAGAAGTCGCCTCGGATATAGAGCTTCAAATGCTCAAGAGTTGTGTTCGTGTCCAGCATCCGCACCAAAGTCTCAAGCATAGCTTCGTATTCAGCCATAGCGACCTCAATGTCTTGGATACGTAATTTTCCAACACAAAGTTTGCGTATATGCCGCGCAGTCTCACGGTCAGGATCACTAAGTACTTTTGCAAATTCTTTTAGACTCGCTGGACTCACTCGAAAGTGCTCAATAGAAAGCGACTCGATCTGACAATATCCCACGTCATAGCCATGTGTGAAGGCAAACATATCTTCCACCTGAGCACCGTTGAGTTCCAGTCTTTTAAGATTGGGACACGAGCGCAGGATGGAACCGAGTCCTTGTTCGCGCAGAAAATTAGTATGGAGCACGAGGTTAATCAGATCGTGACCGATAAGTTGGAAGAGCTGGGTGAGCACTTTGTCCGTAAAACTGTTCGCTACCTGCGTGGCAAGACTCAGATCCGTGATACCTTTCCAGTCATACGAATGAGAGTCGAATTGATACCGGTCATGTGCGACGTCTGGATCCACCCAGCACTTGCCATACCCTGGCACGAGAACTTCCACCCACTCATCAGTGCTGCTGGTGTTCATTATAGCGAAGTCGGCGCCATGTTGAAGCACCACTGAGGACTGCATCCACTCGTCTTGACTGCATAGAGGCTCTAGATACACCACTGTGTTTTTCTTTAATCGCACCATTTCTTCAGCCTTGCTGGTTTCCCACTCGGGCTGATCTTTTTCTTCATCCTTTTCAGACTGCTTTACACGTTGACTTGCCTCGTGCAGTGCCCAAAGAGGGTCGAGCAATTCTTGTGCCGGTTTACATGCGTTCACAATGGAAGCGATGGCTGCAACGTCATCAGCGAGAAGTTGTGGCTCCGTGATGACCACCTTCTTCACAGACGACCTCTCACTATTCGGGGTAAGCAAAGCATAGGCTAACCACTTCCACTTGAGTGCACGAGGCTCACGTGCGTCTTGAGCAAATACAGACTCAAGAACCAGTTCTCTCACATTTGATGCTCCACGCAACGCCGAACACAGCGCTGCGAACCGCCGATCGTCAATATCCACGTCACTCACCACAATCTTCTCCACTCTACTCCAATGCCCCTCGACTTTATCCTCGTCAAAGTGCGGTTCCGCTGCAAAAGTCGACGAAATCAACCGAGTTCTCGGTCCTCCTCCCGTAACAGCCAGCAGACAATCCGCAAGAGGTTGTCGAGGACACTCGTCTTCTGACCAGAAATCTGTCGACTTTAACGGTAACTGCAGACACGATACCTTGGCTCCCAGCATCACCAACTCCTTCAACGCTCTTGCCACCGACTCGTTTAACTCGAATTCCTTTAGATTTAACTGCATTGCTTCAAACACGAAAGGCCAATGGCTACCACCATCTTCGTGTGTCTCAACGTTGTCTTGATTGTCTTGATCAGTTCGTACATTTTCACTCTTGTTTTTATCATGTGTTGGCGTCACTTCTTTGAGTACTCGTTGCACACTTTGAAGATATTGTTGAAGACCCACTAAATTAATATCTCGAGGCGCGAAATGGAGACAGAAGGGAATGGCTGTGTCCGGAACAAGTGTCCCCATTTTCTTCTCGGCAATCCGCTCGAGTTCTTCCTTCGCCAGTAGGAAATCTTCACACAAGGTGACTTCTCCATTCCAATCCAACAAGGCTTTGCACACTGTCTCGGGCCACAGCAGTGAACGGCCGGTGTGGTCGTCCAGTACGAAGATGACACGGAGACTGTCAAACTTGTTGAAGTTGCCATCCACACCACATTTTTCACGTAAAATATCACAGAACACCGGCCGATCCGCTGCTGCCACAACTGACAGTAGTATTAGAGATTCCCGGATCTTCTGCAGCAGGTCAGAGGTGTCGTTGCGCTGGTGCTTGGGCAGTGTCACCAACAGCCAATAGTCATTTTGACAGTCACTAGGAGAGGCGCTTTGCGGCAGATTGCTGAGTTGCAGGCGTCCACGCAGCCACTTGCACCACGGGAAGAGCACGCGCCACGACTCCATTGAGGAGACTGAGACTGAAAAGATACTGTGAAGAATCAGGATTATGGCGCCAAGTGAAATGATTGGCTAGCTGGAAAAGGAGTGATCGGGTTTGAGAGTCCATGTACGTCAGCAAGGTCACAGCAAACTTTGTTAGGGGATCCCTCGATAGAAGCCAAATGCGAGCTTTACACCTTCGGTGAGAGCGACGAAGTTGTGTAGGTAGTGTAGCCACTGTGAAATGAACGGATTTGGTGATACCATTGAGATTGGACCCCGTTTTGATCGAGGCGCCTGTTGGAGTAAGTAAACCCACAAATCCACCAACACCAACGAATATCAATGTTTGAGAAAAGATGTACGCCTTCTTCAACCATTATAAATCGCATACAGTAGATTGCTCTCAAGTGCTCGATGTTCGCCAGGATAATCTGCTGTACCGGTACATGTACCGTCAGGCAGATCTCAAAGAGCCATTCTGATTCCGATTTCGGCGGCACCGGAATCAGAGATGGCACGGCCACCGCTCAACAAATCACTCCGAATCTCGCTTATCTGGGGTTCATTTCCGAAGTCGCCAAGTCATGAAGACCACTTTCGTCACCGCCCTATCGGTAGCTTTAGCATTGGTATCCAGCTCCGCTGATGCTTCTCGAAACGACATTCAGCGCAAGCTCATTCTCGGTGGCTCGATCGTCAAGGCTAAAGCGAAGACGTACACTGTTGGTCTCCGGACCTCCGAGGACGGCGAGAGCTTCTGTGGCGGAACGCTAGTCAGCCCCATACATGTGCTCACTTCTTCGCAGTGCACCGCTAAAAACATCCGCTGGGCGTCGATTGGGTCTCACTACCTCAATGGAGCCAAAGATGGAGAGCAGATCAAGGTTGCGTCGGTCATGAACCACCCCAATTTCTCAGTGAATATCGACTTTAGCGACGATTTCGCGTTGCTAGAGTTGGAGACCGTGAGCTCGTTCAAGCCCGTGAAACTCGCTGCCGCTGACGATTCGGACTTTAAGGCGGGAGCTACTGCTACTGCGATCGGATGGGGATTGACTGGCGAGAACGGCGTAATGTCCAAAGAGCTCCGCAGCGTCGACTTGACTCTCATTAGCGACAAGGAATGCGCCCAATTGACCACAATCGATGACTCGATGATGTGTGTTGGTGGCGTGATCAGCGAGGGTGCCTGCGGCGGGGACACTGGAGGACCGCTTGTCGTTGAATCTGCTGACGGTGGCCAAGATGAACTCGTTGGTGTGGTCAGCTGGAGCAAAGACAATGCCTGTGGACAAGGACCCTCTTACCCTGGCATGTACTCTCGCGTGTCACGTGCTCGAAGCTGGATTGATCCTATCATTCGTAGCTCGTGCTTCGATTAAGATAATTGAGACTTTTGATACTGAAGGTGTATGTTGTGTGCATAAGGAATTAGTATTGTATTTTGTTTTACACTCACAAAGCAGTCAACAAATGTCTGCACTACTCACAGCCACTCTACGAAGCAACGACGATCTCTTCCATAAGCGTCAGGTTTCTGGCAATCCCCTCCGCGCCACTGACCAAACAGTTGAGCAAGAGCAGCTCCTCCATCGTTACTCGCTTGAATCGGTGGCCTTCCATGAGCCACTCGACATAAGCAGATTTCATCTGAGCAGCGATGTCACTCGTCGTAAAGTCCTCGACATTCAGCACGTCGTGGTTGCGTCGAATGGGCGAAGTGATCAACGACGAAGCCCTCTTCGTGTAACCAGCCCCTCTCTTCGGAGTGTTCTGCGCTGACGACACCGTACTCAACACTCGACCTTCTTGAGATTTCGTGTCGAACATACTAGCCGTAATTTTCGTCATCCCGGTACTGTTCGAAGACGTGACGCTGCAGCTCGCACGAGCCGCACGAGAACCAACTTGACTATCTTCGTGGATACTCGTCAGTGTCTGCTTTAAAGCTGCTGTCTTGGGTTTACGGCGGTGGTACACTTCCACTTCAAGCTTAAGACCATCTTCCAAAGCCGCCATGAATTCCTCGAAAGATACTTTGCCACTGCAATCTTTGTCCACGATCTCCATGAAATCCGCGACGTATTTAGTGATATCTTCTTGTTTCACTGCACCGGACTGAGCGAAAATGGTCTCCAGCATAACCGCGACTTCGTCGGCATCGATCTCCCCACTACAGTCCCTATCCGCGACACGGAAAGCTTCCTTCATCTGCATGAAAATGGCCGTCTGGTCCGGATCGGAGTACAGGAAAGACTCTCCGAAGAGCATCTGCAACGTATTAAACGTATCATCAACAGCAGACAAGAACTGGTTGCTCGCTTCTTGCCATCTCGTGTGCGTTGTCCGACCTCCGTTTGTATCAAACACGCGAGCACTCTCAGTCCCCATATCGCGGATATCAACCGAGTTGGACTGTGCCAGGTTCTGCTTCACGCGGTAATTGTACCAGCGTACGAGCTTGAACAGCAGGTTGTTGTTGTTCAACAAACGAGTAGTACTGTCGAACACAGCCTCGTATTTCTGCTTGGAGAACGCTGGTCGCCACATCTGTGGCTCTGCTTCAGCTTCTTTCAGCAACGCCTGCTGTTCCACTAATTGAGCTGGAATCTGGACTTGTAGAATGTCACGAACCTCTTCCACAGTCTCATCACTCATTTGTCCGGAACTGGAAAGGTGGTGGCCGAATAAAATACCGAAAGCTTTCTGCTGCAACTTGAGAGTATGCTGGATGTTCTTGCGGAGCAAGCTGGTGGCACTTTCAGGGCACATTGCCATTTCTAGCACGATGAACAGCACCAAACCCACCGAAGTCTGAGCGAGACTGGAATACGAACTGATAGCGATCGTCGAAGAGCTGTCAGACCCGTTAGCGTAGCATACATCGGATTGACGAAGTAGAACTCCCGCAGCAATGAAAGCTGAGACTACACCAGCGTACGAACTGTAGCCCTCGACGAACTTGACGTACATGGACAACGTGACCCAAATGAAGAGCAACAGGTCCGATAGGAACACATTCAGGAACTCTGGGTTGCAAATCTGGGAAATGAAAAACTGGAAAACCGAAGGAACCACACTTCCAGCCACGACGCCACCCACACGATTCACTGTGACGCTGAACGAACCGCCAATGTGGTTGCCCATAACGTATGCAACAGCACTCGGAGTGGTGGAACTGAAGCCGTAGATGTACACAGCCAGGAAGATACCCATGATGATGGCGACTGATACTCGGGCAGCTTCTAGAATTCGAGCTCGGGTGTACCGATGCCCCACGAAGAAGCTCTTGATCGCCTGTGCAACAAACGAACGCGCACGGCGACCACCGTGGAAATCCTTGTTGTTGTGCGTGTCTTGGTACTCGATCAAAGTGCTGCAGAACGAGTTGAGCGAAAACAGGAACAGGTTTAGCGGGACGTTGCCTTCGACGTCTTTCGGCTTGACCTTGTGCGATTGTAGCAAACGGATCTGAGCTTCTCGGTAGTGACGCAGCGTGCTTTCCATCTGTCTCTTCAATGTTTCAATTGCCTGAAGATTGAGCTCTGTGCATCAAAAGTAATAAGTTAGAATCCACAAATACTAACATCCGTTCTTAGAAAACAGTACTTACGTTCAGATGAAGCGTGAATTTCTCCCGAAATTTCGTGAAGCAGGTCGCCGGATCGCATTTGAATGACGTATATCTCACGCTGGAGGACCTTCATGTACATGAAATGCAACTGGTCGTACTGCTCGAGCTGCATGGCGTTGTTCAGTGATCGGAGATCTGCAATCAGCGAACCAATGAGTCGCACATATCCCTTGGCCATCGAGCGGTTGAACTTGAAAATGAGATGGAAGCCAAAGAGCTGCTCCCACCACACGTTCTCCAGTAAAGCGCTCATCCGGCGGTGACGCGCGGCCGCTGCGTCAAATTTGCGCTGAAGTTTTAGTTTCAGGAAATTCATGTGATCCACATTCTTGTTCTTGAAGCAGTACGAGTCCACAATGACATTCAGCAGGTCCAGCACATCTCCCGATGCCTTATTTGTTTCCTCGCGCAACTTGGCGATAGCACTGTCGAATTGCACACAAAAGGTTAGATACTATTCAATCAACGGGAAATCACAGATACTTACAAAATTGGGTACGGGATAAACATAATCAGCAGAGAAATCAGCGTTCCGACAAAACCCACGAGGAAATACATCGCAAGGTTGTTCAGAATGTTGCTGGTCTCGAAGTAATTATCACCCGTTTCCTTCAACTTGCTCGAGTCCAGTGGATCCGTGGGGTTAATAATTGTCAGTGCTGTAAATTACCAATTCAACATGTTAGAAACGTCTTTAGAAATGGTAAGAAAAATAAACCGATAACTTACTGAAGTAGAGATTGTTGGCCAATGCGAATTTCTTGGTGTTGCTCTCCAGTGGCAGCAGTAGAATAGTGACGGTAAAGATCACCATCCATGGCAGTACGGCATAGAAGTTGTGCGAGTTGACATAGTACTGGGACCCTCCGAAGGACACGGTTTTTGATATGTTGACGTAGCCGTCGTACGAGCCATCAAAAGTGTGCACATCAACGAACAAGAAGAGCAGAAGGTTGTACACCAGCGCCATGCCGACGCCGTAAAATGCTTGGCAAACCTGAGTCAGCGTCGCGCCGACGTTCTTTCCAGCGGAGAAGATAACAGCCACAGCACAGTAGCTGAGACCGCCCAGGTAGTACCAGTCAGGGAAGAAGAACCACTTCTTGTCGTGTTCAATCGACGGGTTGTAATTCGGATCACGTGTTTGGATGAACGAGGCAATGATCACACCGCAGGCAACGCGAAGCGACAGCTCGGCATTGAAACGGAACTCAGCTGTATTAGTGACGCACAACTTTTAGTCAGCAAGTGCGTAGATTCGTAGGGATGACAGAGAGAACGTACAAGAGAACATGTCCGACTTGATCGACTTCTTTTGGTCCTTGTCCATGTCGATACGTAGATTGGCACCGTTGTCGTTAAAGTCCTCACTGCCGATGGTGCCCGTGCGAAGTCGTACATTCGGAGGGCTGGGCATCTCGCTATAGCCCTCATCATTCAACGGGACCATGGCGATGCTAGCGAATGAAGACAGCACATCATATTCATGAGAGTCCATCAAGGATGGCAGCACAAAGACAAGAACTACTTACTCTTTGTCGCGCGTGGAGATGTTGAGCTGGCGTTTGTTGATTTCGGCCATGGTTTCGACACTGAGGAGCTACTGTCCCGCTGTGCCAAACGACCAGGGATCAACGTAGTGCCTTGCCACCGTCACGCAAAATCCGAAAGTGCCGAGATCTCAAAGAGCTGGACGTGAGTGTAGCGTCTAGATTGAGTGCAAATCTGCCAACGTCTTCGAACGCCTCTCTCTGACTCGAGCCGGCGCTTGAAATCCGCACAAGAAATGCGACGGAAGAGGAGCGCAAGCCTTGCTGGCTCTTGTGATCCCCTCGCTGCCATTTATCCACGCTCTTTACACATGGTATGAGTCGCACATGTGCCCTACACGCGTCCAGATGGACAAGTCGCCACCAATATAATAGTCAGCCGGCTGGCTTCTCGTATTTTCACGTCAAGTTCCTCGAGCTTTGGGGCGCTGGACAATGGAAAACCATCTAAGAGATGATGTTGAAGCTCGTCATGCGTGTACCAGCGGTGACCAGGCTCGTCTTGACTTCCGGTGAGACGGACCGATAATTCAGTGCGGTATTGACAATACCGTGATCACGTTTTCGTGCTATCGTGACAAGATTTTGTCGAAAGCTCTACAAAGAGATCTCTTGTAATTACTCAAAATATTGGCGTGTGGCATGCTCTCAAGCGCAATTCAAGTGTCCCCGACGCTTTATCTCACATCATCTGTCTGTCTATCGCTGCTGGAAACCGTTACGGCCAGCTTGAAGCGCTGGTCGCTGACATCTGCCTTCACATGATCCGGATCTTCAGCTTGCGCACCACCTCCGTGTCGCAGAGCACCCGTGATCCTACTTCTACAGTCGAAAGTCCTTCGCTCTCCATTAAAAGAGCTTCGATTCTATCTGTCTATCCACAGTCCAGCAATCCAGGAAATTCGCTGGCGCAAGTTATTTGAGATCCTGCCACCACGTGACTGAGCAACTGAGGGAGCTGCTGGGTGTGCTGAGGAAGGTTTGTGCTATAGCATGATGTACAAGCATTGCCATCTGAAATGTCAGAATGGACAAACTGAAGTTATTAGCCATGCTGCAATGGGAGCAGCAGGGGCGTTCGTACTAACAGTGCATTCCTCTATTACGACAGCCAAGTGGGCGAAAGCCACAATTAGTGCTGCTTGTAATTTGAAAGGAGAGAGCTGGGCACCAAGACCGCATGATGCGGTGCAGCAACTCGAACGGGGATTGTGTCTATTAATATCTGGGGAGGCGAAACTCATAAGCACGTTGCATCGCTCATAGCAGAAGAGACAGATAAGCGTAACGGCGCTAAAGAAACTATTTACAGTGGTGTGATGAAGAAGGCCTCCTATTTAATTTGTTGTTGTTGTTTTCCTAAAGAAGACAGATAATTGCAGTTTTACAGTGCCGCTTGGTCGGCTTTATCCATGAAAAGCATCGCTGCACCTAGCGAAAAGAGTACCGCAAAAGTCGTAATGATATAGCACCTTCCTGCACTGGCAATGAAAACGTTATTAATTATTCTAAGGTTTTTAAATATGGTGTATCTAATGAAGTAGCGTTAATCCCTCACAAAATGAATAATTTATAAGGTTCCATGGGTGCTCTATCGTTACGACTGCAGGCAACAAAAACGGTCTTTTTGAGCGATTGCAACGCGCAAGTTGTGAGTCGATGGAAAGAGTTTTACCAGAAGAAAATGCAAGCAAGCAACACCAAACACAACAAGAGGTTCTTTTGAAATAGAAAAAAATTGCAAATTGGAAGAAAAAAAATATCTCGGCGTTGTGGTGTCGGGAGGGGTTATGCTGCACAGTGGTGCACTTGTAACGTCGGTCGGGCAGCTACGAGAACCTCATACAGATCAACTCCAATCGTTGGATCTGGAAATTGCTCGCTTGTATCATTATCTTATGGAATAACAGCTCCAGGAGGTAGGCCCATCAGCTCGCGCGAGTCAAACTTCACCATCGCATGAGGTGCTTCCACCCGCACTGGGGCCAAGTCAGGCAATGGATCCGCTTCATTCGTTTGAGCATTCCGCTCCACCGTGTACAGTTTGTACTCCGCGCTCGCCAAACGATCCATGACCACCACGCACAGGATGAACCGCAATCCAGGGATCCTGGTCCACTGCTGCGCCTTCCAGTCGAGAAACCCCACACCAGTTCCCCAGCCTCTCCAGTGTCCAATCTGAACCACGAGAGAACGCAAGGGCGGAAAGTCTGAGACTCCATTTGGCAAGGGAGACCTCGTTTGACGTTTAGAACCGTAGCTATTGTCCGCTTGAAGGTTCGGCAGTTCGGGATCACCTATAATTCCCGACGAGCCATACATCGCCATGAAGGTATGGAAAGCTGGCTGCTTTGTGAAAACCCACTCAGATCTACGAGTGAAGATTTGGTGTTCTAGTGACCCTAGTTCCACGATGTAGATTGTGCCCTCGGGCCACTCCAAGAACATCGACTTGAGCACCTGGTCGTCGCTATCCGTGTAAAAGCGCTCCACTCCTCCTTTGTTGCAGTACAAACGGGAATGATGGGCGAGTCACGTCCATGGCTCCGATCGACCGCGGCGATCGCTCGGTTGATCCGTGCAACAGCCATGTTATCACCTCTGGGTTGGGAAATGGGTCTATGGACAGGTCCAGCTGGGACAGGACGGATGCCTTACGATTCTTTATCCCAAAACATCTACGCTTTGACCTTGGCTTGCTGCTTGACAACCTGCCGGGTTTTCTTGATGGAAGTTGCTGGAGTTGTCGCCTTGATTTCTGCTAAAATATTCTTCATGATCGCGTCGCGAGACCGAAACGAAGAATCATCTATTCGCTGTCCAGCTCCAGGTAGCTCAAACAAGTCCAAGAGCGCAATGAGCGCACCAATGCCAACGTCTTTCCAATCTCCAGGAGAGTACTTGAGATACAGACGAGTGCTTGTTGGAGCTGTTCGACGCGCTATCCGCAGATTGTCCGGTTGAATGCTCTTCGTTGGATTTTTCGAGCTAGAACAGCGCTTAGACGGCACTGTACTGGTCACTGTAGATGCTGATGGCATTACAGTGGAAGTGCGTAAATTACGACGACCTTCGTTGTAATTGCACTCAATCGTGTAGACGTATGTGAGTCCAGTGGCGCGATACAAAGCCACGCGACTTGATCCTTGACGCGATGTGGTTGCATTGCTATTATCGCGGAGATCATGCCGCGTCATGTTGTTCTTGTCAAACAAACAGGCCATGTAGTCGAAAAACGGCGTGTGTAGTCCTACAAGACGCGCGTACAGCTGCGTCTGAACTTGACGAGCAATAGCCGTCTCCATCGCTTCGTTGTTCACGTCGAGCATGTCTGGGAGGTGGTTGTTACCAAAGATGAAGCAGCCACGACGATTCGCATGCGCGTGTAAGTCCAGGTAGACCATATTCTCCTGTGCCAAGACAGAATCGGCCCCTCCATAGTCGTTAACAAGTTCAAGCAGCAGATTTTTCAGGGCAAATACCGTCGGAGCTAACTCGGGCTGTGGGTCTTCATACACACGATTCAAATTGACACCGCGAGTGTCTGTACGATAGAAACCTTGACACACACCGTCAGGATTCAGCATTGGGATGATTTTGAAGACAAAGTGTCGTCGCAGTGCTATAGCACTCTTGTCGGTTGGGTGGAGAAGAAGCTGGAGCATGCCATCCAACATGAAGTTAGCTGGTGTCTCTGCAGGGTGGACACGTGCGGATATCACGACCATTTTCTTCTGCTTCGGATCGAAACTCAAGGCACTCTCGGGTGGAAGACACTCATCATTTCGATATGCTTCAGACTTTCGATAGGGAGGACCTCGGCTTGAAGTGATGCCGTCAAAGGACGAGATCGTAACCAGATCGACACGTAAACCTTCCAATGAGCGAGTCAAGAGCTCACGATGGTAGTACATGTTCGATGGTGTCTTCCCCTCCTTCGTAGATGAGATCGACGACTCCAACTCACGTTGTTCTGGCTCCACAAATTGTCGATCCAAACTTGCAAGCTCCTCTTGCACCCTCGTGTATGTGTACGGGTAGCAGAACGCGAATCGGACCCGTTCTCGAGAAAATTTGAATTTGTAGGAGAAGGACAGTCGAATTTTCACCTCCTTCTTCGCGTCTGCCTCTTTCAATGATACTTTAACTAAATTAACCTCCTGTCCACCTTCTTCAACATCAATGTGCTCTCCCTGTGCCTCCTCCCCGTGAACCGACGATTCCTCCACTGGGGCGGTGTACTTCTCGAAACTCAGCAGTGTAGGCAGCCGAGCCCACTGTTTCTCGTCTTGGAAGACACAGGAGGACGTTACAGTCGTCGCCGGCTCGTCCACCACCTCAACCGAGCTGTACATGATCGTGTAGCCATTTTTGAACAGTCCACGCTGTGGATTCAGATTTACCAGCGTCAAGTGCAGATCGTGTGGTTGTTTGGTAGCTTTATCAGCTTCAACCACTTCCCGTTCTACCTCGAAGTAGAACCAGGTAGAATATCCCGTGGAAATGCCAAAAGCTGCGGCGTCTTCTGAGACTTTGACGTCGAACGTCCCGGACGGATTCAAGTGCACCTGAGCCATGTTACCACCGTCGAAGCGGGATGAGAAACGCAGACCGCGCTCCGTAAATTGCCACTCACTCTTGCCAGGGCCAGTAGACGTCACGCGACGCACAACAGAGGCCTCGCTCTCGTCGGAAGTGGCGCTGACGCTCGCCATATCCGCCGATTTAGATTGTGGTTGTAGTTCAAGTCGACAGAATCAGATATCTGATTCAAAACATCTTTCATCAGAGATTTGATTCAGTAAATGTACTGTAGAACACCCTATTAGAAGACCCAAAATCCTCATCAGCAAGCGCATCACTTTAGAAAGGGGAAGCAATCGCCGAAGCTCGTCCAGGTGCGTCCTTCGCCGGCTCCCTGCGCCATCTACAGCGCTCCTTGCGCGAGATCTCTTGCTGCGTCTTCTTCCTCTGCGTCTTGCAGTTCTAAACCCCGCTTCCCGCTGCGTAATCCCCATTCTAACACCCGCAATTTTGTGTCTCTTGAAGGCAACCGGATCCTATGGCTTCCACCGGCTTCACGTCGTCCACTAATGGACGCACAGGCTTCAGTCGCAAGCAGGAGCGCAGTAACAGCGGCTCGGGACTCAAACTTGGCACCAAGAAGAAGAAAATGACCATCAAGCCCTTCAAGGTCACTCCAAAGCTGCCCGAATCCTTTGAAGAAGATACATGGACCAAATTGGAGGCCGCTGTACACTCCGTACACGCCAAACAGATATCTACACTCAGTAGAGAAGAACTCTACCGCTCCGTGGAGGACATGTGCACGTGGAAGATGGCTTCAAGACTCTATACGAGACTAGAGGAGACGTGTTCCCTTCATATTCGAGAGAGGGTAGAGGATCTTGGGCAATACACTGGAGGAGACATGGATCTGTTCCTGGAGGCAGTACACAGACTCTGGGAGGACCACTGTGAGGATATGCTGGTGATCCGAACCATTTTCCTCTACTTGGACCGCACGTACGTGATGCAGACGCCCCATATCGCCTCCATTTGGGACATGGGCCTCAATTTGGTGCGCGACAATCTGGTGCAGCGTCGAAGCTTGGAGACTAAACTCATCGATGCGCTGCTGGAGCTCGTGGAGCACGAACGGAAGGGCGAGGCCATCAACCGCAGCTACCTGTACAATCTGCTACGTATGCTGCTGTCCTTGCACTTGTATCACGCAGACTTCGAAACGCCGTTCTTGATGGCTTCAGAGAGATTTTACCTGCAAGAAGGAGCCACCACGGTGGAGTCTGTGAGCGTGCCTCAGTTCTTAATGCATGCAGAGAAGAGGCTGCACGAGGAGACTGAACGTGTGAATCACTATCTGGATGCGTCGACCAAGAAACAGCTCGTCTCGGTGGTCGAGAGCAAGCTGCTGAAGCCTCATGTGGCTACACTGTTGGAGCGTGGGTTTGAAACGTTGATGGAGGAAGGGAGAATCGAGGATTTGAAGCGGATGTACTCGCTCTTTGCCCGGGTGGACGCGATCACTGACCTCAAGACGGCGTTCTCGAATTATATCCAGAAGAACGTGTCCAAGTTGGTGATGGATGATCAGCAAGAGAAGACTTTCGTGGAGAAAATACTCAAGCTCAAGGCTGATCTGGACGCCGTGCTGAGCGACTCGTTCCAGTCGAACTCGAACTTTACGTTCGCCATGAAGTCGGCGATGGAGAATGCGATCAACGTGCGAGCGAACCGTCCTGCTGAGCTCGTGGCGAAGTTTGTGGACTCGAAGCTTCGAACGGGCAACAAGGGCGGCTCGGAGGCGGAAGTGGAGAGTCTTTTGGACCGCGTGATGATCATCTTCCGGTACATTCAAGGCAAGGATGTGTTCGAGGCTTTCTACAAGAAAGATCTTGCGAAGCGCTTGCTGGTCGGCAAAAGTGCTTCGTTTGACTTGGAGAAGCTCATGCTGTCCAAGTTGAAGACCGAGTGCGGTAGTTCCTTTACGAACAAGGTGAGATATCTATCCTGTTTACTGGTCTGTAAACCGTTACTGACAGCTCTTCAATCTGTTGATATTCACAGCTCGAGGGTATGTTCAAGGACATCGATCTTTCTCAAAATGTGATGACGCAATTCCAGCAACACGCTGCTAGCAGGTAAGTTCCCTTTTGAATCACTGCAACAAACGAACGCTAATTTAAATTGTTTTGTTTCTGTAGAAACGCGTTGGAGGCTCTGCACGGAAACCGTGGCATCCCAGACATGCAAGTCCAGGTTCTCACGACTGGATTCTGGCCACCGTACGCTGCTGTTGAGATCAATCTGCCGGCTGCGCTGGTTCCTCTGAAGGAGATTTTCGACAAGTTCTACTCGTCCAAGTATCAAGGTCGTCAGCTTCAGTGGCAACACTCTCTGGCTCAGTGTGTGGTGAAGGCTACGTTCCCGTCAGGGAAAAAGGAGCTTGTGGTGTCGCTCTACCAGACTGTGGTGTTGCTGTGCTTCAATGGAGCGGATTCGTTGGGCTTTAAGGAGATTAAGGAGCAGACGCGTATCGAATATGGAGAGCTACGACGGACGTTGCAGTCTCTGGCGTGTGGTAAAACGCGTGTGCTGCAAAAGGAACCAAAGGGGAGAGAGATCAACGACGATGACACGTTCGTGTTCAACGCCAGCTTCACGAACCAGCTCATCCGCATCAAGATTAACTCGATCCAGATGAAGGAGACCAAGAAGGAGAACGAAGACACGCACGAGCGTGTGTTCAGGGACCGTCAGTACCAGGTGGATGCTGCTATCGTGCGCATCATGAAGGCGCGCAAGAAGCTGTCGCACGCGCTGCTGATGACGGAGATCTTCACGCAGGTTCGTTTCCCCGCAAAGGCTGCCGACATCAAGCGTCGTATCGAGAGTCTCATCGACAGGGAGTATCTTGAGCGAGACTCGAACAACGCCCAGATGTACAACTATTTAGCGTGAGCCCAACCTAGGCGAGATGAAGCTCGATACGCGTGGCATGGAGAGCGATCCTTGAACTATGCTTTGGTGCTGGACAGCGAGTACTTGAAGTAGGAAGTGAGCGTAGCAGATAAATTGTAAAAGTTGGGTCTGTTCGCTCGCAACGCGTTAAATAAGGGCGAATTGTGCTACCCAGCCATTTTCACTCGTCGTCCATTGAGTCATCTTCTTCGTCGTCCTCTTCTTCCGATCCGTCGTCGCGAAGACGGTATTGTAGTAGAACAGGGTAGATAGTTCCAAGCGCTCGTTCTCCGTCCGCGGAAGACTACCACGTCGGAACATAGCAAGCTTCTGTTAGTGATGCAGCAACATCATGTTAAACCTTTTTTGTAGTCGCACCTGGCACCCAGTGATAACGATCTTGCCCGATATGAAGATTAATAAGGTGCTCTTGGGGCGCAGCATGCGGTAGATAAGCCCAGGAAAGAGCTCCGGTTCGTACTGTCTCGAAACCAAGCGCACTCTCATTAGTGGGTCCAACACAGCACAGGGTCAAAGTACTACGTAGTATCAGCGTACCGTGCTGAATCGCAGATGATCTCGTGCCAGACCTTCCAGACGAATTCTGAAGCAAACATCCGCCGCTCCCACCACGTTACGAATAGTGAACGGACTGCTGTCACTCGGGAACGACACTTTCTGTATCACAACAATGTCAGAAAGGTGACATTTGAAGAAGAAAAAAGTTTGGCACGAGCTTACTTTCAGAATGGAGACTAGCTTCTCTGCAGCCAGCTTGGCGTCTGCTACACTCGTGGCGCCGATCACTACAAACTGCAAACCAATCAGCACTTTGTGTTAACCCCTCGCTATGGACACGCACCTTTCCACTCCTGTATACGAGCACCGTCGCGCGAGGCGCCTGGAAGCGCATAACCACAGCGCTGAATCCCTGCCACCGGAACAATTCGTGCAATTTAGCCACAATAATAGCCAAAAACTCTGATATTCGGCCGCTTACTCGAGGTGCATAGTCGGCATTGCGCACGAGCAGCGCGAGTTTCTTGATGTCGACGCGGTCGTTGACAAAGCCACTGCCAAGTACGTTTCTGAGCGTAAAATGAAGCACAAGGAGATAATTAAAAAATGTGGTGAGAGTCACACGGTTGACGGCTTGACGTACACGACGCGGTAGGCCACGCCTTCCTCTGCGAGCCGCGCGCGGGACCACGCCGAATCGTCGTCCTGGTCGCTGCTACTGCTGCTCCAATTGCTGACGCTCATGCCAATTGAAAACTGCTCGCTGATTGGCTGGATAAGAACAATACGTAGATTTGATTCGCTGTTTTTTGCCCAGTTATCTATTTTCCAGGAAACGCTGCGGTTTATTATCATTGGGTTGGGCCAGAGTCTACGCGACAGAATGGCTGTTGCCCGGATCAACCGAGCAATCGCCGCGGTCGATCGATCTGTGACCGTGACTCACGCATCATTCCCGTTTGTGCTGCAACAAACGAGCAATGGAGAGCTTACCTGGAGAGTGAGAACCAGGTGCTCAAGTCGACGTGCTTGGAGTGGGTCGAAGGCACGATCTACATCGTGGAACTACCGTCGCTAGAGCATGAAACCTTCAACGTTGAATTTGAGATGTGCTTCGGAAACCAGCCAGCCTTTAAGAGGTTCATGGGCAAGTATGGCTCGTCCGGGGGCTCCAGGCCATCCTGAACTACTAGATCTTCAGGCAGACAGCAGCTATGGCCCTAAAAGTCGAACGGGGTCTGGCTTGCCGCGTGGGGTCCCAAGTTTCTGGCCTGGCGTTCTCTCGTGGTCCAGATTGGGGAATAGCGAGGCTGGGGAACTGATGTGGGGTTTCTCGACTGGAAGGCTCAGCAGTGGACCAGATTCCCGGAGTGCGGTTCATTCTGTGCGTGGTGGTCACAGATCGTTTGGCGAACGCGGAGTACAAACTGTACACGGTGGAGCGGAATGCTCAAACGAATGAAGCGGATCCATTGCCTGAATTGGCCCCAGTGCGGGTGGAAGCACCTCATACCATGGTGAAGTTTGACTCGCGCGAGCTGCTGGGCCTACCACCTGGATCTGTCATTCCAGATACAGGCGAGCAATTTCCAGATCCGGCGATTGAGGTAGATTTGTACGAGGTTCTCGTAGTTGCCCACGATTTTTTTTTCGTGGCTTGTCCCCTCCTGACGCTACAGCACCGAGATTTTTTTCTTGTGGCGCAGCAACCTTTACTATTTACCAGTTTTTTTCTCATATAGCACGAATTTTCACATACAGTACTTGAAGTACCTATTTAAACGTCCGGCCTGCCGAGCCTGTACTTCCCGGTCAGCGCACCGAACACCAAGAGCAGCTACGTAGTGAGACCGAGCTTGGACTTCTTGTCGAAGTTCACGTTGTTACACTCGGAAATGTTGAATGTTCGGCAGATCGACAAAGGGTTGGGGCCAGTCGCTCGTGCAACAGTGAAGACCTTGCTTTTGGTTGCAGCCAGCAATTGCTGGAAACTCTATCTAGATACGTGAAAACCAAGAGGTCCTTACGGGCCGACACACTTTCTGTAAATGGCATTCTTGATGACACATTAGCCTCCACAGTTGTTGCGGACTCTTGCCGTCTACGTAATGTCGTCTCATGCGTCGAGGTAGACGCATGGTATTAATAGTACATGCAACAAAGGGCAAGCTTGGACATCAGCAAAGCGTAGTGTCGTGTTGGTGTTGTCGAAGCCATGGCTGCAGGAATTTGAGACGACTTGTGGAAGTAGAGGATGGCAATTAGGTATCTGAAAAAAATGAGTTATCATGACGCCTTACAGTACGGTACATACTCCTGAAGGAACTATAAAACGGGCGCTGTCCTTCTAAGCACTTCGAAGTACTATTAGTACAGCATATTATTTTAATTATTATTTTAAACTTCGGGGTATTTGGCATTGGCGAATTCAGCCTTTACTTTGAAGTACTACAATAAAGGTTGAATTCGCCATGTTGCGCGTGCCGTTCACTATTGTACTGGCGAGATGAAATGATACACCAACTTCACATTAAGGAGTGTAACGTTACCAAAAATGAACCCACGCCGACAGCATAGCAATGGTTGGCTCTCCGATCGTATATTTCTCATCGCAGGCGGGTTGCTTTCATTTTCCTTATCCGCTATGGTCTATCGAACACCCCAGGAGAAGATGCTCATTGTGCATACGCATAAATATTTTTTCGCCGAGGCACAGCAACGGCTGGATCCCCTGGGACGAGCTGTGTGCGAGCGCGTTGCCAAGTCTTTGGCGGTTTCGGAGAGCATGGTTGCGCGTGTGTTGGCTGCCTACAACGTACACGGCGAGGAAGCATTTGCGGTGCCCCCAGCGAAGCGCGGATGCCCACCAAGGTCGGAGGTCGAAAATTACCGCGAGTTTATTACGTAAATCATAAATGACCGTAATATATCGCGTATACCAACCGTTCTGAGCTAAAAACTCTGAAAGGTGAGACCATTCCATGCGAGAGGAACTTGTGCGAATGGATGTTTCCTACATCAGAGGTTGTAAGCACGACCCGAGGGCCGACTCCAATGTAATAGAAATGCATACTTGGAAAAGAAGCTGACAACCCTCTCTGCGTGTTTGGTACCAAAGTTAACTGAGGTGTATTTGGACGAAAGTTACTGCAACGTAAATCACGTTGCAGGAGGTGCGTACGTTGAACAGCAGCCCCTATCGGAGATAGCTCCAGCGCCTACTATGGAAGAGCTGCAGGATCTTGCCGGCAAGGCCACCAACAAGGTCCATTGCAGTAACATCACGGGCGAGATGGATACCAGCGCTCAGTTCGAGGAGTTCGTGATTGCCTTATAAGAATAGAATGTTAGAGGTTATTCACTATCGGTTCGTATTCAATTGTGAAGGTTGGGTATTTTACCGTAAAGGCCCAACAGGAAACAGCTGGGTGGTGCATAGCCTCTACTGTTTTGGGCCTATGTGGAAAGCAAGTTTTTGGTTTAAATATACTTTTTCACTGAACGCGATATAAACGCAGTGGAAAGCCTTACTTTAATGAGCAAAATACAGAGCTTTCTAACGCTGTCTTTCTTTTGAAAATTTACCCACTTGATGATTCGCTATTGGCTTCCAAATTTGGTGTATCATTTCATCTCGCCAGTACAATAGGAAGGTTGCTTAAAAGGATATGTCAAAAGATTATTAGAGATATTTTAGGGGAAGTTGTTTTTATAATCGGTACCATGTGCCCATGCTAGTAAAACGTTGCTGGTAGCAACTTGCTGTTCTCCAACCGCTATTATAACACGTTAATGAATCAGATGTGTCATTGCTCTCCGCTACGTAACGTTACGTTACGTTGTAGCTTCGCTGAGCCTGGCATACTTCGAGCCATGAACCGACCACGGGTCCCTGCAGCATGATGCCATTAGGAGATGAACCAGCCACTATATTCGGTCGGCTGCAACCCCCTCCAGCCTCCCCCCCCCCCTGGTCAGGAGGCCTGAAATCTATGGGGAGGGGCGTTGCTAAAACGAAACCTTAGAATAGGCCAGTTTGGGGCGTAATTCCTTTATTTTGAAGAGCATGTGCTCTTCAAGCGTTGATTGGGCAACAACAAATCGTATTAATAGCTCATCACAATGGTACAGAGAAGCAATGTCAAATCGTAAACTGGGTCTTAAACCTATGCGTCGCGGCACATGCGATCGCAGAGGGAGTGGATCTCTCCAAGAGACCCAATCACGGATGTGTAAGACTGTCACTTCTTGCTGACGACGGGCTGCTTTCATACTGTTCGTGTTGGTTGAGCGTGGCCCTATCGTCCGATTCATTGCGTATTAATATATATAAATAAAAAATTTCGATTACCATCGTAGCTATCCTTCACCGAGTTGAATAGTGCACCACTCGTAAAACGAAAAGACCCGTGTAATTTTTCGGTGAGGAAAACTAAGCGTTTTTGCGCCTTACTGTAAAGTCACGTCATGAATGTGATACATAAAGGTACAGATTTCGCTCTCACTTCCGGTAGGGATCTTATCGAATAACCTATGACCGATTTATAATATTAGATTATGCAGTAGAGGTCCACGGAGAGGTCCACTACCCGTTTGAATTTTGGCGCGCAAGTTCATTCCAAGATTTGAAATCACTCGGAGCAATGGGGGGCTGGAAGCGGATCGAGATGAAGAGAGCCTTGATCAAGCATAACTACGAGCGTCCAGGACTGTCGCAACGGGAGCTAGCCGCGTGGGCGAAGGTCCAATTCAAGCTAAAGAAGGCCCCGGCACAGACAACAGTCTCTGACATCCTCAAACATGCTGCTACTATAATGATGAAGCTTACGGCGACGGCAAGAGGCGGAAACCTTTGCGGGTGACATCATTACGATTGGAGAAACGTCTTTGGGCGTGGCTGCAGGAGCTGGAGCCGTTAGTGAAGCCTTTAGGTAAAAACCCTTACGACATTGACCAACTGCAGGCAATGGAATGGAGTAGAGCGATATGGGACGCCATGCAGAAGCAGCGCACGATTAGGAATTGCTTCGCGCACACTGGCATTTGCTTCAGAGGAGAAAACGAGGAGTCCAGTGGCAACCGCGATGAAAGCAGCGTAGAGGATGTCATTTACACGTCGCTAGTGGACTGCCAAATTACCTGTTAAACCTAATACATAATATTCATTTCTACATCTATGTGTACCACGGCTACCGGAAGTGAGAGCGAAATCTGTACAATCAAGCTTTGCTTCGCTATATTGACCTTTTCGGGTCGATACGTGACAGTAAGTAACATCAATGAACAGATCCCATGGATTTGGTTGCACTCTCTGCCACCGAAAAAAGAGTTTTCGGATTTCTTGTCAACGACCCTATCAAGTAAGATTAGTCAAAGAAGTTGTGAAGTCGTGAAACACAACACTGCACGCAGGAGGATATTGAAGATGGGATCTCGTGCTGTTCGAACACATACTCAAACGCAAGCAAGTGACACAGGTTTGCTGCACCCTTGCTCAAGGTGACAGAAGAGCTCATTCAGCAATTTGCCGAGCCAAGCGCACCCCACTTGCCCCAACCATCCCATTGGAAGCAACTTCCAATACTTCCAGCCAACCTACCACTCAACCACCATGAAGCTTTCGTTCATCATCACCTTTGCCGCCGTGGTCGTCACCTCGACTGCCATCCCCGCCAATGCCGCCACGGGCTTGACGACTAACAACCTCGCAGAGCGGCTGCAAGTCGGCCGCCAGCTTGGTGCCGGCGGTGGCCTCCGTGGCTCCAGCCAACAGGGTGACCAGTCCCAGAACACGCCCAGCACCTCTCAGAACGACGGCAACACCAGCCAAAACGATGGCAAGCAGGAGAAGCAGGACGATAGCAAGCAAAAGAGTCAGGACGACAAGAAGAAGGAGAAAGATGACAAGTCCAAGAAAGACGGCGATAAGTCCAAGAAGGACGACGACAAGTCCAAGAAGGACGACGACAAGTCCAAGAAGGACGACGACAAGTCCAAGAAGGACGGCGATAAGTCCAAGAAGGACGACGACAAGTCCAAGAAGGACGATGACAAGTCCAAGAAAGATAAGAAGGACGACGACAAATCCCAAAAGCAGGGTGACCAGTCCCAAAAGCAGGGTGACCAGTCCCAAAAGCAGGGCGAGGAGTCCCAGAACCAGGGGGAGCAGAACCAATCTCAAAACCAAAAGCAGGGAGTGTAAATCACTGGGGCGAGTAGCTCGAGATTGCTGGCGCTAACTCGATTTCTATCCTTCATTTTGGAGCCTACGCAAGAGTCAACTAACAATTCAATCAAAGTCTATTCATAATTCTGTTGTGCACCGATCGCGATCACCCTCAGTTTTAAGAACATACGTTATTAATCATATCAGCGCACTACCGCGAGCGTTGAAAATGGACATCTTTGTTGAAGTGAATTCCATGCGAGGTATCATCCGACAACAGATATTCGGGGTTGATTATCTGTGCAGATCTAGAACGGGTGTTTTATTTTCGTGGATGGATGACCGGCTGTTTGTATATGAAAATATCCAATAATTCAGCGAGTACTTAGTATGACCCGAGTGATGCTCTGGGGGAGTACACAGGTCGTGAAAATAAATTGTGGGACAAAAAAGCCGATAATAAATTGAAAAAGAAAAATGTAGCTGAATTGTTTTGAGCGGAAATTGAGAACGCTGAAAAAAGTTAGTTTTCCAGATATTCAAGGAGGATGCGTACGAATGTAGGTAGCTCTAGCAAATGGGTAGGTTCGTGGAGCTTTGCTTGAAATTGAAATTTGGGGCTATGTCGGGTATCTACTCAGACCTGCTGTTCGCTTGAAGCAAGAGATGTACAAGACGATAACAGTTTGGCCTAATTGTGGTTTATTTAATTATCGCCAGTCATCGTAAGAAGATTGTGAAATTATTGTAAAATATAGTGTTGCACGCAAGGCTCCGCAAATTTCAATGCCCGTTAAGCTATTTTTCAATAACTTTCTGCAAAACGAATTGATCCTCCATCCTTACTTAATATGATACAAAAAAAAAGAAACTACACCAATCCGCCTTTCGTCCGGTTAAATCTCACAGTGAACTGCGAAGCAGCCTCGGAGATCAATCGATGATGTTAAGTTACTTTGCGGCATTCTAGTGTCGATCCCTTTCCTTTTTCTCCACCTTCGCACTTACAAGTATTGTTTAGCCTCAAGCGAAAGCTTTGAGCGGGGACGACCGCCGTCGAGATCATTAGTGTCGTTAGCTAGGTAACATGTTAAGTGACAATAATGTTCCATTTAAAAAGAAGAGAGAAAGCTTTGAGCTCCGGTACTCGTTTAAAAAACTTGCGCATGAGTTACCAACATTGACATACTAACAGTGCAAATTACAGATGCTCATATTTTCTGAACTTTTCGAGCATTTGCAGTCGAACATCTCTCTCATAGTCTTTTGTACTGGCACAATGAAATGATACATGAGTATTACATTTGGGTCCATAACTTTGTCAAACGGAACGATGGAGACCTAATAATGTGCGAAGCGAAATCATTTCGTTACCAAAATTTAAACGAATCTGTACAGCACCGGCACTAAGCGCACATTACCGCGAATGTAACTTCGACGTTCGCTGCGAAAGGTCCTTTCCCGATGATGGCGAAATGCAAAACCATACTTGAAGTAAAAGAATTAAATAACTGTACAGTATTTGCCCGCCCAGCATGTATTTTGCGCGATTATATATTTTCGACTACCGGTAGTCACTTTTGAATTTTTAACTGATCACTTTTCACGAGTAATGTTTCAACTTGTTACTTTTGACGTTTCGAGGTAGCCACTCGACAGTAAATATTTCAAAATAAATGTAGAACTAGTTACTTTTTGCTTGTTCGCTAGTCACTTGAAATCGTACATATGAGAGAAGTTGTTGCACTGCGAGCGCAGCGAGGTGCCCTCAGTGGGAGGTAGCGGGGGGGCTAGGGTTCTCACTCAGGGGTTTTTGGTTGAAGTTACAGGGGGGGTGCATGTACATGTTCGTGTTAAAGTATTGTTGTCCAGTAGAACGCTACCTGGTGTTTAAGCACCGTGTGCAAAGAACGCGGGCTTAAACCCAGGCTCATGACAAAGGTACTCTACCTGATGTTTAAGATCCGTGTGAGAAGCACGCGGGCCTAAATCCAGTTTTAATTAATCATGACTGAGCAAGTGACTATTCGAAAACACAAATTTGAAATTCCGACTAGCCACTTGTTAAAATGGTAACCCTTTTGGTGGTATGTTTTGAAGGGTTGTGACCTCAATTTTTATATTTTTTTTCTGGTACTGCCGAAAATTTCTTGTAGCAAGTATTCGAATAGGGATGTTTTTAATCTTTGTACGTGTAAAATGTACAACACAAATTTGATTTTCGATTACAGTAGGTACTAAAATCGATTGGCCAACTTTAGTCGCGAATTTCTCGAAAACTCCAAATGGTTCGTTAGGGTCATTTCGTCTGACGCGGTCTCAAATGTTCACATCATAACTAGGGCTCCGCGAAGGCTGGGATAGCTACAGTGAACGCCAAGAACTAAATATTCTGCTCAACAGGAGGGAGTACAGCCGAACTACGAACAAAGATATTACCATCAGAGCGGGCCTCGAACAATACCGTATTATATTATACGGTTAGGCTTTAGCCTCCGTAGTAATACCGGCAATTTAGTGGGAAAAAATAATAACGGGGCCAATATCAGTATATTGCAGCACCACTACGTCTACTACGACATGGCAGGATTGTAATCACCTATTCGGTGTCAACGAGCGACGTGGCGTTCCATAAGTCCCTGGTAGCACGCAAGAATGCCAACATCTCGACGTTAGTGGGCAACGTTCACGTCCGCTGATGCGTTAAGATTAGCTTGCACTGTGAGAACAGACGTTCCACAGTGTTCGAGGTTGGAGGCACCATTTTGGCTAAGTCGCTGTAGCTCACAGCTACCGCACCATCTCTGCGTGGCTGTTTGCCCCCACGGAGAATCTCACTGGTGTAGTTATCCGACGACCGCTCTTTCCTCTTGCCGGTACTAGTGGACGGTTCAACAACAAAGCGCTCAACAGCGCGCGCTTCCGCTGCCCTTAGCTTGCTGTCGTTGGCGGTCTTCACTAGTACCGCTTCGAACACCGTTGTGTGAACAATTTTTGCATTTGGGTGCAAGTAGCTGGCCATGGCAGGGTAGTCATCGGTAACTTGGTCGAACAAAAGGCTCACATCAGCCAAGCTTGTGCCCCGTCCTGCAGTGTCTTGCAGACACTATCAAGCCTTTTGAGGTGCTCCAGGCGGCCCATCAACTTCTTGTGAGCTGCACCGGTTGGCACATGCTCCTCGACGGCCTCAACATGTCCAACATCATCTTGAATACGCTTGTATCGACGCACCATCTCAAATGTCGAGGACCACCGAGTCGTATTCCGTTTGACAGGCGCAGGTCGGTAAGCTTTGCCAGCTCTGCAGCGTTGTTGGAGTGGCGAAGTTGCACCATGAGCTGGTTCATACCAGCAAACTCGGTTTTGTGGGCCGCCAAATACCGGGTTACCGCCAGATTGTACCGGTAACTTGCGCAGCCCACCAACGGTAGCTCCAGGAGAGTAGCGATTCGCTGATTGGTACTGCAATTGTCGCTGACTAGAAATGCCACCATCGAAATGTCCTAGTTGTACAAGGCCAGGACTGCTTTAAACATCTCAATATGCACTTCTGCGTTTTGGTTACCTACTTCAAATGGAGACATTGCCAGCATGCGTATGATCCGCTTTCCCTTGACGATGAAAACACCGTAGATAACCACGTAGTGCACAGAAGAGTGGGACCACCCATCCCACATGACGCCAAAGAAATTGCTCATCTCCTTCTCGATCAAAACACCAACATTTCTTGCAACCTTCTGCATGTCGGCCTTCAACGTCTTGGACGATACAGGCTTCAGACGGGACATGGAGCGAGTGAGTGGGTTGTCCACCTCAGAGATGGGGAGGTTTCTCTCCACGATCCAATGCAGCCACTCGTAGTGATGCTGGGTCGTCTCGGAGACAAACCCAAAGCTTGAGAGGGTGTCGGACTTCATCGAGGCGTTGTAGGTCTCTTTAAAGTCAGGATGGGTAGAGTTGAGGCGCGACAGCAGGTTGCTATATCCCGAGCCAAGCTGTTCCTTGCGAGAGGCCCCACAAAGCTGATACTGGAAGACACCCTGGCCCTTGTCGTCGAAGAAAACGCGCAGAACTCACGGTTGGGGGCCGTCTTGTCAAATTTGAAAGTGATGAGGACTCGCCCGAGTTCTATGCCCGTGATTCGCTCTTCACAGATTGCGGTTCACGGTCCGCAGTCCGCACACTGACTGGTGTCCGAGGCCTTCATATCTAAACCGCTTCTAAACCAGTATTTTATTGGTATTATTGAGACAATATCATACTTTTTTGACTTTATGAAAACCCAATAGTCAATTATTGTAGTGAAACAATACCGTAATAACGGGATCGCTATTATTTTTTCCGAGGCCTGCATCAGAGGATACAAGAAAAGTACCGGTGAAATATCGGTTAGCGCTACTGTATTTTGTTTAAGTTCGAGATCTTGGAGCCGCTCGTTTTCGAAACGCGGGGCGACACGCGGCAACTCCAGCGGTGACAGCATGCGCGATAACGACGTAGAGAACCAGCCTGCGGCTACTGCGGGCGGCCAAGAGGACAAGCAGCGCGCTGTGGCACCGACCAGTCCAATCAAGCAAGCAATTTTTCGCTGTGCATGCGTCCGACAAAGTAAAGTTTAGGCTAACGCTTACTGATTTTGTAGCTCAAGATGAGGCGCACCGCTCAAGCGTCGACAGTGTGGATGTTGATACCAAGAACGATGCTCGTGCGGAACGACGTGTGTGTGCGGATGGCGAAGACAGAGATGCAGTCAATGCGGGAGACAACGGTGCGTATGATGGGTATCGATAACGCTCTTCACTATCTAACCTCCCCTGTACTTTAACGTTGTTTGTACTATTCTACGCTACAGCTGCGTCTGCGAAAGACAGTGTCGGTGATAGCGAAGGGCATGGCGGGTAAGCTCTCGCTGCGGGTTCGTGCGGTGATACCACTGCCACCAGCAACGCTCCCAGCGCTTGCTTGGGCCAACTCGTGTCGGCTGCGCGTCAAGTTGATGAAGGCGTCGCCTGTCGAGACACGGGTTCGATTTGTGCTTGTTGACAACGTTGCGGAAATGCAAACGTTGCTTTTATTAATGTTGCATTTATTAACGTTGTACTATCTTGTGGGATATTACACAGGCAAAACTGCGCAAGCGTTGGGCGACGATGCGGGTGGCCACGGCGAGGCTGTGCGCCGTGACGCAGCCCGGGACGGCGGAGAAGTGAATGACGCGGAAGTTGCGACAGTGGGAGCTGCCTCTGAAGACAAAGTCGCCGATGGTGACGATGGTGCGTGTTGCAGAATCCTTTTTGTTTGAGAATATGCTTACGTTGCGCTAATAACGCTATGCTTTTGTTTGGCTACAGGCACGCCTGCGCGAGAGTCGAGGGACGACCCAGGAGACAGCAATGCGCGCGGCGACCAGGTGATCGAAGATCCGGTAACCAAGAACGACGCAAGCAAGGAATGTGCGGATGCCACCGTCGATGCTGATGCAGAAGGCAAAGAACGGAAAGTCGCCGGCGGATACGCCGGTGAGTGTTCTGAATGCGGATAACGTTGCTATTGAACTAACGTTGCTTGTTGTTAATGTCGCTTTTTGTGTATTGTAACGTTGCTTATCGGTTGGGATCTAGCAGAACCTATGCCAGAGCCGGGAGATGGCGTGGGCGGCAGCAACGACTATACTGCGGGCAGCGGCACCAGAGTGGACACTGGTGCTACGCGCGCGGACACGGCAGTCGGCGACCGAGACAACATAAGCCGCGATGGTGACCAGGCGCACGGAAACACATGTGCTCCCGTCCGTCAGATCAACGGTACAGTCGTTCGTGTCCTAACGTTGCTTTATGTTAACTTTGTTCTTTTAACGTTGCTTGTGGCAGTTCCTTCTGTGCAAACGTCGCAAGGAAAGGGCCGAGCAAAACGTAGAGGATCGAAGGTGGGTACCAAACGCAAGCGCAGCCCATCGAAAGCCGCTACGGTATCAAAGGCGACGTGAAAGCTACACCTGTACTCGCCCCACGACGTCGACAGAAGCACCTCGTCATCTTGCAAAGATGATGAGAGGAGAGAAACCTGCGATGAGAAGGACAAGGGTGAAAAGAGCAGCGACGGAGAACCGCCTACGTATCTCCAGTTCCTGGAAGAAAAGCTACCACGCGAGCGCCATAGCAAGACAAGACCGGAACGTGAAGCGATGATTGGAGCTGGGTAACTACGTGGGGCCAGTTCCACGGAAAGGCTACGCTAGTTAGAAATCGTGGGAAGCTAGTATTGCCGTACACACCGCGTCAAGTATCGCGTTCGCACGTCGAAGGACATCGATGAGTACAATCGGTATGTTTGCGCATTCTGCCGTACTAACTTGTTATTAACTTAATTGTTTGACCATGCATTTAGCAAACACAACGCGAACGCGACGGAGGCCTAGTTCCACAAGTACTTCGCGAACTACCGTTGTAAACATGGCGTGTATCAAGAACGACGCGGGTCTGGAAAAGAAACGTTGGTGTGAACTTCACCGGCTGTCCTGCTCAATTTGATCTCGAGCTGATGGAGGTGGCTTCGGCTGGTGAGCCTCCCCGTCTTCGCCTCGTTGTTCACAGCGAGTGGCGCATGCAAAATCATGCATCTCCGATGGCGGCCTCTACCCCCGGCATGAAAGACCTACCCAGCCAGGGCGCTGTTGTTGATACCGTTGCCGCACTGCACGACAGCAACGCCTCGTCCTGCAAAATTTCTGGATATATCAGTGAGAAGTTTGGTAAGTAGGTTTGTTTTTGAGGAAGTTTATTTGAAGTTATTCTAATGTTTTTCAATGTATTAGGCCACCCTGTCACATCTCAAGTAGCCAGAAATTTCATCAGGAAACTTCAAGGCTGAAGCACCGCACAATCACGCTTGAAGTTGCTGCTAGACACTCTAGCCGCAGAAGATGACTGTGACGTCATGGTCTTTCACGGCCAAATGGGCGTGACGTGTGGTATCGGACTGCGACGCAGAAGTTGGCGTTCAAACAATGGGGTGAGACGTTGACAATGGATTGGACCCACGGTACAAACAACGTCGGCTAATGTATCCTTTTGTATTAGGAACGCTATTTTCGTTTTTGTCTGCACCACCTTAACTGCGTTCTCATTGATTTTAATGATGCAGGGAGCCCCGTTGCGACGACGCCGACCGGTCGTGGCTATCATGTTCTCGATTTTATGTCGTTGAACGAGAAAGCTGTGACGTTAGAGAAAATCTTTGGATTTTTCAAGAGCAAGAACACTTCGTGGATGAAGATCCGTACATTTGTCATAGACAAGCATGTTGTCGAATGGAGGGTGTTGGAAGAGTGTGTCCCTAGCGCCAAGGTACTGCTTTCCCAGTTCCACGCAATTATGTATTGGAAGAAACTGGTGGGAACTCGGTTCGGCTTGGTGGTTGCGGACCAAGACACAGTTCAACACTACTTTACAAAGATGTTGTATAGGTATAACCGACGTTATCGAATTGCAGCATCGTTATTGGCGAAACTCTGAGTATATATTGCCTATTTACTAGCATTTCTCTTTCTGCCTTCGAGCGAACGTACAAGGAGTTCTGTTCGTTCTGCGAAGGATAGCACAAAAACGTCCCGAATTACTTTGACAAAAACTGGAAGGAGTGTCGAGAAATGTTGTCGAACTATTTGCGGAACAACTATTTATCAGCGGGGAACACTACCACAAATAGGATTGAATCCAACTGGCACTTTTTGAAGCAGCTACTGGGGAAGAAGACTGCTGTGGACCAAACTATTGCTAGTGTACTGACACACCAAGCAACTATCACTCGCCCGTTGTTGCAGTCTTTGCACAGGCATAACTGTAGATCCCGGAATCCGGACACAGTACCGGTGTGTCTGCGTCAGGCCGCCGGGCTTTTGAGTGATTACGTCCTCGGAAAGGTTCGCCAGCAATGGGACCTGCTCATGGTTGCATTGAAGGACGCTTCGTGCAAAAAGCGCAACAAGAAGCTTGGCTGTGGGACGTGGATGCAAATGGCAAGATGTACGCGTGCAATTATATTGAGTGGACTTGTACGTGCGCGTTTTTAATAAATCAAATGCTACCGTGTCACCATGTGATGTTTGTTTGTCGCAATGGACATGATTTCGAGGAATTACCGAGTATGACCATTTCTTCTTGTTGGAGAATGGCTGAGGCTACGAAACTGTATCGTCAGTTGGAAGATGGTACAGCATCAATTGACGCAGTGACGAGTAGCATCAAGTTGAAGCACGCTGTGCGATCCAGCTTAACGTCTACAGCGACGTTAAATTCAGCAACGGTAAACACCGAAAGCGACGTTATCGACACAAAGGTGGAGCTACCTTCGAAGGCTCGAGTGGCCTACGTACTTCTCCGCCGTGGAGAAAGTGGAAATGTGGTAGTTATGTCGTCTGAGGAGAAGTATACCATGGCAAAGAGCGTTTTCGAGCCGATACTGAATCATCTACAAAGTTTGTCTAGCGCTGACTTCTATAAAGCTCTAGAGAAATGAGAAGGTCTTGTAGATAAATCTGTGAAGCCTACTGGTACGGCTACCAACACAAGTGACAAAGCCACTTGCATAGAAGAGGAGAACTATGACGTAGATCTCACGGATTATTACGATACGATACGGATGATGGAGGAAATGGAGGCGATGCAGGATTCCGTGGAGGAGGAGGAGGAGGAGGAGAGCTTCTCTCCAACACAACCTACCGCTACAACAAGCTCTCAAACGTTGCTCAACCCGATAACGTCGTCCATTCCTGCGACGATATCAGCATAGGTAACGTCAACCAGTAATGGTTCTGCAGATTCGATGCCTAAACATATTAACGAAGCTGCGGTAACAGTCGCTGACATGCCGTTATCAGCATTCGCACCATCGACGCATTCAGAGTTCGAAGATGCGACTCTGTCTCAAGCTTCTCTCAGAGATATCGACCTTTCTGAATCCTTGCAGCGCATCATCGAGAAATCGAATGCATCGGAACCTGAACATGAAAACAAACCAACACCATGTCAAACAGAGTGCCTCAGGTCTGAGTCCGTGTTCGAATCTACCGCCGGCAAAAAGAAGAGAGGAGTAGACTTCAACATACCGCATCCCCGTCAAGGGAAAACACGAAAGAATCTACGACAGAAATGGCCCGTGGTCGCTGCTAAACTTCGCTACGTTTTAGTTGAATATCCGAAGGGCCTGACGACAAAAGTGACGGATGTCGTGAAATGGGCGCAACCCACAACGTGGATGAACGACGTTACGGATATATTGGAGAAGTATCCGTGTATCATGAATGAGCAAACTTTGCGTGGCCGCGTCCGCCGTGTCGAAGAGGTGACCCAGCCGTCTACATCATCGTACTGCTATAGCCACGTGATTCCTTATGACTTGATAGTGTCATTGCAAGCTGCACTGGACAACTTCACGATTTGCAGACAAAAAGAGCGTAACGCCAGACATGAGATGCCGGAGGTGGTGGACCTTACATCGACCCTCAGCTCTGCCGATGATAAGACGCTAGCCGTCTGGGTTACACCACAGCCGAAACCATTCTCAAGGTAACGTCGCGTGTTTCACGTCGCTAATGGGGTATTAACCTTGCATTAGCAACATTACCATCGCTTCAGCAACGTTACCGAACTGCAACTAACTGTCGGTGCTTTATATTGTTGCAGTGAGCGCGTACACACGATGAAGACTTTCTACAGAATCAAGAAAAGTTGCAATTGGTGGGCAAGAGACATGGATTGGCTTAACCAGGACTGAATGAAGGTGACAGGGCGGCCCGTAGAGGTTTCCGCTGGTGAGACTGCTTCATCTGGTAAGACAGCACCTGAGGCAAAGCAAGGGCTAGCGCACCTCGCTTCTGAGGTCAGTGCAGTGTTTGCGACAGTGTGTTTCCGCACCAAATTCTACCACAAAGTCTCTACGAAGGGAATATACTTCGAGGAAGTGGTAGGATATGTGGCGGGGCATGCGTGGTTGAACGATGCTGTGGTGAGCTACGTTTCGGATGTCATTACCGCCAGCCAGGTGGGCGTGCACGTATTGTCGTCGTTTGTGGTCGACTACGAGAAGTTCCCGTCTCCCCCGCGATCAACGTTTATCTCGATGAAATTCATCGTACTGCCCGCCAACATCAAGAGAAGCCACTGGACGCTCATTGTGGTAGCCGTGCACCGCTACGGCGTGATGACGATGCACATGTACGATTCCTATGTACTGCATCGTACAGAACACGGATGGAGAAGATATGGACCCATAAACTGCTGCCATATCTCCGTGC
This sequence comes from Phytophthora cactorum, assembly GCA_016864655.1. NCBI lineage: Eukaryota > Oomycota > Peronosporomycetes > Peronosporales > Peronosporaceae > Phytophthora > Phytophthora cactorum. The sequence continues at coordinate 302,048 of NHQK01000011.1, forward strand.
ATGGCATTCACAGTGGGAATGCCAAGGGACGCGCATCCCTTCCCGGCAAACGTAGACATTGAATGGCTAATGTCACCCGCGCAACCGGGCGGAAATAGCTGCGGTGTCATGGTCGCAGCAATGACATACTCTTTCATCTATGGTGGACGTGGCTTCACGGTCGATGCTGTAACCAGAGATGTTGTTAAAGTGATGCGGCTAAGGTTGCTGTGGGAAATATTATGCGGATCACGCGTCGAACCTATTGTGGCAGCTGATAAAGAAGAAGCTACACAGATCGACAAGCAGCTGGTTAGTGCTTTCGCAAAAGGAAGTAAGAGAATCTGGAACTAAGTAGAATATATTGGTTGTTACAATTGTAAATCTCACTTCAACTTCAACGCTGTTATCTTAAGGTTGACATCATAATCTTCTTCTGTTTCGCTTGTCAAATCAATTGCGTCTTCACGAGTTAAGTCAATGACATTGACCAAAACTTGAGACGGACGGGCTTGAAGTTGGACATCTTGAGCTGGGGTTTGTGGACGCTGCGGCTGTATCCGGCAAGTTCACCGCCGCTTAACTTTGCTAATGCGTCTTGGAACGTCCCAAGGGGACATCTCGGTCTTGGTTCTGTCGGCCATTGCGCCGTGAGCAATCAGCGATCAATGCCTGCTGTAAGAGCTTGTGGGTGCTTGCTGCTCGTCTGCGCAGAAGTGCACTATACTGCCGATCAAGAAAAAACAACGTTATTCTGTACGCGACGTTAATAATTAGCAACGTTATATAAGCAACGTTACCCCAGAGCAACGTTAACTGGGCTACGAGCGTACGATACGACGCTTACTTCTCTTGCAGCATCTTGCAACATTCTGCCAACAGCACCGACAGCGTGGGCACATACTTGTTGCACTTACGCATGCCGTTGAACAGTATGGTGGACAGCTCGCTCGCGGATTCGTTTTCTTGCTCCAGCAGATCTTTCAGTTCTTGGACTGCTGCCAGCTTGCGCGTGTACTCCTCCATCTCGACTAGCTTATCCTGAATAGTTGCTAGATCTTGAATTCGTGAATAAGCAAGCAGTTGTGCAAGCCGCGGTGCCGAGGATGGTCCGGGCGCTCGATCGTCACTCACACTGGAGCCAGACGCTGCGCGGTCCTTCATCGCCCCTGAGTCGATTGTGAGATGTGTCGTCAGAGAAACTAAGGAGGCAATTCAAATCATTACTATGTCCTGGATACAATTGTTCCATATTGTTGTGAATATCTTATCATCAAAATGTGGCTTTTTGTTAAATTTCAATCACCGAAAAAACAGTAGAAACTAGTTTAACGTCGATAGCGTTGCGCTAAAAAAAAACCTGTCGTGACGTTGTAATAGAGACAGTTAACGTTGCATTAACGCCACTCCTCTCTGAAAGCAGAACCGACGATCGCAAATGCTCCAATGAACAAAAAAAGCATCATCATGTGCATCCCCAAGCAAAATCCGACCACACGACGCCCACGCCCATATAGCAGCTGTTTTAGGTGAGATTTTCGCTATAGTATGCTGAATAGCAGCCGTGTCGGCGTCGTTAGGATAATCGTCATAGAGTTTGGCAATCCGGTCACGTGTCTCGCGACATTTCTCTCCCCTAAGCTGCTCGTCACCAAAATCAAAGGCCCCAGGATCTGTACTGCAACAGTGATAGTAGGCTAGGGCTAAACGAGGGTCTTGCAAATAGTGTTAACTTTCGGCCAGCATACTATATTTTTAGACAGTCGCCTCTTCGACGATCGCTTCACTACTGTCAAAATCGCTGCTTTCGTCTACAGGTGGCCCTTCAAGTAGTGACAGCTTCTCCAGCTGAGCCATCAACGAGTCCCATGTCATGCTAATCCACCCACATATTTTGATCCTATCAGGAGCCTTGCGCTTGAACTTGGTCCCGGTAGGCCGAGGGCGACTAATCTGGGTTTGCATCTCTGTGTGCCACAGGTTACGCACACTCGCCTTCAAAGGGAAGCTCCAAGCAGCGTCTGCTGGTTGCGAGACAGATGTTGCTCTAGGTGGAACTTTCTCAAGCACTACATTGATAGACGCAGCGTAATCTACCACGTTTTGGGTCCAGTGGCCGCTAAAATCGTTCCATAGCAGCAAAATGGGATCATTACGATAAATGGGGGGGGGGGGTACTTGTTACCATCGCTGTTACCCAACAGCATCGTGGCGACGCGTTCCTTGGAAGTTCCGCTGCAGCGTACCCAGACGGTATTTTCACCGCGTTTGGCCATGGTCTACTTTGCTACGTATTCAAAAAATACGGCTGGGTAAAATAGATGTTAATAACGAATACAGTGCTGGCACAAATTATAAGAACAACGGCTTTTTTCAATATTTTGACCACTAAACACACGCTCAGACTCTGGGAATTAGCCAATCCATGTAGCTAACCACGGCAGATCGAATGGTGGTCGCCATTTTAAAATCGGCGCCGAATTCACGAAGTTGCAGAAAATAACGCCTTTGGGGGCTGGCACAAGGTATAAGAATGAAGGCGTATATTTGCGTGTTTTGTTTGCTTGGCGGCGTTGGTTAACCTTATGCTGGTGTTTAATAGGAAGAACCTGCGTTCGCAAGTGTATACCCGGGATTGGAGCTCGTAGGAGACAGTACATCGATGCCCAGAGGCAAGGGTTTCTCGGAGATTGAGCAGGGTCAGATGCTCGGCCTTCGTGACAGCGGTTTGAGTTATGATGCCATCGCAGAACGGCTGAAGCGCTCTAAGACAAGCATCTAGCAGTTTCTGAAGAACCCCGAAGCCTACAACACGAAGAAATGCTCGGGAAGACCCTCGAAGCTCACTGAAAAAGACTCGCGTCGTTTGCTTCGTGCGGCTCACACTGGAAAATACAGCTCCAGTCAGCTAGTGGTGAGCCTATAGCTCCCCATAATGGCGCGTCGTGTACGTGGAATCCTACACAACACACCGACATTGAAAAACAAGAAAAGAAAGAAGGCCACAGCGTTGAAACCACACCACAAAATCGAGCGAGTGAAGTGGGCGTTTCCCAGGGCACGATGGACGGACACATGGAAGGCAGTGGTCTTCAGCGATGAAAAAAAGTTTAATCTGGATGGTCCTGATGGATTCCAGTACTATTGGCATGATCTTCGCACTGAAGAACAGGTGTATTCCAAGCGATACTCAGGTGGAGGATCGGTTATGGTATGGGGTGCCTTTTCATCGCGCGGTAAGTCAAAGTTGGCTGTTCTCTCAGGAGCGCAGAACAGTGTGAAGTACGTCCAGACTCTCGAAACGTACTTGCTGCCGTTCATCACCGAAAAGCACCCTCGTGGTTGCTTTTTTCAGCAGGATAACTGCTCCATTCACGTGTCTAACATCACCAAGACCTGGCTTGACGAGCAAGAATTCGCTGTTCTACCGTGGCCAGCGCTGTCCCCAAATTTAAATCCTATAGAGAACGTGTGGGGAAAGCTTACGCACCTGGTTTATCCCGGTGGTAAGCAGTACCAGACAACAGAAGAGCTAACTCGTGCCGTTCTCCAGGCATGAGACAAGATTGACCAGCCATACCTCGACACACTCATCGATTCTATGCCAGACCGGTGCGCTACGGTACTGAAGGACTATGGTAAGAAAACTCCGTACTAAAGCGCTTAAACAACGCCGCCAAGCAAACAAAACACACAAATATACGCCTTCATTCTTATACCTTGTGCCAGCCCCCAAAGGCGTTATTTTCTGCAGCTTCGTGAATTCGGCGCCGATTTTAAAATGGCGACCACCATTCGGTCTGCCGTGGTTAGCTACATGGATTGGCTAATTCCCAGAGTCTGAGCGTGTGTTTAGTGGTCAAAATATTGAAAAAAGCCGTTGTTCTTATAATTTGTGCCAGCACTGTACATAGTAGCGTTTCTTACGCGTTAAATTGCTGATAAAAAATGAATTACCAGTTTGATCGGCGTTATATACACGCTTGATACCCAATTCATGTATTATCGAGGCGACACGAACAGAGCATTCGTCTGCAATATCTTCAAGATCGGGAGGAGAGACCTGGCCCTGACGAGTCAGAGCCCGTAGGCTAAAGCGGTGGCGTCTTTTAAATCAGCTCACCCATTTGTCAGAGACCTCGAAGCCCTTGACGTTGGCATCGCTGGCGACCTCACGGGCTTTGAGGGTCAGCATCTTCGTCGAGACAGGAACCCCTTCTTCTCGGAGTTCATTAACCCATACAACAATGCTCTCTTCAGTATCACTATAAATAATTGTTGATATACCTACCTCCCGAATCTTTTTGTGCTCTTCCTTGTGAGCACTAGCAGCTTGCTTTACTCCAGACGCCAGCGGAGAACTTGGACGCGCTTGCTTGGGTACGACGAGGTTGCTAGGCTAGGGTAGAAGTGGAGAATAGTTGCCCGCGCGTCCCTCGTCCTTTTCAGATGCGCCAGAACCGGGAGCTTCTTGCCAACGGATTTGGCCAGGAGCTTGTATTGCTGCACGTGGCGCCCGCGTCCTCCGAGGCGAGGCCGTCCTTTTGGCTTGACACGTGCCATTCGTTTCTGGCGGTGTGTTTTTAAAAAACCAACAGTAATTTTTTTGCATTAGTGTCATGTATCGCTTAGCATGCGCGTTCCTGGGATCTCAATTCTCGACAATGATTGGCTGTTGGGAGGGTGTATCTCTCAAGCAGCGGTATCGGTCTACATGCGAAATACGGTATTGCCGTTTCCGGGAAAGTAAGTATGTAAAAACTGTACTGTATGTAAGAAACGTATTGTCGTTTCCGGGAAAGAACGGTTCGCCTTTGTCATACCAGTTTAGATTACCATATTCAGCTACTATACCGGCTTCAGTTACCGGCTTCAACAAATTAACATGATTGGGCTGTCCTGCAGCGCCTTAGGCCCTTGCTATCCCAGTATAACTGAGATTAAAAAGACTTCCCTTCTCTCTCTCTCTCTCTCTCTCTCTCTCTCTCTCTCTCAAATGCTCACATCAGAATACCGATTGACTTCTCAGCTACGTAGCCGATCTCATGTTCTACTCTTTTTTAGCCAATCAGATTAATTTCATCTGTTGTCAAGCTCCAAGGCAATTAAGTATCCATACTATCTTACCATTTTAACTTGAAAGCATGACTGTTGCCCGGATCAACCGAGCAATCGCCGCGGTCGATCGATCTGTGACCGTGACTCACGCATCATTCCCGTTTGTGCTGCAACAAACGAGCAATGGAGAGCTTACCTGGAGAGTGAGAACCAGGTGCTCAAGTCAACGTGCTTGGAGTGGGTCGAAGGCACGATCTACATCGTGGAACTACCGTCGCTAGAGCATGAAACCTTCAACGTTGAATTTGAGATGTGCTTCGGAAACCAGCCAGCCTTTAAGAGGTTCATGGGCAAGTATGGCTCGTCCGGGGACTCCAGGCCATCCTGAACTACTAGATCTTCAGGCAGACAGCAGCTATGGCCCTAAAAGTCGAACGGGATCTGGCTTGCCGCGTGGGGTCCCAAGTTTCTGGCCTGGCGTTCTCTCGTGGTCCAGATTGGGAAATGGCAAGCTGGGGAACTGATGTGGGGTTTCTCGACTGGAAGGCTCAGCAGTGGACCAGATTCCCGGAGTGCGGTTCATTCTGTGCGTGGTGGTCACAGATCGTTTGGCGAAAGCGGAGTACAAACTGTACACGGTGGAGCGGAATGCTCAAACGAATGAATGTCTGACTTGGCTCCAGTGCGGGTGGAAGCACCTCATACGATGGTGAGGTTTGACTCGCGCGAGCTGCTGGGTCTGCCTCCTGGAGCTGTTATTCCACAAGATGATGCTACAGGCGAGCAATTTCCAGATCAGACATTAACCTTGACCTGTATGAGGTTCTTGTAGCTGCACGAACTATGTGAATGATAACCGTCCACGCACCGTCCACAGCAAAAAATATATTTTCTCGTTTTGCTGCTTTATTCCGAATGAGTCTCTCTTCTCTGTCTTCTCGTGGGCCACACGGTCTCATCCTGAAGGTAACTTACATGTAAATCGACTCGCGGGTTGCAACCAAGCAGAAGGTGATTCACTTTTCGTCTTTTGGTTTTATACGTATCACACGCCAGTATTTTTTCATGCAGGATACTTACCTAGCCCCCCCCCCCCTACCCCCCAGTACTTCTCCGGGTGTGTGTGTGTGTGGGGGGGGGGGGTCAAATGCCGTAGCCGCGATGGCAACCACGGGAGACTAATCCGTCGAGATGGCCCCTCTTATCCAGCTGAAGCGTTTCCAAGCAATCGGCATTGTACACGCGCGCTGATATTGATGCGCCACCATGCACCAATGCGTGTCGCGCCGTCAAACCGCTAGAAACGCGAGCGCACACAAGATTTGCATGGTGGGTGAGCTGGTTCACTTCTGCTTCGAGGGACTGTCATTCGCGAACTTCCGCACTCGAGCCCAGCCACCGATCGACGCCTTAGTGCCAACTCCACCACCTCAGCCATGCAGAACGCCGTCGTTCTCGTCGCCAAGCAAACTGCGCTCGCGCTTGCCCCACGAGTCGTGTCCATGGCCCCGGCCCTCCAGGTCGCCGCCATGAGCGCGCAGCGCACACTAACCACGCAGTCACAGGAGAACCGGCGCCCCATGCTCTTCCGGTAGGTCTCGGTGTCGTTAAAAAGAATCACCTGTCGTGGATCTGTCTAACTGTATTTGTATCACTGAGAAGTAAGGACGACGAGAAGGAAATGCGCAAGCTGCTGCGGAAGATGCACCTGCAGGCCTGCTACAGTGACAAGTTCGGTTTCCGCAACCAGATCGAACATGACAAGCAAACGCTCGGCGAGATCCCCGGCCTCGTACCCGGTGTGGACTTGACGCCAGGGCAAGTCGATGCGCTTCTGAACTGGAAGCACCTGTACTAGGGCGAAAAGGATCCGTGGTCTTCACATGGGAGGAGAAGTGTGGCTCGGGTTTTCTCTAGCTCTCGACTCCGTTGAAACGGAGTCGTGGCAGCTCCAGCGCCTCAGCCACCCCGCACCTCCTGACCGGGTTCACCTCCGACCCCGGGAGGCAGCCTTGTAGTTCCTATTTGGAGCTGCTGCTGCTACCGCCCAGGCCCGGCCCAGATAGACCTCCTCGCTGCACGTACATGTCCATATACCTCCGCTCTCCTCGCGGCGCGGCCCGCAACGACGATGCTTTACGTTTGGTAGCAGCATTCTACAACCGATTTTGGCAGTGATCCATCATCTTGTAGCTTTTCTTTTGTATTTTCACACTCTGATCTAGCGCTGGTCGACTTGGAAATCAATAGATTTTCAACAAGCGGACTATAGAGGTATTGTTGTTGGTTGCGTTGGGATGTGGCTATACTCGATCGAGGTGAGACGGAATGCCAGTCTACTGAGTTGACATTCCGAGCTTTGTCGATACCGAACTGTGAATACCGAATTCATCTTCAGTCTATGCATTCAAGCTCCAGCTACTGCGGAGACCCAAAACCACGACAAGTATCGCCTGAGCTAGCGCGTTTTGGGCTCCACTACGTGCTCGAATTGGTACGTGCTGTGCGTGTTTATCCTCTAGGGGTATGCTGACCTTCGCCGGAACACCGACCACTCATGTCGCTGGATAACAGGAATTCGAACATGCATCACGCCATTGAGTCGCGGCGCTTCAAGATCCGACGGGCCAGTTTTTGTAGCCGACCTGTTTAGCCTTGGTCATACTGCCGTTGAATGACTGGAGCGCCGCCTCTATCATTGTAGCAATACTACATTTCGTGAAGCGTAGTGTCGGCCAGATTATGGAGGGAATTGTGCGTTAACATCGCCTCACATCAGGTTGCCACAACGTTGGATTGCAAGGATAACACCCCAGCAAAGCTACACCACAATACTAGCATTCAACAGCACAACACACACGAGAGCGCCATAATGATTTACCAGCACCAGCGCCAACTGTAGCAGCTCCAAAAGGAAAACTCAAATGCGCACATGTCACCCCTACTTGAAGTTGCATCCGTAAAAAGTCGTGTCGTTTACTGCGACACTTTACGTCGACCAGACCTGCCAGTGTCCAAACAGCGCTTGTATCATCCGCGTGCAACAGTTCCATTCGTCGACGATTCGCTGTCCCTCCGCAATCGCCCCTCTGAGGCTTTTTACGTAAAAAGTGGTCTACTTGAAGCGTGCGGCGCTCGTGTCTTTGTTGTGGCTCGAAAGGGGGGAACCAAACCTTCAGTACACAACATCAAAAGAAGTGACCAAAAAGAGAACTATGCTCGCCATCCGCCGTGCCGCTGCCGCCGCCCCCAAGCGCGCCTTCGCGTCGCCCGCTCAGGCCATGGGCTTCACCGATATCAAGGACAAGGAAAAAGCCGCCGAGGCCGTCTTCTTCAAGTACGTCCATACAATTTTCAAGCTATTTTTTTTAGCTTGGGATCCTTCCCGGAAATCCTAACTTTTCATGTTTTGTGTTATGCAGCAAGCAGGACGAAAAGACGCTGCGCAAGCTGCTGCAGAAGATGAAGGGCCAGACGGACGTCGTGGACAAGGAAGGCTCCAAGCACCACGTCGAGCACGACAAGAAGGGCCTGAAGAACATCGCTGGCCTCAACTTGAGCGAGGAACAGGTCAATGCGCTGCTCAAGTGGAAGCACCAGCAGTAAGCCGCTGGCATAGGCCGCAGCTCCGTATCTTCTCGCCAGGCTCTTACGAAGAAGCCTTCGCTCTCCTTGTCGCATTGGCCGCAACTCGAAACTGCGAAATCATCGAAGCAGAGTCTCAGGAGCAATCATCTGATAGCCTCGTCAGAGTTTTTGCGTTGCGTTCGTGATTGGCAGAGTCGTGTAGTACCAGTACTTGGGATCTTTTTCCAGTAAGGATACGAGAAGAAGCGAGCCAAAGAAGAGGACGGAGCAGCAGCGAGGAAAACAAATCATACCGCACCCAACAATAAAAAGCTAATTAACGAATCGTCCTCCAGCGTGGAAACTCAGCCTAGCATGTCCCTTTTGTTGCTGCGTGTATTGTATCTATCGTGACAGCTTATCGAGATAGGAAGACAGTGTGCCATGCCCTCAGCTAGATAAATGAACGCACGGCACTCTCAGCTCGCCTCGAAGGCCGCAATCTCAGCCTTGACCTTGTCGAGCTCTGCCGCGATCTCGGTTCGCTGCTGACGCGCAGCCTCGAGCATTTGCTTGAAGCGATTCTGAGGGAGTGCATCGCGTGTTGGCGACGTGAGCAAAGATACCGATAACTAATGGAAGACGCAACATATTACGGAACTTACCTTGACGATAATGTTGGAGTTGGCGTCGACCTTGGCGCTGAGCTCGCTCATGTCGCGATCAGCATCGCGCACCGACTTCTGTAGTCGATCGCGAATGGGCAGTAGTTTGAGGTAGGCCGGGTCAGTCAAGTACGCCTTCTGGCGAGGAGGTGACGCTGGTTTAGTGTCCATGCCGTCGAGGATGTCATCCTCCAGCATGTCCACCTCCTTGTCTTCGTCGTTGTCACGACTAGTTTGCGAGTTCAGCTGCATAGGAGACAACCTGGGGCTTGGTGTCGGTGCGAATGCAGGCGAGCGCTGGACGGATGCGCGTCCGTCAGTCTGAGACTCAGCCTCGGAGCCTGCATCCGTGGCAAGTGGAGTATTCATGATCGACGCGTTGGCTGTTCCTGGTACCGTGCTGTTTCCAGTGCTAGGTGGCAATAGCTTTTGCTTCTTTGTAGACGGCTCCTCCGACAAAGTCAAGTACTCGGGGTGCTCGCGAATAAGCTCCATCTCGTCCGTCACAGTAATTCCACCTGGATGCTCGTCGTCCGCCATCCAGTCGTAAAATTCCACCAGCTCCTCATGCACGTCTTCGATAGCCCCACCAGCGATGATCTTCACCAAGTCCTCTTCCACCCGAGAGACATCAGGTTTCTAGCAATAGCCAGAGCGGCAAAATCACCTCGTAAGCCTCCATAGTCCCCACAAACAAACATAAAGTTGCTCGTACCGGAAACGACGTGGTCTTCTTGGTCTTCTCGTACTTCCGCTTGACGACGTTAGTGTTTGGGGGCGTGACACCGTTCGGCACTTCATCTTGCGTCTCTAGCAGCTTCCTCTCTTCATCTTTATCCGTCACCACGAAGATCTGTTCAATCATAAGACAAACACAAAGACACAACAGACATACCTCAGCTCCACACTCTCCGTAACCTCACTGCTCGTCTCGCACCTGTCCGATCTCGCCACTCTTGTAGAAAAAGTTGTCGTCGTAGGTCTTGTGTGTCTCCAAAATCGTCGGTAATTGCGCTGCAAGTCCGCCAGCGTCAAGAACGTCAGTGTTTTCTTCCTCCCCCCACTTAGCGCATCAAATAACGCACCAATCTTTGCCGGGTACTTCTTGCCGTTCACGTGCAATGTAAAATGCTTGTTATCCGCTGGAAAACACACCAAAAGAACACCGTAAAATGCGTTAAAACTATCAAGCTCCTCCATTACACGCTAGTTTCTCCTGTTCTAGCGTGCATCAAGCAAGACCCACACGTACCTCCTGCCACCATATCCACGTCCGCCGCGTCGCCATTGGCGATACCGGCCCGCACCTCCTGCGCCAGGCGCTTCGGGAGCTGCAGCAGATACTGCTCCATTACTCCTTCGCAGAGGGTTACGCAACAAGGTTACGCAGAATAACCTGCCTCTTTGTAAACCACCATCACTCTGCATGCTACTATGGGAGTAATCAAAACCATCACTCTGTATGGTGTGTTCACACCACACAAAAACGACCCTTTACGTCCGCCACTTCCACATTCGCCTTCAAGTCTGCACTCCGAGGTGATGGCGGGCAAGCTGCACGTGACGAAGGCGCAGGCGCTGGCGGAGGGGGAGAAGCGACCTCTTCTCAAGGACATCCATGTGTCCGTGAACCGCCATGACCCGACCTCTAGCGCGCTCTCGGGTCTGGGCGACCGGTACCCGTCTCAGGATGCAACCTGCATCTCCTCTGCTCTCTTCTCGTGGGTGACGCCGCTTATGGAACTGGGCAACCAGCGGCCGCTGGAGCACGATGACTTGTACCTTCTAGATCCGGTCAATCGTGCACACGAGGTGTCCACGGAGTTCCAGGAGGCCTGGAAGAAGCAATGCAGCAAACCCAGTGGAAAACCCAGTCTATCTTGGGCGCTGGCGTCCTGCTTCGGCGGACAGATCGCCAAGGCCGGCCTGCTAAAACTGGTCCACGATTCGCTGCAGTTTGTGGGGCCCATGCTGATCAAGGAGATCATTGCGTACCTACAGAACCCAGATGCTCCTCTGAGTGAAGGTCTGATCTATGCTGGGATTGTATTTGTGTCGGGCGTGATGCAGTCGTTCCTGTTGAGGAATTACTTCTTCCACTGCTTTGAGGCAGGCATGAGAGTCAGGTCTGCTGTGTGCACTGCAGTGTACACGAAGAGCTTGGTGCTGTCTGCTGCAGCGCGACAGAAGAAGACGACGGGGGAGATCACGAATCTGATGAGTATCGATGCACAGAGACTGCAGGAGCTCTCGACGTACATCAACAGCGTGTGGTTCTCCATCTTCCAGATTGTGGTGGCCTGTTATTTGCTGTGGAAGCAGATCGGCCCCGCGACGTTTGCAGGTGTTGCTGTGATCATCTTGATGCTGCCAGTCACTGCGGGGATTTCGAAGCTGATGAGACGACTGCAGTTGAAGTTGATGGGGGTGAAGGACGAACGTATCAAGATTTGCAACGAAGTGCTGGCCGGCATGAAGGTGATCAAGCTGCAAGCGTGGGAACACTCGTTCACCAAGCGCGTGCTGGAATACCGAAGCGAGGAGCTCAGCAAGCTGCGCACGTACATTTACGCGCGTAGTGGGTCCATGACGCTCTTCTCGGCTATCCCTTCGTTTGTCACAGTGGCGTCGTTCTATACCTACGTCAAGCTGGGCAACACGCTGGATGTGGGCACTGCGCTGACGTCGCTGGCGCTGTTCAACATCCTGCGCTTCCCGCTGTTCATGCTGCCTCAAGTGCTGAACTCAATCGTTGAGGCGACTGTGAGTATTGACCGCTTGAGCTCATACTTCCAAGAAGAGGAACGCGAGAAGGTGGGGCCTGGAGATCTTGACGGCGTGGGTGTTCGCGTGAACAACGCTGATTTCATGTGGGATACGGCACCAAGGGCGTCGTCAGCGTCCGAGGCTTCAACGGGATCGAAAGAAGAGGACAGTTTGTTGCAAGAGGACTCGATCTTGGACAAGGAAGCGTTGGGAGGGGGTGACAGTCTCCCCGTTCTACAGCGTGTATCAGTGGAGGCTCGTCCAGGCGACTTGATTGCTGTTGTTGGCCATGTGGGTGCCGGCAAGTCTACACTTCTTAGTGGAATTCTGGGTGATGCTCGTTGCAGTCGTGGTGACGTCAGCCTACGTGGATCCGTGGCCTACGTTTCGCAGCAGCCGTTTATTCAAAACGCAACAGTCCGTGAAAACATTTGCTTTGGACTCCCTTTTAACGAAGCGAAGTATGCCGAAGCGCTACGTGTCAGCTCCATGCAGAAAGATCTGGCTGTGCTCCCTGGAGGGGATATGACCGAGATTGGCGAGAAGGGCATCAACCTCAGTGGCGGACAGCGCACTCGTGTGGCTCTTGCTCGCGCTGTCTACCAGGATGCGGATATCTATCTACTGGACGACATTTTATCTGCAGTCGATAGCCACGTTGGCCACGACATCTTCAAGGAGTGTATCAAGACGTGCCTCAAGGACAAACTCGTGATTCTTGTCACACATGGCCTGACATTCCTGAGCGAGTGCGACAACATTGTGGTGCTGGAAAACGGCGTGATCAGGGAGAATGGCACCTACGAAGACCTCATGGAGAAGGATGGTGGACTTCTCATGGATCTGGTGGCGAAGTACAAAGATCAAGACGAGCAAGAGCCTCACACGATTGAAGATGATATCTCGGTGGATGAGTTAGAGGAGGTTGAAGAGGACAACCCGACTCCCGAACGTCTGGACCGGAGACTGAGCCGCTCATCTGTGCGCAGTGAGCGTTCGCTAAGTGAAGCAGGTATGGATGCGCAGCTGATGACCGACGAGGATCGATCGGTGGGCGATGTGGCGTGGCAAGTCTACAAAACGTGGATTGTGGCGTTCGGCGGAGTTTTCGCTGGTCTAGTAGTGATCTTCATCTTCATCGCCACTCAGTGTGTCAACCTGCTGTCCACGTGGTGGCTGTCGTTCTGGTCGGAGCACTCCCAGCCCAAGGATGGTCCTGCGAACAAGGAGTCGGAGATGTTCTATGTGTACATCTACATGGCCCTCAACCTGGTGTACGCTGTGGCGCTGTACATTCGTGCTATTACCACGTACAAGGGTGGTCTGCGAGCAAGTAAGTCGCTGTTCCAGAACCTTCTTGCTCGCATTCTGCGTGCCCCGACTTCCTTCTTTGACACGACGCCCACGGGTCGAATTGTGAATCGTTTGTCCAAGGACGTGTATACCGTTGACGAGAGCATCCCTGCCACTTGGAGCATGCTCCTCAATACTTTCATTAGTGTATTGGTGACTCTGGCGACTATCTCGTATGTGACTCCGATCTTCATGGTCATTCTGCTGCCTGTGCTGGTGGGATACTACATTTCGCAGCGATACTTTATCAAGTCGTCGCGCGAGCTGCAGCGCTTGGACTCCATCAGCCGTTCTCCTGTGTTCGCTCTGTTGTCCGAGACTTTGGACGGCTTGCCGACGATTCGTGCCTACCGTGCAGAGACCCAGTTTTCTACGAAGAACGAGGAATTGATCGACCGAAACCAGCGCGCTTACTTCCTCAACTTTGCAGTCAACTGCTGGCTCGCGCTTCGTCTCGAGTTCGCCGGTACGCTGATTGCAGCCTTTGCAGCTCTAACTGCTGTATTGGCGCACAGCTCAGACCCAGAACGCGGAGCAGCTTTCGCTGGACTTGCAGGCGTCTCTCTTACGTACGCGTTTAGCGTCACCCAGTCGCTCAACTGGTCTGTTCGCATGCTCAGCCAGCTTCAGACGCAGATGGTTTCTGTAGAGCGTATCAAGAACTACACGGTCATGGACATGGAAGCGGAGCTCACTAGTGTGGGCAAGCTTCCTCCCGCTCAGGAGTGGCCCTCTGCCGGAGCGATCGAGTTCCGCAATGTGAATCTGCGCTACCGTCCAGGTTTACCACGTGTGCTGCGTAACTTGTCGCTCTCGATCCGCCCCCAGGAGAAGATCGGTATTGTGGGTCGCACAGGTGCTGGCAAGTCGAGCCTCGTGGTGGCTCTTATGCGTCTGGTGGAGCTGGACAGCGGCTCTATTGTCATCGATGGACTGGATATTAGCACTATCGGGCTGCACGAGCTGCGCAACAAGATCTCTATTATCCCCCAAGACCCCGTTCTCTTCTCAGGCACGGTGCGCAGCAACGTGGATCCGTTTGACCAATACACGGACGAGCAGATCTGGACGTCACTGCGCCGAGGTCACCTCGCGCACGTGGTGTCGGCGTTGGATAGTCCTGTAGACGAGAAGGGCTCGAATTTCAGCGTCGGTGAGCGTCAGCTACTGTGTATTGCTCGTGCTTTGCTCAAGCGCTCGCGTATCATCCTCATGGACGAAGCCACCGCCTCAATCGACACGGAGACGGACCGTAAGATCCAACGTAGCATCCGTGAGGAGTTCCGCGACTGCACCTGCCTCACGATTGCGCACCGTATCAACACGATTCTTGACGCAGACCGCATCTTGGTGATGGAGCGCGGCGCTGTTGGTGAATTCGACACTCCCAAGGCGCTGCAGAAGAAACAGGATGGATTATTCAAGGCGCTCGTGGAGCACTGGAAGAACGAAGGTAAGTAGTTTGCACCAGGATCGTATACGTGTGCAAGGAGGGTTGCATTTGACGCTTATAAACGAAAAAAAAATATACATGACTTTCTATTCCTGTTCGGCAGGCGGGTATTTTGAGCGATGCTTAGACTGAAGATTCAAGGACATTATGACTGCGATAACTGGAGCTGACGAGGACAGCGATGCTGGACAAGACGTGTGCGCGGACGTGAATGAAGCTCTTTATCTGCTGACGAAGAGAGATCCTGTAGTTTATGACCATGCGACGTTGAAGTGGAAGTGTTCGATTCCGGCAAAATCGAGTATTGAAACGTGTTTTGGCAAGGTAATTTGCGGCATTATTGCTTTTTGTTTTGAGCTAGCACTGATTGCAAACGGAGTTGAAAGGTTATTTGCTTGGTAGTCCGCAGCCACGATGGAACTTTAGTCTGTTCGCACCCGTCCGGCACGGCCTACTTAGCTGTAAGCAGGAGTTGAAGTGGAATACCGGATACTGTTAGCTAACTTGTTGTCGGAGGCCCTACAGGCGTTCAACATCGTGGAAACTCGCGAGGTATGGCATCAACGCAAGCGTTTTCCCCATGTAATCAAATCCTGCCACCCCACTAAACTTGTACTTGTACTTGTTGATGAATGCTACATGTAGGGCAGCTTTATGGACTCGACACTGATGCTGCAGAATGCATATACCACCGACGACAACATCGCTGGAGGAAGGTCATCCGAACCAAGATCTGAGTCAAAACTCGTTACACCAACTCGAGTTCTAGATCTCCGAGGTAGCCACGTTGACCTGGAAATCATGACACGGCTCAGTCGAGGCCTTACAACCAATGTAAGTTAAGTTGTATTTCATTGGTATCAAAATGATTCGGATCTAACAATGCTGGACGTGGCTGTATACACTCTCAAGCTCTTCATAACGACACTGTCGCTGAATGGAAATCATCTCCAGGATGGTGACGTCGCTCTGCTCGCTAGCGCACTGGTACACAATGGATGTTTGCTGGAACTCACTCTCAGCTATAATGCCATCGGCGAGATGGGATCCACCGCCTTAGCTAAAGCGCTGGAAACGAACTCGCATCTTCGAGTGCTTGATTTAATGCACAATCGGATTGGTAAAAATGGCATTACTCCATGGCTCGGTGATACCATGCGGGTCAACTACGCACTTCGCGAGCTCAAGCTTAGCCACAATGCGATCGGAGACAAGAAAGCCGTCGATCTACTTCAGTCACTATCACCAAAACCTCTAACGGAGGAAGAGAAACTCAAAGCGCGCCTTGCTAATCGAAGACACACGACAATGTCCGATGGATCGGCAGAGCCTCACGAGGATAGCGAACCGTTCAACTCAACGCTGAAAACTCTGTTGCTAAGCAATACTGGCATATCGGACGAGGCTTCAACTCATCTTGCGCATATGCTGAGCCACACGCGATCTCTAACGCACTTAGATATCTCCTGCAACGATTTCACAAGCGAAGGGAACGTGAATATCGCTTGCGGTTTGCAGCGAAATGCGTCCATACGATATCTGAATTATCGTGAAAACAAACTAGACGAGGTGGCTGCGCTGGCAATACTGCGTGCTCTTAAGGTCAGTTGCTTTGTGGAGACCGCGCTTTTCCAGGACTGTTTTGGAGGTGAATCGGCAGTGGGAAGTGCATTGGGTCAACTCGCAAAAACCACGCGCACACTCTTAACTCTCGACTTGGTGAGTAACTACTACAGCACTACATCGCTATTTGATACTGATCGTTTTGCTGCATCAGAGTCACTGCCCCTTGGAGCCTCCAGGAGTTGTGGAGTTGTATTACGCTCTTGCTGAGAATACCAGCCTTCGCAACATCGATCTGGTAAGATACACGTGACTAATCTTCTTTTTGCGTACCGTGACGTGACTCTGTTTGTTCTGCTTGGTGTAGACTTGCTCAGGTCTCAAGTCGGACAGTGCGGCAGGAATTCTGGCAAAGTCACTACAGCAGAACACAACATTGACCTTCATCAATCTAGCCTACAACGAAATCACCTTGCGGGGGTGCAAGCTGCTTCGAGATGGCGTTGCAGGTCGAAGCGAGACGGCAGCCCGATTGATGATGTCTTTAGAAGGTAACTCGGGCGAAAAGTGCCCCACAGGTACCATAATCACGGGCGGGATGCGGCCCGTGAAGCCACCGCTCCTCGTCTAAAAGCCCTTCATTTGAATTTGACGAGCGTCAAAAATGACAAAGCTGAGTTGTGCTGCAGGAGAAACGATGCCCTGTATTAGTGATCGCAGCTCTTACGAAAGCTGGTCGGCAAATACTGCAACTTGCCACTGTGTACAGTGTACACTGTACGCTGTGCAGCACAGCACCGCGCGTGGCACATCCAAACGCGGCGGGATGCGACAGTTGATGGCTCGTAAAACTTGGGTTGACTTCCAGCGCAAGCAGTTGATTGCAAGACAGAACTACCCAGGGGAATCCAAAGGAACAGCCTCCTCCTACCTACCCGAGACAACACAACTTGTGTTAGACTACATTTGTATCGCATGGGATGGACTTCGTGTGAGTCTACTTACAACATTTTCTTTGACTTGTGCAAAGTGTGCCGGATCTCAAACTTATCTATCTGGCACACATTGCATCGTACACGCGTCCGAGTGTACAGATAAGTTGTCAATGGGATATTGATATTTGGCTTCGTTAATGTACATTTGGTAGTCTAGGTACTGGTAGCTGTCTACAGATTCAAGCTTGATCGGCATGCGCCGCACTCGCATCGTGATAAATTCCAGCAAGGGAAGTCGTCGAACTCGAGAGCTACCTCCTGAATCTCTTCGTCCGATGTGAGGGACGTCGACGTTGACGAGCGTTTGAAATTGCTGGGGGACAGCGAAACTGAGGACGACGTCGACGTCGTGGATGAGTGTACGCTGGACGAGTCTTTGCTCGTGCTGTTACTAGACACAAACACCGTGAACACCTTGCTCACGTCGTCTCTCATCCTAGAGCAGCCGAGGTTGCCGTGGTTCACCAGAGACGCCTTCACCGTGTTGAGCATACGCAGCAGAGCCACTCGAGTGGCCTCCACTCCAGTAGGGCAGCTCCTGCAGAACAGCGAGGCCCTGGGGAAGTGGTGTTTGATCACGTTGCCCAGCCACTTGCACTCGGCATTACATCGGTGACCAAGCCGTAGCGCCTTCACTAGCCTCCGTCGCAGGTCGCGGTACTCATCGAAACTCCGCGACAGTGTCCACGACGTGGTCTCATCTTTGGAAGTCCGGTAGGCCATGTGCAGCTCGTACTGCACGTTGCGCTTGCCCAGACCGTGTCGGGTGTTAATGGACGTGGTCATTTCGAGTGTCAAGTGCTCGAGCCAAGCCACTGCCTCGGGCAACACCGACGGTGTTGGTGAATGCTGTCGAGTGGTGGAAGCGAACATTGCGAAGCTCGAATAGCACCGGTTTGGAGTAATTCGAGGAATGACGACTTACATCCAGGTACTGTACATACGTGGACCTGCACCCTACACGAACGCGTCGATCCCGTGTGTTAAGCTACTGGCTCATAATCCGGAGTGCAATCATTGCAGTGGCCCGGTCCACCCAACTTCGATGACCTGCACGATTGCGCGCCCTGGAGGCTCCAGCCTCCAGGCTGGAGCAGGGACATCAGCTTGGCGACGTACACGCCCGCAACCGGTTGCGTTTCTATGTTTTTTTGGTAGACGTGGGATCTTCGAGTCGTCAGCGATTTGCTTTCGGGCGAGATTTCTGCTCGACTCAAAACTGTCGAGTATGTACAAGTACAGGTGTCTAGGTTGACGCAGTTGATGAACAAGATGCGATGCTGCATCAACGCGCTTTTGACTCAAAAAGCGCGTTGAACATCTTCACCCTTGGTCGTCAACGTCACGGCGAAGCGCACACCACAACCGTGAGAGTGTCACACGATGACTCATTTTAAACTACATGTAGAGCCTCAACCAACACTCACCAATGCTTCAAGCGACTTCTGGGACAATAACTAACAGTAAAGTGCTACCTACCAGGTATTCATTTGTAGCAAATTTTAATGTCATGTGCGATCCTTGCAGCACTCGTTGCCGTCCCGAAATAACTATTGCAACAGCAGGCTCGCTCACTATTATTAAATAATAGTAAAAAAATTAAAAGAAATAATAGTCCAGGTGCTGCTGAAAGGACTTCGCTAGATTTAGCATTACAGCTCTGTACTTGCTACCCTCTCAAGCCAGCACGTCGTCTTTCGTCGAGTCAATTTGCAGACGCCACGGCTTCCTACCGAAAGACGCGCGCACGCAGCTAAATTTAATACTTCTTGAAGTGCTTGAAGTACTTGTAGAAGTGTACATAGTTCACGACTTGCAGGAACGTGGCAGCACACGAGTTGAGTGCTGGCTGAGTGCTGGCCGCATCCTAATCTTTCAAAGCTCCGCACGATTGAGCGGATACGGGAGCAGGCTTCGCAGCAGAGCAACCTAATGCATCTCGGTGTGCCTCAGCTTGTTGCTCATGGTGCTACATATTGACGCCTGTTTCTAGGAAACCTGGCCCAAGAACCAACATTCCACGTAACATGGATTTCCATGTCGCACCGTCTGTGGGTGCAGGTCCCCGTCACAGTGACTCGGTATTGTTTAACCGGAGCGGGCGATGGCTGAATTTCACTAGACTCCAGTGGACAACCTGAATGCCTTCTACATGTACCTCCCAAAGGTTATCATTAGTAGGTATCGCTGGCAGTGCGCCACGAAGCAGGACATTGTCATGTAATGACAATTGTTTACCTACAGCTATAGCTCGTTTTCTGGTCTGTGTGACATCCAATGGTATACCGGTAGATATTGTACTCCCCCGCTATGACGCTGTGCGACTTGTAGTACGAGTCGTATACTACAAGTCGTACATGCACTACGACGGCGGTCGCGCTGTCGCGAACTTTGCACGAACAAGTGCATACTTATTGTAACGACACGCACAACATTCGTCTTTCCGATGCGTTGTGACAGATACAGTACTGTACTTACGGATTATGGCCAAGAAATGATTACCATTTTTGGAGTCCGAGTTTTTACGAAAACGACGACTATTTTTGCTCGAGTCTTCCGTTGTTTGAGCCTCTACGTAGTAACCTAGACGGTCAATGCCGCTGAAGAAGAAGGCCACGGGCAAGAAGAGCAAGGCTAGCTCTGGTGGAGGTGATGCAAGCGACGCCGCCGTCGAGGTAGCCTCTGTACGTTCTGAACGGTCATCTATTACTTACCAGGTATCACCGAGCGTACTTATCACTTGCTTCTTGTGTATCTTGAGTACAGATGTTCGACAGTGCTCCACCTATAATCATTGAGGCCGACCCAGTACACTACGTCACGCTCGATATGCGGGTAAACCAGCTGTATTTTGCACGACAGACTGCGGCTCTATTCTTCGTGTAGACTTAAGATGCCGTTTGTTCGTACTTTCCCCTTCTTGCTAGCTGCTCAACTGGAGCTATCTCAATTTCAAGTTCCGCACAAAGACCACCACGCGGTTATTCGCCATCAAGGTGCGCGAACGGGCAAAATACTGCGAGTGATTGAGTATCGAAGTCCTTCAGTAACACTGTGATGTTCGTGTGCGTCCAGCAACAAATCCAAAAGCAGCATGGCCCGATCATGGACCTCAAGATCTGCAAAGGACATTTCTCCGAGGCCAATGAGTTAAGACACGACATGATGACTTTGGCAGAGTATGGAATTGAAGGTGCAGCTGAAGGCGAGCCCGAAGTGGTAAATTTGCTGTACCTATAGGGATCTACGTACCAGCACGGCTGACGGATTGTGCGTTTTACTCATAGGTGTTCTTGATACACTACGACTTCAAACCAGAGCAGCATGACAACCCGCTGCTTCTTGCCACAGAGAAGAACTAACTCCCGTGACTCGAATCTATCAATGCAACCACCTTTTTCAATCTATCTCATCTTCTCGAGCGCAGCCCCAATAACCTTGATCGCTTTGGCCACGACTTTCTTGTTCGCCTGCGAACCCATGTGGCCCAGACGGAGTACTTTACCCTTTAGAGGTCCGTACGATCCACCAACTAGCAGCTTTTGCGCATGTAGTTCCTCCTGTAGAACATCCCAGTCACAACCTTCAGGGAGTTCAATCGCCGTCACAGTCGGAGAAGCTGCGCTCTCCTCACCGTAAAGCTTGAGTCCCAGCGTCTCCTGCACCTCACGACGCGCGAACGCACTCACTTCAGCGTGCCTGCGAATTGCTGCATCGATGCCACCTTCCTGCTTGATGTTATCGCATGCAACCAAAGCTGCACGGATGGCCTGCCAGTTGTGTGTGTACGGAAGCAGTCTGGGTTCCTGGAGTGCAGCACGGTAGAACGGCTGCAGCGCGTCGTATCCGACGTACTTGACGTCATTGATGCGCTTCCAAGCCTTCTCACTCACTGTCGTAAACGCCAATGCAGGAGGACCCGAGAGCGCCTTGTGAGGTCCCAGCAGACCCAAGTCGATCTTCCACGCGTCGACATTCAATGGCGCACCACCTGCACTCGACACAAAGTCCACCAAGAAGAGACCGTCCGTCGTCTCATTGGCCACCGTCTCCCCCACTCCTTCCAGGTTGTTGAGCACACCGCTAGGCGTCTCGCAATGCACTGCGGTGACCAATTTGGGGTTGGAGCGACGGATTTCATCGTTCAGAGCCTGCACGTCAATGGTCTTGCGCCAGTCGCACTTGACCAGTCGCACATCTGCTCCAAGGGCCTTGGCCATGTCTGCAAAGCCCTCTCCGAACAGTCCATTGGCAACACATACCACCACGTCTCCAGGCTTTAATGTACTCTTCAGAGCACCCCACAACGCCAGCATGGCCTCACCCGATTGGATGGCCACGCTGCAGCTCTTGGCGTGTAGAAATTCCTGCAGAGTGCGCTCCAGAGCGAGATAGTCGTCCCAGAAGGCGGGGTCCAGATCGGAAGACCCACAGGCGGTTCCCAGCGCTTCCAGAACATTGGGCAGCATCTGGGAGGGGCCTGGAACGAGCTCCAGCACGTCGGTTGGGTATGTCATCGCGTCAAGTACGTGGCGTATCGGAGACTGGGACCCTATTCAAGCAGGGAATGTGATTGGACTAAATTTGGATGGAATCAGATTATCAGAAGTGTCGACTGGCCCAAAAATAGTCCCGTATTTTCTTCCATCGTCCCATACTCCGATCATTTACGTATTGTAATTTCAGCCAATCCCAGGTCTCCTAAAACGTGCTGGCAGTTTCTGCCCTCATTCTATTCTTCAGATAGATCCAAGTCTCAATCGTCGCGTAATGCGCTCGCTCGTGCTGCTCTCGGCCGCGGCCCTCGCGGTCTCTGACGCCTCTACGGACCAAACGTTGATCCTGGGCAAGTCCTCGTCTCCATTATGGCATGAAACGCGCTCTTCCGGGGCCTTCTCCGCCGCTGGGATGGCTGATTTGGCGCTCAACTCGCTTGGACTCAGTACGGGTCGAGTTTCCTCGCGTTCGGCTGTCCAGAGCCCGCTACAGGCGGACATCTTCACGCACAGCGACGCTTACGCGATGATTCTATTAGAGGACGCGTCTTCGACCACTTTAGACGCCGTAAACGCGGCTCTAAACGGCGCCCAAGCCTTCCACGAGCTGTATCCGGCCCAACCCGCAAACGTCAAGATCCCAGTGGCCGTAGCACAGGAATTCGGGCGTAAATACCCATCAGCTACTCACTGTGCGGGTAGCACCGCACTATGTGCCAGTGTGAGCGCCGAAAAGCCCCAAGTGAATGCGGAACTGGTGCTGCAGGTGCTCAAGGCCAACAGCTTCTTGAGTGCCACTGACGAGCAGGACGTGGCCTTCGCCCAGCGGCTAGCACAGGTGATGCAACTCACGACTGAGCTGCAGCAGACTCAGGGCAAGAAATTGTTCCTCGTGGGGCTCTCGGGTCTTCAGGGGGACAAGCAGAGAGCGGCGCAACAGGCTGTGACGACCACAGTGACCGAGTTCTTGGCTCAACTCATGAAGACCGAGCAGACAGTCGCCGCTCAGATAATGACAGGCACGTTGCCCACTGTCACCGAGGAGACGGCGGCGCTCTCGCGTCGTAACCGGAAGCTGGTGACGAAGCTTTCGAACGAAGAAGAAGATGATGAAGAGAGTGAAGAAGGTGAGGGAGACGAAGAGGAAGAGGTGGAGGATCTGGCGGCGGCCAGTGGCAGTGTGTGGGAGGACGAGGACAACTCGACATCCGCTTCCAACTCCACGGCGCCTGGCGCTGTGTCGATGCCCGACATTGCCGAGTACCAGATCATCCTGTGGACGTCGGTGCTGCTTGGAGTCGTGCTGCTCATGGCGATCATGGCGATGGTCAACATGGACGCGGGTCGGGACAGTCTTCTGTACGCCAAGTTCATTGCCGACGTGAATGGCCGGAAGACCAACTAAGTCTGCAGCACTTTTGCTGAGGACCTTCGGAGATTCTTTGGCTGTGAACGAGAAGCAGTATAGTTTCGGAACGAGTAATCCTTAATATGCATCCTTTGCCTTTAACACTGACTGATATTTTAAAGAGTCTCTCGATCTTTGGGCGGCCGCGATGAAGAACCACCCACGTGACGAAGGTGATGACCCGGAGACTGGCAACGATGAGCCAGGAGCGACGCCGGAATCGACTGCCGAGGGTGCGTGCTAAGCTGGAGACTACAGTAGAGTTGGTAGTGGTGCTCATTTATCATTTGAATCGAGAAGAAAGTCGTTTGGCAGAGTTTCGAGCAAGGTGTGCGAGGATGCGAGAGGTAGGAGTGCTTTGGAAATGCTCAAAAGGGGAATGAACTATTATGTTTGTTTGCGTAGAATACGGAGCGCGAGCTTGCAAGGCTCGCTCAGCGCCGCGCAGACGTCCGGGCTCAGATTGGAGTCACTTCGGCCACGATGGAACAGGTGCGTCAGAATCTTAATAGCATTTGTTTAAGGAAATGTGGTGTCTAACTGAGTAATGAATGAATGGTATCCGATGGATAGTGGAAGCTGGAGCACCAGCAAATTCTGAGGGACTCACAGCAGCGATGAACATCCGCTCAGTGCTCCAAGATACACTGATAAATATAGTCCACTTTGCTGCCATAATTCACTTTTTTATTCCAGTATGCTGCTCGAGATGCCTTCACAGCAACAGAGTGAGCTTGACGCTTCTACTCAAGAGAAGATACGCGATTTGTTCGATAATGAAATGATCTGGGACGCCGACGACACGGACGGGTACATCATCCAAGTTTTTCAGGAGCTCGAGGCTGTCGGTGCGAATATTGCGACGCTCAAGGACCAGGGATGGAATACGCTGCTGCATACAGCGTCGCTTTGGAATCGCTCCAAGATAGCGGAGGAGCTCATTCGACGTGGAGCTCCGCTGAACGAGAAGAACAAAAACGGCCACACGCCACTGGATTTGGCCATGCACTGGGGCCACTTTGACATGGGGCAGCAGCTCCGCCACTACGGCGGCAAACATACATGCGAGAGGGAACGCGATATCGCAATTTCACAGCGGGATCTGGCCCAGCAGCAGCTCAAGAATTGTGAATTAGAGTACGAACATGCGGTCGGATCGCTCAAACAAGCTAAGCAGGAGCGTGAACAGCTTCGGATCGAACGAGATCGGCTTGTAGTGCTGCGTGCACAAGTTGTGGAAGACTGCGCGTCACTGGCCAAGCAAGTCGAGGACTGGCGAAGTGCTGTGTCCTCTCTCACCAAAGAGCGCGATGCGTTGTATATTCAAGCTGCGCAGCTTCAAAGCGAACTGGTTTGCGAGCAGACAGCGCGAAATAATGCTGTGCACAGCTGGAAAATGGCTGAGAAAGTCATCGCTGAGCTGCAACAGATACAGGAGGAGTGCCGAGAACGCGAGGAAGAGGCGTTGAGGCTGCGTAATGAAGCGATTCATGATCGAGACGTAGCACGTGAGCGAGCGAAAGAAGCTCAGCTGGACCAAGGAATCGCCAAGCAGAATCAACTGGAGCTGGAACGAGAACGGGATCAGGCGATTGAGCGCTTGCTTCAGAACGAATCTCAAGTTATGCACGATAAAGAAAAGTGGAGGAAGCTGATGGCCAAGATTGCCTTGGAGCGGCGGAATATACAGATCGAGATCGACCGGCAGACGGAGATTTTACGCTCGGAGAACGCCAAACTGGAGAAGTCGGTGGCAACGCTCAGTGTCGTTAATACTCGACAAAAAGCAGACCTTGAACGAAGTCAACTAACGATTTTAACTCTGGAAAAGCAGCTTGGTCGACACAAGCAAGAACTAGGTACTGCGAGTGAGCAGAGCGCAAAACTTAAAGAGCAAGTGGGTACTCTGTTGGAAGAAAGAAGACTGGAGTATAAATCTTGGCGAGCTCAGCTGGAGATCAAGATGCAGCAAGAATTATCGGACGATCTCAAAAGGATTCTGGGAGCGGTTATCACGACGTGGAAAGCTCTTCAGACCTGCCAACAACACATGACCACTTCGAGTGCTTCTAGAGCTGGACCCCGCGCCTCGTCACCGTCTCACACCCCTGCTATCATGTCTGCTATCTTTCAGAATCAACGCCCCCATACAAGTGCAGAAGGCCCGGGATTCCTGCCATTTATTCAGGAGGCTCCTCCAACAGGGTTAAAAGGATCAAGCTCTACGCCTGTGCTCTTCGAACCCTCACAGCTTAGTGGTATCGTGTCGGATGCGCCTCCAGCAGTTTTCACTGACCGAGAACAAGCGACTATTAACTACCGTGCACAAGCCGAGGCAGCCCTTCAAGAACTGACGATTGGAATGACATCGGAGCAGATTGTACAGCTCTGTGCATTCGTTCAAACCTTCGTGGGGGATGTGACGACATACATTTCAGCGAATTTGCAGCGTCTCAGGTTGGGTTTGAGCTGCTTTAGTTTGTTTGGTTCGCTCTGACACAACCGTTTTCGTTGCAGGAGGCGAGCACAAGCCCAAGAGAGGAATATTGAGCGCAAGGGCGAGCTTATTCAGCGGTTCACACACCATCGAGAAGAGAAGGCGAAGCGACAAAACCCCGCTCGATTCCGGGAGTGTTCAGTACGACCACTGCTGTAATCAAAGCGCTCGTGGTTGAATGCTGTGGTTGAATACAAAATCACTCTTAACCAAGGAAACGCCACATTCTAAGCCAGCAGCGGGAGGCATCATCGTGCTCGAACAACGTACATGTAGTATTGTCGACTCCTACGATGCCCAAGTAATGTTGGCTGTCCATTTCTCGACAAGACATGATCGTTACCGGAGAAGATATCCATGCCTTGAGAGGTCGTGTGAGTATGGTCGGGAAATCCTTAGAAAACCAAGTAGGCTGATAAAAATTCAGTGCGCGCCAGTAGGTCTATTCACTTGTCCCAGTTGCCGCCTTCACCTCGTCCTGCTTCACCTCATCCGCAATAACGTCTAATATCTCCCTCTTCACCTCTCCCAGGCCTTCAAAATCAAGTTGCTTTGTCTCAACTCTCTTCTGAGACCGCGGCGTCTTCTGTAGTCGCTGTCGAAGCTCCGTCATCTACCAACAAAGCAGAAAAAATCAATAAAGTATCGTTCTCCAGCTATAACAGCAATGGATTAGCCCTCACATTGGTGACTCCGAGAGCGACAGCGGCTCCGCCCACCAGCACGCAGCAGCCCGTGACCGAGACGAGCGTCACGCCTAGCAGCGCCTTCCAGGCGCCTGTGCTGGGTGCCAGTGGCTTGTCCAAAGCCAGTTTCCGCTCGAATAGCGTGGCGTTCTTGGGCTCAAACTTCTTCTTGCTGGCCGAGGGCTTGCCCAGACTCTTCTCCTCCTCCTCCAGCACCTTCTTCTGCTTGGTCATGCCGTAGTAGAAACCTACACCAGCAATATCACAGTAGGAAATTGGTCAATGTTGAGGTAAATTGACGGTAAACAAGACGTAATCAGGGAGTAATTGTGGTAGACTCATGTACCTCCGCCTAGAAACACCGCAGCTACCACAGACACCGCCGTGGACACGATGTTGACGGCGCGCTGCTCCGCCGCCTTAACCTCATCAGCGCCGCTCATTTTTTACGTCTACTGTCAACAATTTCAACTTAGTACACAAGAGATGATTCGCTAAAACGTTTTATATCCAGTCATATGAGCTACAAGGAACCAGTAGCCAATGATATTTAACCTTGTACTTGAACTTGACATTTCCAATTGAGGGCAAATGCAACGCCACGTGCTTGTCGGGACTCGTCGCTTCCTGAGCTCCAGACGCAAGCCCGAACACTTCTCGTCGCTTGCCACTGCACTGCGAGTGTTTCACGAGCAGAATGGCCACTTTCTCGTGCCCTACACCTTCCAGGTGCCTCAGAATGAAACCTCGAGCTCTACCGATAATCCATGGCCACAGGAGACGCGCGGACTCAATTTGGGCCGCGAGATCCGCAAATTCGTCGATGTTTCGAGCGCCAAAAGCTCGTCAGATCTACAGAGTGTGCGTCACCAATTGGACACCGTCGGGTTCCCCCAGATACGCGACTGGAAGCGCTTCCAGTGGGAACAAAAGTCGCTGTCAGCCTTGAAGACATTCAAGCAGATTAAGGGCGATCTGCTGGTGCCCCGCAAGTTTGTGGTGCCCAAGGGAGATCAGCAATGGCCGAAACCCACGTGGGGGCTGAAATTGGGCTCTCATGTGAATTCTCTGCGTCAAAATCGGGATAATTTGACCACATACCAGATTCAGGACCTCGACGACATTGGGTTCGTGTGGGTGGTAGCAGACTACAACTGGGACGTGCTGTTCATGCCCGCACTTCGGCGATATCGACAGCTTTATGGTCACTCTGATGTACCTCAGAATTTCGTCGTTGCGGAGAAAACGAATGAGTGGCCGGAAGGGCTGCAAGAATACCGGTTAGGGGCCATGGTGAACCGCGTTCGAGCCACTTCGGGCTATGTGGAGTATGTGGAGCGTGACAGAGAGGAACTGGAGAAATTGGGCTTCTATCTCAACAGCCACGACCACAAATGGCAAGCAACTATCCTTCCTGCTTTCGAGACGTACCATCGTGTCTATGGGAACTGCAACATCCACACGCACTTTATCGTGCCGGAAGAGGGGTCGTGGCCACAGTCGATGTGGGGCATGCGACTTGGTTTTATTGCGCGAAATATTCGGAACCGAGGAGATTTTTTCCTACAAGTTGCGCGGGACTATGAAAAACTCGAGAAAATCGGGTTTGTATGGAACGTATTTGCAGCCAAGTGGCAGTACGCAGTGCTCCCGGCGTTGAGTACCTATGTGCGTGTGTATGGCGATGCCAACGTCCCAGCCGACTTCATGGTGCCATCGAAGGATCCGTGGCCAGAGGAGTCGCACGGATTGAAACTGGGGGAGTTTGCAACGAGCCCCGTGCGACGGAAAAACTTCGCCGACTTCATTGAGATCGACCGTGTGCAGCTTGAAGTGCTGGGGTTCTTTTGGTCGGCTCTTTCAGACGATGATGTCAGTGGCAATGACGCGTTCTGGTTGCTGGAATGAAAAGGAGATACTGTAGTATCTTGAATCAACTGTTCTCTTTATTCAACTCGAACTATAGCCAGCGTATCTGCGTGTGGGTGTCTCTAGTACTCAATCTCCGCGTCGGTTCTTGTCGATGTTCTTCCACATGGAGGACGATGGCTTCTCCGGCGTTGGCTCCGTTTCGCCCTTTTCCACGGCCTTGCGACGTCGCGACGTGCGTTCGCGGCTCTTCTGCGCCATGGTGCTGTATCGCGGCAAGTAAATGCCCAGCGCCCCCGCCACGCCCACTAGCGTTACGCCAAAGCCCAAGATGGCCACCTGACCCTTCTTCATCGTCGTACGTTCAGCAAGCACCGGAAAAGACTTGTTTTGGTTGCTTGTCAAAAAGCTTTAAAAAAACACATGCTTCAAAATACGTGGTCCACACAACAACAAATAGTCCTTCACAAAAAATAAACGTTGTCCATAAATTCCGGTATCACAAAAAGTGACGTGCCGATCTGATGTCGAGCATGGTGAACCTGGCTGAGGAGGTCCTGGGCGGCGTGCTGCAGGCAGCTGAGCAGCTACAAGGCGCCATCATAGCTGGTGAGACTGGCTGCGTCGAGAGCTTGCGCTGGGCCGGCGCTATGCCGCTGCTGCTTCGCGATTTGGGCGTGCAGAACGTGGTTTGTGCCTCGGATCTCCTTAATTGTGCGTCTCCCCAGGAATTGCGGCGCCTGCTACTGCTAGAGGAGAACGAGAGTGCTAGTCACGTTGCGTTGCTGCTCTCGGGCTTCCTGTGGGACTACGAGGCGGCGCTGAAGCGGCTACTGGCGCTAGGCGTCGTGCACCGCCTCACAGTCTGCAGCAGCCTGTCGGAGAGGGCGCACGAGTGCTACGACTTCAGTAAATTAGGAGGTGACGCCGCATTGGCCGCCACCGGCGCCAGA
Organism: Phytophthora cactorum; assembly: GCA_016864655.1. Taxonomy (NCBI): domain Eukaryota; phylum Oomycota; class Peronosporomycetes; order Peronosporales; family Peronosporaceae; genus Phytophthora; species Phytophthora cactorum. The sequence goes on from NHQK01000011.1 coordinate 331,356, forward strand.
GCAGCTAAAGTCATGAAAATTGAGGATTTTGCGCTGGAATTGAGCAAGAACGCGACGTTCCCGACGGAAAACAAAGCAGAATTGAGCGAGCAACCGACAGGAGAAGACGAGGACTGGGACTGGGAAGATACTGAGACCAAGACAGTCAATAAAGATACTATTCCTGTCCAGAACAAAGTGCAGGTCGTTCATCTGCCGCTCAATGTGGTGCCGCTATTGTCGACCAAGACTTTTAGTCCGGAGCCGTCGCTGTTTGTGCTCTCGCATCCGACCTGTGCGTCGGCGTTCCCGTTGCTGTTGCACCAGGTGGAAGATGACAAGATGGCGTCACCGGCTTCACCTACGGGACGTGGAGGTGCAGGTTTTAACTCGACGGACGGAGGGAAGAAGTACCGACATGTCAAGGACGTGCTGCCTGAACATATACCGAGTGCTTTCAGACGCTCGATGAGGCTGTTGGCGTACACACTTGCAGAGATGATACTTGGAGCGCGGCTGGATGTGAAGGAACGTATTTTCGCTGTTGGTGCGACGTCGCTGAAGATTGGACACACTTTACTACGGATTTTGAACGAGTTGCAAGAAGAGACGAGCCCTCAATTGCTGCAAGGACAACAAGCGGCCTCTATAGTTATCGTCGATCGGTGAGAGTGAGCTGTGATGGTTGTTGTATGGGGAAGGGACTTATGTGTGTGAATTTGACTATATAGGACGGCTGACTTGGCCTCGCCATGCTCGTTTGGGAGCTCTCTTCTTGATCGTATCCTTGCACTTTTGCCCCAAACGCCAACAAAATCTACAGCAGGAGAGGATACTGCTGAAGATAGTGCGACGGTACGTAGTTAATCATCGTAAATGGCTGGTTTTGAAGGTTTTCCACTAACAACTTAATGTGCTACCGTTGAAGCGACCAAACGTGACAGAGATTTTCCCGCTTCACGGGTGCGAGCCAACGCCATTGTCGGCAATTGCTGCAACGTTTGACAAGTCTGGCTATCAACCGTCGGAGTTTGTTTCTCAGATCCAGTGGAAAGGTGGCGCTAGTTTGTGCCATCCGACCATTCCTAGCGGGTCGAACGTGTTTCGATCTTTAGCCTTCAGACCAGCCAAGTTGGCGCTGCGCGACCTCGACAAGCGGCTTCAAGCTGTGGAGCAGACTTTGCTGCAGCAGAGAAAGCTTCAGACGGCCGCGGTTACCCGTAGACCAGGAGAGAAAGTGCGTGGGCGTGACGTTGTCCTGCGTCGAATCAGCAAGATTCTGGAGGCTGGCGAGCCTACCAACCTTGAGCACAGCTCGCTGGTTGAGCTCGGTGTGATCGTCTTGGAAGCATTGGAACGGATGGATCAATCGCAGAATCGATGGGACAAGTGCCGTGAGCGTGCAGTGCGCCAACTGGAGCTTCGGAAGCAAGGAGGAACCGAGTGGATTCTCCCTGAAATGGCTGACATAATGCAGCGCCAGGTGTCTGCAATGCAGTCGGGGACATCGGGAGATAACGAGGAGTTCCTCTCTCTGCAGGAATTGCTGACGCTACTGGTGAACGCGTTTGCGCTGTCGGCTGGCACACCTCTGGAAGATTTCACCATTCAGATGGTTCAAAAAGCTCTCGTTGAAAGCGTTTTGCAGGTACCAGTTTGTTGTAGAGTTTGGTTGTGTGCTACACTTATTATCTCTAACTGTGCCGATGTTCGCTACTCTTGTAGGCGGTGCAAACGACTCCTCTATCGGTGCAAACGGCGCTTCCGGAGTTATACGTCCAACTATCTCCATACATCAGCACCAGCGGGGCTCAAGTTGGACACGCCACTACAGATAACACGGAAGGGGATGATTGGGATTGGAATGATGGCAGCAGTTCGCCAACCGCATCGAAAGAACCCTCTGATGGCCGCAGCGGTGGCATTCAACTGATAGAGGCAAAGTCGGTTATTGAAAGCTACGTGGACAGCTTGATGAGCCCTCTGAAGGTAATGCTTGCTGAATATTTCCAGTGTTGTTTTCGCTGACACGGCAACTGATACTTTTCTTTCATTGCTGCAGGATTGCGAGCAGCAGTATGTGAAGGTTAGCGATGGAGAAGGAACGTCGATGACGAAGGATTCCCCGCGCTCGTTAATCGCACAACTCTGCAGCTCTATTGTGGATCCATCGGGAGCACCGATTTCAGATATTCAGCACGTACGTTGCCTTGTCGATGCAAGCTGAACGAGCCGCTCTAATACTGTTTCTTTCTGGCTTGAGGACTGTGTGTAGATTGTTGATGCGTCCGAACAGCTGACACGAGCTGGTATTGACCTTCTTAAGAGCGGCTTCAGCAAGTTTGGATTTGGCGGTAGCGGCGGTAGTCAACGCGGTACCAATGGCAGCCGGTTATTGGGAGATGCGAACGTCCTTGTTGTGTTTGTGGTGGGCGGCGTCACATTTGAAGAGGTACGTTATTGTAAGGTGGAGTTGATCTGCTCGGGTGGTCTGACGGTGGGAAATGTCACTGTAGATTCAAGAAGTGCACGATGCGTTGAGCGACAACACCAATTATCAAATTATCCTTGGTGGAACTACGATCACGAACAACGAAGTGATTCTGAAGAAGCTGTTCGCTTTTTAACAGACCAAGCAACGGAGCGCATGTCTTTTCAACTAAAAACGGGGAGTCGTGAAGCTTCGCGAGTACTTAAGTATTTCTGTTGAGTTCATCGCTAGTTGATGTTTCCTCGAAAGGATGCAGTCCCCTTGAAGTTAATTGCCAGCGGTGGCAAGCGTGTCTGTGGTGGATCTGAAGGTGTGTTGATATTTTGTCTCTGGTAGTATTTTACATGATTGTGGCTTGACATATCGGGAAACGGATGAGTTTTCTCTTGCTGTCGTGGTCGACCAGAGTTGTTGCTAGTGTCCAGCGCGTCCGGATGTGCAAGTACAAACACCAGATCATCTTCAACCAGAACTGTGTCGCTATCTGGACCTGTAGCCACGTACGGTAACTGGAATGGGGTGTCTGTGCCGCGATACAGTCCAACAGCGACGATCTCCTTGGTGGACAGAAGATGGAGGAAAAGTTCTCCAAAAGTTCTCTGTACAAACTTCAGTGGCACTGGGATCTGCACGATTGAGCTTGCAGTACACGACGACAACGCTCTGTCGTTCCCGGATAACGCAGCAGGACGGCCGTTCTCCGAGAAGAGGAGTTCGTAGATCAACCGGATCAGTCCCGGTGTGAAAAAACTCTGGCAAAGCATGTTGTCAAAGATGTCGTCAGCGAACCCGTAGCCAGCCGCGAAGAATGGCAGCAAGGCCGATCTGCGCACGTCAAAGTAATGCCGTCGAGTGGACTCGAGCTCGCGTTTGATGAGCGTTCGCTTCGAGTTGATCCGTTTGCTGAGCTTCACTTGTTGGTCCAGACTAATGATGTTGTCTGCCCCGCGCAAGTAGATGTTCTTGACGACATTTGCCTTCCCGAGCTTGCGCTTGAGATCGCTGATATCGTCAGATACGCTTGAAGACTCTGTTGGTGTCAAGGAGACTGGGGTAGTCTGGATCATGAGCGAGTCGAGTTGTTGGCGGTACTGGTACGACGTGGCTGTGCGTTTTTTCAGTGTCGAGTCGAGAATTTGCATCGTCCGAGGCATATTCAGCTCGACCATTGGCATGAGACCTGAGGTAGTGTCCATGCCATATTCTGCCTGGATTGACAGTACAGCCAAGTAGTGGAAAATTGTTTGGCTGTCTACAGCCTCACCGTCGATATCCTGGATGTTTGCTTTATCCGCAAGAACGACACAGCGACTGGCATCGAGGATATTAGCGCGAAGGAGTTCACGCTTCGAGTCTCCAGTCGCCAACATGACGAAAATGTCGTCAAACTCGCGCAGTTCGCGACAAGTAGCTGCTGCATTTTTAGCTGAAGACCACGACAGGAAAATGATGGGATGGAAGTCGCTACTTCCAGGTACATGACGCTCCAGACGCAGCATCTGGGCGAACGCTACGGTGGAGGTTAAGTCGAGATCCGACACGACGATGATGTGGTTGCGGATGGTTTCGCCTGTGGACGGATACATCGCCTCTTCAATGAGCATTTCGTCGATTACTCTCGCTTCTACTGACTCTGGAGTGCTGGAATATTCACCTGATTGAAGAGGAACATGCCTTGGCGACGGGCGTTTGGACACTGGCTGTGGCTTTGATCTTCGTGCTGGAAGTACGTTGCCCTTCGCCAGCCAGGCTTTCAACTCGTTCGATATGGACGTTGTAAGTGTCAGCTTCTTGCTCTCGCTCATCACGTACACTAACTGGCCTGGCTGCATTTTCACCGAGCTACCCGGGTTACTCAACATCTGCGCTGGTCGATCCACTTGGTGCATCCACGAACACTGTCGTCGTAGTTGTGGTACCGTTTTCCCCGACTTTTGCGTTGTTGCTTTCGGCGACGAAGAGCTGGTTTGCTCGTATACAGCCAGCAGAATCACTTCGCCGTACGAGATGTTGTACAGAAGCTCGCATGCCTGGCTGAACGTGAGTCCGTGGAATACTGACGGCAGCGTGGTAGCGTACACCTCAAGTGCCATCCCTTCGGCGTACTCTTGTTCCCAGTTGGTGAGAATCTGGTGGTTTACTAGTGTGGAAGACCGAAACAGGTTGCTAATCAGAGTGACAAGTCCCGGACACAGACAGCTCTTGGCCAGCAGACTGATCTTGATTTTATCCAAGCACAGCAGTTGATCAGCGTCGACGCCACTGATGTAGTCCAAGTAAACAGGACTCACTATCTGCGTGTACACCGGTAGATCCGGATTGTAGTTGCGAATCGCCAGTAAACGCATCACAGTCTCAGCATCCGTTTGTTTGGTGTTTGCTGCAGCTTTGGAGGCCAGGACAAAACAGGCTCGAGCAGCGTCAGCTCCGACTCGGCACATGTCTTCTTCACTCATGACTGATCCTTTAATGTACGTCACGCGATTCTGGAGTACCGGGTGGTCTAAGAGGTTAATGATCTCCTCAGTGGGTTCCTTTGGACCGACGATCACACACGGCAGCTCAACTACAGATGGATCAACCTCGTGTTGGATACCAGCTGGACCTGCAAATGAGGTCATTGAGCCTAATGCACGATCGGGATGGTAAAATTCACGAAAGAAATTCAACAGACAGCGAGGTTCCATGACATGTCCGACGACCAGAACGTGAGGCTTACCGACTGAAGGATGATAAGTTGTGCGAAAGTGCGACTGCAGTGCCATGAGATGTGTGAGACGAGAGATCTCGGTGGGAATTACAGTGAAAGACACGACAATAACGCCCAAAGCCACAGCACGCCCTCCAGACGTGACGGGAACAATATCACCATAACCCACAGTTGCGATGGTAACTACGATAAAGTAAAGAGCCTCGCCGAATGTTAAAAGTGGCTGAGCGCCATCGTTGGACTCGACGGCGTGAAAAAGCCCCGCGGCGACAAAGATAAGGCACGTGGTGAGCAGGATAATGGTGTAGACTTGCTTCTGAACAGCGGATACTGTCTGTGATCCAGCCACGCGGACGACACGAATGAGGCGGAGCATGCGCATGACTCGCACGAAGCGGATAAATGGCAAAGACTTGCTGTGTCCAGCGTTGATTTGATCCATAAGAGCTGGAAAAATAGTAAGCGCGTCCATGATTCCATTGACACTCGTAACGAACTGCCAGCGGTTCTCACAGCAGTAGAGATTGAGGAAGTAGTCGGCAGCAAAGACTATCATTGCAATAGCGTCGAACGTCGGTACCCGACCGTCTAGTGGCATGTATGTTTGTATCACATACGCAGCAGATACCAGCAGGGCGAACAGCGTCTGAAAGATCTCCCACGCCGTGCCGAACTTGGAGAACTTGAGCTTCATGCGCACTCTTGTCCGCAGCGGGTAGTGGCTCGGGATACCTTGGAACAGTGTACATCGTGACAGAAAGCCCGACGCCGGGTAACCTCGCTCCCTTATGCTCCGTCGAGACATCGCTGAATGGCCCCGTAACGGATGTTGCCACGTATCATGTAAGTTTTGTTCAACCTTCAAAAAAGTTGAAGTTGTATAATGTCAATTTTGAGTTATTTTGATGTGGTCCACATTCTTTTCAGACAATAATTGTACGAATCAATCGCAATAATGCTGCGCAATGTGTGGCTGCGCCATGGCGCCTCTGCTCGGCGTCTGCTATCGACGGCGCCGACCGCGTCGGTGGCTGAAGCCATGGAGCGTTTCCAGGACGTCCCGAAGTTCACGCAGTACCCGCATTTCTTCCCCGTAAGCATGTCACTGCAGGAATATCAGCAGAAGTTCGAGGCACTGGAACCCAAAGCTCGTTGCACAGAGGAATCTGTGGCACTAGCAGGTTCGTTGCAATTGCTGCTTGGTTATCACTTATTTTTTATATATATGTAATGGTATTTATTGTGGTAGGACGTGTGGTTGCTATTCGCCATGCCAGCAAGAATCTCGTGTTCTTGGACCTGCAGAGCGATGGCCAAACGGTGCAAGTTTTGTCCGAGGTGAAGCATTTTGAAGGGCGAGGTGACGAATATGCTGGAGATAAGGAAGCAGCGAAGAAGGAGTTTAGAGCGTTGCATGAGAGCTTGCGTCGTGGTGATATTATCGGAGTGAAGGGATTTCCGGGAAAGTCAGGGAAAGGAGAGCTGAGTATCATCCCGAGGCAATTGGAAGTGCTGGCACCTTGCATCCAGCCCTTCCCAAACAGCAAATACGGCATCAAAGAACCCGTAAGTGCGAAGACTGCTTGTAGTTTGATGAAGACAGGGGTACTGATCGATGTTTGGTGTTGACAGGAGATCCGCTTTCGCAAGAAATACCTGGACCTGTTGACGAACCCGGACGTGCGTCCGATTTTCGAGACTCGTTCGAAAGTGGTGCGGGGAATTCGGAGGTATCTAGAAGACCGCAACTTCGTCGAGGTCGAGACGCCGATGCTGTTCTCGGCTGCTGGCGGTGCGGCTGCTCAGCCGTTCGTGACCAACTCGCGGGCGCTCGGCAAGGATCTGTACCTGCGTATTGCGCCGGAGCTCTTCCTAAAGCAGCTTGTGATCGGTGGCTTCGACCGCGTGTTTGAGATCGGCAAGGTCTTTCGAAATGAAGGCATCGACGCCACGCACAACCCGGAGTTCACCATTTGCGAGTTCTACCAGGCATACGCAGACTACAACACACTCATGGACACTGCAGAAGAGATGATCTCAGGTATCGCTAAGGACGTGACTGGATCGTTCAAGATCCAATATCCTATGGACGAGACCAAGGAGTCTTCGGAGGGTTCAGAGGACGAGCCTGCAATGGTGGAGATCGACTTCACGCCGCCGTTCAAGCGCCTCCCGATCCTTGAGACGCTAGAGGAGTGTCTTGGTGAGAAGCTACCGGACGTCAACTCACCAGGTACGAATGATAACGTAACCGGTTTGAGGTCTATACTCATATTCATGTATTTGCTGCTGTAGATTCGATCCCGGCGCTGCTAGAGCTGTGCGAGCGCCACAACGTGGAATGTGCTAAGCCGCACACATGTACGCGCCTGGTGGACAAGCTCATCGGACACTTTGTCGAGCCCAAGTGCGTGAACCCGACGTTCCTGTACAATCACCCCACGTGCATGAGCCCACTGGCCAAGGCCCACCGCGAGCAGGAGGGCGTGACCGAGCGCTTCGAGCTGTTTGTAGCCGGCAAGGAGCTGTGCAACGCGTACACGGAGCTGAACGACCCGTTTGACCAGCGCCAGCGGTTCGCAGCACAGCAGGCGGACCAGCAGCGCGGCGATAGTGAGGCTCACAGTAAGGACGATGAATTCTGTACGGCGCTCGAGTACGGCCTGCCTCCCACGGGCGGCTTCGGGATTGGCGTCGATCGGCTGGTCATGCTGCTCTCGGGCAAGCCCCACATCCGGGTACGTGCAACTATTCCTACCTCATCTGACAATTGTATATTCTCACGGTGGCGTTATTTCTTGCAGGAGGTCATCATGTTCCCGGCCATGAAGCCCAAGGACGACGTGCAGGAGCAACCGTGAGCCGTAACGCTTGAAGTCCGCAGCTCGTTGAACTTGGCTACCTTCAACGTGCGAACGGCGGCTTGTTTAACAATCGGTTACGCACCAAGCAGAAAGAGATTCGTCAGTGTGGCCAGGTAGGGAGGTCTCCATTTTCGGGCCCCAGGAAGGAAGGAAGGAAGGAAGGAAGGGAGGAAGCAATAGACGCAGATGCATTTTAGACGCTGGCATGCTCGCGGCCAGAGACGAGGAAGCAGGCAAACGCTTGCACGGCGGCCGCAGAGACGCGCGCTGGCACGCTTGTGGCAGCATGTGACAGCGCACTATTTCAATCACGCAGTGCCTCTTTGCCCAAAGTATCATGACCAGCAAACATTAGCGGAAATTTATGGAGACGCTGGTGACGCGTACCTGGTGATGACCATATGGGACCAATCGGATCGTTCCAAACAAAAACTCAATTGACTTGGTGCGTACGCTCGCTGCCGCTCGGTAGTCTAATCTACTCGACTCCGGGTTGGCATCCAATCGGACTGGAGTGCCATGCACTGTATCCATCCGATATCGGATACTGGCACGAGAGTTTGCTGTTGCCGACGGCAGCCTGTCGTCCTGGCGTACCTGTCGCGGGCAACCTTTTCGCCAACGTGTTTACAGGCACTAAACCATGGTTTGGCGAGGATTGCGTCCAAGCACATCGCGGAATTAAACGGCAACCGACTGCGATTTGCCTGAACGGCTGGTCGAATCTGGGCTCGGAAGCCGCAACTATTAATGTCATTAGGCCAACGCCGTTGCCAACGGCCATCTCTTTAACATGTCGAGAACCAAATGGCTGCGGCCTTTTGAAGTTGATGGACAGATCACGGGTTTTCGCAGATAAGAGTTCGTGGTAAGATTCACTCAGATATTTGTAAGCTGCCGTTTGGTTTCCTCGCACACTGAAACTGCACATGTAGCGCCTTCCTGCTACAGGAACCAAAGTAAATCCTATACAGATACCATACAATACCAGTTACACTGCTTGCATTGAGCAGTGTGACAGGTGTTGCCTAGCAATGCGTTCTCGATGGCAGCAGAAAAACGCTTCAAAACCGAAATCCTTCTTCTGTCAAAGCTAGAGAATACTCAACCCAAGTCACTTCAACAAAAACATTTCGTAAACCTACCAGTTTAGCATTTCAGCGCTCTTCATAATCAATCAAAGCGGGCAGAAGAGCCATAACCAGAACTGCTGGCGGCGCTTGCCCAGCTCTTCACTTGTCATTCTGCCTCGAAGTTCTCAAGCCCGTTCGCTTTCTCTGCTCGAACTATTCGTCGAAATGCCTGTCGTGAGTGTGGGCTTCATCGGCTCCGGGCGCTTGGCCGAGCGTGTGGCGCGGGACCTGATCAAGAATGTGGCGCCGCAGCGCAAGTTCAGCTACAAGAAGCAGCGACTCGTGTCCACTTTGCTGGCCTCTGACCCGTCCGAGGAGCGGCGCCGTGTCTTCCACCGCCTGGGCTTCACCACCAGTGAGACCAATCAGGACGTGCTCGCGGACTGTGACCTCGTCTTCCTGGGCACCAACGCGCGCGAGGCGCTGGCCGCCCACGCCACCAACGCTCAGACACTCTATGTGAGTCTCATGGGCGACTTGCCAGCCCAGCAGGTCGAGGAGCTCTTGTGTCCAGGGGCTAAAGTCATCCGCATGATGCCCAAGAGTTACCTGGAGAAGGCGGGTCTGCCCAAAGGCGTCCTGCCGCCGCGCTCCTGGGCCACAGTCCGCGGCTCACACGTGAGCGACCAAGACTTGGAGAAGGTGATGCGTATCGCTGGAATCGACAAATGTGTCGAAGTGGACGAGAACCTGACGTCCTGGTCTTTCCCTCATGAAGAGGATGGCCAGAGTCTGATCCACCGGTTCGTCAGCACCATGAGCGACCACGCCGTCGCCGCATCTCAGGCCGTGCACAACCTCGACAACATCGGCTTTCGACAGGACGCCGACGAGGTTGTGGCCGACTTTAAAGACACATACAAGCTCGGCACGGAACTGGGCTCCGGCAAGTTCTCCACCGTCTTCAAGGCCACGCACCGCGAGACGGGCGAGACTGTAGCTGTCAAGTCTATTAAAGACGATGCCTTGACCCAGGAAGGGTGCGAGGTGCTGATCGCTGAAGTGGGCGCGCTCAACCGCCTGAAACACCCCAACATTATCTCCCACTATGGATTCTATAACGAGGACGGCAAGTACCTGCTCGTGCTGGAGTACTGCAACCAGGGCAGTGTCCGTAAAATGATTGACGAGCGAAAAGTTGTCCCTGAGCAACTGGCTAAACAGATCTTGAAGCAGACGCTGTCTGCGCTGGAGTACTGTCACTCTATGGGTCAGGTGCACCGAGATGTCAAGGCCGAGAACATTTTGCTCTTAGAGAACGAGGACGGCTCGCTGACTGCCAAACTCGCGGACTTTGGTCTGTCGGAGGAGCTGCAACTAGCCAACCGGCGTCTCCAAACCCTGTGCGGTACTCCGCAATATCTGAGCCCGGAGCTAGTGTCAGGCCGCCTGCACGGCACGCCGGCCGACATCTGGAGCACAGGCATGCTCGCCTACATGATGCTGACCGGCCTGGTGCCGTTTGACGAGGCCAAGAACGATGTGGAGCTGTTCAAGCTCATCAGTCTCGGCGCTGTGTGGTACGACCAGCAGCAGTGGGACTCGGTCTCTCCAGCGGCTAAAAGCTTTGTGCAGAGCATGCTGGACATTTCGCCGGAGGCGCGTCCTCCAGCGAAGGAGCTCTTGAAGCACGAGTGGCTTCAAGACGCATGATGTAGCATAATAATTAACTATTGTAGTAAGTTGTATTCTGATGAGTAGGTTAATCAAGTTTCGCAATGAATTCTTTTTCATCCAATCGCATATTTTTTCTCTTACTATCCAATTATATTTCATCATTTAGCGCGGGTGATAATTGCACGCGTTTTGAAAAATGGCGCGGACGCGGAAGCATGAAGCAGCTATCGAGGAGTGGAGTTGTCCGCTGTGCACGCTGCTCAACGCGGCGGCGGAGGACCGCTGCGCAGCTTGTGACAATGTACGTCCTCCTGCGCATCAGCTGAGAAACTCTCAGGCTCCAGAATCGTCTACAGGCATCGCTACAGCCTCCGAAGTGCAGTTCGTCTACCGTCCAAGTGCAGGTGTATTCTTCAGCTCATTACCAAGAAACCAGATCAATACAGACGGTGTAATTGCATGGAGACAAGAACCAAGACTCGTGGTGAACAGACGACGTGGAATTCGGCGAAAGAACGTGGTTGTAGATGCTGAGAGGAAGTCGGAAAGGGAACAGGTTGAGACAGGCACAATAGAGCATAATGTAGACTCTACGGCGACGCAGAGGACTGGAGAACAGGAAGCAACGATTACAGCCCAATTACAGGCCACTACTGATATTGTGGAGCCAGCGATGACGATGGAGAAGGAGGAAGAGAGACAGGAGGAGGAGGAAGAGGAGGATACAGCGATGGATATGGAGGAGCCTTGCTTTAATCTGCTGGGGTCCGGAGCTTGCGTTTTTGCAACTCCAGTAGTGGAAAATGTAGTGGAGAATCCGTGTGCAACGGACGAGACCAAGAGTCGATATGAAAGTGATGAAGTGGACGTAGATGTGGAGGTGTCGTCTCCACCTCGGTACCCCGGGTTCATACCGGCGAGCAAAGTTCATATTGAAGAGCCCAAAATTGAAGAAAAGTTGGCGAGTGCAGGTCTAGATTTGAGTGATTCGGAGGATGAAGGCTATAAACCGAAGCTGCTAAGCAGGCAGAATGACGAGAAGGACGAGTCGTGGGAAGATAAGTGGGTGTGCCAGATATGCACGAACCTGAATGACCAGACTGCGATGGAATGCTCCAGCTGCAGCTTCAAACGTTATAGAGATCCCCCGCGTACATCAGAGCCTGCGGGGGGATCGAATTTGAGGTGGGCGTGTCAGAATTGCACCAATTTAAATCCTCCTGATGCTACTGACTGCCTGATGTGCCTGAGCTCGAGAAAAATGGATTCTGGAGGTGCAAACGAGAGATGGAGGTGCTCGCTATGCGCAACGTTCAACGCACCGGGTACCACGCGGTGTGAACTTTGTGACCGTTCCCGAGATGATGAACCGAAGAAAGCCGCTGCAAAGGGCCCCCAGTGTCTGGTGTGCACAAATATCAACGCACCTGGACGCACACGATGTGAACTTTGCGATTCGTCATTGCCTACCGGTAGGTCTAAGTTGATTTCTTTTATCTCTTGTTGTACTCACATCAATTGATGCTGACTAATTGTATTCATTTTGATTTTGACAAGACGAGGAGATCCCAGACGCCCACTTCGTTGATTTGGCTTCTAGCCCATTGGAGCGCCAACCAAGCTACACAATTGAAGAGTACGCTGATCTCCTATTAACTCCAGTGGCCGTTGCGATTTATTAAAGGTTAACCTGTTGTCTGTGTCAAGTGATCTCGACAACCCGTATGCGGATTTGTCCCAGTATAACGCCTTCGACGCGCCAAATGAAGTTGCTGATGCCGATCCTGACTATGTGGACGATATCTCCGACAATGAGGTTAGACAAGCTCTGCTACTCTTTTGCTTGCCGCAACCTTAAATGTTTTGTGTTGTCGTTGGAAGCAGCCCACGATGTCGTTGACCAGTCCACGTCCACTGACAGTCCGATCGGAGTTGAAGGAGTTCGAGCATTTCGTGTGCATGGAAGACTTACGAGGTGACTACGGATGCCGCATCAACTACAAGAAGATGTTCGCAGGCCAGAGGTGAGATTCAGCTAGTGTTGCAGCCAAGAAAACCTCATTGTATTAACCTCTTTTGCTTATTCAGGTCCAGGAAATCATACGCCGATCGTCTCGCTACAAGACAAGCCGAGTCACGGAAGCGCAAGCGGAATGCGGCTCGCAACAACGCAGGAGGGGCATCAACCTCTACTAAACGAGGCGGCAAGGCCAGTAAAAGTGGCAAGAAACGGAAAGCCACAGCTGCACCACGACGAGGTACGTGGTTCTAGTGATACCTTTCTTATGTTTCGTAGAGTGACGTGGTTTGTTTGTTGTGTTCAGCTTCTGCAGACCGTGCAAAGGCTCCAAGAAGCAAGAGAGCGAGGAAAACGGGAGCTTCAGCACGACGGACTAGCTCAGCGACGACATTCTCTCCAGGCATCAACCACTACGACGATTCTGCTGCAGATCTCGGCGAAGACCTCAACACTATGTCATGGGAGGGCGTCGGATCTGCCGGCTATCTCTAACTAAGCGACTTGAAGTATTTAAATTAATTCTTCTCTTTGTCCGATCATGAGTGTTTTGTTCGGGAGTCGCTGGAAATCTTCGTGTCAAGAGTCGAGTAGAGCGACGGTTCAAGGGTAGCAGCTCTAGAGTGCTGCTCTTTATTAGGCAGATCGATAGAGCTGAAGCAACGATGACAACGCTGGAGGAAGCCAAGGCCTTTTTGAAGAAGGAGTCGCCCGACGGGACAAATCTGTACGACCACTTGGGTGATGTCCTGCTGAAAATTATCGTCGAGAGGCCCGAAAACCTGCACGAAACTTTCGAAAACATCTCGACGTTGGTCAAGCAACAGCGCTACTTAGCCCCACCACAGCCACCGACTGCCGATGGAGACTCCCAACTGTCAAGTATCAAGAAACAAGCAGTACGTGGGGCCTTTTGTCTTCTTCTGTACCGCCTTCTCTAGCTAACTTGTGATGCTTATAACTGAACAGCAAACACACCAAGAAAACTGGTGCAACGTGGCTTTGGAGCTGCTCAAACTCAAGTCCGAGGACGAAGCGCCATCCGAGCCTGCTACGGGTGTAGCGGACTTGCTGGATGAAGCGAATATGTTCGAGTGGGCTGGGCTGGGGTTCTCCAAGGGAGAGACCTTCCGACTGTCGCTGGCACTTCAGCGTCTAGCGCAGACAAACGGAACGGTTAATATGCGCTTCTGGGGGAAGATTCTAGGCCGTGGAGCAGATTACTACGTCGCTGAAGGGGAGCTGTCTACTGCTTATGAACCCGAAGATTTAGAAGCCGAGGAAGGTGCCACTGGAGCCAACAAACTCACGTACTGGGCCATGAAAGACAACGGAGCGTACCAGTGGGTCCAGTTGCCTCCAGTTCGATGCGATCAGATCTTGGCAGCGCGACAGCTTCATCGCTACGTTCGAGGAGACTTGGAGGCCCCAGTTCTAGGACATCCACCTTTTCCTGGCTTGGAGAAAAATTACTTACGAGCGCAGATCGCTCGTATCTCGGCTGGAACGGTACTGTGTCCGGCTGGATACTTCGAAGTGAACGAGGAAGGAGACATTGCGCCTGCTGAGGAACCAGAGATCAAAGCGACGGCCGATCTACTGGATTTGGGCAGCTGGACGCACTTCACGAAGGAAATTAATGCACGTTATGGTCGCATGACGCCCATGCCTCCGCTAACCAACGCTGACGGGGAGGAGGAACCACGTGAAGGGGAGGAATTCGCACCGCCACTACGAGCGCTAAGTGAGGACAAGCCGCTATCGTGGAGAGTTGATCGACAGCCAGCAATGATACAGCCTTCAGTAGGCGAAGTGGCGATTGTGCGGAGTCTCGTGTGGCCTGGAGCTGTCAGCATTGCGGTGGGCAAGAAGTTCCTGAACGTTTACGTGGGTCACGGGGTCAAGTTCCTGTCCGAACCATTCCAGTTGGCTCCTCCTCAACGACTGCAAGTCGGAAGTTGCGTGGGCTTGAGTGAGGACAACGCTGAGGGCGACGGCAAACCGACACTGCGCTGTGAGATTCCAGTGGAGCAGCCTGATCTACTCGAAGATCCGTCACCCCCTGCAGAAGAAGAGGAATAAGACCGAGGCGGTTTAGTCAGCCATCCTTGAATTCATGCTTAGTTTTCCATGCTCTTGACATCACTACTCGTTCGTATCATCCGTCCGCCCACTGCAAACGTAGAGCTCATTGCCAGATATGGCCCAAATCTCGGGCGTATTCCCGTAACGGGTTCCGTAGTGACCAGACTTCAGTTGCACCTGTTGCACCATAGTCGAACGCTTCTCCGTTCGAGGTGAATTCCTCACCTCAAGTGACGACACACAGCGTGCATCTTGTAGATTAAAGCTGTTGACTGCCAGTGGGCAACGTGCATCGCCACCAGCAACCACAACAGACTCGGAATTGTCGACAGCACAGCGCAGATTTGGCAGGTAACGCTTAGCCGCGCCAAGCATGAACTCCACCACTGGCTTTGACGTCCGAAGATCCACAGTGCGTAGTTCTCCATTTGATCGTTGGACTACCGCTCTTCGGCAGTCGTTCAGCATGTGGATATCGAGAACGGAACCTGCAGGCCGGTTGGGTGTCGCTTCTCCTTCCCATTCAAAAATTCGACGAGGTGTACGAAGGTCCCAACCCCACAACCCGCCGCTCTTCGTTCCATTTAACACAACATTGCCCTGCGTAGATGTATTACAGCATAGATGGTAGATGAGTATACGATAATAACAACATGCTAAACGCACAACGAACCGTGGAAAAGAAGCTCTGAGCGTGCACGTCGCTAGTTATGACCCCAGTTGGCGCATGTTGGAAAGAGCTGACTCCGACGATTGCATCCATGTAGGCAGCTCTCGACGATCTGAATACACATAATGTAATTAATTATTTTTCACAAGAAACATTAAGCTATTGTGTACACGCAGTTGTTCGTACCCGCCATATCCGACGCTAAATTTTCGGGGATCCACTGGATTCCTAGAATGAAAATGAAAGCAAACAAGTTAAGTACTAGTATAATAACCACCAACAAAACAGTTCTGAGCCAAACCATTTCGCTGTCCATGGATCAACAACACTCAATTCCTAGCAATCAGGACGAACAGGTCAGGAAATATGGGCAACTTCAGCCGAACATACAACACTTACCCTCATCCGTGCAGTGGACTCCAAGTCAACTCCTCTGGTTGATTGATCGCCAACGCGTATATAGCACACACTACCTGATGGCGTCTGCGAGTTGCTTCTCTGATTAGATCCAAGATGGCACACCAGAATATCGAGCTCCTGGACTGGACGCCACTGCAACGACGTAATAACTCCTGGAACATGAAAGTCGCAGATGGGAATTGCACGCTGCGAAGGTGACTCCGATCCAATGGCAGGTGGAATTTTCTGCAGCCCCAAGATTTCCAGCCTTCCGTTGCTCGCTGTAGCACAGCAACAACAGCGGGTAAGGAAGGATTCCAGAACTCCTACCCCACTCATTCCTAAACGTACCTCCGACAGCCCCAAGATTGCTGGCTCGTGGATGCAGTGCCAACGACGTGAGTCGATCGTTATTGTCCATGTCTTGGGACTCCACCACCTGCGAAGACTAGTGAATTATATCATAACAATTTACTGTCAGCTTGAGCTCACAACCTAAAATTTTATCCATCATACCAGAAACCCTGATAGCACTTTCGGTATCAGCTCTTGGTTGTCTCGACGTTGCGCACTCCACGCATAGTCAGCTTGTCGCTGGGCTATGTAGGCCACCCAGGTCTGCCCATGGATCCCATACCCACGACGAGTTCTCACTGTAATTTTCGGCTTTGTCTCTGTAATGCGCTGATTCTTCTGTTGCAACTCTATTTCCTCACGTTGCCGGCGCTCGGACGTCGGAGAAGAGCGGAAGTAGCGACGCTTAGCCTCGTCATAGTAGAAACCTGGTAGTGGAGCCGCTGGGGTTCGTGCAGCTTGGTTTTCAGCAGCTATTTCGGCCTGTTGGCTGCGAGCTTTGGCTCGTTGTGCTTCTAGAGCTTCGAGAAACCTGCAACGAGCTGCTTCTTCATCCTGCGGCATCAGCGCGGTCACACGACGCTTCTTGCGACGTCCATGGCCGGCCATGGTCTTGGTTTTCTTACCCGATGAAGGAATTTAAAATATTTAGATGCTATTGTGAATATATATATTTCCTTGCGTTAATTTGTTTCCTAATGCAAATATGTTTTTTTCCAACAAAATATCTTCGGGTGTGGGCCCTTCACACTCAGCTCGACGAACTCTCAAATTGTGTCACGATTCATGACTTATTGTGGATTAGTGATGCCTCAATTATCTTGGATTTTGTATGAATCTCTGATTATCGCTCGTTAGCGATATTATCGTTGGCCAGCTGTCTAACGCAAATCCAGTGTTGTTATTGGCCATATTTCGACATACAGAGTGCAGATCTGTACACGAACTTGGTGTCTGACACCGTGCTAGCTCTGATGGAAATAGCAAGTTACTAGATAAGATAAATCTGCCAATGATTCTCGCCATTCAGCGTCTTTCCGCTCGACTGCGCTGTGGCCATAGCTGCTGGGTCCACGATGATGCCAATGGGAGGCACACAATAAAGTACTTGCTTAATCTATGGTAATAGCTCGATTAGCAGGTATATGTTGCTCGATAATGAAAATGTGGCGTATGATATGACCAGTACCCACAATATTGCGTTAGGAGGTTGTGGCAAGACCAGCAGTGGCAGCAGGACAGGCAGCACTTGCACTTTACATGTAAGTGGAGGCAGAATTAGCTTACTCAAGGCAGCGCTGAAGATGTTGGTTGCTTCTAGCTCTGTGGAATGTGTAGGAATCGTAGTCCACAAGGTATCTAAATCAATATGACCCGGAAAAGACTGGGTGCGCATTCCGAAGTCGTGATAGTTTTTTCTGAGAGAGGACACCCTCTAGCTTCGTCAGCAGACCACCACAGATACATTGCTACTGCGTAGAGGGATCGCGAATCGAGCAGCAGCATCGGCACCCCATACCCGATGACGAATTTATACCTTTACGATGGACCGTGTGAGTAGCTTCCGGAAGTATTAAGCTTCTGCGCACAGATCGTTTGGTGCATCGCAACCATGGTATAATAGCGTCGCTGACTTGTTTTTCATGTAAGGCTCCGAGCTCTGACAAATTGCAACGTTGTAAGAAATGATCTTGCCATATACAGCAACTAGAGGACTCGTTCTATTTAATATCTACAATTTACTTCGACATGATGCGGAGTCTCGCTCGGTTGTGCTTGGCGAGCATTGTGTGCGTAGGTTACAGTGAGTGCGCAATGAACATACTTATTAAGTATGCGTCCCTGACATCGCTAGCCAAAATACCACAATCGCTCCAATTAACTACCAATCAAATCACATTATAGTCCCATCGGAAATCAGTCCTTTCTTTCCAGATACTTAAGTAAGTGACAAGTGAGACGAAACTCCCGAAATTTAATGCACGAAATGGAGAGGTGTTCAAAGTCCTGCCGAAGAAGCAAGATACGTGTTGTTGGCCTCGCAGACATCGTGAGAGTAAGCATACGTGTACTAGGTCTGATGCCATAACCCGGATGTGGTATCCGTATCCAGTGTCTGGGACGCGAATTTGTCGCTGGCTGCATCCTGCCGCAATAGTCGAAGTAACATCGAGACGGCTCAGAAAAGCAAATTTGACGCGATGCCGTTGCAGATAACGAACGATGGTTTACAGGCATAATGCTACAGTAACAGCATGTGGAAAGCGCAAAAGTCAGCCGCGCCGAGTTTGACTTTAGCTGAATTGCAGAGCAATTGGGTCAAGCGAGCTTCAGGCCCAGAGATTATAATAGCTACTTGTACAACAACGAGCACGAAGTAGATGCTGAGGGATGAGTCTGATGAAATGGATAAGACGCGTACGAAGGCTCCATTAGCAACGGACCACTCGTTGTTCGATTGCGAGGGTCGGGTCGCTTAGGCTTTCGCAGCGCCAAACGGATGATGCCACTGTTGGGCTTAGCGGCTTAGCTAAGGGGCGTGGCTCAGCCCAACAGTGCCATCATTCGTCTTGTGCTGCGAAAAAATGAGTTGCAGCACAAGTCTTTGAAGTCTACATGTAACATCATTTCCGTCGTCGCGTACCATAATCCTTCATGTATACAGTAATGTGCGTCAATAAGGAACGTATGGGAACTAATATCCTTGAAAATATTATAAATAGCTGGGGGAGGGGAACCCAGCAGGCACTGAATTTAGTTATTTATCTCGAGATCCGCGACGCGATTGGGTGGATCCGTATCAATAAGTTCATATGATTGGTGGCTTCTTGTAGATTCTGCCAACCAGCTAACGGGTGCACAAGTTTGAATTTGGGCGCGAACGCCTCCGTGCGCTCGGCGAGCTTTCAGAGCACTCCTTAATCTACCACCGCTCAACCACGCCGACCAGTACGATGAAGTCAAGAACCCGCATGACCCATCACCAGAAGCTGCTGCTGCTCCCGAAGGCAGAGCAGAAAAGTTGCCGCCCAATACCACAGCAAAGATCCAGCCTATGGATCAAGGGATCATTTACTGCGTCAAGCGTGAAGTGTTGACGCAGAAAATGATGCACGCGTTGGGCTATATTGGTCTATCTAATGAGGATGCATACAAAACTGATTTACTAACTGCTATGCAGTGGTGCGAGACTGCGTGGGGTAATGTGGCTGCGTCCACGATCCAGAAGTGCTGGTTGCACTCCACTCTCATCAGTAAATCCAGCATCTCCTTCCTTCTTAACTAAATCAATACATTGCACTTTTTTTACCGACCTGTTAGAAAGTATAGTCTGCGAGAGTCGATTCAGATCAGACGTTCCTTATTGACGCACATTACTGTATACCAACTCGATGTTGCAAAACCTTACGCGCACGGATAGGCAAAGGAATGCACGCCATCGCATTTCGATTTGATATTATTGTTTTGGCATCATCAGCGTGATGTTGATGCCAGCGCAACCAGATGTGAAACATTGTCCTAAGTAATCATCGCCTGCTCAGCCAATCGACTACAAGAGTTGGCGTTGTATTACCACGTGATCACTTGGCTGATACATTGTGTAATAGTCGTTTGGCATTGATCGATTGCTCTCCTCGCCTCGTCCTGTCACCTGCCTGGCACATACGTTGCTGTTGCCTCGTTGACAAAGTTAAATCGTCTCGATCCGACTTGGGTAGGTCATTCTCGAACTTCCTTGCTGCCGACCAAGACTCGACCGACAATCAAGATGGCGGAAAGCAAGAAACTCGGGTACGACTCGGCCACTGCATTGATGGCTGAGGGTCCTCAAGTTTTGCACGAGCACATTGCCGAGAAGATCGAGAAGGCACTCGGTCATGAGATGCCTCAAATGGACGTGCGTTTCCACAATTTGTCCGTCTCCGCGGACATTGTCGTGGTGGACAATTCTGGAGCCAAGTACGAGTTACCGACAATCCCCAATACGATGAAGAAGGCCTTCGTGGGGCCCAAAAAGCGAGTCGTACGCAAGGAAATTCTCAAGAACATCAGCGGTGTCTTCGCTCCAGGCAAGATCACGCTGTTACTGGGGCAACCTGGTTCCGGCAAGTCATCTCTCATGAAAATGCTGAGCGGAAGATTTCCAGTCGAGAAAAACATCACGGTGGAAGGCAGCATTTCGTTCAACAACGTACAACGCGAACAGATCATCCAGCACTTGCCCCAGTTCGTGGCGTACGTGAATCAGCGCGACAAGCACTTCCCCATGTTGACCGTCAAGGAGACGCTGGAGTTCGCTCACAAGTTTTGTGGCAGTACTCTGTCGAAGCACAATGAAGACTTGCTCAACCAAGGCTCGGCACAGGAAAACCAGGAAGCTCTTGAGGCCGCTAAGGCTATGTTTGCGCACTACCCGGATGTTATCCTTCAGCAGCTTGGACTAAAAAACTGCCAAGGCACTATCGTCGGTGACGCCATGACTCGAGGCATCTCTGGTGGAGAACGCAAGCGCGTCACGACCGGTGAGATGGAATTCGGCATGAAATACGTGTCGCTCATGGACGAGATCAGCACAGGTCTCGATAGTGCGGCCACGTACGATATCATCAGCACGCAGCGCAGTATCGCGCACACGTTGCACAAGAACGTCGTGATCGCACTGCTGCAGCCTTCCCCAGAAGTGTTTTCGTTGTTCGACGACGTGATGATTCTGAACGAGGGCCAGCTCATGTACCATGGTCCGTGCAGCCAAGTCGAGGGCTACTTCGAAGGACTGGGCTTTCAATGTCCTCCTGGACGCGACATCGCCGACTATCTCCTGGATCTGGGCACGATCGAGCAGTATCGCTACCAGGTCCAACAACCCAAGAAACAACCTCGTACCGCTAGTGAGTTTGCGGAAGCCTTCCGCTTGTCGCCTATTCACCAGAACATGCTTCGTCTCTTAGAAGCTCCCCATGACCAGGAGCTGCTGCGTTGCGCGAATGAGAACATGAAAGCGATGCCAACGTTCAGCCAATCGTTCGTCGAAAGCACCTTGACGTTGCTCAGACGCCAGGCCATGGTCTTGTACCGGAACAAGCCTTTCGTCTACGGAAGAATCCTCATGATCACAGTCATGGGCTTGCTGTACTGCACCATCTTCTACGACTTCGACCCAACGCAAGTCTCAGTAGTGCTGGGCGTTGTGTTCTCCTCCGTCATGTTCGTGTCCATGGGCCAGTCGTCCCAGACCGCAACGTACATGGCCGACCGTGAGATCTTCTACAAGCAGCGAGGAGCCAACTTCTTCCGCACAGCATCGTACGTTCTCGCCAACTCGATTAGTCAAATTCCACTGGTTTTAGGCGAGACGGTCATCTTTGGAGCGCTCGTCTACTTCCTGTGCGGGTTTGAAGCCGAGTTTTCCCTGTTTCTCATCTTTGAGATCATTCTCTTCTTCACGAACCTGGCTATGGGAATGTGGTTCTTCTTCCTGAGTTCCGTTGGTCCCAACGCGAACATCGTCACCCCTTTGGGCATGTGTTCCATCCTGGTCTTCGTTATCTTCGCGGGCTTCATCGTGACCACAGACCAGATCCCGGACTACTTGATCTGGGCACACTGGATCAGCCCCATGAGTTGGAGTGTCAAGGCGCTGTCTATCAACCAATACCGCTCGAGTGGCATGGATGTGTGTGTCTACGACGGTGTGGATTACTGTGAGAAGTACGGGATGACGATGGGTAAGTATTACTTGGACTTGTTTGGCCTTGACACGGAGAAATCGTGGGTTGTGTACGGCATTATCTACATGGCTGCTATCTACGTGGTGTTCATGGTTTTGTCGGGCCTTGCACTCGAGTATCTCCGCTATGAGACCCCCGAGAATGTGGACGTGTCGGAGACAAACATCGAGGATGAAGCCTACACGATGATGGAGACGCCCAAGAACAACGAATCAGCGGGGACGGATGACTGCGTCGTGGACTTCCAGCCGAATACTCATGAGAAGAACTTTGTCCCAGTGACGATGGCTTTCCAAGATCTTCACTACTTTGTACCCGATCCTCACAACCCCAAGGAATCTCTCGAGCTGCTTAAGGGTATCAACGGTTTTGCCGTCCCTGGGTCGATCACTGCTCTCATGGGCTCCTCGGGTGCAGGCAAGACGACGCTGATGGACGTGATCGCTGGACGTAAGACTGGGGGCAAAATCACTGGCAAAATCCTGTTGAACGGCTACGAAGCGAACGACCTTGCCATCCGCCGGTGCACGGGCTACTGCGAGCAGATGGACGTGCACTCGGAAGCTGCTACGATTCGTGAGGCGCTGACGTTCAGCTCGTTCCTTCGCCAGGACGCCTCGATCCCGGACGACAAGAAGTACGACTCGGTCCACGAATGCATCGAGTTGCTGGGTTTGGAGGACATTGCTGACCAGATTATCCGCGGTAGCTCGGTCGAGCAGATGAAGCGCTTGACCATCGGCGTGGAGCTCGCTGCTCAGCCGAGTGTTATTTTCCTGGATGAACCTACAAGTGGTCTGGACGCGCGCTCGGCTAAGTTGATTATGGACGGTGTTCGCAAGGTTGCAGACTCGGGACGCACGATCATTTGCACGATTCACCAGCCATCAGCGGAGGTGTTCTACTTGTTCGATAGTCTTCTGTTGCT
The DNA here is from genome assembly GCA_016864655.1 of Phytophthora cactorum. Lineage (NCBI taxonomy): Eukaryota > Oomycota > Peronosporomycetes > Peronosporales > Peronosporaceae > Phytophthora > Phytophthora cactorum. The sequence goes on from NHQK01000011.1 coordinate 354,332, forward strand.
GAAGCGTGGAGGCGAGACGGTGTTTTACGGTGATTTAGGACGGGATTGCTGCAACTTGATCGAGTACTTTGAGAGTATCCCGGGTGTGGCTTCGCTTCCGCTTGGCTACAATCCCGCGACGTGGATGCTCGAGTGTATTGGTGCCGGTGTGAACAATTCTGCGGGCAATGGAACGGATTTCGTAAACTACTTCAACAACAGCCCACTCAGCGAGGCTCTGCACAACAACCTTGCCAAGGAAGGCATCACGACGCCCTCCCCGGATCTACCGGAAATGATCTTTGCTGACAAGCGTGCGGCTAATTCGGCGACGCAGATGAAGTTCGTCGTGACTCGATTCATCCAGATGTACTGGCGCACTCCCAGCTACAACCTCACGCGTATGATCCTCGCTGTGTTCATCGCACTAGTCATTGGTCTCGTGTTTATCGATGCCGACTACGCGTCGTACACGGGTCTCAACTCGGGCGTCGGAATGGTGTACATGGGTGCTCTTTTCCAAGCGATGATGACTTTCCAGAGCGTTCTACCTCTTGCCTGTTCCGAGCGTGCCTCGTACTATCGGGAACGCGCTTCACAGACGTACAACGCGCTGTGGTACTTTGTGGGCTCGACGGTGGCTGAAATTCCCTACTGCTTTTGCAGCGGGTTCCTCTTCACGATCGTGTTTTACCCGATGGTGGGGTTCACGGGTTTCTGGACTGGAGTCGTGTTCTGGCTGGCGATTTCGCTTCTAGTTCTGATGCAAGTCTACCAGGGAATGATGTTCGCCTTCTTGATGCCGTCGGAGGAAACAGCGTCAATCTTCGGACTGCTCTTCAATACAGTCACGATGATGGGTATGGGCTACAGCCCACCAGCCTACTCGATTCCGTCCGGTTACACTTGGCTGTACAAAACTTCTCCCTTGCGATTCCCTCTCGCCATTTTGGAGGCACTGGTGTTTGCGGACTGTGACGAGCTTCCTACTTGGAACGAGACGACCCAGTCGTACGAGAACGTTGGCTCGAAGATCGGATGCCAGCCGATGGCGGATTCCCCCGTGACTGTGGGCCACATTACCGTCAAGGAGTACACGGAACAGTACTTTGGCTACGAGCACGAGTCAATCACGCACTTCTTCTTCATCCTGATCGGCTGTATTATTCTCTACCGCATCGTCGGGCTCATTGCGCTGCGCTACATCAACCACCAGAAGCGTTAGATCAATGCGGACATAGCTGATACATTTTTTCCCCCATAACGTACATGTATATTTTCAGCAGCTATTAATAAATAGGTTGTCGACCTTGCCTGCTTCTCAATACAATGACATGTAGTCGGCGACCGCGCCTGATCCCAACAGCACTTTATCCGCCATCTCACTAGGTGACAAAGAATTTTGGCACTGAAGAACTAGTCTTTGCTCTTGACTGGGTGACCACTAGATAGTTTAATACTGTAGTAAGTATGAGGTGTTACCATTGCTTTTCAACAATTGACATGTGAACTCTCAACATTCCCAGTCCGCTTGGGTCGCCAACTATTAAAATAGTGAAATCCAGTTGTGTGGAGACGTAGTTCCGTTGGTCCCCAAATTATCGAAGACCGATTGAGTCTATAAGTAGCGTAGATCTTTCTTACTTGAGCTCTGTTGTCATTCTAGTTATAGGATCATCCCTTTATCTGCCCTGCCACAGTTTATTCTACGTTTAACCCCGATCTTCTCACAACGCCAAGTCGATTGTGCGTCTATCAAACGAAAGTCTCGGGCCTGGCTGGATTTAAGAATGAAGAATGAGCATGTGCTCTTATGCCTGTCTGCAATCATCGCTCTATTGTGCTCACAAGCAGCCGCTGCAGGCAATGACACGATGTACCCCCCTGTCGACGAGGGCATTTCACGAGTTCGGGTCGTGCGACAAATTGGTGTTTGCAGATATGATCAGCTGGCAATACGAGGCATGCCCGAAGAAACTGCATGCCAACCTGTGAACGACAAGTCCGGTGGCCCTCAGGATTACACTCGAGTCTGCGTTACGGATCGAGAGAAGTTTTTTCGCGCTGGCTTCGGGAACTCCCCATTTCTGTTGGTCGATTACTTTGCCGACAGGTCGTGTCAGGATTTCTGGATGTCTAGTGTTTGTGGCCGATGGTACCTGCAACGTCGAAGGTGATATAGACGGAGTGCGTGGAGCGTACAGAACGTTTGTGAGTGATCCACAGACTATGACGTTCGTAGTATACATGTCATTCGACAGCTGCAATGAACGGGGCCCCGTCAGCTTATTTCCAGCACCAACCCTGGTTTTCAATACAGCTACCTGCGTCAACGACAAGGATGGCTACGTCAAATATTATCTGGTGGATCCATCGTCCCAAGTTTCCACTTCGTCATCTTCCGTTGACACGGACACAAATTCCACCGACACGAACAACTCAGCGGATGGGACAGACGCTTCAACTACAGAAAATACCACGACAACCGCAAGTGCATCATCTGGCGTACTCTGGCTGCCAGTGTCAATGGGGTGGCTTTACGCTTTATTTGGTGTCGTTTTATTTTAGCGGTGTTCTTCAAAATTACCACTTGGCAGCAACACGAATACCGGTATAAATCTTTTTACCGTTTTCTCTTGCTAGTAAAACCTTCGAAAGCAGTACTTTACTGCAGTTTAAACTAATTAAACCTATTCTACGAAGTCCTCGTGTCCAAACCGCTCCGTCAAGTTTTGTTAAAATATATTCACCCGAACGAAGTGGTTGGTGTTGAAAAAACAAGCGACCCACCTGGCTTTAAGCACTCTTTTTACCTGCTTGAAGATCCACACTTGAAGACGACCAACACATCAATGTGCTCAACGAATGCTCAGGGCGCCTCATGTCTTTCCTGGCTTCCAACTCGCTCGAAGCTCACAAAGAGGCTGCCTTTCTCGACTGCTGCGTGAAACGATAAATAACACGTTTAGTATGCAGTCTCCAATTTAAAATAAGCTGGCAAATACAGCTCTCCAACCATTCAGACGTCATCCGTCTACATTCGTCTCTCTAACGAATTTACAAGCTATACATGTCAACGATACGATATGCGCCTAACTTGAAGTTCCTCGAAATTGAGTGAGGCATGAGGCAAAACGTAGTGTCCTCGAGAAGCGAAAGGTGCTGTTGCTCGTCGTTTAACCAAAATTGTGAGCCAGACCATCGATCAACATAGATCCAGTGGATAACGGTACTGTATGTTCTGCACAGGTGACATGTAGCAGTTCAGATTTGAAAATGCGGCACCACGCTTGGGAGGAAAATTTACATGTAATATTTGGCTTAACCCCACTCAAAACCCGGTTGCCTGTACATGTATAAGACATTATACAGAAAGCGCCCCGCGGGCACGACAAGGAATAGACTTGGATTAAGTATGTCCAACTACAAAGTTCAAGTCAACGAGCGAGCGAGTCATTCCCAAGCCATGAATGAATTGAAATGTTCGTGAATCGCGACTGCTTTCAACTTCTGGCAGAAAGTTCACTACTCTATACGCTCACCTTGGTGCCAAGTTGGTGGTGCTACAGTACGATAAGAAAGTTGCTTGACATTGACAATCGAGCGATTTCCGTAGGTGCTCTTCTCTGTTCCGACCGCAAATCTTGTCGATGTCTTCCCGTCAACTGGAAGGCTCACTTCCTCTTCTTCGACAATACTAGTAGACTCAAAAGCCCAACCAGCGGGTGGACGGTGTTGACGATGGAGCTTTCCCCGCAAGACCAAGAATACTGCCGTGACCTCACCATGCAGCTACTGGATCGAACTATCTACGACTGCGAGGAACTCGGTTTGGGAACGACGCATATTCGAAGCCACGCAGACTTGCATGGCGCGCGGTGGAAGAAACTCCAGTCACATCCGGATGTGACGCTGTATGCTGATCGAAGTCCGAACTCTGCCTGGCTACCGGGGATGAACCGTGGGGACTGGGAGCAACCGGTTGCGGTGGTGACTGTGGGCCAGCTGAACTGCTCGCTAGACGACTTGCTGCTCGCTCTGCTGACTCCTACTGCCGCTACGATTCGCCTTCGAGGCGTGCTCATGGGCCGACGACCGGAGAAAGACCTGCAGCTCGTACCAATTGTGAAATCTACAGAGGCGTCTCCATTCCAGTTTCTCGGCGTGCTGCGGTTCGTGAACACGCAGCACTGGCCGTTGACGATGTTTGTGGACCCTCGAGAGATGGTACTCACGCTTGCCACGGGCGAAGTGGCCACCGCGAGTGGAAGGCGCTACGGCTACGAGATTTTGCTGTCGGTTCCCGTGTGCCAAAACAACAATAATCGCTCGTTGGCACGTACTCAGGTTCTAGAAACACGGGTTTTCTGGGAGCAGCCTGATGGATCTGTAGGCATCTACAGCAAACTCATCGTGGACATCCGAAGCCGTTTGCCAGAGTCAATTAAGCAAGGGATGCTGTGTCGTGGAGTGATGCGCTTCTGGAAGTTCATTCCACGCTGTATCGAGACGAAGAAGTTGCATTGGTGTTTGAAGCGCAAGAAAGTATTGGCCCGCGAGCTCCAGCGCCAACCTCAGGTTATGGGAGGTCCTGCTAGCTGTGGTGGATGCGGTGTCATGACGTTGAAACCCGTAAACGGAAAACCGAGCAAGCGCGATGAAATCCGATGCAGACTTTGCGATGCATGGCTGTGCTGGAAATCGTCCTGCCGCGCGTCCTGTCAAGTTTCGGCTGTGGTATGCGAGGGAAAACACATTTGCGAGAAAGAGATCGCCCTTTGCCCTCGGTGCATCATCTTCGTGCAAAGCCAAAATGCTGCAACGATCGCGCGCTCCGAAGCTTAACTTATGAAAATTCTTATCAACAAATATGAGAAATCCTGGAAACGTGGCTTCTTACAAGCTTAAGAGTTCACCTGCTATAATACGTGGGCTGCCGTATTGACATTAAACGTGCCGGTACTCACCTCACGTAACACTTGACCACCGGGTGACCCGGTCATTGAGTCGCTTGATCTTCAACTTAAATGGATTATTGTCGGCGCTTCCTACATCGCACGTCAACAGCGCACAGCCTGACAATACAGCATGATACCAAAAACTGGAAAGGGTGCTCATAATCGCTTGAAGAAACGAGCCAACGCACAGTTCCTACGTGGCACGTCAAGCGTGCATTTCTCTCGAATGCTAGATCCATTTGCTGACATCGTGCCTTCGTACACACGGATTTCACGCTGGTTACGCTGTGCTGCTGCTGAGTTCCATGTACGGTACCGGTTAGCTTACGCTGGAAGTATTGTACAGGAAGATTGCTTTGCTGCCTCATCACACGATTTGCCCTCAACACGCTCGAATTCGAGGCGGCGTTCCAACCGGGAAACTATGTAAACACGGATATTATGGAGAAGAGAATTGCTCTGTTCACCACTGAACTTCAGTCTGAAGCAGAAAGTGCACCCACCACATGCAAATTTGGCGAGTACTGTGCCTTCAAGTTGGTGGTGCCGGGCTTCGGCACCGGAGTGCTCTTCACGACCAAGCGACCCATAAAAAGCAAATCGCGTCCAAGCTCTTTAGGCCGAATCTACTGCAGGTTCTCAAGGCCATTTCTCCTTTTGCAACGCGCTACGCAACGTGGTCAGTGCAGGATACAACAGAGAAGATGGAGTTGTCCCCAGAAGACTGCAAACGCTGCCAGGACCTTTCCAAGCAATTGCTTTCGAAAACTCTGCAGGACTGCGAAGAACTGGGATTGGAGACGACATGCGACGGAGCTCATGCAAACTTGGACAAGAAGCGCTGGAAGAAACTCCAGTCTAAACAGGATGTCACGATCTACGCCGATCGCAACGCCAACTCAGCGTGGCTTCCGGTGATGAGTCGATACGACTGGGAATGCCCAGTAGCAGTGACGGCTGTGGGTCGGATGGAATGCTCGCTGGACGATGCACTATTCGCACTGATGACTCCAAACACCGCTTCGCATAGGTTACGGAGTTTTCTTATGGATCGACACCCAGAAAAGAATTGTCAGCTTGCCCCAATCGTGACTCCTACACAGGAAGCACCTTTTCAGTTTCTTGCAGTCTCGCGGTTTGTGAATACGCAGAGCTGGCCATTCACAATGTTCAAGAGTCCAAGAGAAATGGTTCTTACGCTTGCAACGGGTAAAATTACAGCGTTGAATGGAAAGCGGTGCGGCTACGAGATGGCTCAGTCCATTCCACTGCGGAGCCAAGGAACACACGCTCCAATGCCTCAATTACGAGCTTTGCAGGCGCGCATTTTTTGGGAGCAGCCAGATGGATCGATTGGTGTCTACACCAAACTCATCGTCGACGCGAAATACCGATTATCGGATTCCGTGAAGCAGTTAATGCTGTGTCGAGCAGTTTTGAGTTTCTGGAAGTTTGTTCCACGAAGTCTCGAAACGAAAAAGTTGTGGTGGTGTGTGAAGAACAAAAAGGCATTGATCCACAAGCTCCGGACTTATTCTCAATCTGGAGGCAGCGAGGAATCCGCAAATTGTGAACTCAAGTCCCCAAAGTTCCGAAGCAAGGAAACTGTGTCGAACCCGTGCGAGTTTTGTGACGCTTGGCTGTGTGGGGGATCGAAATGCCGCATTTCCTGCCAGCTCAAGATGGTTCTTAGTAGTGAAACAGGGTTCCTCGAGCAAACGCTAACACTTTGCCCGCACTGTGCCGCTTTTGTACGAAGCCGGAATTCAGCTGCAATTGCTCGAGCAACGCTTCTAGAGATGGAGCAGAGCTCATTTGGTAGTGCCTCGTCATTTACGAAAGCGTTAGCCCGAGAAGATGACACTTTCTCTTCGGCATCGACTGATTCGACATAACTGCAAGCCACCTCTTACACTCTCGATACTTGCAATGCAACTAAAATAAAAGAATGTGTTTTCAATTTCTGCGAAGGCTTGCTCTTGTCACTGCGTAAATATCTCTAAAAGTAGTATTGTGTTTTCATCGATTCGCTATTGCCAAATGAAATGCATGTACGGCCGCTAGATTTCTCACGGTAAGTTAAATGGCTGTTTGGAGACGCCCGAAGATATGTTTTTTGGGTGGCCATTTTTGCCGATGTTAACCGGCAATTATGACCTCAGCCTCTTAACTGTGCGTCAAATCTGGCCCGAAATACCGGTTAGGTAGCTTCCCTCAACCCTACTTCTATATCGGAGGAGCTCAGCAAATCGGGTCGATATATCGGATCTCTGCATCCGTTTTGCCAAAATGCCACAATAAATGCTACTGTACTTATAAGTAACTCCCGTTATGTCCTATTTAAAAATCCGAAATCGACCGTTACTACTAGATTTATGCACTATTTATCACACGTTAGTTAGAATATATATAACGCATCTTTCCGATCGAAGGCGTAGTGGCAGAGCTTAATACAACGGGCTAAACATGTTTTGATTTTTAAAGGACATTACCCCGATTTACCATAAATCAGACTGTTTTATATCTGATTTTGCTTGCCCCTCGCCAATAAAGCCCTATTTTTGGCTGTGCCCCTGGCCTGGTTCCGCCCCTGGATGGCTGTAAGCACATCTCTGTCATACTTGCGGTCAACAAGCTGGGGTATTTAGCTGACGCCTCCTGCATCATTGGACGCCTTCCAAACATAGCGTAAGCGGGTGGCATACTTGCAGCAGCTATGCCAGTCATAGAAAAGATGTATGGTAACATATCACTGAAAACATCCACCACAATTGACTTACGTTCGACTGCTCTGTCCTAGCAATAGTAGAGACCTTTCGAAGCCCATATTGACTGTTGGTTGTGGGGTACGTGCACATAAAACCGCCATTTCTCGGGTCGATTAGTAATCGCCAAAATCCTATCCGATAGCGCTATCGCAAAAGTCGGCAAAACGGCCTCTGTATCCCACGGCGATGTTGGTTGTTGGAACTCGTTCATGTAGATGAGCTGTAAATTTTTTATCATCATTACTATGCTTTCGAATATAAATTATCAACGTTCTTTTCGCGACCTTCGAAGATCCTCTCACTTAAAGATCTCTACAATGCCAGCAACTAGAAGAGCAATGCACTTACATGTATTAGTAATTATGCGACTGCAGACCGAGCCCGATCGTACAAACTGTTTCCGGATGCGCGACAGCTTGCCGGGGTATGCGATTCGGTAACACAACATTGCCAGTGCTTCCACTCCTAAAAGCCTGTCGTCTGCGGCTGTGATGCACACGTTAGGCAAATTCATCGCTGTTGCCAGTCACACAAGGTCTGAGCATGTAAACCGAAAGTTCTCTAGCGCATTTGCATCAGGGTACGTCTCAAAGTCAAAGCGGACGTTGGGTATTAATGGTCTCTCCACGTAGCTTGCGCAATTCTCCAGAAACAGCGAGTCTTCGGCTTCATCAATGCCATCTAGAAGTAACATAAGTGCCGATACATTTGACTGGTGCCAATCTTCCATCTCGCTAAAGCCCTGCTATATGGCTGTACACGAAAGGCAGACTCACGATGGACTGTGCCTTTAACACACGCGGCTCAGGCAGAGCGAAACAGTTTACGACAGACGTGGGTGCGTGACGTCTCCGTCGTCTCGACGGCACGGCGCTGAGTGCTAAGCGCTTGGCCCTGGACTGGAGTGCTGCGCTGCACACGGAGGCAGTCGGTGTACCGGTGGAGTGCACGAGCCTTGAGGACGCAGACGTCTGGGACGATATAATGCTCAGCTCCGAGGCTGTATCCACGGGCAGATCGGGCGGTGGAGCGCACCGTGCTGAGGCCTCGCACTTGCGCGAGGCGGTGCAGCACAACACCGATGACGTGGCCTCGAACAGGTCGGGCGGGGCGGCGAAGACCACTTGGCGTCACTTCGCCCTCGTGTGAGGCGACGCAGCGATGAGTTCGGCGCGACGATATACGACACTGTACACCAAGGTTGTGGGCTTCGGGGCGGCGTGGCGCTGACGTGGTCACGATTGGCTTGGTGTCGCGTATTCTTCTCTCTATGATTTGATAATATATTTTGGAACGAGTAGTCACTTCCCACAACCAACACGCAGAGCACTTCGAAACAAAAAAAAGGTTGGTTATCGTGTGTGTGATGTGGTCTAGAGCTATCCCACAAACCATATCCAATCGTCACCTCGAAAGGTGCCTAGTGCCCCACAGGTGAAAAAAAAAGATGGGAAACATGCTGGAAAGCAGCGATGTACCCGTCACTTTCAATGGTAAATTTGTCGTTGCTTCTAGATTTCGAAGTCACTTGCGAACTTCCACTCACTCTGCTGGATGGAAGAGAACGACGATACGGACGCTCTGCTCTGGCTCAGCGGCTATGCAAACCTGGACAAAAATCTTAGAGAGGCGAGGAGTGAGGTGTACGCAGTTGGTGAAGGAGGCCTGGAGAGTGGCGATGCGTAGTCGGCACTATCTCACAACGTAGTGCCTGGACAAGCCAGGTGATTCGGCCTGGATGAATTTGTACCAGTGTGGCAACGACTTGAACTTCCTAAATGCCACCATCTTGATAAAGTAAGGAGCTGTTTGAATATCTGACGGCGTGTGTGAAGCGTTAATGCAGAGCCACATTTCACTAGCTACTGACCGGTTTGTGCACTTATACTAAATTCCGCCTGTGTCGGCTAGGGGGCGCCCACCGAAGCTTATGTACCACCATCAAGTAATAGGTTCGTGCTCTGTTTCTACGTTGATTCAATAGCACATTCTGCTTGCTATTCGGGGTGCCTCCGAGCACACTGGCGAGAACTCTGCGCAGAGCGGAGGAGGCGCTGGCCATGATTTTGAAGGGGTGCGCGTCTGTGCACATCTTGTGGAGGTCTCCCGCACGTCAGATTGAGCTGGACCGCCTTGTGGATGCACGCGAGCTTCTGCTCAAGAACACTTTTAGATTTTTTGATGGGGAAAATCTACGGGTATGATAACACTATCTCGTCACTAGTAGTATTAACCTTTACAATGTTGCGAACTAGTCTATCGTGTGCTAGGTGATGCAACCTTCTAATGCTGATCTCCATAACGCGAGGCGTAACAGGTGGTTTCATCCAGGTTTTGTGACGGGGACTATCTGCGTCGCCGCTGATGGCTGCATCATTTGGTGCAAACATAATTGTCCGGGGTCGTGGAACGACCCGGACATTTCGTTGGGATTCCGGATGAAGTTGCTCGAACTAAAGTCCTGTCCAGGATCACGCATGAACGTAGTGACCGACTCTGCGTTTCCGTATTCGTCGGAAAGGACGGGTCGAATCCTCACGCCGCTCAAGGACAAAGGTATCGACCGAATTTTACCCTCCCTGCGGAGCTCAGCGAGAACTCTGCGCAATACAATCATATCGGTGCGTCAGGCCGCGGAGTGGGGCATGGGGATCATGCAGAAAGGGTATGGTCGTCTCGATCTCCCGCTACCGTACGACCCCGAACTCCGCGGCCTCCGCATCAATAACATCGTCCTACTTTCGTGTCAGGACCGTCCGAATCTTGCAGATTCGGACTACTGTCGCTTGGTGGATGGAGGTGCTCACGGATGAAGTAGACGTTCATTGTGTTGATAGCTCCGTCAAGAATCGATGTGGTTCATGTAGTAAGAGTCGGAATGAAGAAACTGTGTACTTGCTCGCTATTCTGCACGGTGGCAAGGCGTGCTGTGTACTTCTCCACCTCTCAGAATGATGAAGTGATAACCGTCTGAGTTTGCTCATTTGCAACGAGAAGCGCAAAATGAACATGAATTGCTGTTGTATTGCGAGTTGACTGAGCCTATCTATTAATACAACGCTACAAATGAAGGATACGCATCGTTTCTTACATGCTGCACTTCTTCGTCAGAGCTCATTCAACCTACAGCTTGGTTCGGTCGATTTTTAGCACCGTGTCGGTCACGTACTAATCGCGCGCCTTGCGCGTGTCGAGCACATCGACGGCAAATTCTTGTGTCTCCACGAGGACAGTGGTCTTCCGTCTTTGTCCAGCGGCAAGTGCTCCTCCACGAGCGCCAGAAGACGGTTAACTTCAACCATGTTGGAATGAGTGCTTCCGGTAAGTTTCACCATCTAAACGAAATTACGACATGAATATTAACTAACAAAGTGCTTTATGCATGCGATAGCGTAATCGTACGATGGGTAGTACCTGAAGAAATAGCTAATGTCCCGAAAGACGAAGTAGTGGCGACGCGCTTGGTTTTGAGTTTGATAGAAATCCGCAAAAACAAGAAAGTGGGAGCAGAGGCCTATGAATAGTAGCGAGAGCCAAGCTGCCTCTGCACCACCAAACGCGAATTCACTAAACCATGAACCCGGTGAAGGCGCGAAAGGAGGACGTGCTTCAACGCTCGAAAATAGCGCGTGCAAACACTTGCTTCACATTGAGTATGGGGGGCCTCGCCGTAGTGGCGCGAAAGCGAAAGGCCGGTAATCAACGGTTCCGTGGCTTCATTCGAACTCTATGACCGTTCAGAGAACGCAAGTAGCAACTACAGTAAACACAACGTGAAGGATTAATATCAACCCAAATACAATTTATTTGAGCTCCCTTCACACTACAAGCTTGCCTAAGTATGAACCTTTCTACTCTTCTCTGCCTGTTCCACCTTGTCATGGTCACGTTCATCTTATATGTTGCGGTGGCGGCACTCGACGGGTTGGCAACGGCAGACAAACCAGATATCACCACCGTAATCCGCGGTGATTTCTTCACCTCGACGGATGTACTGGGTGCGGCACCCGTTGGGCACCCCAACGAACTTAGCCACTGGCGCGCAAGATTGGTTCACGAAGCGCATCAAACCGCCAAACCGCTCAGCGTTAGTTGCAACACGGGTGACTTGGCCTTAAGGTCGCTGGGTAGTCACCAAGCGATAACCTCCATTTCGAGGGCCGTTCTTGGCGAAATGCTGACACCTTCAAGTTCCGGCCAAAAAATCAAGGCTGTATTTTGATTGATATGTTGGACCCACCAACATAATTAATGTAGGCATTGGTATATATCATATCTAAGTACGAAATAGTTGTCAGGAGGGCTTACACGTTAGCGCACGTGTACGAGGAAGCGTAGTTTGCTTAAACTTAGGTTAACTATACTTTCGTCCGAAAGTATAGATTTACTCAAATAAGAACGGGGTTACACACAAGTGGCTACACGTAGCCACTTGGTTACATGGAGGGTTCTCGAACGTTGGTGTAAGACACACCAATGGTTACACATTGCAGACCACTGGTCTGTATGCATTTAGGCTTCCTATTGGTAGATAATAATTTCTTTCTACCAATTAGATTAGCAGGGTTCTGACAGCCATCGGATGGCAGAATACCTTTCATATAGGATATCGGTTTTAGGAGGAAACCCAGTCCAGACATATATCATAAATGACAGTTCTCTTTTTAACCCAAAACGGCTTTTAGCTTTTACAGGCATTACCGGTGGTACAGCTAAAGAAAAACGCATTCGGACAATTCGGGGGATAATTGACGCCTGAAGCGACATTCCTGAGGAGACAGTAATCCGTAGCTTTAAGAAGGCTATTCCTCAGTATCCTGATATTAGCATTTGATTAAAAGTGCCTTTTTTGCAGAGCATTCGGTTTTCTATCGTTTTTTTTTGTTTCGAAACTTTTTTTTTCGACAAATCAAATTATTGTTTTAAATGGATGCCAGCTGTTCCGTCGCATGATTTACTATAGGGATGGTAGTCAGTATTGCCGTCTAAATCTGCCGTTGTCGGTACCACAGGGGCGAGGTCGGTAATCATTTCGGGTGCAAAGTCGAAGGCATCTACAACGCAAAGGGCGGGCAAGAAGCCAGCGGTCAGTAAGGCGACGGGCAAGCAACCGGTGGGTATGATGGCGAGTAGGACGGCGTTCAAGAAGTCGGTGACGATGGCGGCGGGCAAAAAGACGTCGCTATTTGAGCCGTTGATTGAGGCTCTGAGGTCAAGTGATGAAGAGATAGCGGGTGAGGCTCCTCCAACATCTCCGCCAACGTCAAGTGAGCCGACTGCGGATCCTCCAACATCTTCTCCAACAATTCCAGCAAGGTCATCTGCTGCCACGACGGAACCTCTAGCACTAGTACCAACATCAGCAAGAGTGTCATCGCACCCTCCAACATTGGCGCCAATATCACCAACTATGTCCGCGGCCCTCTTTCAACATTGTCGTCGACATTGAGGGGTGGTCAAGCTGCTACAGCAACGGACAGAATGTAACTACCACCACTTGTTGAAAATAGCAGCAATATTATTGGCTATTTGTTTTCATGAACGATGTGTTGACTATCTAAATTTTGAGTTGCAATTTAAGGCAAAATAAGGAGGCAGCTGTATTTTGCTAAAATATAATAAGAAGCACTATGTTGAATACTTTCACGATTGCCTTTGGCTCGATAGATTCGCACGCCTTTATCGCTCGCTTGATGGTTTCCATGCGCTTTTGCTTGGCAGTCCTCTTGGGCCTTTTTCACCATTTTTTAGGGGCGGGGGTCTTTCTAGCATCCAAAGCTCCTTCAATTTGGTGAATGGTCCCATAACACCAACGTCCAAAGGCTGGCATACTGAAGTCGAGTTTTTGGGCAGATGTTGTAGAAATGCTAGCATTTCATCTGCGATGATCTCTGCTGATTCAGCAGACACACGGCAGTCGAGGTGTCGACTAAAAGAGCCGACGGCTCAGATATGTGCCAATACAACAAAGAGCGTAGGTAGAACTGCCACACGCTAGTATCCATCCAAGCTCCTTTTATTAACTGTATAAACATGCCCTGCTAAAATATAATTACAGTTACTATTAAAACAATTATCAAAATAATGTAGCCATAAGCACACGCACCTTTCGGGTATGTCTGCAGCTCGTTCTGCTCAATTCTTCCGACGGGCTCATCACGTACTATGAAGAGAAGGGGTAGTTTTCTGCCGACTGCACAAGCTGTGCATACAGCAGTAAGTCGACCCGAGTGTTTGGTTTTCCTTTCTCTGAGAATATTTTAGAAGGCGGTGTGTCGTAGTAGATCCCGGTTTTGTCCGTATTGAACATAGCGCAAAAATCAAAACCACTTAATGTTTCCATAAACGTCTTTGCGAAGTCGTCGAGTACAGTAATAAGGTCACTAGCTTCTCTTGTACAACACAGAAGCAATTGTTACATTTCAAGAACATTAATATTACACTTGGGTAGCTAATATTACAGTTTAGTAGCTGAAACACATTTGAAGAGCATTTTTACCTTGAGACGACAGGAAGTTCGCTGCACGAACCCGTGGCGATACGCGATACGCGAAGCGCCGGAGCAGCCGGAGCAGGGACTCATAGGCTGCATCCGTGTCCTTCTTACCATGAACGTACCCCTCCAGCAACTCAGGATACTCGTCACGCACGAAGCTCGCCATGGTTTGGCCGTGAGCACTTCGCTGTCGCGACGAGTATCTTTCATGAATGTAATTAGCTCGATACCAAAGGGGCTTACCTCGCGCCGGCCAGGGGTGCGGGCCAGCGTCTTCTCGCTTCCAGTGTAGCCAAAATGAATTCAGCGGACTTTCCCGAGTCATTTAAGGCCCAGCGCAGGATTCCCTGCGTCCTCGAAGCCTCTCTTTCGCTCATGCCCTCGATTCCTCGTAGCACCGCCCTTTACTCCTTGATACTGTAGTGTTTTCGATATTGTTTAGTCTGCGTCGTCCTTGCGCTTATTAGCGCACTAACCGTTGCAGCTGACACCGCCGAGACTGGTGTCGAGGCTGTCACTCCGTCCGGAGGCTCTTCAGTGGAGCTGACTGCCTCCATTTTACCGTCTGAGAACCAGCGAATTAATTTTTTCGCTATAAATTTTGGTTGGTTAAAACAAATATATATTAGTGTGCCGATTGGTGGATTTACTGAGCGAGCGCAGTTTCTATGCTAACGAAACAGCGAGTGACAGCGTGGCGGCAGCTACATTCTGTCCGTTGCTGTAACTGAGAGCGACAAGCCTCGAAAAACGGAAGCGGGTCAGTCTTGCCGCTGATAGCAGCTACGAGGAGGAAGATGAAAGTTTTAGTGAAGTTAGTGTGGTGGATGTCGATGCTGAAAGCGTCTTAGAGGCGAGAGAGGCGGACAATGATGGAGATCCGTGCTATATGATATATGGCGATGCTGAAATGGTTACTGCTCTCGACTCAGAGAGCGAGGAGAGTTCCAGTGGGATTGATGAAGAGGGAGATGCCACTGACGTGAAAGAAGACGACCTCACTTGGATCGACTTCCGTTGCTTGATATGGTACGTTTGGCGTTTCAATGTTCAACCTGATGTTTGACATAACTCGGCGCCAGGCGCGTACAGCACACTGGCACTGACTGAGGCGTGCCATTGAAAGTTTTTGAAATGATTAGGTAATGGCGTGTGTGTATAATGCGCTCAAGCAACGGTAGCCACTTTAAGAAACTTAGTTTTGCACATCACATTCAGCAACATGGGATTCTCGTAGTTTGAAAAAAAAATAGCATCCTATTTAGCTTTCAAACCCTTGTCAATCAAAGGTTCAAATCTGTTGAAGTTGAAGGATACAATTTGTTGTTATAACGCCATAGCCACTTAAGATATTAGAGTACATTCAACGGAGCAATGTTCTCTTGTATCTCACCTGTAGCTATTATGGCTCAAATTTCCATGTTTACTCTTTAAAATATGACGCATCCGTATTTATGTGAAGGCAATTAATCTTGTTATGTATTGTTCAAATACAGAGATACGTAGCACGGCTACAGAGCTAATACTACTGTATCTAGTCTTCCTGGTCCTCGCTTCCCTCTCCCTGCTCTTCTTCTTCGTCGTCACCCTCCAAGTACGATTTGATGTAGTCCAGCTTGTCGGGCTCATCGAGAAGCGCGTGATTGATGTAAACGAAAGCCAGCTTTTCGAGCTTGGCCATCGGCATTCGGTTTCTGCGTTTCGCGTGACAGTAGGAAAAGATTGATCATACCCTCTCAGCAGCCGCAGAAAAGGTCGAAACCAAGAAAACGCGAACGGCGTTTGATGCTAGCAGGGGGTATTCTGACAGACCGTATTGAGTCCATTACTACATCCCGGAGAGTGTATTGTATTCGTTCAGCTCCGCTGTGGACCTCGTTGCATACCTTGTCAGGAAATCGTTGAGATCCTTGAAGCATTCGTTGGCCTGATCGCATTCGTAGAAGTCATAGATATAGCCGCTTAGCTGGTCCTTCGTATTGATCTTGTCGTTGGGTTGCCACTTCATCGTTGTCGAACGGGGAGTAAGCATGAATGCAAACCCCATTGACTCTGTATGGAGGAAGTTTCAGCGGTTTGCCACGAGGGCTTTAAGTTTGGTTGTCAAGGTGATGTCCAGTGTCAGTTTCTTGTCCCAGGAATCTTGGAGTTGGGTGAAAGTAGTAATACACTTGGTAGAGATCACTGTCGTCTTTCTCAAACTTCCCTATGATTTCACCTGGAAACTTCAGGACAGAGGTCCAGCTTGCGAAGACGAGACCGAAACGTTCGACTGTCAGAAAGAAGTTTAAACGTTTCCACTGGAGCCTGATTTTGAATGTCGTTCAAAACAAACATGGCGTCTTTCTCCAGTAAGGCTTGGACAGCTAATTCAGCTGCTCGGAGGTGCCGACAAGCGTTGTAGTGCGAGTACCACCGGACCGGGTTAGGATGACTAGAACGAGATCGGGACGGATCTGGAATTGGTCTCGTTTCATCTGAAATGCCGCGAGTACGTGCTGATGATTGCGAGTGAATTCGATGACCGCCATGGCATCGTCCGGTGTTTCATAAAACTCCGGCATATTGTAAATGTTTTTGATCAACAGGTTCATCACGTGAGTCGCACAACCATTGGCAAAAACAAGAGGAAGCTCCTGTTCAATAAGCTCCCAAGGTCCGCACATATGTTTTTATTGGAGGTTTTATCCATGATTACAGCAACACACTTAGAAGCTTCGAGCACCTTGATCGCATTCAATTTTCTGTGTGATGCGTTCAGACGTCTGCGGATTACCTGCAGTCGAGACGTTTTTCAGAAAGAATGATTTCTGTCCCGGGACGAGACCTATATAGTTCGCTTGATGCTCGTTGCGGGAGTTAGACCATCCATCGCTAACCGAAGCATACACCTTGGCTCCCGCAAAAAACATCCTAGCCAAGATCCCACAACTCTGTGTATTGTTGAAGTAGCAGATAACCTAGTAGCGTATTGGCTGTGGGAATGTGTGGCACGTATATCGGCCTTAACAAGGTCAACAATGCCTTCATAGACGCCGACTCCGCCACATGAAATGGTATTCCAGTACGGAAAAACATTGTCGCCAGAGCGTTTGTTATGGTGTCTCGCTCACCAACGGTTATCTGGTCAAACCAGGCAGTAGCGATAGCCCGCGCACGGGGCTGCTTACGCGACTCAGGATCCGACGGTTGGCGTTACCGCTTTGCGCTTGGAATGATCTTTAGTACGTGTTGGGCGTGAAAGAAGCCTTCTCCTCCGACGAATTCTCATACAATTGGCACGTTTGTGTGAAATCAAACGAGCGTTTCCCCACGGCACCACGCGGCCACAGTGTCGATATTTGCCCTTGTCGGGGACAACCTTTTGCAAGTTAAAGATTGATGCCGAACTTTGAGGGATCTGAAGCTTTCTTCGAGGCTTGGAGAAGGTCGAATACGTTCAGCACCATGGATGAGACTGATGCAAACAGCGATTTTCCTTGGGGAGGGTTATCTTGTAGTGGCGAAATCGAAAGTGATCGATATGGGAGGTCAAAAGCAGTAGCTTGTAGTTTTTCTGGTAGAGAACAAGAGGATATAACGGACAACATATCGCATGCGATGAAGCGCAATGGGATGGTGTAACCCATAAGCTGCATTCGCAAGGATCTTATCTCTTAAACCGCCAAATATGAGATCGCGCGGATGGATTCCTGTACAGATATTCAAAAATACAATTTGGTCTCGATATCATGTTGAAGTGAGCATAAACATGAAACACTGGGAAGCTCACTGATGTAAGCCATATAATGCGTTTGCAAGACGCTCATCTCTATAAATACAGAAATGATATCACGCGGGTCAATTCCAGTCGAGTTTTTCAAATATATACAATTTTGTATCTTTACCAAATTTCGACAGTAATTACATGTCAGGCAAAGTTACTAGACACTTGCAAAATGTTATACGACCGTACAGCTGACTTTACTGCTCGTGTACAGGGATTACACCCTCACAACCCGTGGAGATGCTCTAAGAGCATCGCAGTTTTTTGTTTCAAATGTAGTTTTTGCCATCGGTGGCTTTCTTATTTTTGTTGCGTCTATGGTCGATGGCCAGTTTAGTGCACTTTTGCTGGTGTGTCTAAGAAAAAATATTCTAGCTCTCGGTCATTCAGGAAGCTTGTCATTTGGGCTATCCCGTCTATTTTTGAAGCTTCATATAGGGACGCTAAGACGGTTTAGAAGCTCCCCGAAAAAGGGGCCGCGCCGACCAGTTTAGTGCAGCTTTTTATGCTGCTCGTGCTGTCCTGGCCAATAAAAGGGGTAGAACCTGGCGTTGTCATAGGTAGAAATCAAGTGTCGTAGACAGGGAACGTAAGCAAACTGTCAAAACTGCAAAAGGGATGCTCTCTTGCTCTGTTACAATTCCCTACATGTACATGTATATATTTATTGATCTTGAGTGTTCGGATGGTTGTGTTATATTGGCTGGAGCTCCTGACTCAGGTGGGAAGTATATATACATGTATCGTGAAGCATTCGGTCCGCACGTGGAGGACAAAATTCTGAAAGATCCTCGACACGTATCTCGCTTTGATCCATTGTTGTAAATCGACAGAGGTACAGAAGTTAGAAACGCTGACGACCAGTGCTGCAACAGTTGATCGCAGCCTAGCGACTCGCCTCTTGACTGCCAAGCCGCAGTCAACCAACCAATTTGGCACAAGGATTCCCTTCAAGGGAGTACCTTGCCGTTGACAGCTTCTCTGCTCACGACAAGCAAATCTCAGTGATTACATGCCGTCGAATTGACAGAACTGTTGCACTTTTGGACCTTGTTCGCGTTTGCTTCACTTCTGTTTTCTCCAGTTCACCACGTTACGGTAAGCCCGTCCTCGTGAAGCCATCGCGATCATGTTGGAGTTGTCAGCCGAAGACCGAGAGCATTGTCAAGACGTCACCACCCAGTTGCTCGACCGAACTCTGTTTGAGTGCGAGGAACTTGACTTGGACACGACCAACTCCAATTGCCACGCCCGCCTCGACAATAAACGATGGAAGAAGCTCCAGTCCCACCCGAGCGTGACGTTGTACGCCGATCGACGTCCTAATGCCGCGTGGCTTCCCGTAATGCATCGAGAGGACTGGGAGCATCCTATCTCGGTTATGGCCGTTGGAGAGATGAACTGCTCGGTGGATGACGTACTGCTCGCTTTGATGACACCGGACGTTGCCACTCAACGGATGAGGAGCGTGCTAAGGGGTCGGCGTCCCGAGGTGAACTGTCGACATGAACCGATAGTGAAGCCTACGCAGGCAGCTCCGTTTCAGAATCTCGTAGTATCTCGATCCGTGAACTCCCAGCACTGGCCATTCACGATGTTTGTCGGTCCTCGGGAAATGGTCCTCGCATGTGCTACGGGGGAAATCACGTCTGCAAACGGAAACCGCTACGGCTATGAAATGCTTCAGTCGGTCGCGTTGCCCCACACGTATGCTCAATCCACTTCGCTGCTGCGATCTCAAATGATCCAAGCTCGAGTCTTCTGGGAGAAACCCGACGGATCAGTGATCATGTACACCAAGTTTGTCGTTGATGCAAAAACTCGCCTCCCAGATTCTGTCAAGCACGGAACTGTGTGTCGAGCAGTAATGGACTTCTGGAAATTCATTCCACGCGCAATTGATCTGAAAAAGCTCCGCTGGTGTATGAAGAATCGGAAGGCTTTGGTCCATGAATTACAGCGCTCGTCTCAGTTGTATGGCTGTGCTGGATGTGGCGTCATTACGCAAAAGTCCCAAATGGCAAATTCTGGAGGGCCAGAAAACCGCACACCAGGGAAGCAGTGCGAACTCTGTAGTATGTGGTTGTGTGGGGCTTCGTACTGCCGCTCAGCTTGCCAACTCAAGATGGTTTGCAGCAGCGAAACGAAAATGTACGAGCAAACGTTGATGGTTTGTCCGCGTTGCATTTCCTTCGTGCGAAGCCAAAGTGCAGTAAATGTCGCCCGATCCGAACTGTCAGAGCTGCAGTCGTCACGTCATTGTGGAGCAATTACGTTGGCAAACTGGGAGCAAGACATGCTTTCCTCATCTCCAGAGCCATTTATGTTGACTGACATGTGAGTATTAACAATTTATTAAACGTTTTGAGTTTTCTTCCTTTTTAAAAAAAATGATATTAAAAGATCGGTCTCTTCACGAATGGCAATCAATTGCCAGGGCAATGCTGCACTGCATGTCATACTTGTGGTTGCGGCGCGCGATGTTTCCTGCATGATCCTGCATAAGGTGGCTCTTTCTCCTTGAAAGTAGCATAGATTTCCTGTAGTCCCCGTCGTGCAATCTCCACAGCACTTTGAGAACGAATGAAATCGGCGCAGATCGTGCAGATCGCTACAGTTTGGCGGTCAGTTTCCATTGTGCAGCGATCAATTTGCACGAGTTGTCGCATCGAACAACAGCGCAACTTTGAGCACAGGAGTATCGAACACAGTGCGCACCGATACGCCTGAGAAGTGCCATTCCATATTGCACCAAGAGAACATGCGATGGCTCCGAGACTCCTCCTTCGACCTTTGAGTAGAGGGGAGCCGCATATGCCGCATGTAAATCGGTCGGTAGAGCCACAAGGCGAACGCCGACCTGACAAGTTCAATACATCTTTGTGCTCGACACAATAGTAGAGCTTCTTGGCATCAGCGCAACGTGGTGCCATCTTCCAGAAATCTTGTACAACACGCCAAAGAGAAGCCTGCACAACGGATTCTGGTACGAAGCTTCTTGAATCCACTATGATCTTGTAGTAGACCCCTACAGATCCATCTGGTAGCTCTCGTAGCACTCGGGCTTGGATCACCCGCTTTCGAATCGCCGTGTTAGTCACCGGCCACTGCGATAACGACACGGACTGACAGATTTGGTATCCTAGATGTTCCCCGCACGATGTGAAGATCTCTCCTGTAGCAACAACGAGCACATACTCGTGCGGACGATGGAAGCAGCCGTGGTTGTCTACATACCTTGTCACGCCCATAAACTCAAATGGCTCTCCTTCCGACGGAGCCGTGATTGCTTCAACCTCGACGTCGTCTTCTGCTTTACTGTCCATCAGCACAGAACGGAGCTTGAACTCGGCAGGATCAGATGCCACTAACCCGTAAAGCACCTCCTGTAGTGAACAGCACATGCGGCCTACAGCCATCACCGTAACAGGATGTTGCCAACCACCTCCGCGCATTGACGTCATCCACCGCAGATCGGTAGTCTTTTCGGCAAACATTGACACATTTCCTTGTGACCGGAGCTTCTTCCATCCCTCGTGTTCGACGTCGGAGTCGCTACTGCTACTACCGGAGGCCCACGATGCGGTGTCCGCGTAGTCGTGCAGCGTTCTGTCCAGCACCTGGAGAGTAACGTCCCGACAGTATTCTCGATCTACAGGCGACAGCTCCACCATTCCCATCTGCACGTGGCCGCTTGAAAACTACAAATGAAGTCACGGCCGTCGTAACGACAATTAAGGGTACAGGACCGCGTACGTCAGGGACACGCAGCATAATTGCGCGCGGATAATAATTTTCAACGTTGTTCACTAGGCCATATTCATGGTATTCACTTGTCAACTTATCAATTCCCTCAAAGAGGTATTGGCTCGCCTTTTTTCTAAATAAAAAATAAAAGAACACTTGTTGAATCACTGAAGTTGCTGTAACGTTGCATGAAGGGTTTAAAATTGTGTTATGTTGCACGTCGCACTTCAACATGTTCAAAATTCAAATCGAAGGAAGACCGAAGGAGCTCAAGTAGCAGCACGGAAAGATGGCCAAGATCACAAGCTTCATGCGCGTTACTAAGCAGCCCAAGGCGCACGGGAAGAAGGTGGACTCATCGCCGGTCGTCAAGAAGGAGCATGTGACTAAAAAGGATGAGGCCACGCCGCCCACCGCTAGCGACGAAGAGTCGGGTACACACATTCCGACCTTCATCTACGAGGTGAAACCTAAACTATTTTTTTGGCTTTAGAATATTATTGAGTAGTTTTTATGCTATGCTTCGTTAGATGGTCAAGTACAAGCATACGCATGAGAAGCACGAGGTGCCCCAGGAGATGAAGACAATCGTCGAGTATATCAAGGCACGGGAAGATGAGGAAAAGACCTGGAGGGTTTTTTGTGCTGATGTCATGGACGCTGCTATTGATGTTGTATGTAGAAGTACTACGACGTGCCGAAGGACTTAGAGACCAATGCAAAGGTGTGGAAGAGATTTCGCTGTGAGTAGTGCTCTTATTTTATGGTTAATAATCATATCTTCGCTTTGATGCTGCCAGTTCGGCTGTCACAGCGGGCTGACGTACGAGAAGCGATTGGCGAGAGCGTACTCGATGGGTCAGCTCTCGCTTAAGCGTAGGAAGAAGGGCAGAGCTGCGCCACAGCCGATATGCTTGACCTGCGCCGCCGTTGGCCACACGCGCAAGACCTGTCCTGATGGCTTCTGAAGACAGTGAAGACGCAAGCTATCTTGCCAGTTGATACTGACCTCCAACAAGCTCGAGCTTTCCTTTGTTGACGAGCTTGCCGAGAACCACAGATAGCCCAGAGATTGTCTTGGTGTCTGCATAATACCAACAAATAAACCATAGCAACCCGTCAGAAAAAGAGGATTATCTTGACGATCGCGCTGCTGTTTCTCACGTACATGGCTGGGCTCCACTTCGCGCGAACGTGGAAAGCATGTTGTGGATGCGCTGGATAGTGAGCGACCCGAAGTTCGAGAGCATGCCCACGATGTAGGTCTCCAACACCTTGAGATCCTCTTCTGCTTGTGCGTCAGACGACACTGCAGTTTCGACCTCTTCAACCATCGAGTCATCGTCGCACCGAGTGTCCTGGAAAGATACGCTAGCCACCAGGTCTTTTCGACCCGATGCAAATGATACGAGCCCGTGGTTAACCCAAAGAGAAACGTGCTTCAGCAGCAAGTCGTCAGAAATCTCGAGCTTCGCAGCAAGCTCCTCGACGCTCCATCGATCTGTGCAAAGAACGTAAGCACTTTTTAGTCGAAGGCCGCGAGAGTATCACGCATGTAACTTACCTTTCTCTTCAAAATAAAGAACAATCGTGGCTTGTAGTGGTGAGACGTTAAACTCGCGCTCTTCACCTTGCAGTTCGATTGAGAGCTACAATAAGGTCACAAAGCATAGAATCAGTATCAATATTTTCACAAACCCCAAGGAGCACTAATCCAACGTACCTGTACGGATCCAAGAGAAGGATTCCACTCCAACGAACGTGGGTTGCGCAGCACGTGGTACGCATCCTTAAACGCGTCAATATCCTTTGATATTTTCGGGTGCAGCGTGAAGTCTTTACCTTGAAATGGCGGCCAAAACTGTTGAGAAACGATCGTAGCATCGACATGAGTGGACGGAGTTCCAGAGTGGCCAAGTTGACTCTCTGTCTCCCTTCCAGAACTTGCTTCTGCGGCAAGTGTTGCATTCGCCTCAGGCTTCTCCGCAGTTGATTGTACGTTTACATTGAGTCGCCTTGAGTCCTCAATGTCACGCACCATGATCTCACACTGCTGTAAGCTATCTTCACCAAAGCGCAGCTTGAGTAACTCTAACGTCTGCACGTCACGATCCGTATCGAATTGAAGATTCTGCAGCAGCTTGTCTGCCAGCATCATTCGATATTCATTCACGAACAGCTCGCGGCTTCCATAAATGTTGACCTAACACAACAAAATGTTAGTTTAAAAGAAAACATATCGATACTCGTTTAGTCAGCATGAAGCGTACAAGAATTCTCAGGATGTCGTCGCTGCTTCGACTGCGCGATGTTTTTGTCGGGTCTGCTTCAATCGGATCGGGTTCCCACGAGTCCGGTGATATGTCCTCGTCGTCATCGCTGTCGTCGTCGTGCTGGATAAGACGCATATTGTCGCGGCGAAGTTCTTCGAATAGGTCGCCGTTTTGTTCATCAGTGAGACTCTGGACGATGCAGCGCACTGTATCTTTGCGTTTCCTCAAGTACTGTCAACATTAACAAGGTTATCAAGGCGTTGTGCATATATCATCCCGCGGACGTTGCCTTACCTCTTTCACCGGTCCGCTCAACGCTTCCAGCAACACACCCTTCGGGTCTAAAAGACGAAATGCCTTTAAAACAAGCAGCATTAGCTACTATATAAAACATCCAAAGAAAAAGAACATTATACCTTGATGGTAGACACATAAATATCGAGAATCGCGGACGTGTTGGCTCCAGGCTGCAGCAGCCGCGACTGCAACGCACCTCGAAACTCCTGCAAAAGCTCGCCGTGCTGCTGTGTGCGTTCAAGACACTGTCTGAGATCTTCCAATGCCGGCACACTGCATAACACCGGTCAGTTCTACAGCATTGACATTCACACTTCTCCAACTATCATCACCTGTCTGGGAACTCCTTGATAATCTCAAAGAGCTGCTTAATACGTAGACTCCCAAACTCTTGCAGCACATGTCTAGATAGAATCTCTCTCCACTTCCTCGTTGAAGCTTCATCCTTCGTCTGCATGATCTCCTCCAGCCACGGGAGCAATTCAGAGCACGCCCACTGCTCCACCTCTGTTAGGAACAGCTCATCGTACACTTCTCCACACGTCGACTTGACCACCTTCTTGATCTGCGAGTGCAGAACTCGTAGAAGCGCTGGTTCGGCCACATGTAGCCATTCCAGCTGCAGTAATGTCTGTCGTATCGGTCTGGAGTCGAAGGTCTGCGACTTCTCCTTGCCCCGGAACTTCTGGAAGCTCATGGAGAAGAAGATGAGCAGCAGCTCCTCGAATCTCTCGACTGCTCGCGTATCCTCGAACATCAGACAGCGGAAACTGGTCCTCAGCTCCTGCAACATTGTTCGCTGTCCATTTTTAAGTTGCACATGGTCATCAAAAAGGCTGGCGATCTGCACGCAATGGGCGAAGGCGTCCTCGGCGAACTGTAGCGCCAGTGTGAGCTGCTGCGCACAGAGCATAGCCACGCGTCTGCGGCCTCGTCTCGCACCTCGAATGCGCTGGATCTCGGTCGGTAACGCGTCGAAGAAGCTCCAGAATGGCGGCACCACGTCCGAACGCAGCCAGTAGCCGAGTCGCTGCAACAGCATCTGCCGCAGAGGCTCGTGACGCCCATTGGATACGGCGATCTGGATGACACCGCACAGATGATCAGTGGTGTCTTGAGTACCGGTGGGCGGTTGGTGGTCGAACGCGAAGAGCTTGCGCCATAGTAGCTCGCGATCCACGCGCAAGCCGCTGCTCATGATCGAAATAAAATGTTTAGATTTTTTACTTTTTTAAACGTAAAAAATCTAAGAAACAGATAATCCTCTCGACCGTGATATCCCAAATAGTGATACACTCTAGTCAGGGATAGAAGGTTGTTGGTTCCCGATGATCGACGGTTTACAAACTCAAGCCGCATCTTCGTCTTCCTACTCGCGCTACTCAACTCACTTCTAGTCTTGTTTTCAGAATTGGTGTCAACGCGACGGAAGTCCTCGTCCGTGGGGTGCTCCTTAAGGACGTATTCCTCCGGCGGATTCAGCAGCTCGTCTACTGACATAGGGTTGGACGCATGGAGGCGGGACAACATCGTCGTGAGCTCCTCCTTAATGTCATCGCCCTCATCCGCCTTCGCATACTCGCACGTGTATTGCACTAACCATCGGACGGGTACACTCTGGATTGTGATATCTCCAGTTTGTGATATTGTGGCGGTTCCCAAAGCTATCACGACCGAGAGGATTGTCTGTATTTTTTACGTTTAAAAAAGTAAAAAATCCAAACATTTTATTTCGATAAAAAATACATTTAAGTATTTGTAAAAAAAATTAAAACTTTAATACCAAACAAAAGATAAAACATAGATTTTAACAATGCTGAAGTTGTGGCTATTGCGAATCCATTTCCTGAGGATTAAACAAAGTGATGCTTTGCCCGAAGAAGCTCTGAAATTTAGCAAAATCTGCTACAAATGTTTCGAAGTTTGGGACGAGCCTGTTCCAACGTATCTCCTGCACGGTTGAAGCTGTTTGGTATACAAGTCGTTTCACGAACTGAAAAAAAATAACTAATAGTATTAGCCTCCCCACCTGCGGGCCAGACCTAAATTATGTTTTCTGTCGCGCATCTTAGATTGAATTCGATTTCGCTGAGGGAATATCTGCGACGTCGTTAATTGGGATTATCAATCTGATCAAACTTCTTCTTACAGTCGTTTTGATGTTTTTTTTACTCGAACGTTCAAGCACTTGATATTTGTCATTAACCTTGACCGATTGTAAAAAGGTTACCAGAAATGGCCGTTTTTCGGAACACGGTCGAAAATGAGATCTCCGAATATTGGCTTGATTCTGCAAAACTCAGACTACATGTTCTTATGGAGCTATTAACAATGGAGGTGTTCCTAGGTTGTGAATCGTAGCGAAAGAGAAGTTATCATCGCTCGAAGGCTAGAGCTGGCGGTAAGAAGGGCATAAGTGTCTCCAACTTTAGCAGTGCAGCGTTTCTTTGTGCATTCTCGAAGGGAGAATCCAGGGAGTAAACAGGTGAGAATATCTTAGGGATCTTGCTCTTATCGCTGGTGTGACGCGTATTGACCTTCATCTACGGACACTGACACAATCGAATCGGCCAATAATGCAGTTGCTGAGATTGACGCGGTGTCGCGGTTTAATGTTAGTCTGCTTAAGTTTCAAATCAAACAAGTATTACTATGAGTATTCTTGGTTTTCATTTATTTTTTTGGTCTTGTGAATGTTAATTTTCAGAGCAAAAGAGTAACTTGCTGCAATGCTGTTCCTAGCGAGCTAAGACAGTCCAGATATTGATTCGACGCTAGTGTGTCGCTCCACGGGGCTAGTTTAAAATTGGTTCGATGGCCAGCCAAACGGGCTTGCAGCTCTTAGTATTTATTTCGATACATTAGTCATGCATTGCTCCATTTACTAATACATCTCCATAGAGGATGGATCACACAAGCAAATCAGGTCTCATCAAAAGGATAACTTATTAATAGCTGTGAAAACACGCCTGTTGTCTATTGCATGTGTGTCCGGTGACAGAACGCGCGCTCGAAAATCGAAACTTCACATTATTTGCTTACCAGGCGTTTTCTTCCGCCCAAACATTACCGCACTTGTAGAGAAGTGGTTTCCCCGTCATGTCCACTTCTACGGAACCATTAGGGATGCTGACAATGCAGTTTTGCATTATTATTTCTTCGATACAGTAAAAACTCAGATTTGTTTCCTTCTTCTACGCAATATTCTAGCACCCTGAAGACGTTGATGTAAGTTTTGGGTTTTATGGGTTAGTGTAAGACATCTGTTTAAATATGTGTCGTTCATTGGCTGAAACGTGGTGACCCTTATGACAAAGCGACGCTTCTGACAGGGGGATTACGGTAGTGGTCAGAATTCTTTTTACCGAGTAAAAAGTGCAAGTTTGCTAGCAATTTATACAGCAATGAAACTTTTTACACCTGTCGCGCTGAGGCCAACCTACACTTCAGGCAAAGTAGCTGGCATATACGGCAAGATGGCTGCATCTTCTATGTCTACATATGCTTTAGCTTTACATGTAGGCCCCCTCATAACAAATGGCTAAAACGGGGTAGTTAGCCAAGACGGATCTTTAGTTGTGTTGTTTATTCATGTTCTTTTACGGCAAAGTGTGGATTATTAATACCACTGAAGGATCTACACATCACCTAAAATACATGTAGTTTTACGAGTCAACACACCCATCCATGACTTATGCCGCGTTTACTGAAGACACCTCCCAGCTGCACTTGTAAGATATCAATCTCACAATCGAACCCATGTAACCGACCGATTTCGAGTGATAAACAACCTTTCAGCTCGCTTTTGCTGATTGAGACGGCATAATTCATGTGGAAACACACTATGGATGGTTCTGTGTTTGTGAGAACATGCAAGGAGATCACTGATGTGCGCCTAAAGGTGCAACCGAATTCTTTGTTGCCATCAAATAAGTTTACTTCAGGGTGAGGTGAGATTCATGCACGGTAATCCAGCCGGCAGTCACGCTCCAGACAACGCCATTGTTGAGAAAGAGGTGGGTGAAGCTGCTGGGGGACATTATAACTTTGTGCAGTCCATAGACTTCGTGGAGGATCAGACGCTCTACATTGCCATGGAGCATATTATTGCTCTTTTAGTCCGCTAAAATTATCATCGTTTTAGCCATAAACGCAGCTGGCTGCAGAGAACTCAACAACATCATTTATATCAATTTCTTAAACAGCACCAAATACATTACGGGAAGCAGCATGAGAACCAAGAAAATAAATAAGTGTTGTGGAGGCATTGCAAAAGTAGATAATTGGCTAAAATAAAGTACCTTGCGTGTTTTTCACCAAGTAGGCTAATATATTATTTTAAAAAATATATGAAAAAATAAAATAAAAATAAATGAATAATAGCAATAAACATAAATAATGAACCCGCTAAGTCGATTTACGTGGTTGTTTTTAACTATTTGGTTTTTATATTGGACGTAAAGGTTCAGTATTTATAACTACATTAACAACTTTTTTAAGTTGTATTTTTTCATTAATTATTATATAATTCAATTACTAACTACTATTTTATTTTTAGGCGGTTGGCTTGCACCTTTTCCTTTTGCTAGCTACCTAAATGCAAGTATCAACTGTGGTAACATCCCAGTACGTCTCATTGACCCTAAAATAAATGGATCATCTCCAACGTGCATGAAGAAAGTCTGTTGCGCTCGTAGCGAAGTATCATGCGCACCGAGCTGAACAGACGCTCAACAATATTTGTCGTGGGTGGAATGACGTCCAGCAGCTCATACTCGCTCGTCGCGTCCTCCGTCTTGCGTCGCTTTGGAATCCGGCCAGCAAAACCCAACTTGGTCGGCTCCGATACTGTGGCAGGCGGCTTTGTAGCCTTTTTAAGAGGCTGTAGTGCCGAGCTCTCGCCACGCCTCAGTCTCTTGGCCTGACCCAATAGCACCTTCACCACTCCCAACTCAAAGTCAAGTGAGTGCACAACATCCACATTTGGTTCTACACCAGCAAAAAGAAAATAACCATAAATTAATTTTAAAAAAACATGGTTGGCAACTGACGTACTCAGATAGTGGGAAAATGACGACTGGATCTCAAGTAGACCATCGCGTAGGTCACGAACATCCAGCAAGTCAAGGTCATCGCATTGTAGCTTCTTAGAAACGGACTCAACGTCTGACAGCTGCTCCTTGAGCGCCTTCAGCTTAAGGTGTACTGCCAGAAGGCAACACGTCCGCTAACTCTTTATCGTCTACACTGAGGAACTCACGCAGCTCAAAATTAGCGCGCCAGCATAGAATACGTGGATCACCAGCGCGTATCTAGGCGCAGTTGGGTTTTGAGAGGGGTCTTCCGTCTGCTGTCCCATGCATATAGTAAGATAAAAAAAAATGTCAGTACTGACCATAAACAAAACAATGCGTAAATAAAACAATTTACGTACCGTAGCTTTGCAGCTTGCTTGATCGTGCGCAGGTGTTTCATGAGCAGCTGCACTTGGTCAAGGTCGTCCTCATTGGGCGCCAGAAAGCTGCGAACGGCCAAGTTATACCGATGGCTAGCGCAGCCAACAAGCGGAACCCCCATAAGTCTGGTGAGGCGCTTGTTTACTGCACAGTTATCGCCAACAAGAAATTTCACGTATCGTTGGTCATCTTGTTGCAGTAGCCCTCCCTTTGTCTCGACATTGTAGCTCTCAGCAGCTCTATGACAGGCAAACACAGTTCCACTAGATTCCTGCCTTCCTCGTGCACATGCCAATCTTGGCAGACAAACTCTCGAATCTGGACTTGGCCAGCGGCTTAGTGAACAGATACGCGAGATTATCCTGAGAGCGTACCTTCCGCGTGTACAGCTCTTTCTTGCGTACTTGTTCTCGAACGTAATGCCACTTCAGCTCGATATGACGCGTACGACGTCCAAACGTTGGATTAGCTGCCATTACGTAGGACGATTGATTGTCAACACCAAGTATAATTTTACGTTTCATTGCTGGCAGCATCTCGTCCAAGATGTTCATCAAAGTCTTGCCTTCCATCGCTTCCTCGCAAGCCTCCACATACTCAGCCTCATCAGTCGATTGTGCCACAATTGTCTGGTGTCTTGATGTCCACGAAATAGCCCCGCTCATCAGAGTGAAGACGTACCCAGTTGTACTCTTACGTGTTTCTACATCGTTAACCCAATCATTATCCAAATGTCCTTGCAAATGTATGCCAATGCCACACGTCTCGCGGTTCTGGTATATTATCCTCTTTCCGATAGTTCCCAGGAGATAGCGCATCACACGATTTAGTGTACCAATATGTTGCTCGGTAGAATGATCCCCAAATCTACTAAGCTGCCCGACTGCAAACATCAGATCCGGCCGAGTACCAGTCACTAAGAACATCAGACTTCCAACTGCTTGGCGATATGGTAGAATAGCATGAAAGTTCGGACATTTTTGTCCCGAGGTTTTGAGGTTTTTCTAACAAAAAAATAGCAGGTGTCATCTCGTCTACTTCCACAAGATATTTATATGATCGATGTCATAACTACCGGGAGTGAGCGGGTGCGAGCGCGCGTAGCCGCAGCAAAGCCGCGCGGTATTTGCGGAGGCGGGCCCAGCGCCGAGCTCACCAGTGAACGGACCCGTTTCACTCTCCAGTACATTGTTTTTCTACCGCGGGGGTCTGGGGGTGCAACCCCCAGTACGTGACCCCCCTTCCGAATCAGACCTAACCCTATGTCCGAACTTCCCGATTCGGACAAAATTGTCCGAACCTGCACGGTATGGTACCTTGCTAGGGCTATGATTGCATTCTTCTTCATCTGCATGCTTGCACTTTCTCAATTTTGCTGTAGCCTTCATCGAAATGCCACACTTATTCGACAGGCCTTCGACATGATCGAATTTTTCGAGAATCTCACGAGGATACTGTTCTTGGTCCAGCACAGCCTCCGTTCCTGTTTGACGGACTCGTTTTCCTAAGTAGCTCGTCAATAGTCCCAAGTCCATAAAGCCATACTCGTTTTCCAACGCCGAAAACAATTCACACTTAAAGTCTTCCGAGTTGGTTGTGATAATGACGTCATCGACGTACACCAACACAAACGCCATGGCTTCGTTCTTGGCGTAGAAGTACAGACATGGTTTCGCCTGGCTCTGCTTGAAACCATAGTCCTTCATCCAGCCGTCTAGCTCCTCATTTCACTCTCTACCGGACTGCCTCAGGCCATACAAAGCCTGATCGACACGTTACACGGTGTCTCTGAAGACATCTGCGCGCCTTATGTACTGCTTAATCTTGAGCTTGGCAGTTAGGTATGCAGTGTCCACATCACCTTGTCACATCTTCCATCCCAACAGTCTCAACATGGCCACTAGCATGCGAAAGCTCGAAAGACGTGCAACAGGGGAGAAGGTCTCCTTGAAATCAATGCCACATTTCTGTCTGAATCCCTTTGCAACTATCCGTGCTCGAAAACGCACAATGTACCCATCCTCGGTCGCCTTGAAGTCATACACCCACATAGTGTCAAGTAGGTTCGCACCATCAGGAAGTTCATCAATAGCAGTAATCGCTCCCCTATTGAGAAGCGCCTGGACTTGCGCCCCCATAGCTCCCATCCATTCGTTACACTGTGATGAGCGCATTGCTTGACAAACTGTCTTCGGTATCTTGACCTCACTAGCTTTTCACCGTTTCTGCCGTATGGGTTCCGGATGCAAAATGGAGTTAACTATGTAGTACTCCAAGTACTTTCGTTTTTTATCGCTCGCGAGGCTCATACTGGTGTCGCTTGTCCTCCCTGCGACCCACAGTCGAGTCTCGGCTACACTGCTACGCTTAACTGAACGTTCACTAAACGATCTGATTCGGTCCACCAGTATACGTTTTTGGTTCATCATTTCATCAACATCGTCCAATTCGTACGTTTCAATGTCCATATCATGAGAGTCATGGGCTCCTTGCTCGAGGTTATGCAGATTTGCATGGGAGTCGTTACATTCCTGTGCGACACCAGGCAGATCTCCATCTGCAACAACATCGTCGTAGTCATGTAGCTCTTCATCTTCTGCTTCGTGTTCATCTGACGATGACCCGCCACTATCATCCCTAGATTCAGATTCCCCATCGGTTGCAGGTTCAGAAGAGAATCTTCCATCTTCAGGGGTCACATCTTCATGCTCTGAATTCTCATCTTCACCTGTATCTGCGTTATTTTTTGCTTCACCCGATTGGCTCGAATCGCTTCTGCTCTTGCCGCCATCCTGTTTTCCTCCAACTTCTTCAACTTCACCTTCTTGCCTATCCATTTCATCCGTTATAGGTCGTAGGAAGACATGAGGCTGCATCAAAGATGGTTCACTAGCTGGCGGTTCACTTTCGTCTCATCAATACTGCCCTCAGGTGCATCTGACTATTCACTACTATCAGATGGGGTTCTTCTTCAGTATCTGCACTCTCCGTTTCAACATCAACAGCGTCTTCTTGAACACCATCATCGCTCTCTTCAAGCTCACTTTCTCCCTCTTCAAAATCTTCATCTTGTTCGTCTGGCCATCCGTGACCCACGGATTTGGGGATGTCATGTCGGTCGTGATACAAGATGTCTTCGTGCACACGCGCAGCGTACACCACATGTAAAATTCGAGTCTCTCGTACGTCAAAGTGACCTCATGAGAGCTTTTCGTTTGCGCCTTAAAGGGCCACCAACCTCCGTCCTACGCTTCAAAAGTACTACGACGCGTCAGATATTGATCAGTTGTTTCGAGGGTTATTGCTTTCGAGAACCGGAATTTCAGTGATAGAAGGCTCGGTGATTCTCCAGATATGCATATCAGTGCCGAACGTCTATGCTCGTCAAAAAGCGTGCCAACCCACCAAAGTTTGCTATCGCAAATGGACT
This sequence comes from Phytophthora cactorum, assembly GCA_016864655.1. NCBI lineage: Eukaryota > Oomycota > Peronosporomycetes > Peronosporales > Peronosporaceae > Phytophthora > Phytophthora cactorum. Next base: position 387,502 of record NHQK01000011.1, read on the forward strand.
TTACATGGGACAACTACCCAATGACTTCAAAGACAGCAGCTTCATCGAAAATGAAATGTTCAATCTATCACCACCGATGCACTTCATATCTCTTGTGTGTTGTGCGTGGAGGGAGACATGCTTCACTTCGATCCCACGCCTATTTCTTCCGAGCTGATCCAGCTCCACCAGCGCAGATATTACCTCGCAACTTTGTTTCTGACGGGGTTATTGGGGTGACCATAGTAGGAGCGACGACCCCGGCACAGAAAGCAGCGAGTTTGAAAGCCTATGAGGTTCGAATTCAGCGACTACGAGAGCAATTGAAATGGTATCGCGATAACAACGGTCTCTACTCGTATATCCGTGAATTTGATAATTGGGAGACAGAGGTAGCAACTATGCGCACACGTGTTGTAGTCGATCGCTATGATCGACAAAGCGATGCGTTTGTCGGAGAGTTTGTCGAAAACGAAGATGACAGTGAAAGATCAAATTCTAACAATCGAAATGAAGCTGAAAATTTAGGTGAATTACAGAGGTCGAGTGACTCCAGATCCGATGTCGTGGTTCGTCGTCAGCGCGCTGAGATGTAGACTGAGATGGATGGGATTGCAGTAGCAAACGATGCCGAACATGGCGAAGTCGTTTGTGGGATTAGCGGAATGTCAAGTGTAGGCGAGGATGGTAGCTCTCTACATGCACGAGTTGGAGACGGTTGCGATGAACTTGATCGAGCTACGTGGAGACGTAACGCCCCTGCACCAGCTCATCAGAATGTCAAAGCTGAAGATGAGGTGTGTGAACAAGCTGCTGATGGCTTGATAAATAATTTTACTCACGTCGATGCTACCCTTGGATTTCAACTTGCCCTGAGCAATAACAAAGAGCGGTTCATTGTTCACCGATCCACAAATATTCTGTCTGATTTCGATCCGGCGTTTTGGGCACGCGCATTTGGCGATCTTTTTCCTTGCGGTCGGGGACGGGACCAATCAAAATAAGCCCGCTTGAGCTCGTCCGATATTGTTTGCGCCTGTCGACACGCCGCACGCTCAGCACCGGTCATTTGCTTTGGTGACATTTGATGTACTCGCCAGACACAATGCAATGCAAGCAATTTCGATTAGAGACAGATTATCATCTCATACAATGGAACTGTCAGCAACTGTTCCTCGGGACGCACTACGGGAGTATGTTCAGCATCAACAGGACCGACTCTATGCGATTTCAGAGCAGCGTTCACTTCCAGAGGCTCTTCAAGGTGATCGTCGAGTTTGGGAGTTATATTCAAATATCTCAACTGGGATGAGAGCTTTTGGGGGGTCAAATGAGGAGCGACCAGGAGCCCGCTCCAATCTGTTCTCGATGTAATTGGAACTAGGGCAGCCTACAATTTTTTCACGCTCTCGCCAGACAGTTCTAGCACGTTCCAAAATGCCAGCCTCGCTGGTGAAATCGCCGATGATGTCCTTTCGGAAATGGAAAGAGGTATTAGCAACACACTGGCATATTCAAGAGCCAAACTGGGACAAATTGCTGCTGCAAAAGGACATGGAAAACAATTGCTCACGTAGAGAGCCTGGATTATTTGGTTGTACAAAAGCTTCGTACGCAGCTACTGAGTCCCAGAACTCAACAGGATCTCTTCACACGCATATGCTTATTTGGATAGATGGAATGCCGTCAACGGTTGACGAGTATTATCGAATGTGTTCGCTAGATGGCTCCGTGCTGCAATGACCAAGTACGTTGACGCTGTTGCGACTTCAAATGTCCCTCTAGTCACCAAAAATTGTCCATCGTGCGGAGTGGGTACCATATCATCAGTGGAGTTTCATCGTAAGGCAAACCCTGCTCTGGACCTGTGAGACCATCGACGACGGCGTGCGAGCAGTGTGGGCAGTCATTTGGGAAATCGTGATGCATGCTCAACGTATAGAGCAAACTTTGAACGCATCTGGATGTGACAACAATCATATCTTCCGTCATATTACCAGCTCACAATCTTTGCCAAGAGTATCAAGTTTCCTCAGTCGAAGCGATTACTGCTACTCGAGCTTTGGTGCTCTATCCAGCAGCACCACTGATTTCATTCTAGCTCTTGCTTCAAAAATACGTAGCGAACTCCAAAAGGAGATATTTGTCGAATGTTCATGTCCAATGAAACATGTCCTGAGACTAGATGGACAAACGACAATCGAATCGAGATGAAGCAATTCCCGGGAAACGAGTACGTCAATACTTACATTCCAGTGATCAGTTCAATTTCCAAATGAAATCGTGATATAAAATTTCTTAGCGCTGGAGAAGGTAAGTTTGGTACTTCAAAAGGAGGCGTAATTAGATATGTAAACTTGCTTCTTAGTATCTGATTGTATTGTGCAGGATCGAAAAAGGCTTATTATACCATTAAGTACGCTACCAAACCGCAACAAGATATCGAGAGTCCGTGGGCACTTCATCTTCACGCGTTCGACAAGGCCAATGAGCGGATCTCCAGGACCCCGATGACCCTGTTATGCTTGGACGTCGACGGGTTCAGTCAATGTGCTGTGCTTTGACTAGCCCACATGAAGTCTCAGCCCCTATGGCGTGTCTGTACTTACTCAACGAATCTGCGATGTATTCATCGCATTCGTTCGTCAAGTTACACTTGATCGCTGTTCTTCGGGCGTTATTCCAAATACAAAGTTCTGGATGTTACGCCTGAAGAGGACGCCCACGGGAAATTTTTAAGACCATCCAGTGTTTGACTCGACTACATCTACCACCCCACTACTCTAGAAAAACTCGACTTGATGAGTTATGTTGCTCAATGGGAGCGAAAAAAGAGCAAAACCGGGAAACGATTCTTGGAAGGCCACCCACTGCACGAGTCGCACTCACTTTTCAGAATGCAGTAAAGAAGATCATCACCATTTGCCACAAGCGTCTTCCTGATATTCGCCGTCCTGATTTACCAATCGATGAGAGTCTTCGTTATCAACAATCGTTGTTGGCCTTGTTCCGACCTTTCCGGAGTGCTTCAGACTTCGAACCGGAAGGAATATGCTTTGATGATTTTTTTCAGATGTGGTTTGATGCTGAGGCACCTTCTTCAGCACATCGTTTCGTGAAGCACAACACCGATTATTACGCTTCACAAGAACGATTGAAAACACAACCGGCCTCTGAAGTAGATTGCTATGTCCGATATGATGCGGGCAAAGATGAAGATGAGCTTGATGATAACTGCACTCACGATATGGCAGACAGTGATACTGATAATCAAGATGATGGTTCTGCAAATGACGACTACGACCTAGTGAACTTGTGGTGACACAAATTCAGCCAACGAAAAATATTGACATGCTGGAGAGGTCAAATCTTTGCTCGAGTCTCGCTGTGTCCTCTACACTGAACTCAACAGTTCCTACCGGAAGCTTCACAATGAGCATTTCTGATGTGGAACAATGCATGCGCAGTGAAATTAACGCGGAAAATCTTTCGAACTGTAGAACGAGTGTCTCAGCATTGCTTGACAATTTCCCGGAGTTGCCGACACGTGTGCAATTACTCCAACGAGCCATTCAAACTTCGAACAGCCAAACACAGAGCAATCAGTCAGAGGCTACATCGCAACAATCGAATACGGAGTTTTTGCAAGATTTTCCATCGCTGCAGCAAGTGTCGTCGGCATTTCGTCTGAATCACAAGCAGAACAAGATGTTCTTCCAGATTGGAACTGATTTACTAACATCTTGCCTCGTTGGTCACCGCCCCGAAAAACAACGCAGTGCTTTTCTTGGTGGTCTTCCTGGTGCCGGTAAAAGTCGCGTTATTGGTGCTCTTCAGGGTCTTTCAAAAGCGTGGAAGTCGTCCGAAGCAGTTACAACTGCTGCATATCAAGGTGTTGCTGCTCAAGCAGCAAAAGGGTAAATAATTCACAAATTATTTGGCTGGTACGTCAACAGTCGCAAGCAATGGGCACCGACTAAAGAACAAAAAGAGCGCTTTGCAAAGCTGAAAGTGCTCATTCTAGATGAAATTTCAACGTGTGATGTCGGCATTATCGGGAATATAGACGCCTCATTACGCAGATTGCTTGGCTGCTCCGACAAGCATCCGGTGGAATTCATGTTTTAATGGTGGGAGGCTGGTTGCAACAGCTACCAGTCGCAGGCCAACCTGCCTTTATGACTCCTGACGAGATTATATCTTCCAGGGGGCGCTCCGACAAGCAATCTCCAGAGTATTTGGATCTTATTCAAGGGATTAACGCATATCAAGCTTTGAATTGGGTTGTTGTTCAACCACACAAAAAACCACTACTACATGTACATTTCTCATGGCCGCGTCAATAGAACGCTGCCCTAGTTTATCGAACCCTTCGCTGGTTCTTATGCTCGCTACCATGGAACCATGAAAAAGAAGTGAGTAGCTATGTTTAAATACGTACATTATCGATGCGGTATAAGCACCTAGCGGATAGATCACCGTACTATAGCGTAGGTAGGCAATCGCATTTAAAAAAAAATTGCTCAGGTGATTTCCCGTTTTGCCGAAACATCCATCAAACGCCTGCCGTTGGTTCTTCCTGGAGGGCCACCGTACCTCCTGGCCGCGATGATCGTCTAGCAGGTACACAAAGGTAGGGCACCCAGAGGGTCTATACTAAAAAGACTCTTTAAAACAGTCGTTGGTTGACAGCATCATTGGATTTGTCGAAGTAGTAAATAGTACTACTGATGGTAATAAATAGTAATATTATAATATCTCAAATTTTGACATGGATATTAGGTAGTAGTATTAGCCAAAATCGCCTTCACGATATAGTACTATAATACCCAATATCCGAATTGTGGTTACTATCAACCTCTGCTACATGGTATGATCGGACGAGAAGGTCCGCTAGCAGAGCTGGCGCGCGCGGCGGGGCTGCATGCAGATGTCTTCGAGTCTCCAGTTCCTCTCGTGATCGTATATGGTGGTGCATCAACCGGCAAAAGCGTGGGAGTGTCGCAAGCGCTGCGTGCGCACCCGGCGCCCCACGCCCTTGTGGATTGCACGGCGCTCTACTCCGCCAAGGAATTCTATGGTGATGCATTAGCCCAGCTACACGACGGCGCAATGGTGGCCGAGTCGGAGGATGTAACGATCTCCGCTGATACTAAAGATCCCGAAGAAAACAACAATAAACAGGTACAGGATGAAGAGAAGTTCAGCTCGCTCAACTTCCTGGGCTTCTTCAAAGCTCTCAACAGGTTTATGGAGCACAATGCGGCCAAAGGGGACGAGCCGAGTCGACGCGTGCTGTATCTGGCACTTGACCACGTGGATAAATTCCTGGATCGAGGATTGGGGGCTCTGCTTACGTGTGTGTGCACGATAAACGACCAGATCTCGTACTTGAATGTTCGTTTTGATGAAGTTGATAAGAGATTGAAATGGGTGGTAGCTGAACTTTTGGTTGTGTATTGTGGCTTTAGATGTTTGAAGAGTCTCCGCCATGGGAGGCGTGTGTACTGCTGATTACACGAGGAATGTCGTTGGATTTTGACCGACTGGTGATGCCCTTCCTCCCTGCTTACGTGCACTTCCCGCCGTACAAACCAGGTAAAGAGAATATTTAAGCTGAGGTGGTATAATAGTTTATGCTAACTTGGATGCGATTACAGGACAATTGGCGGATATTCTGGTGGAACAGTTGGGTATGAAGGATGCGAACGAAATGTTCCGTTCGTGGCTTGTGCATCTTCATGGACTGCTGCCGCCTGCCCCGGATGGAGATTGGCTCGAGTTCCGCGCTGCCGTTGTGCACTTGCTACCGGAGTTTCGAGATCTGTTCTTGTTACGTGTTCAAGGTGTTGAAGCCTCCAGAATGAAGACTAAACTCGAGCGTGATACCAAAGGCCTCGTGCATGCATTCCTCCAAACACGGAGACGACACCTTTTCGGCTACCACAAGTTGGGGAGCGGAGTTGGCGACCCGTCCGAGCTGATTTCATGCACCAACCTGAGCCGGAACTGCCTTCTGCTCGTACTTGCTGGCTACCTGGCGTCGTTTAATCCTCAAGAAACCGATGTGCGCTTCCTCTCTTCTTCTGGGGGTCTGCGTCGCAAAAAGCGTGCCAAGAAGAACCCCGAAGGCGAATCGAGCTCAACGACAACCACATCGACTAGCAACAAGAAGCAGCAGATCAGCCAGCTGCTCCTTGGCCCTCGGATCTTCACGTTGCAGCGGCTCCTAGCCATCTACCTCAACCTCCGCGTCGAAGCAGAGGCCGGGAACTCTGCTTGTGACGATGGATCGCGCTCTTCTGAAACACGCGAGGAAATATTCACTCATGTAAGCCATGACCAGTCGATTTCAACTTATCGAGCTGCTAACCTTGAGTCGCTTTCTTGTGTGGTTCTAGCTCGCAACTCTGGTTCGAATGCAGCTATTCCAGCGCACAACACCGCCGCATGTGCTGGACAACATCAAGTTCCGCTGTCTCGCTGACGCTCGCTTCGTTCAGGAAACAGCACGTTACCTGTTGTTCCCTTTAGACGCGTACCTCAACAGAGCCCCATAGTGCAGATAACTTTCAATGGATTCGGTGTATTATACGTATGCTCTCGCCTCCTGTCTTGCAAACGATAAATGCATGCAGAAGAAGTCCACAAAAAGTAACCAGAAGAACAACCTCAGAGTTCCTCTCTGTGCATTATCCAGAGCATTGGCCCATCATATCAATCGCGTCGGGTTAATAGGTACTTGTTCTCGGAAGAGATCTTCCAGCGCGATGTTAGCATCCCGCAAGAATGGGTGTTCCAGCACCTCCTTCGGTGTGACCCGTTTATAAGGATCCTTCTCCATCATAAGAGTGATCTGTTTCATCGCACAGTCACAAATTAATTATCCAACTCACAAAGCAGATAACTACCGATGGCACGTACCATATCCTTGGCTTCATCTGAAATACTGGACCACTCCGGCTCTTCAAACTCATAGTCGACCCGCTTGTTCATCTGAATGAGCTCGTCATCGTTCACGCCAAAGAAAGGTTCGTAGCCACACAACATCGTGTAGGCCACCACACCAGCAGAGAACATGTCCACTCCACTAGGATACGCTTCACCTTTGCCTGCAGACAGAATTTCTGGGGCGACGAAGCCAGGAGTTCCGCACCTGCCCTTCAACATCCCATCCTTCTGGATAAAAGCTGCCATACCGAAGTCAGCAACCTTGATGACAGCATACCTGTACAATTAAAAACGTAATTAGGTGTTGGTCACTCATAAAACGTATGACAGCCACTCACTCTTTCCCGTTCGTGCGGCGCTCGTAGTCCAGCGCAAGATTCGAGAGCTTCACATCTCGATGGGCAACACCATTGTGCTGGCAATAATCTATTGCCCGGACCAGGCTAGCGACCAAGAACGAAGCACGCGTCTCGTCCACCGCACTCTTGGTAGCAATCTCTTCGTGGAGATCTCCATCCCGCATGAGCTCCAGCTCCATGACTAAATGGTTGCGTGTTTCAAACAGCGACTGGAGTCGAATCACCGGACAGTATGAGGAGCCCGAGCGGACCGTCAACAGACTCTGCGTCAAAATCTCTCGCACCACCGTGTCTTCACGTTCTGTTTCGCGGGACACCAAGTCCCAGAAAATATTCTTCTCGATGATCTTCAAAGCGCAGTCTCGTGACCTTGAAGTGTCGTCCAAGCCTTCTTTTCGACGAGCACGACGAACAATAGAGAACCGTCCTTTGCCAAGCTCAAAGTTCTTTGGAGACGTTCCAGTTGGGGAGTCTGGATTAAGATCAAACAAGTCGTCGATCTGCAGTTTCACAGCACGCGTCAGCACCTCTTTCCACTGCCTTGCATCCTTCTCAGAGTCGAGCTGCAGCCACAATTCACTGCGTCCAGATAGTGCTGATGAGTGGGTATTGTACTTGAGAATAAACTCGGTTGAGCTTCGCTGTTGAGGATGCACGGATCCCTCGAATAAATTAGCATGGCCCACTGGCCGACTTGTCTCGTTCGCATCCAGATATTCCCACAGGTTATTGCGATAGAGTGACAAGAAGCGTTTGCACCACTGGCTGCCCGGAACCTTCAGGTGAACCCAACCAGTAATAGCCATCCCAGACGAATCAGAGCTAGACAAGAACGAGTTTTTCTCCCCTCTTTCTAGACCGCGTAGCTGCTCAAACACGTCAAAAGGCAGTTCGGTCGCCAGACACGACAGTAACCACGAGTCTGCGTTCCAATGATGAGGACTAGCCCTTGCGTTCGGCGGTGCAAGCTCTCCCAATATCGGTGCGAGATCCTCACTAGCCATCGAATTGTCTTCAGCGATCACGTTCATCCCAAACGGCGACGGTCGGTCCAGCGCATTACTGGACGGCCATTGCTTCATATTGGCAAAGTTGCTGCCTCCACGAACGCTCACTTCGTCACCCAAAAAGGCGTGTGTACTGTTGGCCATGTTGTTGTTGTGGATTGTCGTGAAGCACTTCCGCAGTACCGTGTCCACACCTGATCCTCCTGGCGTAGGTGCAGTCGCTGGAGGAAGTAAAGCACTTTCCAGCAGCGGACAGTCCACTGTGATGTGGTTTCCATTGCAATTCGCACAAGTCTGTGAGTTTCTGCGACGGCTGTTAGTCCGCGGCAATCCCTTCGGGAACAGCGTCGCTGGCAGCTTCATATCGTCCAGGCCTCCATCCACACCAGGAGGTGACGGGTGGATCACCATAGGTGACATCACGGGCGAGCGCTTCCCGCTGTCTTCAAACGACATGGAGTGCGCTCGGTGTCGGCCTGCGGCTGCAACTGCAGCCATCACAACTGCCTGGTTGGATTTCTGTCTCGCATCTTCATCAGACCCGCTCGAGTCACCCGGTGGCTCTGCATCGTCAGTATCCAAAAGATAATCGATCGCGTCCGCTGTGATCAGTGATTCTCGGTTGTCGATATTGCGCACACTACATAAATCACCACAGATTAGTGAGTCCATTGCACACACGACAGTAACCAGTAAATGATGCGGAGTCCATCGCTACCTGATGTCCAGTTCGCTCTGAATGCTGTTCATCATGAGCCGCTGGAGTAGCATGTCCATCTGCAGCTCCCACGGCTTGTTGAAGATGGATCCTTCTCCAGCTTTCTGGGGGGGGGAAGTCGTGCCTCCAGTTGAGCCCTCGGCGTCTCCCTCTGAGCTCTTCTTGAACGATGATCGGTGTGACGTCGTGGATAAATCAGCGTCTTCGCAGGTCGTCGAGGCTCCGCTGCTGTTGTTCAACTCCCTCTCCGAGCGCTAAAATCACACAATAACAAGTCAGAAGGTCAAGAAGGTCTTCCAGAGGCTCTCCTTTTTTTTCTCGTACTCACAGTTTGGATCTTAACGGCAGTGTGCGTGGCCAAGTTGCCCTTCTTATGGATGAGCTTGAAGCAACTGACACAGTAGGCGTCATGGCAGCAGCCGTTGCAGCTCAAGCTCGCACTGTGAAGCTCGCAGTAGACGCAGAGCGGGCGCGGGCCTTCAGCGATGGCACCGCAGTCCTCGGCGTCAGGCTCGTCGCTCGACTCGTTGCCAGCGGGTGTGTGTGTGCGCTGCATGAACCAGAGGCGCCAGCTTGCGTTCTCGAGGCGCACGGCCTCGTCCACAAAGCGCCGCATGGTGCTGAAGGACTGCCACGACTTCTTGGCGGCTTGCTCGAAGACTGCCACATCGTCTATCATGGTAGAAACTCGGTCAGTCCCTGGGCTACGCGGTGTAGGGAAGATCGAGATCTGCTGAGCCGAGCAGCGTGCAAGGCATCCGATGGCCAGGTGACGGGCTTCCTTCTACTGTAGTCCAGCACTTCCTCCGCAGACTCGTCTGGTTCAGTTCTTTATTTCTGCGTGCAGCGCTGATCCTGTGAGATGTGATAACGGGCATCTTCAATGGAGAAGATTATATTGGCAGGGTTATCGTTATAGAGAGAATCGGGTGTGGCCTTACATGTAGTAGGCGCATTGGGGAGACTTTAGTGTGTCCTATCGAGATAAAGAGGCTGAAGTTTGAGGCCAAAGACGGGGCCGATGGTTTTATTTCAGTACCGTACTGTACCGTATCTCAAACGACGGACTAAGCAGAAAGCTTGAGCCGATAACCTTGTCATAGGATAGGTGTAACACCGTGCAGCTTAGCCTGGTTCATTTGCGCTCGCATGGCTGCGGGCGTCAACCACGCACTGGGTATAGCCTGCCATCACCGGGATGAGTTCTACGGTAGCACGGTGGATAGCTACGTCGACGTCGGGCGCGTCAAACCAATAATCGGTCGTCTTTTCTATGACTACTCAAAGGATCCTAACTAAAGCAAAATCTATTTCATCACCCACAGCTCCTCTGATGTGTGATACCGGATTAGCACACCAAACATGGGCAAGAAGAAGGCTGCAGCGGCGGCCACAACCCGCAAGACCACCAAGAGCAAGAGCAAGCCGGGCAGTGCCATCACGCGCCGCGAGATCGCAGCATGGGAGGATGACGAGGTGCCTCCCGTGCTGCGCTTCGAGCCGCTGCGCAAGTCTCTGCGCGTCAAGGGTCTGCACGACGAGCTCATCTACGCTGTGCCGTCCTTCCTGTTGCGCGTCGAGTGCCAGCGCGTGCGGTCGTTCGCGGACCAAGAAGGTTTTGAGCGCGTCACTCAGCGGGCCAGTCGAGACTACGCGTTCAGGGACAATGACCGACTGCTAGTGCGTCTTCCAGCGTTCGCGGAGCTGCTTTGGAAGCGTCTACAGCCGCATGTTCCAGCCGAATACGAGGGTATGCATGCGGTGGGGTTGAACCCGGCTATCAGGTTCTATCGGTACAATACGGGGCAGAGATTTGGTTGTCATGTAGACCAGAGCGACGTGGACCGGATCACAGGCTATCACAGCCGCTTTACTGTGCTCGTGTACTTGAACGACTCGACCGACTCGGACTTGCAAGGCGGAAACACCATCTTCTACGTCAATGAAACTGGTGCTAAGGAGGAAAAAGTGGTGCTCAGTGTAGCCCCCGAGACAGGCTCGGCGCTCGTACACGGTCATGGCGATCGTTGCCTGTTACACGAAGGCGCGTTAGTTACTCGCGGGGCCAAATATCTGCTGCGCACCGACGTTATGTACTCGCGGACGAAGAAGTAGACGATGCCATACCGGTACAATATAAACTCTAACTAAAACTCGCTTGACACAGGAAAGCAGGGCCTGCCTCAGTGTATATACGTCGAAAGTTTGCTTGGCCGGGATCTTAACTAACTGCTGGACGCCAACTCGCGCAGTCTTCTAGCGATAGCGTGGACGAATGGGTTGTTCTGCAAAAAAAAAACAATAAATGTTAGAAAGAGGAACAACAATAAACGCAATCGCAGGGAGATATGCGTACCTCGATATCGCTGACAACGCCAAGCACTTTGCCGAGTGTGTGTTGGACGGCACTCGTGCTGGATGCCGCTTCTGGGTGACTCAGGTAGTGTGCGAAGTGAAGCAGCAGCACCACAAGCATGTTCTCTACAACGAAGGCCAAGCTGTCGGCATGGTACTCCACGACATTCTCCAGCTGTGTGGTGTCGCACTGGTGTTCGCGTCGACGAAGAGATCGCTGCTGCGACGACGCTGAGGAAACGGAGATCGAGCGAGCCGAAGCAGCTTCATTCTTAAGAGCTGCCAGAGCGTCCACGAGCTGCTTGCTCGTCTCCAGAGCAAACACAGCGGAGTCGAAGCGGGTAGTAAAGTCGTTCATTGACGGCGCTAGAGTCCACAGTGGGTCCGTAGCTGCAGCAAACGCACGTGGGTCCACTGAAGACATGGACGGGAACTGGTTTCTGCTCTGCAGCTGTGCCTTGTTTGTGATGGACAACAGCGGAGCCGCGCGACCGGCGTTTCCATCACCCACTGCAAGCATCATCCGACTCGCACAGAAAGCCACAGCGTTGCACAGAATCATCCGAGACGCGTACAGCTTCTCCTCGTCCAGCAAGGACAAGTGCAGCAAACCAGCGCTTCCACTGGACTTCACAGCCGCGGCATCACACTGCTCCAAAATCTTATCTTCACAATCCACACACGAAAAACGGTGGATGGCAGTGTCGCGCTGTTCCTCGACAGAATCCGCAAGCTTGTTGTTCCACCAGGACGAACCGTTATCAGTCATTCCGTCAGCTTCATCGCTGGGAGGCGCAAGCTCAGCGCTGTAGTACAGGAAGACCTGAAGAATCAACTGAGCAATCTTCTCCCACTTGGCAGCCGCCAGGGTTTGTTCGCACAGGTCAGGGAACTGAGTCACGTAACGGAAGACAAACGTCACATACGACAATTCTCGTAGCAGGTTCACTGAAATCGGCTGCGACTGCTGACCACCCGCACACAGCTTGAGCGCCGACGTGAACAGCTTCCGGTTCTTGTTCACAAAATAAAGCACCTGGCTCGTAAGCGCCCGGTTCTTCGGCAGGGAAGCGCAACATGCGCTCAGTAGACGCGCCACCGGAAGCCACTTGCGATAGTATACAGTCTCGACGCGCTGGAAAGCTGCTACAGATGCGACAGCGGACGCAACAGCATTTTGCTGAGACAAATACTGCGGTCGGTGTGTTGGCAGGTTGCGTGCATCAGACAGCACACGGACCAAGCCACCTTCCAGCAGAGCCACGGCTCCTTCCTGCGTCTCAGCCACCCGGGCGAAAAGCGACAAGAAGCACTCATACATCGTGCCGATCGTTGTAGCATCCAGTCCCTCGGGAATCACACTGCTTTTCACCATACTTGAGTTGCCGTTGCTACGTTCAAAGGCCGCAGCATCCATCTCGCTCAGCTTCTTGAAGATCTCGATAAAGTGCAGTAGGTAGCCCCGTTCACGGAAAACTGCAACGAGTGATGAGTGGTCTTCAAAAGCGATCAGAGACTCCAGTGCTGACACCGCCAGCGCCATGCTCAGCGTGTCATCGCCATCGCTCGCATCACGGCATACCAGATCCACGACCTGGTTAGTGAGCAGGTGTCGAACACGCTGTTCCTGGCTCAGTGCAGAGCTTGCCAGGCCAAATTTCGAAGCAGAATCTTGAGCAGCGCGACTTGGCAGCACATGCAACACATGAACAATGCAAGAGTACAACAGTGTCCGGGAGTTGCGCGCGGCCGAGGGGTTTCCAGTTGCCGCTGCGCTGCTGTAGATGGAACGGAACAGCAACTCCAAAAAGGCCATGTTTTGACGCTGGCGGCTCTCCGGTAGCGCACTGAGCTGCGAGAAGAGCATCAGAGCGATCCTTGAAATGATCTCGAACAACTGGGCAGAGGCACTAGCCTTCTCGGTCAGTTTACTCAGCACAGCCGCCACAATGCCGCTCATCAGCTCCAGCCGCACTTCTGCGGACGCAACAGCATCCAGTCCCTGCCACATAGCTAGTGTTTCGAGCCCTTCTTGTTCGCGAGGCAACGCAAGGTAGTCCAATACAATCACCTCCATCAGCTCACGCAGCGAATTCAGGGCGTGGCTCTCAGCAGAAATACGCTCCGAGTAGATGTTCCACTGCACGGCCCACTGGATGAATCTCTCCGCCGCTGCATCAGTACTGTTCTGGCTACTGGTACTGCTTGCACCATCGCCATTCACGCGGAATCTTTTGGTAGACGATGAGTAGTAATCGCCCATTCCATCCTCAGTTGCCGTCAGATCAAGTGTCTGAAGTGCCTGACAGAAGCGCTCGATATCAATCCTTAGCCACTTGTAGTAGCATCCCTGCTCCACGGCTGCAGTCACCTGTTCAGCCAAGGCAACAACCTGCTGGTTTGTCGGAACCGGAGGTGGCGAGATGTGAAACGAGCATTCATCGAGCAGCTGCAGCAGCAGCATTTGTTCTTGTCTCGCAATAGCACGATGGTCGTTGCGACTGCCTACTGATACGGACAGCAACTGTCCCATTAGCTTGTTGATCTTCTTCATGTGGGGAGGCTCCTTGTGTAGCCCCACATGCAAGTACACCGCCAGCGTTTTGAAAAACCACCCGCGCATGTTTAACTCAGCAATAGTAGCAGCGGCCGTCTTTCTCCTCGTAACATGGTAGACGCGGCTGAATAACTGGATCTGAGACTCGAAATAGTCATTCGGGACACTTTCCAGAGCTGCAATAGCGTTAGAAGACGAAAACTCCTGCGTGATCAAGCTGTGGAGAACGTGGTAGCACCGTTCTGCCAACTCCGGGGTCTCCAAGCCAAAGTCTGCACTTGATACAAGCATAATCACGGCAGCAAGACCGGTCTTCATGTACGAAGTTGGCACAGCTGCAGCCTTCGAGTCTCCATACTGGTTAACGTTGCCTAGCAGCAAATGTGCCAAGTTAGGCGCCGGTTTGTTCAAATTCTCAAGCAGCAGGTCTAGAATGGCGGCGCGAATAGAGGGTGGGGGCGTTTCTTGGGTAAACAACTCGAACGGAGAAGACAGAGTGCGAGTATCTTGACGCTTCCCCCTTCTTGCAGCAGAATCCAATTCAGTGTCATCTTCCTCATTGCTGGTTCCTGTCTCGTTCTCCTTTTCATCGTCATCATATACGTTTAGCAAACGATTCATGTAGCCGATCATGATGTCTGCACTAGATCCACTGTCAATAAGTAAGTCCACGAGGTCGGCTCCACTCATGCGCGCACTAATCATACGCAGAATTACCGCCGACAGGTGCGGAATGTGTGCCGACTTGGAATACTTGATGTACTTGACAATGTTCACAAAATCGGAGCGGTGACGGCACAAAATCGTGTGCATCATTTCCACTTGTAGTCGATGCGAAAGCTGACGGTTAAGGTCAATGTTCACGAACTGGACGTCCTTCTCGAGCACCAAGACTACAATCTCAAGTGCATGCTGCACACACCGTTCACGCAGCGCAGCAACCGCCGTGGTTTTGGTCAGATACGTGTCACTAGGCTTCTTAGACACGTCAATCACAAAGTTCAGTGAACCGTGCTTGGCCTCCGTTTCGCGCTTGACAATGTCGAGGCAGTAAAAGAATGCGTGTTCGAGGTGCATGTCCGTCGACGTGCTCTCCAGATTCTCAACGCCTCCATCGCCCGAGAGGATAGACAGTATCTTGTTCAGTAACGGGTTGCTTGACAAGAACCGAGCCAGGAGCTGATACGATAAGCTACCTTCCGTCGTTGAAGTGTCCACATTCCGCAGGATTTTCTTGAAGATGGCAAGACTACCGTTCACCAGCGCCCATTTCTCTTCTTCCCGCTCGTACTTCCGCAAATCAAACTTCAGGAACACGTGTTCAAGCAAAAACTCGAAGTAATACTGGATCGCCGCGACACGGCCATCGCCTTCGAACGACTTCCAGGCATGAGGATTCTCAAAGAGCTCGTAGAGTAGCGTAACGAAGCCTCTTGTCGCCGGGTAGGTTCTGCTCAATGACTCGTAGTGCTCGAGCTCATAGCTGATATCCTGGTTGCCGTACACCGACGTGTCCCCCGTAGTACGTAGAATCTGTAACGCGTCTACTTGGCGCCACACAAATGGCGCGATATCCGGCACACGAGCGAAAGCAGCGAGGGTCTTCATAATTGAGCCCTTGAGCGAGCTGGGAATTCGGCACTGAAGGAAAGCCACGAACGTCGGGATTGGAGACCAGTCATGGTTGTGGAAGAAGATAAGTGCCAGCTGAGGGTCCGAAATCACTTCCTGAATCAGTTTCTGGATGGTTTCTAATGCCTCCAACTCCTTGGGGCGAATAAATCGGGGGCCAGGATTAGCTGCATTACTCACGCTGTTGAAGGTGCTGCCGTCGATTCCAACTCCCTGAGTGACGCCACCGGGCATGAGAGGCGAGTATCCAGCCGGTTTCTCTGCATCAGTTAGTAGTCGCTGGTACTTCGCCATTACGGCGAAGAACTGGTCCCAGCTAAGCTGCTGTGGGTTCTTCTTGATGTGATGGAAAGCCTGCTGGGCACACTCAGGTCCACTAGCGGCAGCGGCGACCAGACGCATGTATGCCGCTATGCATCCAGGGTTTTTGAACGCAGCATCACGGCAAGCGAGCAGGAAATCGTGGCAGCTTGCACCATCAACGCTGCTAGCATGTGACTCAGGCTGTCGCAGGTCGTCTCCTGCGTTACTACCGGTGCTACTGCCATTGCTGTCATGAAAGTCGAACTCTTCATTGGTGCCACGCCAGAACGAACAGCAAAACGTTGTGTTGCGAGCACACAACGCCGTCGCAAAGTCAATAATATTCTCGAGACAGTCACCGGTCCAGACCGCTACTTCACCGTCACTTTCGGATTGCATAGCAGCGATGGCTGCCTTGTCAGCGACAGTTGGCACGTCGATCATCATCTTGGACGAATAAGTACGGAACAGCAGCTCAAAGTTCCGCTCGTAAATGTTGTACAACCGCAGGTCGCGCTTGCGATCCGGTAGATACTTAAGCTGCACTTCAACCAACGTATGAAACACGCGCTCCTCAATTGCCTTTTTGACCACGCGAGATGCATCATCCGCCTCGGCGAACGTCACGTTACTGTTGCTGCTGTTGTCATCGTTGTTACCTGCCAGGAATCCAGCCCACGCAAGCATCGCGACGCTCTGGAGGCCCCTCTGTTCCCACTCCTCCTCGAAAAAAATGCGGTGCAACTCCTTCACCACCGAAGCGTGCTCCCTTCGGCATAACGCAACACCAATCTCCATGTCACCTGTTTCGCGATCCATTTTCCTGCTTTTCTGAAGCAAAACGACGAACAGTGCCACCTGAACTGCCGTAATAGTCTGCAGCATGCAGGACACCTGTCTCACCGCTCCTTCGGGCGACGTTCCTGCCAGCGATCCACCTTCAAAAAGCTGTGCAAACGACGAGAGGTTCACAATATGCGGCGACACCTTGGCCACCACTGTTTTCAAGCGTCCACACAGCGTCTTCAGCAATTCCGCAAGTTTCTGCACTTCATTCGCCAGCGTCAGCGTGCTGGACACGATGAACACCAGACAATCCGCCACCAGCGTGTGCCAGTAGCTCACGCTCTGCTCCATCCTGGTCACCTGTGCTAGCTGTACCAGCTGAGTATCAAAAGCTGCCACCAAGTTGGTCAGCAGCTCCTCCATCAGCAGCTTGTTAGTGAACGAAACGATGAACTGCGCGCGCTGCTTGTCCAGTCGTGTCTCAAGTCGCAGTCGCAGCAGCTCTTTGAGCAGATGCAGCTTGTATTCCGTCTCTGAGGTCAAGAAGTAGCGCGCGGCGCTCTGGACCGAGTCAGCAATTGTGCCGGGTGGCAGCTGGTCGGCGCGTTCCACCCACTCGCGCTGCTGCTGCTCGCTGGCCATTAGCCAGAACTCGAAGCACGTTTTTTCGCTGGCGCGGAACTCGTCGCTGAGCTTGCAAATATCCTGCTGGATTAGTGGCGATACATCCACGTGCTTGCCGGCCACGTTGACTGTGTTGGCTTGAAGTGCCGCGCGCTCCGAAGCGCTAGGCGGTGCCAAAGCCAGCGGCTGCAGTAGCTCTGGTGCAGCAGCCACCAGCTCCGCCATGAACTGCGGCGCATCGTCGTCTGACATGCTTTGTCCCGCGAAGGCCAGCAGATCCTGGTGCAGCTGCCGGAAGCGCAGCGCCGGCGCGTCCGCGAGCGACAGGCTCTCGCTCATGGTAGCCGATCGATTGTCTGTTGGCTTGTGGGGGCTGTTGGGGGGATTGGATTGGCGCGGAAAGCGCTCGTACTTAAGATGACATGACCATCACTCTGATTCATGTGGAGCGCTTCACATGGTGTTTCATATAGTGTCCCACACTGTCTGGGTCTTGTCCGCACTTGAAGAAAAGGAGATGAGGAAGCTGCGCATCTTGTCGCCGCTGGCAGCGGTGATATCTTGGCTCCTGCTCATCAGTGCGCTGTTATCTCTGTATGAATCCGACCTCTTGTGTCTTGCGGACGAAGTGCTGGTCTCTGCGCCCTCCACGACCTTCCGTATCGACAGCAAGACTAAGATCAAGGATATCTTCAAGTGCTCAGGCATCCACTTCATCGGATCCTTCAACGAGTACTACGTTGCCTGTGAGCTGAATGTCCCCGCCCAGGGAAAGCTCACTTTGCTGGAGGTCGTGGACGTGAAGCTAGACGGCTCAACGTTGTCGCCTCTGCCCGGCGTCCATGCAGAGCTGACCTTCCCGCTGAATACGAGTCTAGCCACCGTGTCCATCCGTAACAGCCAACTCCAAGCCAGTGCCGTGGAGATCCGCGCCGCGAACGTGTCGATGGACGAGCAGTCGGCTGTGAATGTTTCGGCCCACGGGCTCAAATTCGGACCAGGTTACAACTCGTGGACTTCCATGGGAGGCAGCTACGGAGGCATCGGTGGCGCGTCACTCACACAGACTCGTCGAAAATGTGAAGACGTACCACCTAATGATTTTTTTCGAGTGGTGGGGGATGTATCGGCGGATTCTGCTAATTTTCGAGGTTATGGTAGTGGTGGAGGCAATGATGAGAGTCGAGGAGGCGGACGAATCCGATTGGTGGCGGAGGAGAACGTAGAGATTAACGGCTCGCTGCTGGCTAACGGAGGTGATGCGTGTACTGACTGCTATGACAGTGCTGGTGCAGGAGGCAGTATTATTGTTGTTGCTAAGGAACGCATTCATGGCAATGCGACGGTGCAGGCCAATGGCGGTGAGCCTAGCCACTTTAATGGTGATGAATTTACTGGTGGAGGTGGCGGTGGTGGAGGCGGAGGTGGACGAGTTGTATTTGATTCGAAGAGCGCAGAGGAATTGGGACCAGCTCGTGTTGAGGCGTATGGTGGCGGCTTGAGCACCGATAAAAACGCAGCAATAGGGTGGTGTCAGTTGGGAGGTGACGGAACGATACTGAAGATGCAACATTCGACGAAGGATGAAGGTGGGCTTGACGGCAGTGAAGAAAATGAACGTTCGTTTGACGATAGCAGGACCCTGGTGAGTACTCTGCTTGTGAAAGGGGGTCGGTTGGCACACGCAGGGCCAGTGAAGCGCATTCAGATCTATGGATGCACACCGATATTCGAGGAGACGTCCAGGGGTGCTCGATTTCTACCAGAATCTCTTGTGCATATATTCGTTAGCGGTGGAGCTACAGTTTGCGCGTCTGTCATGGAGCTGAAGGTAATACCAAGTCGTCATGTTTGACCGCGCAAATGAATCGATGTCTAACTGCTGTTTATATTATGTTATCAGGATAGCGTTGGAGGCATTGAAAGCTCAATTGTGGTAAGGAAACTTGGAGGTTGTCGTCACGCCTCGACAAAATGGAAACTGACGTTGTCCTCTGCTTGATCAAATGACAGCTCGACTCTGGATCGGAACTCAATGTTCTTGATCGCGAACGAAGCGTTCGACTGTCCGCATCGCAACTCACCCTTCAGGTGTGCATTTAATGCCACTATTACGCTACTACATCCCATGCTTATGAAATTGACGTGGTGGATTTTCCTGTTTGAACAGGGTTATGTGGGGCCTTCGTCACTCCAGGAGCGCGACCTGTTTGGTTTAACTCTCATTGGGGCGGACGTCTCATTCTCGAATGCATTAACTATGGTGCACGAACTTGAAGTCGATGCTCGCGGTGCACTATCCCTTGACAAGTTCTCGGAACTCAAATTTCGGGCACACGTGAACATTCAAACTGAGGCATCAACTAAGATAGAAGGTTTCCTTCAGCCTTTGGGCAAGCCATGGCGTGATGGTGATGGCCCGGATGACATTCCCTTGATAAGCGTGACAAGCAAGAAAGACGTCGAGCTTCGCCCGCAAACTGTGGAGATGGGTCAAGTCGAACTGCGAATCAAGGCCAACGGCACAGGCTTCCTCGATATGCCATTCGATACCCCCTTTCTGAGGCTGTCGATTTCAGCAGCAAACGTGTCCATTCCCAATGTGAACAGTGGTCCAGTGCTGGAATGCAGAGAGATTGAACTCCAAGCGGATCCATCTGCATGCAAAAGTTTACGAGGCTTAGTGCGTGATGACCAGCCATATTCGATCAGCATATTTGCTTCTGAGGTAGCTACGTTTGGAAACATTTCAGCTGGGTCTATGATTCTGTGCAGTGGCAAGAACATGACTATCGAAGGTACGATTTCCAGTTCGTGGCTCGGATGTGGCTCTGGGGTAGGTCCTGGCAAGAGCGATGTCTCGGGCGAAGCTAGCGGTGGAGCTGGCCATGGTGGACGAGGTGGTAACGTTTTACCGGGAAGTACAGGTGGCGGCTCAGCCTATGACATTTCAAAGGAGCTTTTAATGCAGCAATCGGTTACTGGTAGTTGGGTCGAACAACCGTCCGTCGATAAAGGATGGCCGATTTGGCCTGGTAGTGGTGCTGCAAGCGGGGACACACCGAATAAGCTCAGTGGAGGCAGTGGGGGTGGGATAATCTACATTGGATCAACGAAGCTAAACGTGACCAAGTCGGCGTCAATCTCAGCGCGGGGTGGAGCTGGTTCCATGGGCGGTGGCGGTGGATCCGGTGGATCACTGACACTTTTCATTGCAGATATCGCAGGCGGGGGTGTCATTGATTTGGCGGGAGGTGCAGCATCAACACCAGCACTAATCTCTGCCAACGGTGAAGTGGCAAACCGGACATCGACTTGGAATCCTGATTTACATCCTGGGGAAGTTGAAGATGACGCTGGGAAGTTAGGTGGTGGTGGCGGTGGAGGAATTATTCGCGTCACGTATGCGGATACAACAGATAAAACCATCGCAGGCAATGGGGAGGAGTTTATCAAGGATGGAGGGCGCATTTCAGTGGACGGAGGCGACAGCACGGGAGGTGAAAATGGTGGGACAGGTGTCATGGTCGGTGCTAACTGTCATCCAGGACGCGGTGGTGTTTTCTGCTTGCCGTGTCCGGAAGGAAGTCACAGTCCCGGGCGCTTTTCTAAGTGCTCGCCATGCGAGCCGGGCACCTGCTCAGGCCACACTGGCGCTGAAAAATGTGATGCATGTCCTATTGGCCATTTCAATCCAGATTTCGGAAAGCAAGAGTGTCAGTCATGCCCATTGGGGTCGTTTGGTGCAAAAGTGGGCTTAAAGAAATGCGAATTGTGCCCACCAGGCTCATTTGCGGGCATGACAGGGAGCAGTGCGTGCTCCTCTTGTCCTATCGGTAGCATCACTACTTCGTCCGGCAGCAGCAATTGCACGTTATGTGGAATTGGAGAGACCACAGCAAAAGCTGGCGCGACTGTGTGTGCTGCCTGCAAGAACAAGCCCGTTCACTCGGAGTTTAACATGCGCGGCAACTGTTCATACGCCTGTTTCAAGGGCCGCAATGGCCTTGACTGCCTGACACCCTTCGAGCGTTTGGTGAAACCTATCGGTGGACCGATAGGCTTTGTCATTCTTGTGTTTGCCGTCACCGGTCTTATCTTCGGCGCTTGGGGATTCTTCTCGTATCGAAGTTCCAAGTCCGAGTTACGTCGCTATGCTCAGTACAAAGCACAGAGACTGCGTGATGAGCTTTCGTTGGAGACGCTAACACGAACGTTAACTGCTCGTCTAACTGACCAAGATCTTAATGCCCATGTTGCTCGTCTGTATCTTGCCGGAGACAACCACCTCAAGAATGGTTGGCGCTTAAATCCGTACTTCTTGCCTGCGAGTCTTCGCGACATCGTCGAAGAAGGCACATATGCGAATTTTGCTTCAACGTGCAACAAGTTGGTGGAGTGGGATCCTACAAGTTGGGAAGCCTGGCTGTATCGCTTCTTACTCGTCACTATACCCCCTATTAGTACGCTTTTCATGCGACGGCGTCAACTGCATCGCGTTGTGAAGCTGTCGAAGTACATCGGTCGCTATGGGGGTCGTTTCTTCCGCGATATGAACTATCGGGTGCATGGCACACAACTAAAAGTTGGCTTCAGCTCGGATTTCTCTCTCGGTTATTTCGACGTCCTGATCTCACAACAAAGCTCTTCTTCATCCTTGAACTTGGTTGCCATGCACGCTGTCAGCCATGAAGATCTTGTGCTCGTGGTCGGTGGAAGTGGGTCATTCTTCAGGCCATATCACCTTGACACGAATGACATCATTGTACGCGCCATCCCTTCCCGTCTGGAGCTACTGGAACATAATTTCTGGATCGACTTTGTGGCAGATATTAATCAAATGCTTCGTGTGCTACCGCAGCCGTCGTCCGCTGCCCGACGTGTGCGTGAGGCTGTCGAAGTGGCTCGTGATATTATCGCATTCGTTGAAGCGTTTAATGAGAAGCACGCAAAAGATGGTTTCGCCGTGACTTTCGGAACATTTTCGGTTGGTGGGGCGATTGCTGCCGATGCAAACGATAGCTGCTTCGAGCCTTTCACACTGGAAAACATTGACACGAGCTTCGCATTGTACCCGCAGGAACCGTTTAAGCTGGCCTTCCGAGTTTCCAGATTGAATTCACCAGAAGTACCACCTGCAAAGAGAAACAAGTCGCTGGACAGTGGTTCAGATTTTCCTGGCTTGTCCTCCGAAGAGAACGACACAGTGAAGGCCGAGACGGATCCTAGGTCCATCGATTTCCGATACTCGCAGATCAGAATGGAGGCTCTGTTTGCGCAGCCTGAACGTCGTTCACTCGGAAATTACGCTGATGATTCCAGCGATGATAGCGACAGTCTAACACCACTCAAGAAACCGCACAAAGTCGGCGGAGCACGAGCGAGAGCACTTGTGGTGTTTTTGTGTACGAATGACACTGCAAAGCGATGGTTAATGGCTCTGTGGCAGCCAGTGTATCCTCTCTTTCGGCTGCGCAACTTACCGCGTCCTGAGCTTCCTGTTCGCTGGCTACTTTCCGTTATTATGGTGTTGCTTCTAATTGCCGACATAGGCGTTGTCTTCTGGATCATGGTGGAGTACTATTGTGTTCAAATTCGCGACCCCACTGCCCAAGATTCGGGCTGCTCCCGGGTACGTGCTGCTGATGCTGCGGTTGTGAAGGTTATATGCACTGATGTCTAATGATATGTATTTGTATTTACAGACATCACTATGGTCAGTCCTAGCGATCTTACCTGCAGCCATCGTGGGCTCGCCGATGCTTGGACTGATATTTGTCACGAAAAAAAGCATTTTCTACGGCAAGTTGTTTGCTGTGTGGAACGTCAGCTCCATTGTGAACCAAGCTGTAGCTTTCATCTGCGGCCTTGCATTCCTGGCGTACATTCACGATGAAATCCTTCTGGTGGCGGTCGGAGGTGTGCTTATCAAGTATTTCGAGAAGGAGGTGGCACTGCGTTGCATCGCGCAATACACAAGCGAGAGGCCTTTTCGCGGATGGAGAGGTCTACACACGACACGGGACTGGTATGATGCTGCTTACACACCCTTGGTGCATTACGAAAGTTAGGGGGGGTTAGGAGGCTGTTTGAATAGAGAACTACACTATCTTTTGTGTTGGCAAAGACCAACAAGTATCCCCACAAAGCTGCTCTCATGTTACCATCGTCTCGAGAACAACTTCATGTAGAAATACGTGACGATGAAGACAATGACAAGCATCGCCACGAGCCACAAAGACGTCCACAGTCCGATACTGGAAGCCAACTGCTCCTTCAGCTTGGTATTCTCACGATCCAGCAGCGCAGTGTTTGACTCGGCGCTCTGCCCCACGGCGTCCAAGATCTTGGCATCCTCCGCCAGAGAATGATTAATGGTCTGCGTTCTATCCTTGAGCTGCTTCGCCAGCGACATCATTTCCGACTGAATTGACTCCTGCTCTTCACGTGCCACCGTCTCAGATGCACTCGCTTGTGCCCTCGAGCGGTCCACCAGGCCCAGTCGCTTCCTGATGGCCTTGGTCGACAGCTTCTCTTCCTGGGGAGTAGCCACCTCCAGCATCGACTTGAAGTCGTCCGCACTCAGATCCGTGCGCAGTTCAGGCGTCGCAGTGACCTCCTCCTCCTTCACCTCAGTACTACATGTAAATGTCGACTCCTGTTCTTGGGTCTTCACGGGAGATTTAGGCTTACTACATGTGGCAGTCTTGGCAGCACGGGCGCGCTCCTCTCGCAGCTTGGCAATCTCTGAAGCTCGTGGAATTCGTCGCAGCTTCGAAGTATCCTGCTCCTTGTTGAGCGCAGTTATGGTAGCCAGTACGGGGGCGAGTTCTGGTTCTATAGTCTTCAGCTCGTCGCTGTCCTGAATGAGCTGCTGGAAATGTAGCGCTAGCTGTTGATACTGAGGCGACAGGTAATAGGTCACGACAGCAAAGAGTTTACATGAATGTTAAGAGATATTGGATTGATTAGAGGGCGGTCGAGGTAGGCAATTACCTGTGTTAGGATATCGTCGTCTAAGGGCTGCTTCTTGTTGGCCTGGAATCGAGTCCATGCCGCTAGGAAGCGGCGACAATCCATCGTCTCCGCCGTCGATGTCATTGTTCTGAAATGCGGACCAAAAGGAATTTGATCCATTTTTTGGTCCAGTATATAGTCCGACACATTTAATACTGTACTGAAGTTTGGGTACTGGTACCGTTGAAGTTGAATGTAAAAAGGCAAGTCCAGTCGCTATTAGCGTCTGATCCTTAGTACCACGACAACGGTGGTTGTGTTGATATCGCGATGCTCCAATTTAAGGGGAAATACTGGTGTGAAAGTAATTGAGGGCCACTGGGGGCTTTCTTGGGGTGAACGATGGCAGCATCAGTACAACGCGTTTGTATGATGAACACCATCCAGCGCGCTGAAAACTTCCGTAGAGAGCTAGCACTATGGAAGGGTCATGGAGCCGATGTCGATGCGTGCAGCGAGATCCGGTGCATCTCAGCGAGTTATATCTCACCAGTTTAGCAGAATCTAGCCGATCTCTTCCATTCCCGGGAGCATCCTCAAGAGGACAGTTCATCTACCGAAATGACTGGGCAAATATGACTTCCAGTTGCGTGAGAGGTCTCGACGCTCCACGTTGCAGCACTGCTTCGTTCTGTCCACGTTAACCAACATCACCGTCACTCCGCGTCACAGTCACTGAGGAGCTTCAAACCAAGTGTCAACGACGCGACCTCGCAGCCACTTCTGACGTTTATGGAGCTCGCGTGGACAATACTCTAGGCTGTACAGTATCTCGTTTCGGCGGGGACGCAAACTGCAACGCCCTCCACCGGTGAAGTTGCCACCGCATTTTCCAACCGGCCGAACATGATCGCGCGGAAGCAAAGCAACGGACAGTTGCCATGCAGCATGAAAAGCAGGAGAGGACGAAAATACCAAACTGCGATCGTGGTGGTCGCCCCCTAGGATCACTCCGATGTGTCCGAAGCCGGGCAAGTCCGCCCTTCAAATCACTCTGACAAAACCGCAAAGTATCCACTCGCGGATCCACAAACTACAGCACAAAGTGCGATCGGCATCCGCAGCTCTATGGAGGTCATCCCTGCAAAGCACCTTGGCACATGCCACGAAACGACATGCTCGCATCACAGACGGCCCGCAAAAAGAGAGCATCGAGCGCCGCGAGGTGGTCGGGTGGGCGCTGGACGGACAGTGAGTGTAATCTCACCCCGAGTGCCTCTTGAAGATAAAAAAAGCAAAGCGAGCCGCCGCTCCTCATCCTCCTACCAGAAGGCCAAACGCCGCGTTATTTTTGATCGGGTTCCCATTTTTTTAGTCTCAACATGGCAACACACCAACAACCGCACAGAAACCGCTGCTTGGACCGTACCTGTTCATCTGACTTTAGGGTAGGGGAAAGACGGACATTACCCATATATAAGAGTTTTGTACTCATATTTAAGTGTGGCATCGTCCTCGAACGCATCTAAAACGGAGTAGACTGGCTACAGCAGTTTTGTCACCTGCTGTCCAGGAGACGATGTCACGGTCGACATGGAGCTCAGCTGTTTGGAGCGCATTCCCATTCCCCCTTGCCAAGAGTCTTGGGCATTGACCAGCAGCTGAGGAAAGGCCAGCAGGACGCAGCGCTTTCGAGGAATACCAGTGCCATTGATACGGGGTGGGGAACTCCACTGACTTTCTTAGCGAGTAACGGAGACAGTCTCACGCGCTAGAGCGTACCAGTTGTCCGGCTAGGTGAAAGGGCCTGGATAAGAAGCTCGGGATGCCTCTTTCCAATAGCGAAAGCGTTGGGAAGTCGGCCATGCTAAAGGACGCAGCGCCCAGCGTCACCGTGGGGGCGCGTTGCTACATCCCGGACGACGACGCAGCGTGGCTCCCCGTGTACGTCGAGGAAGTGAACGAGGCAAAGGGCCTCGTAACGGTCAGGATCCAGCGTCCACGAAAGGATCAACAGAACGAGGACGCGGCTGATCATGACGACGCCGACAGAACTGGCGACAGTCGAGTGGTGGCTATGGATGTCGGGTTCCCCTTGCAGAACGCGCAGCTTTCGCGCTACGACGAAGGACTGGACAACATGATCGATCTGAATCATTTGCACGAAGCTGCTATTCTACGAAACCTCAAGAAGCGCTTCCGAGCTCGGATGCCATACACATATACGGGAGATATCTGCCTCGCAGTGAACCCGTACCAGTGGCTGGATGAGCTGTATACCCCTGGACTTCACAAGAAATATCTGCAGGCTCGCAAGCGACAAGATCTGCCGCCTCACGTGTACGCAGTGTCCGTAGCGGCCTTCAGGCATATGTGTGATAATGGTAGCAACCAGAGTATCCTGGTGAGCGGAGAGTCCGGCGCTGGAAAAACCGAGACCACCAAAATCCTGATGGACAACCTGGCTACTATTGCACCGGCACCAACCGCTGCCAGTGAGCAGGAACACAGCATTACTACACGTATTATCCAAGTGAACCCGCTGCTGGAGAGTTTCGGTAACGCGAAGACCACGCGCAATGACAACTCCAGTCGCTTTGGCAAGTTCACACAGCTCCAGTTCGACAAGAACCACGCACTCTGCGGTGCTCAATGCGAGACGTATCTCCTTGAGAAGACTCGTGTCATCTCTCACGAGCGCGGTGAGCGCAACTACCACATTTTCTATCAGCTTCTGCACGGCACTACGGACGAAGAGCGAGACGCATTGGGCCTTGGTGACGAGGCTCCAAGGTTTGCGTATCTGGAAGAAAAGGAGCCCCAGCAAGAGAACCGACCAGGACGGAAACCAAAGCTCAGTCAGCCACCGCCACCAAAGCCAGCGGCTGTGATTGAAGCGGAGAACGCCAAAGACCGAGCACTATTCGCCAAGACGCGACAGGCGCTCTCTTTGCTTGGACTTGGCTCCGAACAACAGAATGCTCTGTTCCAAGTCCTGTCAGGTATTCTGCATCTGGGCGAGGCTCAGTTCGTCGCAAAGCCGGATAATGACGAAGCCTGCGACCTGGAGAACGACTCTGTGGTATATTCCAGCACGTTGCTTGGCTTAAACCCAGAAACCATGGCAAAGGCGCTGACACACCGCACTATGAAGGCTGCTGGAGAAGTCTATCTGGTCCCGCTTACCGTTGAACAGGCTAAGGCTGGACGTGATGCACTAGCTAAGGCCATCTACGCCAGCATTTTCGACTGGCTGGTGGCTGGTATCAACGCGAGTCTGGGCGCTGCCGCTCGGCTTACTGCAAAAACGATCGGTGTCCTAGATATCTTCGGCTTCGAGAGCTTCGAGCACAATTCCTTCGAGCAACTCTGCATCAATTACGCCAACGAAAAGCTGCAGCAGAAGTTCACTCAAGATGTGTTCAAGGCGGTGCAGGAGGAATACGAACGCGAGCAGATCACATGGGCTCACATCGCGTACGCTGACAACAGCGAGACTCTTGCTCTCATTGAAGGTCGCATGGGCGTATTGGCCTTACTGAACGAGGAGATCGTGCGTCCTCGTGGTAATGAAGAAGGCTTTGTGAGTAAGCTTTCAGGTGCTTATCTCAAGCAGAAGAAGCTGATTGAGTTCCCACGCATCTCCAAGACGCAGTTCGCTATTCACCATTATGCTGGTACAGTCAAGTACGAGGCAATGGGATTCTTAGAGAAGCACAAGGACGCTCTACTATCGGACTTGTCAGATTTAATGTGTGGCAGTCACGAACCATTCCCTCAGATGCTCTTCAAGGTGAAGGCAGAGATAGAAGCTGCAGCCACTGCAGAGTTAAAGCGCTCAAGCTCGGGACGGAAAGCCGGAGGCGCAGGAGCGGACAAGACTGTGGGGATGCAGTTCAAGCAGTCGCTGAACTCCCTTATGACCAACATCAACGAGACGAACGTCAACTACGTTCGATGTATCAAGCCGAACAGCGTCAAGAGCTCCACCGTCCTCGAGGGCAAGATGGTCGCCAACCAGCTGCGCTGTGCCGGTGTCATCGAAGCCATTTGCATCGCCCGTGTTGGTTACCCGAACCGGTTGCTTCACGCCGAGTTTGCTGAGCAGTTTGACATCTTTTTGAAGGAGAAGGAGCAGAACCAACTCAAGGAGGAGCCAGAGAAGTATGGCGCTCCTTTCTGTCGACATTTAGTCAAGCAGTTCAAGCTAGAAATGCCCGAGGAATACCAGATGGGTGTGACCAAGATCTACCTACAGAAAGGTGTGCTGGAGAAGCTGGAGCATGCCAAGGCACAGAAACTCTTTGCGTATGTGGCTCTCATCCAGGCCCAGTGGCGCGGGATGCGTGCACGCTGTCGGTACTACGAGATGCGCGACGCCTTGATCGATATCCAGCGACGTGCGAAGGTTTTCGTGGCGAGATGCCGCTTCATTCGAGCGAGACTCGCCATCACCACGATCCAGCGCGTGTATCGTGGGTACGTTGGACGTTGCGAGTTCCACGCCGTGCTGTGCGAGCAATGCGCGCTTGAGATCCAACGCGTGTGGCGCGGACACCAGGGACGCAAAAACTACTTTGCTGCACTGTGCGAACTTCGTGCCAAGCAGATCCAGCGCATGTGGCGTGGCCACAAGGGACGGATGATCTTCTACGCTGTGCTCTGCCAGACTCGAGCTGTGCGTCTGCAGTGCTTCGCTCGACAATATCTGGCTCGACAGGAGCTGTACAGACGACGTGCTGCGTACATTGCTAAGCTCGAGAGAGAGGAGCGCGAACGTGTGGAACGGGAGCTGGAGGCTGCCAGACAGCGGAAACTGGCGGAGGAGCGCGAGAGACAACGTAAGCTGCAGGAAGAGCTGGCCAGACTGGAAGAAGAGCGTCGACTGGAGGAGCAGCGTCGCCTTGAACTCCTTCGACAAGAGAGCGCGCTGGTCATCCAGACACACGTTCGTGGCTACTTTGCCCGGTGCGTGTTCGCCGAAATGGTGCAAGAAGCGGAGGAGCAAGAGCGACGTCGTCGTGAAGAGGAAGAGGAGCGTGAACGTATCCGTTTACAGCGCGAACACGACGAGCGTGAGGCTCAACGCCTTGCAGCGGAGGAGGCAGCTCGTGAGAAGAAGAGATTGGCGGAGGAGCGCAAGCGCAAGGCGATTGCCATGCGCTTACGACGCGAGAAAGCGGTCACGAACATGCAGCGCCTAGTTCGAGGGCGCTTGGCCAGGAAGCAGGTTGCACAGATGAAGGAAGAGATCCGACGGAAGGAGGAAGAGATCCGACAGAAGGAGGAAGAGGCTCGTAGAGAGGAGGAAGCAGCAGCTACGCGTCTGCAGAGCATCCAGCGCGGCCGGTTGGCCCGTCAGCAGTTCTCCACCTTCAGAATCGAGAAGGCTGAACGTGACGACGAGATCGCCCGTGCTCGTAAGGAACAGGACGAGGAGATCGCCAGGGCTCGCAAGGAACGCGAGGAGGAGATCACCCGTGCTCGCATGGAGCAGGACGAGGAGATTGCGCGTGTCCGTGAGGAGAACATGCGACTGAAAAAGCAGTTGGCGGAGCTTCAGAAGACCAACAGTGAGCTGGAGGCCGTGGTGGCCGAGTACCGGTGCGACTGCGACGTGGTCAAGGCCTCCAACAACCTGAAGGAGGTCGAACTGACCCAAAAGTTGAACGTTCAGCGCAAGGAGCTCGAAACGGCACGCGGTGAGTACTCAACGCTGTGCGACTTCCTCGAGAAGACTGGAAGTTCCCGCCGTGCCACAGAACCGGAAGATCTCAACTCGTCTGACAATTCGTCCGATACTTCGTCAAACTATGGCGAAGAGGATAGCGAGCACTGGAGGGAGGACCGACCAACGGTCAACTCATTGGCTGCTTCTTACTACGGTGATGATCGCCCGTCCACCGACATCGCGAAGCTGCTCGGTAGTAGTCAAACGCGCACGTCACGGCTAGCGAATGCCATGCAACAACGCCGCCAAAAGGCGAGCCAGGCTGTGCAGCAACGGAAGCAGCAAGCGACGGCCGCCATGCAGCATCGCAAGGAGGTGGCTGCCCAACGTAAGGAGCAGAAGGAGCAGACTACTCAATCCATGCAGAATGGCGCAACCACCGTCACGAAAGCCAAAAAGTGGGCTGCCTTCGCCCGGAACAAGAATGCCAAGAAGGGCAAACCGGAAGCCACCACTCCGATCGATCTAATCGAGTAAGTGTCCCCCTCTAAGTGTCAAAAACTGCAGAGCGCTGACGAATAGACGTTCACAAGTGTCAACGCCCCAGCAGAAGTAGTTAGTATCTATTACAATTCACCTCGTAATGAGAGAATTCCTGAACAATGTAGCAAGCTTCCTGACTTTATTGACTTTTGAAGTGTAGTACAGTATGGTGTAGTTTAGGTTGATGTTTGCAAATAGCTGGGATGAAGGATGAAAGCCACCATGCAGAAGTCTATCTTGGCTAGAAATAGACTTCTGGTACATGTTGTTTCTACTACGTAGTTTTTTTGTTTAGTTCAATGTTCCGCTAGATGCATGTACGTGAAGATATATTCGCAGGAGCTCTTCCAAAGCAGCATAGGCTATGCTGTGTATTTGGGTGTGCTGGGTCCCAACCTGGACGGAAAATTGGTGAGGCAGGCCCACGACGAGCATGTTGAAGCTGACTCTTCTAACCCATTACAGCGGCGTGGATAAGACAGTTTTTCGTCGTTCAATTAGACGACCGCTACACCACAAACCAATTCTGAGAAATGCCAACGCCAGGAACAGCGCTGGAAGCGACGAAAATAACGCGGAGTTCCGAATGCATATCTATTGCACTGGCAGTGCGTGCGCAATGGTCACTGGATTACATAATGGCCCAGAGCTTCACCACTTCGATATCTCCTCGAGTGTGCGAGGAAAGGAGCCGCATTTGCCATGAAATCTCACGATGCTGGTAAAATCTGTACGAACCCAGCCAGTACCGGTATCCGATAGTTTTGTATCCCAGCCCATGTGCTTAGCTGAAATCATGAGGAACTGTGGCGTGCATTCAGTCGTTGTGACGTCAGTCTAGGAACCGAGGCAAAAACCTACACAAGGGTTTTCTCGCGATGGCGCAAGACATACAAACTCCCATATATTAAAATAACGGCTGTTTTCGTTTAGCAGAATCCGACATTTTCGAGCATGCAACCTCGCGTTCAGAGTCTGCTACAACCTGACTCCATTCTGCCAATTGCCAGCCTGGTACACGCTAGTTACTTTAACCTCACCGCTCTGCTCTGGCTGCTTCCATTCTCAAACTTCCCTCCACTCTTCATCATGCTCCGCCTCGGACGATCAGCAGCCTCGGAAGCTTCCAATTGCGGTGGAATCGTAGTCTCCGCTATCCGCAATAGTCTGCAGCTTCAACTGGATCAACGCGGAGCAAGAGCATTACAATGTGCCTATCAGACACAGTCGCACCGCAATCCGGAGCCGGGCGCAAAGAGCGAACGAAATCCATTGAGCCTGGCCGTCATGGGCGCCGCAGCGCTCAGTGTCGGTCTCGAACTCCAGATGGAAGGCGCCGCTCAGGCCCGAGCAGCTATGGAGCCGGCTGTGCAATTGCAGAGACACAAGTGGCAATTGTTCGACCAGATCGGCTCCGGTGCCTTTGGCGTCGTGCGACTAGGCATGCATGAGGAATCAGGCGAAGTGGCGGCCGTCAAGATCGTGCCGCTTGAGAATCCCAATGACCGACGCTCGTATCCGGCACTGGAGCGTGAGATCTCAGCGCTGAAGCTCGTGAAAGCCCTTGGAGGACACAATAGCATTGTCGATCTGCGGGACGTGTACGTGGAAGGCAGAAAGCTCTTCCTGGTTACCGAGCTGGCCCGTGGAGGCGAACTCTTCGAGCAGATCGTGGCCTATGGGTCGTTCCCGGAGCTCAAGGCGCGGGATGTTGCGCGCGAGATGGCAAGCGCACTTTCGTTCCTGCACCGACATGGACTGGTGCACAAGGACATCAAACCTGAAAATATCCTCATGAGCGCACGTGTCGTTGACCCCAACGCCAGCGGTGTGTTCCGTAGGGGCAGCCGCCACGAGAGCTCTAGTCTCGTCAAGCTTGCAGATTTTGGCAGTGCCGGACCGGCCAGTGCGACTACCAACCTCGAGGACATTGGCACGGCTGCGTACTTGGCGCCTGAGCTGCTGACGTCGGGGGTCTGCACCAGCGCGTGTGATATGTGGGCACTGGGTTGCGTGCTGTACATCATGCTGAGCGGCTCGCACCCGTTCGACCTGGACGGCATGTCCTCGGACAACGTGGTGGAGCACCGCATCAAGTCGGAGCCGATCACCTTCGACTTCAGCGCTTGGGAGAACGTGTCACTCGATGCGAAGGACCTCATTACCAAGCTGCTGGCGAAGGACCCGACGCTGCGTCTCACGGCAGACCAGATGATGCAGCACCCGTGGATGAACACGAGCGCTGAAGCTACTGCCACCGCTGGCAGCCTGTGTAGACCTTCGCCACTCCTGGCGGGTCAGCCGATTCCGATGAGCCCCGCGTAAAACCCTGTGTACTACTAAAACTACGTATTTAAAGTGCTAAAGCACCATAAAAAACGAATGATGAAAAGAGAAGATCGTGGAGAGAACGAAGAAGCAGTGTATATTCCCATTAGAGCAAATAGAGCAACGTTACACAAAAGCTGTGGTAGATACATGTATTGATTGTTGATGAATGTATGAAGACAAACCAGGGCAATGAGCAGATGGAGGAGCGCTGCATAAAGCCCAACTATAACGTCTCACTGTTGGTTTCTTATCGCATTATTTAAATGACCACCCCGCACACAACACGCCCACAAGAGCGCTTCACGAGGTGGAGATACCAAATGCTATCAACTCATAACACTATACACCGACAAGGCAAAAGCTCAAATGCTACTCCAAAACGCCTCGTGCCCTTCAAATGGTACACTGTACCATCTTTTCCTCCACCAATGAATCGTCGCATCGGTTTTTCACTTGGTTTCAGTAGAACCTCGCAGCCCCGCCAGCTTTAATAATCATTTCTAACAGGTGTAGCGATCGATTGGCCATGCGTTCGCCTTGACCTGCTCCCCATATATCCGTACCATTTTGACATTTCCCGGTTAAAAAAGAAGAGCAAGTATGGGTCGTGTTATCCGTGGTCAGCGTAAGGGTGCTGGCTCCATCTTCAAGTCGCACACGCACCTGCGTAAGGGCCCTGCCGCCTTCCGCGCTCTCGACTTCGTTGAGCGCACGGGCTACATCAAGGGTGTCGTCAAGGAGATCATCCACGACTCTGGCCGTGGCGCTCCCTTGGCCAGGGTGACGTACCGTGACCCGTACCGTTTCCAGCTCAACCACGAGCTGCTGATCGCGGCTGAGGGCATGTACACGGGTATGTTCATTTACTCGGGCCCCAAGGCTACGCTCACGGTTGGCAACACCCTGCCCCTTTCGGCCCTGCCGGAAGGTACCATCGTCTGCAACGTCGAGGCCAAGGTCGGCGACCGCGGCTCGTTCGCCCGCGCTTCGGGTGACTACGCCGTCATCGTGACCCACGACGAGGACAAGGGCAAGACCAAGCTGCGTCTGCCTTCGGGCTCCAAGAAGACCGTCCCTTCGGCGTAAGTTGCTGCTTCATTATTATCGAGACAATGATTCGAGATCTCCTTCAATTGAAGCGATCTCGAGGCACGGCGGTGCTGCTCTCTTTATTCCCCAATAAGGAAGCGGCGTTCGCGCCGCGTTGGTGTTCTCTGAACACTGATGCGTGTGTGTGCTATCCATCATTCTTTCCCGCCTTGTGCGGTGAGTAAGTATGTTGCGGGGCTAAGAATTGTCGTCGATATCGAAGGGGATGAGAATGTGGACTATTTTGACTAACTTTTGCGTCGCTTATGGGAAATTGATCAACAGGTGCCGTGCCATGATTGGTGTGGTCGCTGGCGGAGGCCGTACGGACAAGCCTATCCTTAAGGCTGGCCGTGCCTTCCACAAGTACCGCGTCAAGCGTAACGAGTGGCCCAGAGTGCGTGGTGTTGCCATGAACCCCGTGGAGCACCCCCACGGTGGTGGTAACCACCAGCACATTGGTCACCCGTCGACCGTGCGTCGCGATGCCCCTGCTGGTAAGAAGGTCGGTCTTATTGCCGCCCGCCGCACGGGCCGTCTTCGCGGTATCAAGAAGGTGGAGAAGGACAACTAAGTTGTCTAGCTCTAGCTCACAACGCAGCCTCTCGGCTGCAAAACGGGAATGCCATAATGAAATGCTTTTCAACCAAACCTGATCTTTTATTTATCCGTACATGAGTCTCTCAGCTCTGCGTCGCTCAGATGCTTCTCTTTCTTGTCGCTCACGATGTAGCTCCTGCATCAAATCCTCTCTTTTGCTGAGCTTGTGTTTGTTTCTGCTATTCTTGTCTTTTCGGCGTTTCACCCGCTTATCGTCTTCTCTACTGCGACGTCGCTCACCACGTTCAGGAGACGACGAGCGGTCATATCGACTCGAATACTTCCTGCGATCACTACCTGCAGATTTGCGAATTCCTTCCTCTCCCCCCACGACAAACAACGGGCGCTCTTTTGG
The DNA here is from genome assembly GCA_016864655.1 of Phytophthora cactorum. Lineage (NCBI taxonomy): Eukaryota > Oomycota > Peronosporomycetes > Peronosporales > Peronosporaceae > Phytophthora > Phytophthora cactorum. Next base: position 422,319 of record NHQK01000011.1, read on the forward strand.
ACGCATGTTATGCAACGGATCAGCCACCTCCAGCTCTCTACATCAACCACAGCGTCAGCACTGCAACTATTTTCTTTAGTACAATAGCTTCCCACCTCTTCCGCTTGCGCTCCTGTCTCGCCGTCGGCTCTTTCTTCGCCCCGTCCTCAGTCTGCGCGTACCAGGGCAATCGCCCATGTCGTCTCAACGTATCATCCGCCCCCTCCTGCTTCTTCTTATTGTGTTTGTTGCTCTCTCTACTGTTTGCGTGCGCCTCCTCCGCCTGGAAGAAGTTAATGTGCTGCGTGGAGTCGGATTCTTCGGTCGACAGGAGCTGCTGAGCGCGTCGCTCCTGCTCTAACCGCCGCTCCTTCACCTCCAGTGCCTGCTGTTGCTCCTCGTTCTCGCGCTCGTCGCGCAGCACGCGCTCGATGTTATCGCGCCGCCACACATGCCACTTCTTGTGCGGAAGGATGCGTAGCCCGCCGCCGCCCATGTTTGTCGAAGTAAAATGCTACACGAACGTGATTGGCGGATATTGGCCATGGGCTGGTATCAGAAGCATTTTCCGATCTGAGTCGTATACGTTGTGCTAAGTTATTTGGCAAGTTCGTGCTTAAACCGCCAAACTTCTCAACCCAGCGTAGCCTCAAGCAAAAGGCCAATACAGTATTCCTTGCGGTGCCTTCATTTTGTTCGCAATCATACTGTAGCGTCCATAGCGCTGTAGCCTATGTCTCCTTGTTAGCAGTTGGTCCTCTATTCGAGTCACTAACTGAATCCAATTATCTTGAATAAAGTATTCAGCACGAAATCGAGTCAGACGAGAAGCTAATTACCGTAGCCCCCAAAGGTGATAGAGTAGTTGCCATGGGCGGTACCACCGACAACGACGTCGGCTACGTGATCTCCCCAGAGGACCAGCTCCAGAACGGTCTCGATGGCTACATCATCTCCCCTCAAGAGCAGCGACGGAACTTCTCCATGCTGGAGACAGCATCAGCGTCGCACAGTGACGATGGCAGCAAGTACGAGACTGCGGTGCTGCCGTATCGCCCCAGTTCCGGGTCCGACACAAGCTCCGTGAATTTCACCGACTCACTTATGGTCGTGGGTAAGCAGCTCCCGTCGGGAAGAGCTGTAGCAGCGCTGGATCTCTTCGCGCGCGAGAATATCGGACTACTCATCAACTACATCGCGGTCGGAGCAGTGCATGGACTGTTCCAAGCCTTGATGTATCCGTACTTGAACGTGTACCTCAATATGGACGACTACTTAGCCTACTCTGCAGAGCGGTGGTTATCAGTACCCTGGCTGCTTAAAGTCTTCTTCGCAATGCTGTCGGATGGAGTTCCTATTAAAGGTTCTCGTCGACGAGCGTACATGCTGATCGGGTGGATAATTTGCTTCTTGTTCTCTTTTATCTTGGCCGTATTGCCTTCGGAGACGCCATATTTAACGGACGGGGTCGTGACCAACAGAGCTGCGGCTGAAGCTGGCAACAAGTACGTAGCCCTGTTCGTGATCACGACATTTGGTTATGTCTTGGCAGACACTGCGAGTGATGGAATGCTAGTGGAATTTGCACAACTACACCAGGCAAGTGAGCAACAACAGATGCAGCTCCACCACCAACAGCGAGAGCTCCAAGGTGATATTAACCCGATGCCGATGCCCTCACCTCGCGCTTCAGGGCCGACTTATGTTGTCACGACGCTTTTTGCAGCACGATATCTCGCAGAGTTTTTCATGATGTTCTTCGTGACATTCATTTGCAATAGCGATTCGTACGGAGGCACGTTCCGGTGGGGTGCTTCAGTCAACAGTATGATGGTGATCGCCATCTTGGTGTCGGCCGGGACAATTGTTTCGACATGGTTCTTGCTGCTAGAGGATGAAAACCCCGCAGGATACAACGTTCACATCTTAACGCCATGCGAGTGGAAGGCCATTGCGTACAAGTTGTTCCATCAACGCGCGATTGTTCAGCTGGTGACTTACATGTTCCTGTCGCGGCTGTGCTTTACATACTACGCTACGTCTGCCAAGGCAATCTATGAGTACTGGGCTCCAGCAGGGACGTTGATGACCAACATTTTCTCGAGCTTGAATGCTGCTGTGTTTGCAGGAGCAGCACTACTGATTGGACATGGGCCTACGATGCGGATCTTACAGAAGCTTGGCTGGCGACAGACTGTAGCTGGTTCGGTGGTGATCACTGCTGCATTTGTTCTCGTCGTGGCGCTTTTCACGGTATACAACTTGGTGCGCGTCGCTGGTCTGACGCTGTTTGTTGAGCAGATGATTGCTCTGTTCGAAGCGCTCGCGTATTTCGTGGCACTTCTCGCTGCAGTAGCAGTCGCTGAGCCTGGGCTCGAGTGTACGTCGTTCAGTTTGATAATTACGATGGGGAACGTTGCTGTTCCGTTCGCCATTTCGCTGTCCCAAGCCATCGGAGAACATTTTGACGTTTACGATTCAGAATACGAATCGGATTCGAGTCACGCACGAGCTCAGGCCATGTACTGCTTCCTCGTTGCGGTAGTAATTCGAGCGCTGCATCTTGCGCTATTACCTCTACTTCCCGATTGTGCAGAGGCTGCACGTGCCTTGAAGCTCTTTCGCTTCACAGGAAGGAAAGGCTCGGTGATCGTGATAGCAGCTACCGTATGTGCGGGATTTATGGTTTTCTGGGTTCTGCTCACGACGACACTTTCATCGTTTGAACGCACTTCTTGCCTCAATGTAGCTGGTGGAGAAGGCTGCTAGTAAGATATACCCACAGTCTTAAAAGGCTGTACTCCATCCTCATTTTCATGTACTTGGTTAATTGGTATAAGAGGATTTTGCGTTTACACTTCACAGCGCCGTCACTTTTGGTGATTTCTCATGGGGTAGCGATCCTGATGTATCGAGCGGTGGGTTGCTACGAATATGAATAACTTCTACTGAGAGGATGTCATCGTCATCATCGTTGCTATCCTCGTGGTTCTTGCCATTGTCGTCCTTGGCCTTCTTCTCTTTTTGGCTCTTGATATACGCCGCATACAGCGAGAAAAGGATTGAAACGTACAGGTACAGAGTCAAGGCGCTGTATTTCCCACCGTCGCCACAGCTCCAAGAATGGTGATGATCACCTTGACGTACGAGAGTTCATCGCAAGTTGGCGGGTTTCTCCAATCGCCAGGAGTTCGAGGGGTCAGTCGCTAGCAAGGTACAACTTCAACATGCCTAACATCGAAACACCACTTCATTGCGTTGAATATGACCCAGCATACACGTACAATCAATCACCTGCTTTTTGCGATATCCCGTCGCTTAGCTCGAGTTCAGTGTGTCTGCGATGGCCTGGATCCAGAACGCAGCGGCCTTGGCTCCAGGATCGGGAATACCAGCACCAAAATCCTCTCCGACGTATCCAGCGCGGCCGAATGCTTGCTTGGTGGACATATGAGCCGTAGCATCGGCACCTTCCTGGGCAGCCTTGGCAGCAGCCGTAGCTAACTCAGCGCCAGTCTTCGAGGCCTGGTTGTCAAGAGCACGAAGCGAGGGAACCAGAGCGTCCACCATCGTGCGAGAGCCTTCCGTGGCACCTCCGTACTTCTGGATTGCACTGATACCAGCACGGAAAGCGCCAACCCACGCAGTAGTGTCAGCCTCCTTGCAGCTCTCAAGATGTAGCGACCCCGCAGTCAAGAAGATGACGTACAACACACCAGAAGTGCCACCAGCGCTGCGTCCCACCGAGTCAGCAAGAGCACGCAGAGTCTGCGAAGCGTCATTGAGTGGGTAGTGAGCTTTCAGGTCGACCAGGATGGCCTCAGCGGCATTCTTGAACGTGGTGCCACAGTCTCCGTCGCCCACTTTGGTGTCCCAGTTCGTCAGCTGCGGTTCGTTCTTGATGAAAGTCTCACACACAGCCAAAATACACTTCTCGAGCAAAAGTTCCTTGTTCGAGAGCTCAGCTGGGCGCTGGAACGTCTTCTGCGTCTGAGCTGGAGCTTCCGCCTTGATAAACGACCCAGAGAGCGTCGATTGCGAGAGATCGAATGGCGAGTACGTCCACGCTGGAGCGGAAGTTGGTGCATCGAAGAGAGCGAGCATCTCAGCGTCACCGTTCGAGTTCCATAGTGAAAGTGAGAAGCCTACCATATCCAACGCTGTCATGAAGGAGCCGACCATCACACGTTCAGGCTCAATGCCCTTGGCTTGAAGAGCCTCCACCGCATACTTAGCCACAACGTACAGCTCCATATTCGTTGTAGATCCCAGGTTATTAACCATAAGCACGGCCTTGCTGCCTTGCTTCAGCCCCAGTCCCACGGAGGTTTGATCTGAGATCTTGTCTACCAACATTCTGCAGAGTGATGGTACGTCTTGTTGCTCGCATTTGGCCACCCCCGGCTCACCGTGGATCCCCAATCCGACCTCCATCTCGTTGTCTCCCCACTCCCGGGACGTATCCTCCTTTCCTGGAAGAGTGCAGGGCTTGATGGCCACTCCCATAGTGCCCAATTTACTCTCGGTTATGAGGCCGTTCACCATTTTGACAAGAGTTGCCAGATCTTTCCCCATTTTCGCAGCCGCGCCTGCTAATTTGTGCACGAACACGGTGCCGCTGAGTCCGCGTCGTCCTGCGTTGGCGTTCACCACGGCCACGTCCTCTCCGACCACGACCATGTCGCACTTAAGGCCCTCAGCCTTGGCCTGCTCCACGGCCAGACCGAAGTTGAGGCGGTCGCCCGTGTAGTTCTTGACTATGACCAGGCAGCCGTGCGGGCCTGCGGCCAAGCGAATGGCCGTTAGAACCTGCTGCGTGGAGGGCGAGGCGAAGACGCCACCGCATACCACAGCGGTCAGCATTCCTTCGCCGATGTAACCGGCGTGTGCGGGCTCGTGACCGCTACCGCCGCCCGAAATGAGCGTCACTCGGCGCTCGCGGATGGCCACGTAGTCACGGTGCAGCAGCACGAGCTCGCTCGGCTCCAGCACCAGGTGCGGATGAGAGAGAGCCATGCCCTCCACCATGTCGGCTACGATGTTGTGGCCTTCCCGCACGAGCTGCTTGGCCTTCGGCATTGTCGGAGTGTTTGTCTTTTTCGCTTGTCACTAGGGTGGCAGATTTCGGAATGACTTGGCGTTTGTAAGGATACCAACTTGAAGTCCCGTACGGTACGGTGATGGCCAAAGCTCGTTGGCAAACTGACTTCGTTGGCAAATTGCCATTTGCAATAAGGGCTAAAAAAATAAAGGGAGATCTCTGTATTCATGAGAGCTATGAACTTGTAAAACAAAGATTGAATCAGTAAATGGTCTTGTCATAGCTGCAAGTCTTGAGAATGTCACTACCGATGTCTGCGGGTAACGCGTAGACGCACTCGGCAGTGACGGACGACGGCACGCTGCAACTGTTGCCCACGTACGAGTTTGCCTTCTTGGTGATAACGCTCTGGGTAGACGATGACTGTACTCGCACTGTCATCTTGTAATTGCCATAGCTGGCGTTCCGTGCCATGCAAAAATACGGAGAAAAGGCATTGACGCTGTCAGTGCTCCGACCTGCAGCAGCGGCAGCTTGACTCAGTGGATACCGGCCGACAGCGAGCACGTATGTGCCTTGACTCAGCTGCCGGATCAAGTAGGAATCTTCAGCCGTCACTGAGCCGTCGGTGCGTCCACGGCTGAAGTACACGCTGTTGTCGTCGCCAGCGTCGTCGTTGCTTGCCACGAAGGACAGCGAGCCGTCCGTACGCTTCTGGAACAGATAAACTTGAGGATCAATGTACGCCGAGTCACAGTCGGAATTCACATCGCTGAATGTCACGTTATCTGCAGTCTCCATTGACAGCAGGTCTATCTCCACAATAGCTGACGACGCAGCAATATTCAACGTGTACTGGTCCACCGTCAGATAGCTCGACTTACGGAATATAGTGCCGGTCACGACTTCCTTCACAACCGGAAGAGCAGCTTCACTGCCCACCCACCACGATGCAGCTTGCATCAGCAGCACCGCAACACTTGTCGAACCGAAAATGCCACGCATCACAGCTGGGAGAACACGAATGTCCTAGTGCGTGATAAGATTCAAAGTGCGCGACTGAGGAGACCGACCGCAGCGGACGCGACGTTGCACTACTGGACAAAGTCCGAGAAAACGCTTATACCAGCAATTTCATGCATCCGTTATTTCCACACCAAAACAGCCAAGGATGCAAAACAAACTCAACAGAAGTTTTGTCAGTTATACGGGACGCAACATCAACATCCTCGATCATAAAAATCAAAAGCACGTGCATTCTCAAGTAAAGCGTCTATAAAACCTGTCCCCTCAACGTCGCAGCCTCCATCTCAAGCCCTGCTCCAGCCTAATTGCCGAGCAGGTCGTAGTCGTCGAGCTTGTCGTTGTACTTCATGATGGTTCTCTTGATCTTAGAGCTGTCCACCCACGTAACAAAGTCCTCCATTGGGCGAGTGACCAAAAAGGCCGGGTCAGTCACTACTGTGGGGCCCACACGGACGTGTCCCTGCTCCACGAAAGTTGTGGCTTCCTTGATGCTCTCGGCCATTTTGACGCGCACCATGACAACAGGCAGGCGGCGGCGGCAGAAGGCGGAGACGTTGACTTCCTCGGCCTTAAGCAGACTCTTCTTGGTCTGAATCAATCCCATATTGTAGAGCTTATCCAGTAGCGCCGTCGTGGTCTTGACGCGGTATGGGTCATTGGCTGGTCGCTTCTTGAGTCTCGCCACGACTTTAGAGATGTGCCCCACCAAGCGGTTATACTTGTGGTACTGCTCGCGGTCCGGGATACGGTAGCGGCGGATCACCTTGATCTCATGCAGGTTGTTCTCTTTCTTCCACTCCAACAGGTCCACCTTCTTGAGCAGCTTCTGCTCGTGGAACTTGAGCTGGCGACCCATTTTTCTGCCTGTTGAGAAATCAAAACTGGGTATCGAGGGTACACTGCTTACAAAAAGCAAGTATAGCAAAGTGTACCCCTCTCATTCTACGTAGTGAAACACCATTTCATGTGGTTCACATGACGCTCCCACGACCAACGGATCGTAGCTGCTCGCCAACCTTCTCCTCCTGTCATTTCCAATTAGCGTAACCCGTGTATTATGACGGCCGCGGACGTGGAGAAGAAGAGCAAGAAGAAGAAGCTCAAGGCCTCGGAGGCCGAGGGCAAGGACCTCATCGCTCCGGAGAGCCACACGCCTGCTCTGGACACGAGCAAGTGGCCGCTTCTGCTCAAGAACTACCACCAGCTCAATGTTCGCACGGGTCACTACACGCCCATTGCGTGTAGCTCGTCCCCTCTCAAGCGTAACCTGCACGACTACGTGCGCTACGGTGTCATCAACCTCGACAAGCCAGCGAACCCTTCGTCGCACGAGGTCGTGGCCTGGATCCGCCGCATCTTGCGCGTGGACAAGACTGGTCACTCGGGAACACTCGACCCCAAGGTCACTGGCTGCCTTATCGTGTGTGTGGACCGCGCCACACGACTGGTTAAGGCTCAGCAGGGCGCCGGTAAGGAGTACGTGGCTGTTGTGCGTCTGCACAGCGCCATCGAGGGCCAGAACAAGCTCGCCCGCGCCATTGAGACGCTTACGGGCGCTCTCTTCCAGCGTCCTCCTCTCATCTCCGCTGTGAAGCGTCAGCTGCGTATCCGTACGATCTACGAGTCTAAACTCATTGAGTACGATGAGGACCGCCACCTGGGTATCTTCCACGTGAGCTGTGAGGCCGGTACCTACATCCGAACTCTGTGTGTGCATCTGGGTCTGGTTCTTGGCGTGGGCGGCCACATGCAGGAGCTACGTCGCGTGCGCTCCGGTGTACTGGGCGAGAACGACGCGATGGTGACCATGCACGACGTGCTGGACGCGCAGTTCCAGTACGACACATACAAGGACGAGTCGTACTTGCGTCGCATTGTGCGGCCGTTGGAGGTGCTGCTGACCACGTACAAGCGCATCGTGGTCAAGGACAGCTCGGTGAACGCCATCTGTTATGGTGCCAAGTTCATGATCCCCGGTCTGCTGCGGTTCGCTGACGACATTGACGTGGGTGAGGAGGTCGTGCTTATGACCACTAAGGGCGAGGCTATTGCCGTTGCTATTGCGCAGATGACCACGGCTGTGATGGCCACGTGCGACCATGGCGTTGTGGCTAAGATCAAGCGTGTCATTATGGAGAGAGACACGTACCCGCGTCGCTGGGGCTTGGGTCCGATGGCTCAGAAGGTCAAGGGCCTCGTGAAGGAGGGAAAGATCGGCAAGTACGGCAAGGTGAACGAGAACACGCCCGCCGACGTGTCGGAGCTGTACGGAAAGGATGAGAAGAAGCCTCTGGTGGAGGAGGTTGCGGAGACGAAGGAGGAGATCGATGAGGATGAGGCTCCTAAGAAGAAGCACAAGAAGGAAAAGAAGGAGAAGAAGGAGAAGAAGGAGAAGAAGAAAAAGCACAAGCGTGACGCTGACGAGGCTGACGTTGCCGAGAACGGCGAGTCTCCAGAGAAGAAAAAATCCAAGAAGAAGAAGAAAAAATCCAAGGAGACGAGCGACTCGGAATAGATGACCTCACCCGAATGTTGATAGTGTGACTTGCTTCCCCATGACTACTCTTCCGGACAAAAAGGAGATAGCCTCTGAAGTCAGCTATAACAGCTTATATGAGGACCCGAGTGCGCAGTCGCTTGAAAGTAATATATATCGTGTATGTTTTTTTTTAACTTCGTCGAAATCTCGAGAACAATCCACCTCTTTTTGTCTTGCTAGGCTTCGATTGCCGTTTGTGAGCATTGGCAGCTCCAATTTGGTCCACGAGACATTCACGTTCTCGTTCTTTGGCTCGAAGCACCAGAATCTGCTGGAAATGTTCACGTGCTCGTTTAGATCGCCAAGCACATTGGATTTTCACAGCACAAGCGAGTTGTTTGGCTCGGAATTGGCTCTGCTTCTCGTACTCGTACTCTTTCTTTCGAGTAGCAATCACACGTGCACGAATTACTGGGTCTTCGTGTGTGTTATTGGGGTGGCCACGACGCATGATGCGGCCAGTGACCAAGTCCTCGAAAATATAATCCGGATTGTCATCGTCAACATTGTTCTCGTTTCTTTTCCGTCTCCTTTGACGTCGCCATTCTTTCTCCAGACTCTCTTCGACCTCCTCTTCGTCACTTTCAATTCGTTCATAAGTGGTATCGGTGGTTCCTGGCTCGACAATGGCCGAGTCGTTCTCTAGGTCATCCGTAAAAATGGTTGGAGTTCCTTTACCAAAGACAATAGCACGAGTTTTCCTCCTTTCCTTCGACTTAACACGTTTAACTCGAATGCGTTTCCAGCGGTCTGTGAGCTTTGCAACGGGAACCAACTCTGGGATCGCAATACCGTCAAGAACAACTCGAACTAACCCGAACCGATCCACAGGCACTTCCACGACGATGGCGGAGTTGATCACTTTCTCGTCTTTGTTTGGAAAGAGTTTGACATAGAGACCGTCGTCAGCTGTAAGTTTGCCTTCAAGGTTGCTATCGTCATTATCAGATGATGGAGAAGACGCCATCGGCTTCAGTTGAGAGAGCATGCGTGGGAGAAAGCGTTTGAAAGCTCCATCCGTCGTGAAACCCGCACACATTTCATCCTGTCTTGCTATCTCCATGAGCTCGGAGATACTGGTTCCTTTCGGTTCACGGCGATAATTTCCAGCAGGGAAGTCTCTCTTCGGGTAGAATTGAAAGGAGATAGCGCATTTCTGAGCGATACTGGGCGCCACGATCACTTCTCGTCCAGGACGACACCAACGAGGCAAACTTGTGGCACGAGTGAAGAGATAACGGAAGTAGTTGCGTTGAATCAATGTAGCAGCATTTCGTCGCCTTTTTAAGTGCTCCTGGAAGGCGTGGAATGTTCGTCGACCATGCCACACGCTCTGGATTAACGTTGCTGAGTCGTACTCCAGTTGAGCACGAAGCAAGAACTTCCAGTGGAGCTCATCTTTTTCCATGAGGAAGCTTTCAGCTCGCCGTAAGCCTTGCAACTCAGCGTCGGTCAGAGTTTTAGGAGGTAGCAGATAACCAGGTAGAACCCAGTGCTTCTGTGAGTTGAGAAACACGGGAGTGCCGTCCATGATAGCCTGCGTCCTCGTTGTCACGTGTGACTCGGACAGTTTCGCGATGAACCTGTTGCGAATAGCTAACTCCTGCTCAAGCTGCACGAATATTTGTTGCATTGCCAGGAATCGCGTGTGCATGATGTGCTGGGCTTCTTTGATCTCGTCCAGCTTTCGTGTCAGCTCGAAATTCGTTTTGAAAAGCTGCGGAGATGCAGCACCCAACGCAACAGAAGATTTGCGATTAGTAGGGGATAACTTTGGCGAAAATGGTTGTACCGGGATGTTGCCATTAACGGGATGGCGTAGATACATGACAAACCAGAGCGCTGGGTTTTCAGGAGCCGTGAGAAGCAAATTAGTCAACGCCTGAACAATTTCGTCGATCACCCTGTCGAAGTAAGCGTCCAGATCGCGCTGAGCGACAAGGTCAAGGCGAAGCTGGTCTGAGAGCTCCTCCCATTCATGATCTAGATCATCCTTGACCTTAGAAGAACTTGGGACTATGGGCACTTTGCTGGTATCAATACTCCAGTTGGATTGCACAGACGGCTGCTCCCACTTGAGAAACTCATGATCAATTCTCTTGAGGCGGCGTTCACGACCCACAAGTTTCAGCTCTTGCTCTAAACTGATAATTTTGCGGATCAGCCGCTTGCTCTCCATCTCGTCCTGCTTGGTATCGCGAAGTGCACTCTGTATCACTCGTCGCTTCCTGTGCATCTCGAGGATCAAACTTTCGGACACGGTATTCTGGACCTCGTATTCAAGCTTGCACTACAGTCAATATCAAACACAAGTGTCAATCCGAACAACAACCAGGAAACCATTAGAGATAGTCGGCGTACTGCTCGGCGTAAGTAGTCTGCGAGCCAAGGAAGAGGGGACAGAGGCCTTGCCATCAACAATTCATTGACGCCATCCGAAATGTGCTGAAGCAATTCCAATACATTGGGATTCTCCAAATACACTGCATTGGGTCGTTGAGCTGCATGCACTCGAGGCAGATGCTTCTCCATCCATTGCTGCCGTCTCTGTTTGCACCGCTCCCACTCGTGGTTGTTCAGCCGCGGCATATCCAACTGAACCTGAAACTGCGCGACGCTAGAGCAAGAAGGTTAGGAATAGAGCTCAATAAGTTAGCAACACAGTAATAGAAGACCCTTTCGTATTCAGGATACTGTCTGCAACTTGTAATTTCGAACTAAGCATGAAGTAGCAATAAATGTCCAGGGCATTTGCTCCTACCTGAGTCTGTTCCAGCCTCACTCTTCAATGTGCTACCCATTGCGCACACCGCACCGCCACTGAATCATGTCAGCAAATAATGACCTCACGACCGCAGGCTCCGTCGATCTCCTTGCCTCGGTGGGCAATACCCCGCTGCTGGAGCTCACTACGCTCTCTCGTTTAACGGGTTGTAAGCTATTGGCCAAGGCCGAGTACGCCAATCCAAGCGGGAGTATCAAGGATCGAGTAGCCAAGTCGCTTATCCTTGACGCTGAAGAGCGTGGATTGATCAAACCTGGAGGCACGATCATTGAAGCTACTGGAGGCAGCACGGGTGTCTCTCTCGCGCTTCTGGGATCTTCTCGTGGTTATAAGACACTCTTGACAATGCCGGACATCACGGCGAAGGAGAAAATCCAGATGATGAAGACCATGGGAGCTGAGGTCCGCGTGCTGCCTACGACCTCAATGGATGACAAGCAAAACAACTTCTTCCATGTCGCTCAGCGCCTTGCCAAGGAGATGCCGAACGCGTATTGTCCCAACCAGTTTGACAACCTCGCGAACATGCGAGCTCACTATGAAGGCACAGCTCCGGAGATCTGGGAACAGGTCGGCGGAGAGATCGACGGGTTCGTCTCGTCGGCAGGGACGTCAGGGACGATCGCCGGAATGTCGACGTTCTTCAAGGAGAAGAACCCTGACGTGAAGGTGTGGGTCATTGATCCTGCCGAGATCGCGAGCACCGCCATGTTTATCAACAATGACCGATCGTCGGGGACAATCGAGGATGGCTACGAAATGCTGCCTATAGTGAAGGGCTCATCCATCGCAGAAGGTGTGGCGGCACTCGCCCGCGTCACGGGTAATCTACGCGAAGCTATCATTGACAAAGGCATCACCGGAACCAACCAAGAGATCGTCGACATGGCCTATTTCTTGCTTCGCAACGATGGCATCTTTGTTGGTCCGAGCAGTGCACTGAATGTGCTTGGAGCAGTCAAGATGGCGAAAGAACTGGGTCCAGGGCATACCATTGTGACGATTCTGGCCGATGGTGGCGTTCGCTACGGCAGCAAGCTGTACAATGAGGAAATGCTCTAAGGCCGGAAACAAAGTGCAATTCAATAAATTATTGTATTCTGCAATAAAAAGCTTTATTATTGGACCGATCCGATTCCAAAATTGACCTAATTATTGGCAATAAATATATAAAAAGGAACGCCAGCGCACACTTTGAAGAAATAGTTGCGTTTTGCAATGTTCCTTCACGTATTCCCCTCTGCACGGTTGAGAGCGTTTTCCGGTCGTGGTCATGCGGTATTGTCTTAAAAAATCTAGGTAACCCTGGATACTTCAACTTCACAGTAACATGCCGTCCGAGCAGTAGTTTTGATTGGCTTTTTGCATTAAATGCAAATTGCGATATCAAATAAAAAAAGTACGCATATCGGCTTATTTTCGCGCAAATGGCACAGTGTTGTTAATTTTTGCAGGTTGCATGCTTTTACATATATGGCAGTTCGTCAATTGCCGGAAGCAGCGGCTCCTTCTTCGTAGGCTCTGACCTCAAATGATATTAAGTACGAACTCGTACTGTAATGAAAGAGTTGCAAGAAATGCATACTGTAATGTTTCAGAGTTGATGATATATTTTACCTGCCATTCGCAGAGTTTTGTTTCTACCAGCATGACATCCGAAGCAGTGAAAGTGACAATAAAGTGCTCGAAGATATTGAGCAATAAAATATACATTGCGGCAATATTTAGTATTGCTTTTGGAAAAATTGCAATCATTATTATTGCAAAACACAGGCACCAAGTCAATTTTTTACGGTATTGGAGGACCCCTGAATGGCTCGAAGAGAACGGCTTGCTGCCTCAAGGAACTGCTATCAAGAAGGGATCGGCGTCTCTGGACTTTGTGGGCGAGCTTGCGTTTCCGAAGTCTGTGTAAGCTATATCACCTTTCTGAAGTTGTCAGTGGCAACTTGCCAGGATGAGGTTGCCATCATAATGATCGCAAGGCCTGCTTTTTTAGCTGTTGCTACGACTCACCTAGAAAATACTCATCCAATAGTATTATAATAGCTAATGTTTTCACATCTACAGAAAGAGTTGGATGAGATTCAGATCTACGCGAATACCACAGTATTCGCGTATACTAATGTTGCGCTCTACGCTAAAGCTTACTCTCTTCTAATGAAATGTTCAATATACATCCAAGTCCAAAAGGGGTTGCAGCTTCTGGCATCAGATAAGTAAAATGAGTACTTCGAAATACTACATGTAAGTTCCCACCCAACAGAATGCCTTCGCATGATAGACGAAGCCCCCATGCTTACTGTTAGCGGATACTCTTGAACTGAAGCCTTGTTTTTTTTTATAGGCCTTATAATTAAGTGCATTTAGATGGCTTGTGTTCTTTCAATATTTTTAAGATTTTGTTTGGTTTAAAAAAAAAACTTATCAGATCAACTTTTTATAAATACACCAATACTTGGACCTTCCCAGAAAAGAACGTTGCTACAATAATTTGCCCGAAGCAAACCTCTGCGTTAGACAATCGTACAAGAGTCACCACGAATCGTGGTCCACGAACTACTCAGGAGCCAGCCAGCCACTCTTATAGGACGACAGGGATGCCCAAAATACGATAAATTTGTATTGAAGCTGGAGAAAGGAAATACATAACAATTATAAAGACAAATAAATAGCCAAAATAAAAGCAATTTACACAGTAAATTATTGTGATGATCAACACTCTTGAGGGACCCTTTATCCTCAAACAAACCGATCATGCTCACCCAAATTGGTGCAGTACCGCACTTAAAGTGCCTATTTACCATGTTGTAAATAATGTAGGACGCAGCGAACCTGCATGGTTGCATAGCTCAATGAACAAAATTATCTTATTTTAAGTGAAAGCAAAAAAGATCTCGGTGAAAGTAGGCCTCGGCGCTAAAATAAGTTATTGGTACAAAAAATACATATTTATTTTCGGGTATATCTATTTTTGGGCATCCCTGTAGAACGACGCAGGCCTCAACTTGGTCAGACGACAGAAGCAAGTTGCTCAATTTCAAAACAAGGTGGGCGCTGCACAACGAAATTGGATTAACAACGCATCACTAGGCCTCCTACGGATATTGTTGCGGGCGACAGGAGCCTTAAACGTTGGTCGGGAACTCCAGCTTTCCGACAAAGTTCAGCGACGAGACGTCACTGTTAGTCTGCGGCAGCAAGCTGTTCTCTTCGAGCCATTCCTCATTGTACAGCTTGCTGCCGTAGCGAACGCCACCATCGGCCAGAATCGTCACAATGGTATGCCCTGGACCCAGTTCTTTCGCCATCTTGACTGCTCCAAGCACATTCAGTGCACTGCTCGGACCAACAAAGATGCCATCGTTGCGAAGCAAGAAATAGGCCATGTCGACGATCTCTTGGTTGGTTCCGGTGATGCCTTTGTCAATGATAGCTTCGCGTAGATTACCCGTGACGCGGGCGAGTGCCGCCACACCTTCTGCGATGGATGAGCCCTTCACTATAGGCAGCATTTCGTAGCCATCCTCGATTGTCCCCGACGATCGGTCATTGTTGATAAACATGGCGGTGCTCGCGATCTCGGCAGGATCAATGACCCACACCTTCACGTCAGGGTTCTTCTCCTTGAAGAACGTCGACATTCCGGCGATCGTCCCTGACGTCCCTGCCGACGAGACGAACCCGTCGATCTCTCCGCCGACCTGTTCCCAGATCTCCGGAGCTGTGCCTTCATAGTGAGCTCGCATGTTCGCGAGGTTGTCAAACTGGTTGGGACAATACGCGTTCGGCATCTCCTTGGCAAGGCGCTGAGCGACATGGAAGAAGTTGTTTTGCTTGTCATCCATTGAGGTCGTAGGCAGCACGCGGACCTCAGCTCCCATGGTCTTCATCATCTGGATTTTCTCCTTCGCCGTGATGTCCGGCATTGTCAAGAGTGTCTTATAACCACGAGAAGATCCCAGAAGCGCGAGAGAGACACCCGTGCTGCCTCCAGTAGCTTCAATGATCGTGCCTCCAGGTTTGATCAATCCACGCTCTTCAGCGTCAAGGATAAGCGACTTGGCTACTCGATCCTTGATACTCCCGCTTGGATTGGCGTACTCGGCCTTGGCCAATAGCTTACAACCCGTTAAACGAGAGAGCGTAGTGAGCTCCAGCAGCGGGGTATTGCCCACCGAGGCAAGGAGATCGACGGAGCCTGCGGCTGATAAGGTCTTGAGTCCAAGGTTTGCGGACATGATTCAGTGGCGTGTGCGCAACGGGCGCCAAATTCAACAGTGAGACCTCTTTGAAGGGAACATGCTCAAGGTCACTCATCATTTCAAGGTGATGACGTTGTCTACTTCAACCAATGCTTACTCCATGACTTCTCCTTAATGCATCGCTAGACCGTCCTGGGGAATGTGAGCTCGCCCACAAAGTCCAGCGCCGATCCCTTCTTGGTAGCAGCTTCTTGAGGCAGCAAACTGTTGTCCTTGAGCCAGTCCTCGTTGTACAATTTGCTGCCGTAGCGCACTCCACCGTCGGCCAGGATTGTCACGATCGTGTGGCCTGGGCCAAGCTTACGCGCCATCTTCACTGCGCCAAGCACGTTGAGCGCACTACTTGGGCCAACAAAGATGCCATCGCTACGAAGCAGGAAGTAGGCCATATCCACGATCTCCTGGTTCGTCGCAGTGATTCCCTGGTCGACAATCGACTCGCGCAGGTTCTGAGTCACGCGTGAGAGCGCTGCTACACCCTCTGCGATCGTGGCTCCTTTGGCCATCGGTACGATCTCGAAACCATCTTCAATCGTGCTTGTTGATCTATCATTATTGATAAATGCCGACATGGCTGCCGTCTCCTCCGGATCAATAAGCCAGACCTTAACATCCGGCTTCTTCTCCTTCAAGAACTTCGACATCCCGGCGATAGTTCCCGACGTCCCCGCGGACGTCACGAATCCGTCGATCTCTCCATTCACCTGGTGCCAGATCTCCGGCGCTGTTCCTTGATAGTGCGCCATCATATTCGCAATATTATCAAACTGATTCGGGCAGTATGCGTTCGGCGTTGTCTCTGCAAGACGACGAGCAACGTGGAAGAAGTGGTTCTCCTTGTCCACCATCGACGTTGTGGGCAGGATGTGCACTAGAGCGCCCATGGTCTTCATCATCTGCACCTTTTCCTTGGCGGTGATGTCCGGCATAGTCAGGAGTGTCTTGTAACCTCGAGACGCGCCAAGCAACGCGAGTGATACACCCGTGCTGCCTCCTGTAGCTTCAATGATAGTGCCTCCAGGCTTAAGTAGACCGCGTTCTTCGCCGTCCAGGATCAATGACTTAGCCACACGGTCCTTGAT
Organism: Phytophthora cactorum; assembly: GCA_016864655.1. Lineage (NCBI taxonomy): Eukaryota > Oomycota > Peronosporomycetes > Peronosporales > Peronosporaceae > Phytophthora > Phytophthora cactorum. The sequence goes on from NHQK01000011.1 coordinate 439,036, forward strand.
ACTTCCACTGGGGTTGGCATACTCGGCCTTGGCTAGAAGCTTGCAGCCAGTGAGCCTGGACAATGTAGTGAGTTCTAGAAGAGGAGTGTTACCAACCGAAGACAGGAGGTCGACCGAACCCGTCGTGGAATAGGTGCCCCGTTGAGACTCTGACAAGCTGAAGGAGCGAGTTGCGAAGAGCTTAGAGGGCGTGAAGAGCCTGTGACGACGGAGAACGGATACGCTACTGCGCATGGCGGTTTCTGCTTAGACTCCGGAGTCAAATGGCACAATGGAGCGACTCATGATGGGATGCCGCAGATGCTTAGACGTACTGTAGTAGTTGAAAAACAACTTCCGCCACCAATGAAGGTTTGGGAAGCATCAGACGTGTACGTTCATAGGCTAGCGAACATCATTAGCGATGTGCAGGACCACGACGTACATGTATACAGTATACTTGGTTGTTCAAAAAATACAACTTTTGCTGCTTTCATTGCTTCTGTAGCTGCACTGGAATTGCGAGGTGCTGCGCGTCCAGAGGCCACAAAACATGAGTACTAAACGGGGAATAACAAAGCACTACAATCATATTAGAAACCAAGCACTCGAAGTAAAAAAAATGAGGCTGCTGTGTGAACCAAACTGCTGCTGCTGAAGACTTAAAAGAGTTAACGACGCCACATATTGGAAACCTTATCCACCACTTCGATGCACTCGAGTTCGTTCAAAGCTGCTTACGTTTCTCCCAACTAAGCTGAGATGATCATATGTCCTTCATATGAAAAACACAAGCGCAGATCGGTTCCTTCCACGACTCGTAGCAGTCGCGGGTATCCCGCGCTTCGACCTCATTCATGCTGCGATTTAAGAACGTGCAGTAGCTGCTCCAAAAGCTTTTCAGAAACCAAGTCAGACACAAGTGTCGTATTCACTCGCCATCACCAATTGGCTCGTATAGCATACCCGTTCCCATAAGCATATTTTCGAGCTGACCACGGTTACTAATCTGTTCGATCGGTTTCGATTACTGGTCTACAGCAAACGAAATATATTCTGGGTCAAGCAACTGTAAGTATCCTGGTTTTATTTTCGGGCATTTTAAATGACCACTCACCACCCAGGTTGGACCCCTTCAAATGAATCTAACCTGGGTGGCGAGCAGTGCTCGGACATTACAATAAAGAAATGTATTATCTGTTCTTCACAACAATAAGAAGTATATGAATATGAAGAAGAACAATAATAAATAAATGAGAAATACCTATTGTATTGTCCTTCAGCTGCACCATCGACACTAGTTATCGTCAGTGTCATCAACATCGAGTCTCATCAGCGTATTTGCATCCCAGAACTTACGGTTAGCCCGCAGAAATACGACATCTCGAAGTTCATCGGTAGCAGAGATGCACGGTGTGGCGTCATGACCAGCTTGCATTGCGAGAACAGCCTTTCGCAGAGGTTGCTGGTCGGCGGGATAGTGGCGACGATTGGTTTGTATCGCGGCGCCACCTGCTCGGGGGCTGGGCGCGACTGTAACAGTGCAGTTGCAAAGTCCTCAGCACTGCGTGCGCGCGTCCGAGCACGCGAACCGCGGGACGATGCTGCGGGCTCAGTAGCAGCAGCTTCCAGTTGGAACGGCTCAAGGGCCTGCGATTCTTGTGGAGTTAAGTCAGCTTCAGTACCTCGAGAAACCTAATATGGCATTCAGCAACATAGGTCGGTTAGCGCAACTTTAAGCAACATAAGAGCAATGTAATAGCAACATACCTTCACGACAGCGCTCTCAAACACCGGGGAATGGACGATTTCAGCGTCGGGGTGTAGGTAGTGATCCGTAACTGGGAACATTTCAGCCATCTTGCCAAATAAAAGCCGCACGGACTTCATCGATATCGACTCCTCTTGTAACTTCTTGCACACGCTGTTGAACATCTTGAGGCTCTCAACGAGCGCTACGATGCGTCGATGTGCAGCTGGCTTAGGCACCAGGTCGTAGACCGCGTCGACGCGCTTGATCGCGTCACGGATACGCACGTACCGCTCTAGCATAATGAAGGTGGAGCTCCACCGAGTTGCGTTGGCACGCAAGGGCGCTAGACTTGTATGGCGCCGGAGCTCGGCGCGGTTCTTGATCGTCCGTAGCGCCACCATTAGCGCGCTCACAGCATCAACCAGGTCCTCGCGCTCCGCCAAAAAGGTTTTGGTTGCCAGGTTGAAACGATGAGACGCGCAACCAACCAATGGGACGCCAAGCATGGTTGCCGTCAGTTGATTGGTGGCACAATTGTCACCAATCAAAAAAATCAGCGACTCTCCTGATTGGCCAAAAATCGTCAGAATATTCTGGATGTAGGTACAGTGCGAGGCTGCGGTGAGGTCTGCCTCATCAAGGGGTGCTACCGCCAATAGAACGTAGAACAGCTGACCGTCCTTCCAAAAGACGATGTACAGCGCCACATAGTGCTCCGAAAAGCATGCCCAGCCATCATACATGGCACCAAACGTTATTCTTTCTAATCCTAGCTGTTTCTATACAAATATCAAGTGAGTTCATGGCTCCATACAAATATTAGGTGAACTCAGTCCCGATCCGGCGCGCCGTGTCCCATCCAGATGCTTACGGTCAGACGACTATCCTGTCTCGTGTGGTCCACACTTCTGTGACGCTGGGCAAGCATATGAACCGTCGCAATGGATGCCGATGGGTCTAAAAGGCCACATGGATTCCTTGGAAGACCCTGGCGATGGTTCGTGACTTGATCCGCGGTCGGCAGGCAATCTTCAATCCCCTGACGAAACCCGAGCCACGGGACTTGGTGAGCGTCTCGGCATCACTGGGCTTGGACTATCACGAGCGGCTCCAATCGGCATCTAGGCTCCGACTAAAGCTGAATTTCGGTTCCTAGAGTGTGCATCTTTGTCGTGTGCTACAGCAATTCGATACCGGCATGTCTCCTGCACTGCAACTGGATCCACGTCAAACGCCGAAGGACTTGGCGATAGTTCATCATGCCCGGGCCGCAAGTATCCTGCAGGTCCATCCGATGCGTCGCCCACCGTTGTAGTTCCGTCACCAGCACCAGGAGAATTCGCTGGCACTACTGGCGACAGTTCGTTCAAACTTGATCTCGGATTGCCGCTCGGCCGTGATTCGCCCCGTTCCAACTGCTATTCGTCTGCAGGTTCATTTGAAGCGTCGCCCACCGTTGCAGTACCTTCATCAGTACTAAGGGACCCTGCTGGCACCGCAGGGAGGGATTGTTTTGGCAATCTCCTTCTCGACGGCTCGGGCAGTTGCAGCTAGGTACTTATTTAGAGTTTTCGAGGAGATGTGCTTTAGACGGGACATGGAGCGAGTTGTTGGGTGGTCCACCTCAGATAGAGGCATGTTTCTATCGACCACCCACTCCATCCAGTGGTAGATATTGGCAACCTTCTCGCTCACAAACCCGAACGAGTGTAGATTGCCAGCCAGGGAGCTGGCGTGGGTAAGGTAGTCAGCCTCATAGTCGGGATGCTTGTCCCTCAAGTGGCTGAGTAGGTTTCCGTAGCCACTAGAAGGGAGCTGGCGGCGCACTTTGTTACAGTAGTTGCACTTGAAGTAGTGATCAGGTAGAGCTGCAAACAGCACGCGGCAGATGTCGGCGTTCTTGGGCATTGCGAAGGGTAGAAAGGTAGGTAGTTTGGGCTTGAAATCAAAATGATAAGTGAAACGCTAGCAAAATTAGGTATTGAGTGGGGTACGGGTGGTTTTGAGAGATCACTGGACAGCATAAGCGCAAAAGAAATGACTTTGCCTCACTATTCGATATAAAACGCAAGTTGTTTGTGACTCTGACTTGAATAAAGTATGCTTCTCCAGATTTAACTCGTGACTTATCTATGGAATCAGTAAATGTCGGTAATATCAATAATACACCAGGTCGTCGGAATGCAATAATAATAAATGTGGTAAGAAAATATCAATGTTATTTATTATAATATATTTTTTCCGAGCACTGGTGGTGAGTGGCCTTCTCCAGGGACAACGTTTATACTGAAGTATATTTGTATGCTTTACAAGCTCGTTTTACTACAAAATCCTAGGCATCTTCACGGAACAGTTCGATGAATTCCTCTAGATCGAGAGTGGCGTTGGCGTTCACATCGAAAGTCGAGATGATGCGTGCGACGTCCTCCTTCGTAAGCTGCGTGGATCCACGACGATCGCTCTCGTAGAACCGGTCATTATATTGTAGAGCCTCGAATAGTTCACTTGCATCGATGTCGCCATTATCGTCCTTGTCGTAAAGCTAGATAACAAGAGGTATATAGTAAGCAAAACAAATCTGTGACGTGTGAAAAAGGCAACTTCAACTGCACGTACCTTGAAGAGCTGTTGGAGTTCCTGCACTTGCTCTGCCGTCAGCGTCTTCTTCCGCACGCGTCGGTTCTTCTCGACAGTCTCCAATAGTCTACACAGGCGTAGGATCTCCTCGAGAACTTCAGGTGGCGCGTCTCCAAACACGACAGTACAGAGCTCTGCGAGGTCGATGAGGCCACTCTGATCCTTGTCGATGCTGCTGAAGATACTGCCAATATTGTCCTGCATATGAGTCCCCGAGAAGAGTCCGCTACCGCCCAGTATTTCACGAATAGTGATTGCGCCGCTCCCATCTTGATCCAGTTTGCGGAACGTGCGGTAAATGTTGACGATGTCGTCGCGCGAGTAAGGACCGAAGCGTTCCTGCCGCATGAGAGCCGCGTCCGAGCGGATACGCACCTTCTTGGCCGATTTGAGCTCTTTCTTGGGCGATTGAAGCTTTGTTGGAGAACGAACAGCTCCAGCCGAGCTGGATAATGGCGTGTTTTGACGGAGCTTTAGACCGTGACCTGCTGTTGTGAGCGCAGACTTTGGATGCCGACGAACCGGCTTGGGACTTGCTTGCTTGTCTTGAGTAGACTTAGGAATCATTAGAAGTGGTTCATCTCTGTTAGAGCTCACTGAATCTGTTAAAGTCGACGATCCTTCGTTAGGGATGCCAGTTGACTCTGGACTTGATTGCGTTGGGGGGTCTGGACACGGACTATTGTTGTCATGATCTTCATCGAGCAGCTCATCGTACTGCTTGTAGAGCGTTGAGAGAATACTACGCCGCTGTAATGCACTTGTGCTGATACTTGCAGCTAGTGTGGGCGCAGCCTGGTTAAGGTTTACATTGGGTCGATCCGGTAAAGTAGCCAAGGAATGAGCTCTTGCGAGTGCTGCAACACGCTTTGGACGAGGCTTCTTCTTGGCAACTTTACGTCGGATTGGTACTTCCTGTTGGTCAACATTTTCACGTATAATGCAGCTCACGCCTAGTTTCTCGAGAAGAAACGCAGACGGTGTCAAATCCATCGTCGCCAGTGAGTTTTCAAGTCGTCTTTGTCGTAAGAGTCCGCTACTCCCTGCTATCTGCTTGTTAGTGCGACGAACATTTTCGCGATGGAAATGTTCGTACATTTGCTTCTCTCGGTTCAAACTCCCCACAGCCCAGTTGTCTTTATCAGCAAAGGGGAGTTCCTGAACAGGATTTTGCAGTGTTGGTAGGATCATGTGGGGATCGTCAGCGTCTCCTGCACCCAGCACCTCAAGCTTCCCAAGTGACTCGCTTACATCTCCATGGCCTGAGACTTTATCTTCATGCTGGTTCCCATCAGTAGAAATCTGTTCCTCCTTCTTTCTCTTGGCAGCTTTCTGCCTCATGATCGTCTTCATACGCTGCTGGAACTTGCCTCGTTCCTTCTCCCATGCTACTTGTCTTGCTAACTGAAGATCACTCTTCTTCCATGTCGTCTTTCCCTGTAGTTGGTCGAATAGCCGACGAGTATGATCCACTGCATCATTCTCCTCTGGCTGCTCTTCGTCCGGTGAAGACTCGGTAGTAGTATTCTCTTGTGGAGCCAACTCAATAGCACTGGTCGACACACTCGTAGTCATCTCTCGAGTGCTTGAGTTACGTGAGGATTGACTGAAAACCGGTACACTCGCACTACTGAGCATCCTGCTTCGCTTCCGTTCCTGACTGGCTAGCATGACGGACTGTTCCTTCAACGCTAATGTCTTGAGTTTAGTGCCTTTCAATTCGTCCCAAAGCTGCTCCGCTTGCTTTCGTTTAAATGCTGCAGCACTCGTAACATCCACCTCCCAACGCCAAGCATGGGTATCAATCCCAGACGTTGTCGCTGTATTCTTCCCAGCTGGCTGCTGTGGTGTCGGAGGTGTCATTCCTGTGACTAAACTACCCATTCGTCGACCTTGGAAGTCCCAAACGTACACGCCTTTATCACTACCGCAAGTCAACACACCACGAGGCTCGGCGACAATTTGTAAGCATCGCACATTACCCCGATGAGCAGTCCATCGATGTGTACACACCACGTCTGATTCCTCAACGTGAAGTTGTTTGGATTCTGGATTTCCTGCTGCACTATTATCCACGTGCTTGTTTCGAAGACGTTTAGCGTTCTTGCCTTGTCGAAGAAAGCGACGACGTGGATTATACGATCGATCCTGTCGGGATGGCATATTCTTTTCTCGAAATGCTCGGACATGTGCAGCAGTGATCAGCTTGGAGATATCACACACAATCACTTCGCCATAGAAGCTCGAAACGAATAGCAGAAATCTACCACGGTCGATTCCTGCAGCCAATTGTTCTCCTCCAGTCTCATCGTAGAATGTTCGACAACAAGTGACAGCACTATTGAGTTTTGCAAGTGTCAGAGGTGAAGAAGGCGCTGGAACTTCATCAGGTACTGAAGTACCCGATGCAGGAGAATTGTCATCGATTTGGCCATCAAAACTATTCAGTGTATCGTTCTTTGAGGCCTCAGATTCTTCGTCGGTAGTAGGTAGAATCTCCACGGTCGCCAATGGCCGGACTGGTGTCATGTGGAATGGGTAGAAGCACAGGAGAAGTACCGTGGGCTTTGAAGGAGTCAAGCTCCACACACAGACTTGTCCACTTTCATGACCCGACAGAAGCAAAGGATAGGGCTCAATAAACTCTAGCACGTTCACTTCACTGGAGTTCAGTCCTCCATGCGCTGTGAACGAGGCTCCACTTGGAGGGGGTGGAGTGCACGTGTCTTCAAGGAGGAAGTAGATGTAGTCCCATATTTTGATTACACCGTCCGTACCGCCACTGGCAACTAGGCTTAGTGCATGGCAATAAGCGAGACACTTGATGTCACTGTCATGAGCGTCCGTGATACAACGTAGCAGCACGTTTTGAGCTGCAATTCCTCCTGCTTTCGGTGCATCGTCATCGTACAGACGCAGCGATCGATCCCATGACGCCGTAAGAACTGTATGATCTTCTTTACAGTAAAGCAAAGCCGATACTTGCTGTCCGTGCGGTGTCCATCGCCCCAATACAGCTCCGTTTAAATAGTTAACCACCGCAAGCTCACCATTCTGTGCCCCCACGATAAGTTTTCGCTGTCTCGAGTCCAAATCTACACACGTGATATCTGCACCCACAAGACCTCGATACGAACGCAGCAAAGAACCGGAAGCAGCGTCCCATACACGAATCTCTCGATCCGTAGCAGTCGCAGTTGTTAGAGAAGACTCGTTAAATAACACTGCACTTGCTGCAAGCACGCGTGGCTTGGTACGAACTCGTCGAAGTAACTTAACCTTGTGTGCACCAGCAACTAACAAACTCTGGCCATTGTTAAGAACCACCAAGGAGTGCGCTTTCCACGGATACCGACTCAGGTCGCTACCTAGCCGAAAAACCTGCAAACATCGTCGACTGCTACTCAATTCTGCGTCTGTGCTTTCGACTGACAGCACGTTGGCCAGTGTCCACCATCGGAACCAGCCCTCATCGTCCACGGTGATACATTGATCCGCTAACATTCGTATACTGGAGAGTCCAGACTTCGTGTTCTTTAAGAGAGCGGAGGCTGCAGCATACGCAGCGGATGGTATGAGTTGAATACAGCATACAGGTGAACCGTGACCCGAAAGACGGAAGACTGGAGTGGTTGCTAAGGCGGAAATCTCCCACCCAAATACCTCAGACTCGAACCCTGCACTCATAAAAACCTGCGACGATAACTTTACCATTAACCGTACACCGCGACGATGACCCTGACGAAAAGCGCGAGTCTGTAGGGTATGAGTATCCCAAAGGTAGATCATATTGTCCATGCCACAAGATAACAGTATGTCGTCGTTGAGAAGCAGCAAGTCTTGGAGTAAATCCGTGTGTTTCTTTAACGTCGTCACGAGACGAACGTCACACGTGCCATCGCTCGATTCTCCACGGGGTTTTGTATTGGCAGCGTTACTGACGGCTGATCTGGTGACGTGGTACACTGAGATCATCAAGTCTGCTGAAATGGAGAAGAGTTGTTGGGTATTGGTGCTCCACTCTAATACGCGTTGAGGACGTGGCGTGTGAACGATTGCCATTGGTCGAGGTGTCTCCATTGCACTTGTACTGCACGCTGTGAGTAAAGTTGAGGACCAGAACGTCAGCTTCAGGTCACCAGCAGAGACTGCGAGCAAGTCTAAACCCGATAGATACTTCAAAGCTTGAACTGGAGATCGTTCTGACCGCACTTCGTCTTGGTCGCGTCGATATCCCGAGACATAACATAACGGGTGAAACTTGTTAACGACAGGTAGAGTTGGGGTAAATGAAAAGGCCGTAGCTATCGAGTCCTCCATATGCGAGTCTACGTTTGAATCTTTCTCTTCAGAAGTTGATCCAGCGTCCTTACCGTTATCGTCGCTCTCAGGAGGAAACAAACCTGTAGGATCTAATAGTTCCACTACGGGACGTGAACTTTCGAGTAGTAAAACTCTACGGAATTCCGGGAGATATTCAATTCTCTTTGGAGGACGATTTACCGCTGCGTCCACGAATCGAGGGTGCTCCTCGTACTGCAGATCTCTCAATTGAGCCACAGAACCCGCCGCGTCATCGTTGCCTCCCCCCGACGAGCCCATGCCTCCTTCGATGATAGCACTTGTAAACTCCTCCCATTCCATAGTTCCGTCACCATTCACGTCAACTTGAGCGAACAGCTCAATCAGATCTTCAATGAAGCTCACGACGGTCTCCGGTTCCCAACTAACGCGGTCCAGCATAACGTTCACGAATTCGCGCAGTGAAAGGCCTCGGCCAGCTCGATCAAAGTCCTCCTTAAGCAGAGTCAGGTCCTCCACCTGTAGTCGAACCATGATGCCTAGACATGCCTGGTACTGCAACAACGCCGCCGCCATCTTGTTTTCTACTGGAGAGGACTCACGGTTTCGCAGCCAACATATACGCGTAAAATTAGAGATAAAAAAACAAACACTGCAAACCGGTCTCCATTCCTGAACAAGCAGGGTCATGGCTCAGAGTATATCAACTAATGGACGTCCACCGCGTCCCAAGGCGCACAAGCCATCGCACTCAACGTGGTCGACAATGAATTCACCCTACGCCGTTCGAGCGAGTCCTCGAACGACCAAACTCGCCCATCCAGAGCCTAATCTGCCTCGAGATCCCTCTACTACTCGACCGAAACGACCCCTTTCGGCGTCGCAAGTGGCCTCTACTACAAGCAGTCGAATGGCACAGACGTCTCCACGTCCGAGTTCAGCTCGTCCTGCTCGTCCGACTAGCGCCAGTAAAGCTCGATACATGCAAGTCGAAACGATCGCGTTCCCCATGCAAAGCTCAACATCGAATACTTGTGACGCGTGTGTGTCGCCTTCAGAGATGCAAGTACTGCAAGAAGCAGACTCGACGGCGATGCAGGTGAAACTCCAGGCTCTTCTGGAAATGTGGGGAGAAGAACAACTCAACTTCCGGTCGTCAGCGTTATTTTGTGAGACTATGTTCAAGCAGGCCAAATCCTTGGCCGGTAGAATGCCACGTCCTAACGCGTTCGTCTCAGCTGTAGTCTTTGCCTGTCTGACTCAAATGGGATCTGATCTGGACGAGGAATACCCATTTCTTAGGAAAATCATCGAAGAATTGGGCGCTGCAGTGTATTCAAACTTCACGGATCTCCAGCAAGAGGATCAAACACAACATCGCTCTGCTCTCTTTTTCGCTCACGGTAAACCTTGGTTCCAAGAGATGATGATTCAGAAAATGCACTATAAAAGCGCCCAGAGCTCGGTTGATGCTAGTAAAAACGAGATTCTACTGCTAAAAGAAATGCTGCAAGAAGCGCGAAGTGCCACCTCAACTGTCGCCACAACGGCGGCTCTTCCAAGTCCTTCACGACGCGATAAACTCGACGAATACTACATCCCTCCGGTACTTCGGTTAGGGGATTTGAGTCTGGAATCAATGAGTGAAGAAGTTCTGAGAGTTTTTACCGACATTTCGGATACAGACGCGAGACATCTGCTCTCTTTGCTGCTGGAAAACGCAGTGGAGCGTGATATGCCGAAGCTCCCGGACATGTTAGCTTCTACTATAGGAGATATGAAGGGACAAGAGCGAAGAAAGTTCTTACGAGAATGTTTCGACTACGTTACACCGAGTGAACTCCAAGATACTTTACACGAACGAGATGAACTGAACGACGATAAACGCTACCAGATTTTAGTCGATGATCTGCACGAATTACTGCAGATGCAACCGCAGGAATCTGATCCCGAAACCAAGCACAATTGCTCTGCTTCGGTGGCGTTATTTCACTCAGAAGAGGCAAGAATTGGGAAACGAGTACACGAATTGCTGGAGCTGGCGGAAGACGTCGCTACCGAGGTATCATTTCTTGAACCCAAGCATAAAGCTCTCTTTCCAGACTCCTTACTTGAGCGACTTCGTGGATATGAATGTCCGGTGAAGCGATTGAAAAAGGGCCATGAAATGATGCGACAGAAATCTCAGAATGTCGAGTGTGAATGCACGTGTGGTCGGCATCAGTTGATAGATGACAAAGGCATTAAAGAGGACAAGATAGTCGCCGACGCACCTGTTGAACCCGAGCAAAGTGAAGACGTTAAGACGCCGAAACCGCGACGAAAATCGAGCTTGAAGCGTCCATTGTCTGCGCCTTCGGGACGTCGGAAGAACGCCTTCAGCTTCAACACTCGCTTGGACTCGCAGCGTAAATCGAGCGCCTTTACTCACGTTTTCCCTCTAGCTGAAGTGTGCCATCTCCTGTCAGCTATTCTCCATCTGCAGTTCTCGCGAGACGCTGTTGAACCTTTAAATGCTCGAAGTGGAGCCGTGTCGCTCATGTTCGAAGACCGATTTGAGTTTCTAAAGCAAGACGCAGGATCTAGAACCTTCAAGATGCTCGCGAAGGACTATTTGGTGCGCAAATACGGCATTAAATCGATCGCTGTCATGCACACGATGCAACTGGAGCGCTCCTTACTGCACTATACTACCAAGGACAACCACGTTCGCTGTGAACTCTTCAGCTGGTTCTTTGGTGCTGATAAGCCACGCGCACAGTCGAAAGACTACGCCTTCGCCTTCTTCCAGAAACTTATCAAGGGTGTCTTAAACTTGTTCGCAGCCAAGAAAGCGGCTCGATCCAACTCAATTACCAGCATTTCGTCCCCGATATCTCCACAACCTCAGCCATTAGCGTACTCTGCCTTGATCACAATTTGGACCGAGTGTATCGGAGATGGAGAACCTAACAACCCTCGAACGATACCGACGTCGCTAGCTCTTGAGACCTGCAAGCAAACATTCCCTTCTGCTATGCAGCGCAGTAACCACTTCACTTTGTTCCGAGAGAAACTGTATCGCCACAGTTTAGATGAGAAAACTATTGAACTCGAAGAATTTCTCCGTATGGCGATGACAACGTGGCAAAATGTGTTCGATGGTCAGATGCAACAAGTGTCGAAGACGATCGAGATATCGGGAGTTCTGGACCCTGAGGGCTTTGCACGATGTCTTACTGCAAACGATCTGGAGTTTACAACCGGAGAGCGATACGAATTGTTCGACTTGATGACTCAGGAGGGAGACGAAAGCGTCATACCAAGCAAGAAAATGGTGCAGCTCATCATGGAAGCCAAACATCTGAGACCTGCCGTGCCATCGAGTACGTTAACTGCAAGCTAACTAACATTAACGTTATTAGGAGGCGAAGCTTGTAGCGAAGTAAACGTGTATGTATTTATTCCCATTGCATTTCGATGTCGACGGTAGGAGGCGAGTCTGAACGCCATTGCTCTATGGGGAGGGTGGAAGATCAAACACCATTTAGTCCGCGACGTTCCTAACCAAAGTTAACAAACGACTGGTTCAACCCTCCTGCTTGCTGCTGTGGCGGTCGCTGTTGTTGCTGTTGTTGATGTTGCTGTTGTTGCTGGAAGCCTCCCTGGTGCTGCTGCGGTTGCTGGAATCCTCCCTGGTTCATCTGCATGCCCATCGGGTTCATCCCCATCGGCTGGCCTTGGAATCCCATCGGCGCAGCGCCACCTACGTCAGATACCACAAAGTTAATAACTCCGTAATACCCCCACCATTAACCAAAATACTAAGTACATGACGTACCCATCATCATGCCATTCTGTTGCGGAGCACCAAACATTTGGTTCTGCATGGGGTATCCCATCATATTGGGCTGTCCCATCATGGGGTTCATGAACCCTTGAGGTCCACCCATAGGCATGCTCATAGGCATATTCATTCCCATGGGTCGTGGAGCCATCATGTTCATCCCGTTCATCCCATTCATCTGCATGCCCATCATAGGCGCCGGCGCCATTCCCTGCTGAGGAGGGAACGCGTTCTGCTGCTGTTGAGGAGGGAACGCGTTCTGTTGCTGTTGAGGCTGCGTGGACGATCCAAAGCTCGCCATGATGTTGGCCATCTTGTTCACATGTTGGTCTGCAGGCGCCGGGGGTTGCGGGGCGAAAGCATCCTTAAATCCTGCCTGAGCATTGCTGGATCCTCCAAAAGACGCCCACTCGTCCTGCTTAGGAGCGGCGGCAACAGGTGCAGCGTCCACCAAGCTTGGAGCAGGTTTGGACGCCGGCGCGGGGGCACTGAATACGTCGAACGTCAGAATATCCTTCGTCACTGCAGGCTGCGTGGGTGTGGCTTCTCTTGAAGCCGTACGGGATCCGTGACGCGAATTAGTGCGCTCCTTGTCCTTACGTCGCTGACGTGGCTCTTCCTCTTCCTCTGAGCTGCTGTGCTTCTTCCTACGCGCTCCACGGTCTTCACTCTCCCTTGGAGCTTCCCCCGCGAAGCGTTTACGCTCGTACTTGTCTCTAATCCACATCTCCTTGTCCCTAACAGACGAGTGTTCGGTCGGAATACGGTAATCCCGCGGCACATTCGCCTCGTAGTAGGCCTTGGCTCGGCCGTTGCCCCAGCGCTGCATCTGCTGCACTTGATCGGGCGTCCACGAGTCCAGATTGACGCTGCGTACGAAGGTTAAGTGGACGCCAAGACTGCGATGGATACCCGAACACGCGATACAAATGAAGACGCCGAGGTTGATGGAGGCCCAGCGAGGTCCACGACAGCCGCAGTCGGCGCAGAACTTGTTCTCCTCGAGCTTCATGAGCTCGTTGAGCTGCTTCTTGAGCTTCGTCTGGTCATCGGGCGCGCGGGCTCCTCCGGAGCGACTCATGGCTTTGGTTGGGGGGCGAGATGGCGAGTGAGGCTATTGGGGTGCGACGAAAAGGCAAAAAATAGGAGCTGAAACTCCCTCACTTGAAGTGAGTATGGAATCTTTAAACTGATAAGCTTAGCTAAAAATTAACACGAGGTTGGCAAATTTGATATGGAGGCTGACGTGGCATGCTGAAGATGTTGGTGAAGTGTTGTGGTGCAGGTTGGGGAGGCTAGGACTTGAGTGCAGAGGTTCTGGGTGAATTCGTCGAGGGAACCGATGGATGGTAAGAATTGCGCCTTTATTCCGGCGCTGGAGGGAGTGGAGACAATGACGGTCACTTGGTCTGGATTGGAATTGTTAACAAATGTCTCTAGTTGCAGAGGCTGTGCTTCTTTGTGACTCGGTCGTTGTAGCAATTCTTTCAAGTTTGGGATCGAATGCAAGTGTCGATGCCACGTGACGGAGTGGAAGCCGTGGCAGAAGCTCCGGTTGCTGACGAGGTTCCCGTGGATCGAGCGGATCCCTAGAGGTGACAAGTCTGCAAGTGATATGAGATTGTCATCGCACACCATGGACGCACGCACACTAGAGAATTCTGGGGCGTGCTGTGCATCCATTTGCGTAATTCGAAGCCAGAACCCCAAGCTCACGTCGTCCAGACCGTTCATGCTGCGTAAGCGCCAGTAGTTGTTGGAGATGAAGCGCACCCCTTCCATTGAGACGACGACGTGAGGTCCTACCACATACGGGATCAACTCGCGCATCGGATACTGATCGTTCGGTAAATGGTATTGACTTTCATTGTCACGAATAGGCCGCTGCCTGTTTGCAAACATCTCGGCCCAAACTTCGCCAAAGTACAACCATGGCCTCGTTGTCTTGCGTAGATTTTCGGCCAGTTGGTCGATTTTCAAGTAAATATCATCATCGGCGATCGTTATAAACCTTGCATGAGGAAATTCTGCTGCAGCTAGGTGCATGAAGGACTTCACCTTATCAGCTAGACCCCGATACGTGTCCGTGCACTCCAGTTCCTCAGTGAGAAGGTCTCTATAGCCTGCTCTTTCCTTTGTGATCGCCTGTAAAACTCGCCTCCGGTCGCGTTCGTTCTTGAATTCTGTCAAATTTGGCTCGCAACCTAAGAACAAAACCTTAACATCATGGGGGAGTGTGGCTGGATTAGCCCAAGTATCTCGAATGGCTTGTCTGCGAGAAAAGTTTGTCACCACTGCCGTCTTGACTCCGACGACAAGCATGGGGCTGCTACTTTGCGACCCACGAGAGCGCGGCAACACAATATTATCGTCTACCTTGTCTTCGATCTCCACTTGTTGCTCCTGCTCCGCCCACTGCAAGAGGTGGATGTCCTTTGGGAAGTGCTGTTCTGTTCGACTCCTCTCCGCCAATTCTCCAAAGCGCTGGTTGAACGCACTTGAATCCAACACTGTAAATGTGACGCCCTCGGTTGTGTGATAACGAGCTTTGCCAGATTTGTCTGTAATATACGCTACCGTCGTGTAGTTGCCTTCCGGAAGCAATTGGAAGATGATCGGCGGACCCCCCGGCGCCTTGCATTTCTTCCACAACCCGTTGAGCTCCACACAAAAGCTTGCGTCTGCATAATAAGCTTCATATTCCTCTGTGTTTCTTGCACTAATCCGGAATCTGACCTCAATTGGCAGCATGCGCACAGCTCCATCCTCTGGGTCTACAAGCCGAAAACTTGTTAACGGATCGCCATACAAAGATCCATACTGACCCGCACGTATCGATTCTGCATTATGGCGGTCGGATGTCCATGATAACGTCGTTATTGGCGAGATCGGGGCGCAGAGGGCGCTGGTAATCAACAGCACGAGCAAGGCCGAAACTCCTCCCATTCGGATCTTTCGAAGATACACTTCCGTGAATACATAAGAATATATACTACGGGACAGCGAAGCTCGAGGTACCATGAATACGTAAGCTCGGATATCTAAGGGACAGTTGAAGTTTACTACCCGTACAAGTTGAACATATCTATGGACTTGTCAGCCTGACAATGTCAGAGGCAATACGTCAGTCTCTACCTGGCTGCTATCTACTCTTTCATGTCTTTTTCTTCCCCTGCTTCTTTGACTTCGGTTTTGCTGCCTCAGACTGCTTCTTCGGAGACATACCTGGAATAGGTCGCGGGGCTGGAGGTGGAGATGGCGTGGCAGCAGGCTGTTTCCCGGCTTTCCCAGTTTGAGTCTTCGTACTGCCGTTCGCTGCCTTTTGCTTTGATCCGCTGGGGCCCTTTGCCTTGATAAACGAAGACTCTGGGGAGGGAAGTGCCGGGGCAGGAGGAGACGGCCGCTTGTTTGTCCGGATATAGAGCAGCAGATACGCGGTTTCGCTGAGCGCTGTGGCCTCCGAGATGGACGTCACGTGCTCGTCGTCATAGCGGAACCATTGGTCTTTGTTGTCGCGACATACACACGTGTAGTGGCCGCCTACAACGAACTTACCTAGGTGAGACACAACAGCAAATAGCTCGTACATCGGAGGAGTGGAGAAGCCAGCGCCACTGATAGACGCAACTCCGGGGACGTCCATCCCGTTCTCCGCACGACAGGTAGTCGACATGAACTGCGTGGGGAACTCCAGAAACGGTGGGTATTTGACAAACTGTTGCAGCTTCACGGGTCCTTGCTCCGGATGGTACGTAAAGCGCTTGACGCTCAACGTCAACACAACCGGAAGGGACTCGACGGTCGTGAACTTCTTCATCGTGGGAATCTGGTTGGCATCTTCGATCACCTCGACGGCAAACGACTTCCTTATCATGTCTTCAATCGTAATCGGAGCGCTGAGAGACTTCGTCAAGCCATTCGCACCTGTAATGAAGGACGGGTCCTGCGCTTCGTAGTCGAGGTTCAAGTGCAAACAGTGGAACGGCTCCACGGTGATCGAGCTCTGTCTCTTGCCATTCTGCTTGAGCTCAGAGCGCAGCGCTCCCTTGAATAACCAATTAATCGGCGAGCGAGTAGTGTCCACGGGGTTCTGACGGAGCACGCTGCTCTTGCCCTTCTTACCGACTTCTGCCCAGCCGTCGTCAAACGCTTGGGCACTTTCGAATGCCGCATCAGCTCCGACCTGCTTAGTCTCGGGGCCAGCTCTGCGCTTCGTCTGCTTCTCACACGAAGTAGGCAGTTCGAGGCCGCTCTTCTCGTACTCAGTGTGCAGATACTCCAGAAAGAACTCCAAGAACTCAAGCGCGTCTTCTTGTTCACCTCGCATCTTCTGGAAGGCGCTCAGCACGTCCATGAAATAGCCGCTGATTCGGATCGCCTGGGGGGTTTTGCCATGCATATCGTTGGCGTTACGCTCGCCATTAGCAGCCTGCAGCTGCACTACTTAAGCAAAAAAACTATCTGTTAGCGACGAAATCCAGCTCAAACCTCTTTGCAGCACGTACATTGTGCCAGTGTCGGCTCCTCAAACTCTCGTGTGAATGCCACCATGTGACGCCACACCGTGAACGTCGACGTACTCGCCAGCATCTCCGCTGTCGGCGGACTCGCCGTAGAAATCTCCGCCAACAGACTGCATAACAATAAAGTATAAGTATCCAATTCAAACCCAAACAGCTCCAAACACTGCAACTCACTTCAAGAACGGCGGACAGGCGAGTACCGACTGCATAATAACGTTCTGGAAGCAAGTATTGCCCTGGTTCACCAGGCCTCTGTAGTATCAGTAACCCACAATACCATTAGTCTCTATCCACTTTCTCCCCACGTCTCTCCACGCACCGTTTCTTCATCTCCTTCGCTGGTGCCGACACGTCCAGAGTCTTAAGTGTATTTTGAATTGCCTCCTCAAACGGCAGCGGCTTGGCCGGATGCTTGGCCGCTTTAGCCTCCGCATTTCCACTGACACCAACCGCAGCGGCCCAGGGGGCGGCAGTCCCGCCCCACACAGGCTTGGGCTGAGTCTTTGGGGCGCCCAGCGCCTCGGCCCACGACTTGGGAGTCTCCTTGGCCTTGTCCGCCTCCTGCCCCTGCGGGTTCTTCATGTCTGCGGCAGCTGCAAGAGGATCAAGTGAGTCTAAAAAAACTCCATACATAACCGGGTCTTCTCTCTGTTAATGGACAGAGTGAAGGTGCATACCATCCTCCAGCGCCTTCTGCGTCTCCTCGAGCGAGAAGTCCCCGAACGTGATCACCACGTCGTGGCCGCGCGCTTGAGTTGCGGACGCCATCCTCGCTCTGCTACGTGAGCCAATGTTCGTGTACCTGTCGTAACGGTTACTGACCATCACTCACGATTCTACTCGAATCAGATTCTGATGGGAGCAGAGTCAGATTTCGAATTCTAGTCTAATTTAGAATACCGACGTCAGGGTGTAGTCATGCTAAAAACTCTCAACAGGTAAGTAAGTGCATAAGCTACAAGCCGTTCAATAGCTCATCAAGATAAATTTTATCCACGCTGTATTGGCCGCGAATAATGTTAGTATCCCCCGCGAAAACGTTTGAGGGTTTGGCCACAAACAAACCCCTTCTGGTTGAAGCGAGAGGTTATCTTTGCCTACAAGTACACTGCTAAGATTAAGATTTCAACACACTCCCCAAGCAAAAGTCACTATCGAATGTGCAGTACCTACAGTCAGCGGCTTTTTAAGCCATTATTAAAATGGTCAATTTATCCGGGTATTCGCTCTCAATTTTTTACTACTGGATTTTACCATAAACACGTTGGCAAGTTTTTTTTAAGCCATTATTAAAATGGTCAATTTATCGATTATTTTCGAAGAGGTTTTTTTAAGCCAGTAATAAAATGGTCAATATATCTTTTTTAAATATTTATCAATCTACATGACCGAGTGATCACACAGTTTTTAATAGAGAAATGGAGAAAAGATTTATTGCTTCTCGCCCAACCCACCAAACGTCCCCCTTCATATCCACAGCACTACTCACAAATACAGGGTTTAGATCCCGAGCAAGTTGAAGGAAATTCGATTTGATCTCTTGTGTTGAATCATTTCATCATTCTTCTGCAGGCGGATATAGTGCTTTTTGTCTTCTTTTCGACCGTGAAGATGTGATGTCAGTAGTTAAAATGGAGATGAGAAGCTTTTTGTATCCAAATATTTTAAGAGACCGGGTTTCATTTGATACATAGGCTTCATTGAAAATGGGGCTTGTAAACGGTAAAATCCGTTACTGTAATACTTCGAAGTAGCTGACGTAGGGATTTTACGTTTACGAATGAATTCCACTCTCTAATTTAGCTGGAGAGTTCGTACTTGAGCTTTGAGGTCTCTCTACATCCAGTACGTCCATTTAAATAATCTTAAAAGTTTAGAAACGACAGTTTTACAAACAGAGAAAGTGGACGAGGACCATAAATAGATACGATCCAATCAAATTTGTGTGAATATCGGGGACAATGGCATTCTTAAGGATCCATTTGAAGCATTTTGGCCACTTTATCCGCTAAGTCGCTACTCGGAACGGACGGGTGCCACGAAAACGCCTCTTTGAACGCCGTGATATTTCGTATAGGAGACGCTCTTCGCATCCGCGCGTACAACTCCGGAGACTTGTGAACTTGCATAACGTAGGCGGCACATTCCACCAACTTTGCGAAATGTCCGCAGTCGATGAAGCTTTCAGGGTTGTAGAGCTGTGAGACGGTAGTGGAGTTGCCTAAGTAGATTGGGATACTGCCTGCTAAAAAAGGGTTGATCAGCTTTTCAGTGACGTATCCTGGAACTCCTGAGTTCTCGAACGCGATGACGAATTTGTATTGTCGAAATGTAGCGACAGCATCATCGTTATACCACAGTGAAAAGCGCGAGGCCCTGTGCGATAAATTTCGAGGTCTGGATGATCCCGCACAAACGCCCAGCGCATCCACAGGCTCCATGGCATTCAAGACGTCGAACATATACTCGCGCTGAGGGCGATCACAGCGAGCATACAAATAGGCACAAAATCGCCGCTTCTCTTCAGACACTGCGTATGTTGGAGTTATCAAGTCCATCGGAGTATGGTCCAAGCGCTCGGCAAATGAAAAACTCGCAACGGACCCATGCGCATGCAGTTTGCGCGATAAACCAGACACCGCGGACAGTAAAATTACTCGATCATCTAATTCCGAAGTGTCTGTGGGCTCGCCAGCAATCATCATGAGCTTTGTGGAGCGCGTTGATTTGTTCTCGTCCGAGATTGAAAATTCACGAAAATAATCAGCGATTCTTTGCTGGCACCCAGGGTTGGTTATGATGAAGCAATTGCTGTCAAGCACAGAAAACACGAAGATATCTGGTGAGCTCTGATAGTGCTTACGCAGAACATCCTCCGGAACGACAAGGATGGGGCGCTTGGTATGCTCGAACACGGTAGCGAAAAGACACTCGAGCATAGCAGCCGAGTAAGCAGCCATTTTCGAGTACGCCACGATTACTGGGGCAGCTTCCAAGTCCGCGGCAAATAGGTTATATCTCCACAACTTGAGAAATTGGGGAGCAAAAGCTCCAGATACCTCGCTGTTTTTGACTTGATCCTGCTGCTGCGTGCGCAGTTTATCGGTGATTTCACGACAGCTTACATTCCCCACAAGAGCACGGGCTTGCTGACAAACTATTCGAGAGTAGGCACTCAGCGTCTCTGCTACCGGATAATACGGTATAGTAACGCTCAATTTCCCTGGAGCTGATAACGTGCTCGTGACTTCCAGAACTCCTAAGGTTTTAATGTTCTGGACGTATGTCTTGATCTCTAACGGAATTCCAACTTTCTGCCAAGTGCTTCTGCTAAATCCATGACAAAAGTTACGCTGTTCGAGTAGATTTGAGTGGATCGATCGGATGGCCAATGGAGTCAAGTCTGCCAAAGAGATCGTGGTGTCTTCGCACCCTTGGAAACCGAGATATGAAAAGGCTGGGGTGTGCTCCACGTGAACTTGTATCGACAACAACCACACTGCAACGCTAACATCGTCCATACCGCCAAGGCTGCTTAATCGCCTTTGATTCTTGGTAATAAATCGTGCACAGTCCGCGGGTATTAAATAAAGGAGACCCCGCGCATACGGAGGAAACGAAGACATGGGGTAAAAGCTCTCCGAGACGTAGTTCGGCACCGTCGGATCACCGACTGGAGATGTACTACGACCGAGACGCTTATCCCAAACTTGCCCAAGATATAGATGCTCTGATTGGCTTCCCTTTAGTAAATAATTGACAAGGTGGCCCGCTCTTAAATAAATATCATCGTTTCCAACCATCACAAACGAAGTATTCGGAAACATTTGTGTCGCGAAACGTATAAACTCCTTCACCTTGGCGGTCAAATCAATATACGAATCGTCACAGTCCAATTCGTGTGTGAGCAAGTCGCCATACGTCTGCTTCTCGAGCTCTATGGCTTTCTCAATCCGCTCTCGCTCGTCAGTATTGTAAATGTCACCCAAACTCGGTCTACAACCCACAAAAAACACCTTCACATCGCGCGGAAGATCGGTTTGACTCGCCCAAGTCTCTCGAATTGCCTGACGGTAAGCAAAATTGGCAATCACTCTCGTTTTGACTCCAATTACAACAGCGGGACCACTTTCATTAACCACAACCGGCAAGACGGGCGCTTGATGCACCGACTCCTCCTGTTGCTGCACCCCGTCGACCGGGTACAACGTTTGGAAGCTCGTGATCGGATCTTCAGAGAGTCTTCGAGTTATTGCTACCGTCGATCGGTCCTGCTCGCCTACGGGTGCACTCGAGCTCAACGTGACAGCCAGAGCGACATACAGCAGAAAGAAGACCAGTAAAGGCATTTTATACCGTTGTCAGAAATGGAATCAGATGTTTACAATATGTTCCAGATTTTGAACTCTTGAGTTACAATTTCAGATTTAAAACGGCTAGCAACGTCGTAGAGGTGAAAAATGAGCTTAGGGAGTGAGTCGACGGTTGGGGTAGCCAGTGAATTGCTGGAAAAGTTTCCGAGTGATTATACGACGTATACTACTTGTAATCCAACGTAAACAGTGGATGATGTGCTCTACAACTACATGTACAGACAATCCTCTGATCGTCGGGTCAGGTTCAATTTAGGCATTCCATCTCCGTACAAAAATAAAGTCAAATATGCAAATCCCTGAGACCTTGTCAGTACTGCTGAGCCTGAAGTGGACCTCTCATGCCATAATTGCTAACTTAAGATCTGATCTGGAGGAATTTTCTGATCTGAGTGGATATGAGACCGGCTGAGATAGGATGATCAGAGCATCTTATCAACAGCATGTAACTATTCTAGTTGAAGCAGCTAGGAAACCTCAGGATAGGAATGCAGAGGCACAGCCTCAAAAGACATAAAGCTCACTCCAGAACATTCCAACTCCCAGCCACATCTTAAAACAGACCATCCAGATTAACTGCACAGCAGAATGGGTGGGGGTGCACAGGTCATTTCTGCAATTCACGGTAACTCGTGCTAGATAGTGTGGTTTCACAGTAATTAACAGCGAAAACCACAGTTCTAGTCCTAACGTAGGGTGGGCCACATGATTTGAGGTGGTCACGCCTCGGTTTGTGTAAACTTGCCTAAACCAGTCGTTGTCATTTTCCAAGTTTGTTCGGACAGTAGCAGCAAGTGACAACCAAACAAGAAGTGACACAACTGATCTCAGCCCAGTTATTGTCTCTCACGAACTCAGAGCCAGGATCAAAAGGTAAACACTTTGATTGAACGAGCTTCAAGCGACGAGAATCACAGATTGCGTCTGTGACAGTCATCTGAAGGAGGCGTGACATTTGAAGGTGGAGTAGCATCTGAAGGAGGTGTGGCATCTGAACGACACGTGACATCTGAACAACGTGTGGCATTTGGACGAGGCGTGACATTTGGACGAGGCGTGGCATTTGAGTGGAGCGGTCTTGCAGCCAAGAGCAAAATGCCACGAATTCGGTACGAATGGGAGAAGTTGGGCAAGTTCAACTCCTCCGAAGCTGTGTCCGAGTTTAAATCGGCGGGCTTCTGCCGTTCGCGAGTAGTACATAGCGACCCAGCCTGTGGGTGCAGAGTATGCGAAGGACTGACCATATCATGACCGAGAAGAGGTTACGCTGTGTTAGCCGAACTTGTAAGGTTGATGGGACTTGCAAGTATATGTGGAAAATCTGGATCTGCGCAGCTGCGAAGCAGTGGCATGTGTATCATAACACAATTGATCACATCCGTGGTGAATCGGTCCAGTGTCAGGGCCCCATAGAGTTGTAATCACTGCAGAAATGAAAAGTTTATCCTACAGCAAGATGAGTGTTCCATCCCTCCCATGCGCATTCATAGTAATCTGCGTCACGCGTCCGATATCATAGAGCCAACTAGAGGATTCCCGACTCTACCTCAAGTGACCAACTGTGCCAAGTACCTGCGAATGCTTCAGGGAACGAAAAATTCGATTAAAGCTGTCAAGGAGATCGTGCAAAAGAATGCGTTTGATCCAACTGGGGATCTAACGAGGGCATTTTGCTTTGGACATCGTGAAAGCGTTAGCGGGCATGCTGTAGTCGGGAAGGGAACAGACGCTGATTCTTTCGTCGTCGGCGTTTCTAGCCGAGCGCTTGTCGAGGCCAGCATTGAGTACGCTTCAGGGAGTCGATTCACTCTGTTTCACGCTGATGCTACTTTTAAGCTGAGCGACCTTGGGTACCCAGTTATAACGTGTGGTTTTTCAGATGCGTCTCGGTCATACCAGCTTGCGGCAATCTTTATCGTTAGTCGTCGAACTGCTAAAGAATACGCAATGTGCCTAGAAGCTTTTGTACGGCTGGTGAAACAAGTGCGTCCGACGGCAACGCTTTCTATTGATGCAGTGATGGGAGATGCCGAAGATGCTCAGCTCAATGGATTTCAGCAGGTGAGCGAGTTCGGAAATGCAACGTACTTGATGTGTTTTTTTCACGTGTTGTACAACGTACGTAAGCGCACAAAGCACTTAGCACCAGAGCACCGAAAAGCAGTCATGAACGGGATCATTCGTATCCATTACACCGACAACATGACTTCCTACTACACCGAGAAAGACGAAGTTGTTGCGAGTTGGCGAAAAATCCCGGAGTTGGAGGTTTTCGTGAAGTATTTCACTGAGCAATGGCTTGATAGCAGATATTGGAGATGGCAGGTTTTTCATACCCCCATAGGATACGCAACAACAAACAATCCATGCGAGACCTTCAACACTGTACTGAAGAAATATACTAGGCGACGCCGGTATCACATGCAGCGACTGTTGCAGGTGACGTTTACAGTCATCAGCGACGCCCCGAAGCGCACACCACATGCTGAAAGTGACATCCAGGTCCCTTCTACCTTGATAACGAAAGCGGCATTTTCCATGATCGCTACTGGGTGATTATCTGTTTATGCCACCGAAAATGCCGCTTTGCGCCGTGTCAAGCAGCTTTCAAAAAATGTGGAAGAACGAACACAAGAACCCGAAGAGCTGGAAGAGCTTCTTTCAGCTATCGACCAACCTTTTCAAACTTCAACCGAGGAACCGATTAAACCAAACAATGACTTGCTCCTTCTTGGAGAAGCACTTATGGTTCGTGAGCAGCGTGCCCGTGCAGCACAGCTCTACAAAAATGTCGTATCGTGGTCGTTGCGGTTTGCTCATATCACGGGCATGCCTGAGAATGGGTGGATTGTCGATGTTGAGAGGTGTATCTGTGGGTGCAAGTTCTACAATAAGTTTAAGAGCTGCTGCCACATTCTTGCTGGTCGGAGGACGAGAAGACTTGGACGTCCTGGCGCTAATGACTACTCGGAGAAACTATTCAACCGTCAAGTTCAGAAGAGAGAGAAACCCTCCTCCAAACGTCAGCGCACGCAGCCTCCAACCACACCATCTTCAAGCGGCACTGAAATTCCTTTGGTGTCGCCACCGGCTGGGCGTACACCGAATGCTTCGCGTGCCCTCGACGTTCAATTTCTTCTCCGTCCGGACACGTAGCGTTGCTAAGACGGTAACACGATTTCGTAATCTTTTCCTTGTCACCCCAAAATATTTTGTCACGGTCACCTCTGTTTCTAGAATTGTCTAGGTCGACCGTGCCCTACGAGCTACTCTTCGTCGGCGCTACTATCGCTGCCGCTGTACTCGCTGCTTTCCTCACTCTCTTCTTCGCTCTCTTCTTCGCTCTCTTCTTCGCTGTACTTGCTCTCACCGGTCTCCTCGCCACTTTCACTGCTCTGCTCACCATCACCCTCATTCATGCGGACTTCTTCAATCGCGCGAGTTTCTCCTTTCTTCGTGTGCGACCGCTTGATGTGCTGTGTCAGGGAATTGCGCTTACTGTAGGCAGCATTGCACGATGGATATGGGCATTTGATCCGGCCCCTTTCCGAGCAGGTGCGCCGGTGTTCAGCCAACTTCCGACGCGTGAAACTCGTACGAAGACATATATTGCATCGAAATGTTTGAAACACCACAGCCTCAGTGGAGTTGGGCTTCTGACGTACACCGCTGACTTGAACGTAGCAATGCAGACGAACGTTTAGCTCATCGTACTTGGCTCCAGCGTGGGCAAGGTCTCCACGAAAAACAAGATCGTGCCCCGCTGCAAAACAAGCGTCTCCCGATCGACCTGCCCCCCAAAGCATCCAGGATACACATGAAGGCGCGTGTTGTCCATCAGTGCCACAATAACAGAGCATGCACAAGCCTGTGCTTCAGTAGCGCGCGAGCAGTCTCAAATATAGGGAAGTCGCGGTGAACGCCCTGGTCACGACCACCCGGTAAAGCCTTCAGTGCATTCCAGGAGTGTTCATTTATTTCCCAGCGCCGATGAGCTCCACTAATCGCAGGCAAAACTATCTCGTGAATCTTTGCAAGCGCATCTCCGCTAACAGGGACCAGGGCTTGTTGTCGGCAAGTGTCTAGCGTTTTCGAGTACACTGTGCCAAAGATAGGCTTGAAGTCGAGGTTCTCCACTTCTTCCAATGCGTTCTTACATAATCGCTAATCTATTTGGGCTCCTGCCTGTACGTAGCCAACATTCCAGAGAGTAGCAATATCCTTCTTCACAATGCCAATCATTGTACACAGGGTCTGTCAAAGCTTGTAGATTAATCACCGAGTAGGGAACTTATGCAGCCGGCGCACAGGCGCCGCCTTCCTGCTTGCACTTGGGGTCCGCGACGGGCTGCAGCAGGCGGAACGAGGCGGCCTGGGCTTCTTCACAAGCGCTGGCGATTGGGCGTTGTCGGAGGTGAGCGTGCGGAGAGGTCCCGAGCCGCTGGCTTGCTGGGAGAGCTTGGGGTGGTCGGGCGCGGGGGGCAAAGGTGGCTGGGGCAGCGGCGTGGCCGAGGCCTTCCCGGTAGCGGGTTGTTGCTCTTGTGCGGACCGTGGTAGAATGCAAGGTGAGTGGTAGAAGAACTGCCAATGCCCCATTGCGTCACCGTGTTTCCCTCGTAACGTCACTTCAATGAACCTACTTGAGATTTGCAGTGCTGTGAACTTCATCCCGTTGTGCTTGTGCATTTCACTTATCTACCTGTGCAGTTCCTCTTCCCTCAGTGGATATCGGCATCAGAAAACGACCCACTCATTGTGCGGGTAGGTGTAGAGGCTTCATTTCAATTATTATAATGCTTGACAATTTATTGTTGTAATCATAGTAACTAGATCGCTGCGGAGCAGACTAATAATTGAAAAGACTGAGTGCCTAGTTTGGGTATGTAGGTGTATTGTATCGATAATTGCCGGCTCACCGTGCTACAAGTTCCAGCGATGCAAGACATGAAGCACGCTATGATGAAATCGGTGACTTGACGGTATTGATAGGCATATTGCGCGTAGGGCTTGGCAGATTTGGAATTTGTAATTAGCTTCTAACAGCTTATTGTGGTCTTCTATTGTGTTATATTAGACTATAGACTCCTGATTTCGCTTTCTCTGGAGGCTCATTCGTCTGTCCTGTGCTACTGCTGTCCTTAGATATATGACCCTGCCAAATATGGAGCCTCTGCGAGCTTGGGAACCTGTTTTAACCGCGATGGCATCCTTCCGATTTCTTCGGACGTCATTACTACAGTTCCAAAGGTGCCTAATAACAGCTCAGTTTGCACGGAAAGATTGGTAGTCATTTAAACAGCGCCTGCACTTACGAAGGTTCAGCTAGAGATATGTGGCTGTGCTAGAGGACCGCATTACCACCAAAACAGAAATGTGTGACTTCAAAAATGTTATAGTTAAGAAAAGAGTCAAACAAATAATTCTGATTGCGATTTTGTCAACCCCTCATATAAGGGAATCACGGACAACGGTGGGGGCCTCTGAGTGGATATCCAATCAGATAAGAAAACTAGCCGAGCGCCGCCGCTTCGCGGCGGGGGTACATGCATTTTGTTCATTCGTTTTCGTGTATCTTGTGGGTAATGCCTCCGTTTCGCTCGCCGCAGGCTTGCTGCACTAGTCGCACGTTAGGTCATAAATTTGAGCAGAGCCGGGCCCTTCGGACCCACAAGGTTGTACCAGGTGCCGGTTTGGGCCCGACTCGCTTCGCTCGGCAGCTAACATATTTTTGCCAATCGGTGCCGCCTTCGCTGCGCTCGGCAGCCAATCAAATGTCCGGATTCGTGTCACCGCGTTGGCGTTACGGACGGACGGACAAATTCACACTACCGTTTGTATGGTCACCAGCATTATTAGAAGGGCTAATACATGTAATACGCAATACAAATACTCAATTGAAGCTTGGAATGCAAATGTTCTGATCATTAAATTAGTGTTCGTTGAAATGCAAAGTGAGTCGTGTTTGTAAACTGTTTGGACCAAGCCTTGCGGGTTCACGGTGTAGACCAAAACCATGGAGCACTTTGTTTGGAGCTGTACGCCTAGCATTTACAAAAACGCTACTTATAGGAGGGATACGGGTACTCTGGTGCTCTAGGTATGCGTAATCAGTCTGGACTCCTATTTTGTCTAGGGCCTCAATTGTCTGATCCATACTAATACTCGATGAGTGGATACCTGGGTAGTTCAATCAGTACGTAGTGCATGCGCAAGCCAGCTCAACCTCGAATGCATTTATACACCTATATCAGCTCCTTTTTATCCTTTTAGCGGCTCTCTTGGTTGGAAGTGTTGTGCTCAAACTACCTTTACTCAAATTGCAAAAACAAACTAACGGGTGCTGCCAATAACTAAACTCCCACACACATGTACCCGTAGCAAAATTGTTCTTTCGGTGCATTGTGCTGTGGTGGCGCTATAGAAAATTAATACATGGTAGCAACTATTGGTCTATCAAATTATTTATTAAAGACCGCCTTCGCTTCGCTATAGTAGCTACTGCGGTGTAACGTTCTTGACGTGATATCTTAATTGTCAGCACAGAGTGAAATTTTCGTTTTTTGGCGCGAACTAACTACTTCGAAGTCGTTTTCTCTCTATTGGTACTACGAAGTGACCTGCAAAGCTACCAACAGATTTTATTAATAAAGTCAATCTGACCGTCAACCGTTGTATCTCAAAGAAACACTCTGTTTAAAAACAACAGCCAGTCGCATTATATTATGTCTACATGTGTCGATATCAGCACCCGTTGCTTCGCTTCGTACCGAACCTACCTTATTATTTTATAACATGCAATGACAAAACGTACAACTCTTCTGTTTGACTTGGAAGCAATGCTATTAACCCTTGGAAAACGTGTTCCGGGCTTCCCAGCGTCCTAGGAAGCAGAAAGTATCGCGGTACCTAATACATTCCTAGTGCGTCATCAATGTGCGATAAGATCTCTAAGTTTTACTTTTGTAAATGTCGCCTTCGCTTCGCTTGGCAACAAACTATCTGTGGATAACCTACTGATACCCTCCCAGCGTCCTAGGAAGCACATAGTATCGTGGCAAAACATTACTAGTACGTCAGCAATGGGCGGTAAGATCTGTAATAGCCGTACTTTTGTAAATGTCGCCTTCGCTTCGCTCGGCAACAATGCGGCGACGGACCGACTACAGAGATGAGGACAGCAAACTACGTTAGTTGTATAAGACTAGCCGAGTGCCGCCCGCGTTGCGGGCGGTGGCTCAACTTGAGTTATAACCCGTTCTCTCGCTTTCCAGCTCGCTCCACTACCGGACTGCTCCCACCCTCGCTGCGCTCGGCAGGTGCCCAGCCTTGAGAGCACGCCTCGCTTCGCTCGGCGGAAGGTTGCAGAGATAAGTAACGTGAAAAATCACTACATGTACTTGGTAAATGTAGTTATGCAGTGCAGCGCTCCTTAATCTCTACAAGAAAATCTGCCTGCACACTATGTTGTCTGTGTACACTCCGTCCTCCTCCTCTAGCTGCGGGTACTCGATCAGCGCCTTGAATTTGGACCGAGACGTCACTCTCGACAGTGCGACGTACAGCTGACCATGCGTGAAGCAGGGTGTCGACAGATACAGTCCGAGGTTCTGCACGGTTTGCCCTTGCGCCTTGTTGATAGTCATCGCGAAGGCAGGTTGAACCGGAAACTGCTTGCGCCGCAGACGGAAGGGAAATTCGCGCGCCTCGCCGTCACTGATAAAGACGATCCTCGGAATGAGCACATGCTGGCCTTGGCGCTCGCCGGTCATGATCGTTGCGTGGATCACGTGGGTCTTGAGTTCTACAATACGCAGACGCGTTCCGTTGTACAGCCCCAGGTCTGGGTTTAAATTTCGCATCATCATGATGGGAGCACCCTTCTTCAACGTCAGCTTGTGTGGTGGAATACCATTGATATTGACAGTGTGCAGCACCTCCTGCTCGAAGCAATTAACCTCTTCGTCTTGTTCCACAGAGTCAGTCGACAGGTATTCTTGAGATACCCCTTCCAGCCGTTGCGCCACAGCCTCGTTAATGTGCTGTACGACCGCGTTTGTACGTCAAGATGGTCCGGTTAGCGAAATACTCGTCGTTCGCGATTTCGGGGTTGTTGATATCCGCGTACATCTCATCAACCATCCGCGTAAGACCTCTCGGGATGGCCCTAGGACGTATATCTTCGTCTTCACCATCGTCGGACAGCTCCTCCACCGGGTTCTCGATCAGCAAGTCCTTCGGTATCTTGATACAGTTCGATCCAAGGGCCGGATTGATCTCGTGACTCCCCTCTCCCACTTGAAGAAGAAACTCCGAGAACTCTGCAAGCTCTGTGGCGGTACTCTCATTTTGAGCAGACATCACCCGCATGTTTTCCCTCAGATGGAGCTGCTGGAACTTTGGCCATAGCGTGGACGACTTGAGGCAGGCATCGATCGTTTGTGCAGGTGTACCTCTCACGACCACCGGAAGAATCTGGCGGAAGTCCCCGGATAGCACAAACATTTTCCCTCCAAACGGCTCGTCGTCGTTGTCCATTAGGTCACGTAAGGACCGGTCGACAGCCTCAAAAGCGTGTCGGTGGGCCATCGGCGCCTCTTCCCAGATGACCAAACTAGCCTTCTGAATTAAGCCCTTCAAGTGAACTGCTTGTAGATGGAGCATGTCGATGTGTCGTTCAGCTTCAATGGGATCTTAAACGTTGAGTGAACAGTGCGCCCACCCATGAGCAGCAGAGAGGCAATGCCACTCGACGCCACCGCAAGCGCGATCTTCCCCGACAACCGCACCTTTGCCAAGATATGCTTCAGTAACGTCGATTTACCCGTACCCCCCGGTCCATCAACGAAGAACAGGGTATTACCCGGTGTCGGGTTATCTACAGCATTAATGATCGTGCTGTAGACAGATCGCTGTTCATCATTGAGCAGATGTTCTTGGTCAACTGTTTCTTGGAGGACATCATGGCTGTACCCTTCCATTTCGCGGCGAATGACATTGTTTTGCAGTAGCGAATCCAGCACCAAGTGCGGATACTCACACAGCTGGGGAAGGTCTTCGAAGTGGGTTACAGCGCTTCCGTTGTCAAGCAGCAAGTCATTCAGGCTCTTGAGCGTGTGGAACTTCACCATTTCTTCCTTAGCGTTTCCTTCCAAGCTGCGGTACTTGTAGCCGAATTCTAGAGAGAGGTCGTCGTAAAACCGTTCCCACAGAGCGCCAACCTCTACGACCTGAGAGTACACGATGATTGTTGCGAAAAGCTGTCGGAGCTGGTACGGCATCCGGAGCTGAGAAACCTCAGTCATGCAGGCTACCCATTCAGAGTCATCCTCAAGATATCCCGCGTGGAGCGCAGCTTCGCGATACGAATCGTAAGTGGCACCATCTACCGTTCGTAGATTTTCAAAGGACGTTGGTCCTTTTCGGTGGCACAGCAACACGCGCATGTAGAACCTCTGCATATCCCGCGGGGACACGTGAATCATCTGGCCGAGGGCTGCTTGGTACCGTTTTCGACGTACCCATCGCTTGGCTTTCGTGTCCCACCGGAATAGCTTAGGGATATCCTGATACAGCGCGCGTTTTGCGACTTGGTTTTCAGGGGCCTCGCTTGCACACAACTCAAAGAAGCGAGTCAACATTGTGTGTTTGCCGCGAGTGACAACTACAGCCGGGTTGTCGCTGGAACGAAACGTGACCATCTGTTCGTTCTCCAAATGAATCGTAAGCTGTGTAATGGCATGCGTTTTGCCTTGAGCGGAGTAGTCCAGTAGCCGCATCCAAGCTTCGACCGGAGAGATATACCTCGCGTTCAAGAACCGTAAGATCTCGTTGGGCTCTATCTGTGTCTGGCTCCCCTCTCCACGTACGGCTTCCACGGTGATTACAGCCTTATCCGATCCCTTGTAAACGTACTTGTAAAGGTATTTGACCGCCATAATCGCCGTACAGACCTCCACACTGATATGGCAATTGTACTTCTGTGAGAGGTACGGGTTGTACGGAACCACCCACTGGTTGATTGTCTCGTTGTCGTATTCTTTCCCGTTAATCAAAATCACCCCAGCCTCTCGACGTCTTCGTCTGTACACTGGATACCCAACGACATTGCCTTTTGTCACCTCCGATAGGGGCTTTGGGAACCCCTTTGCGCACTTCCCAACTTTCATACAGACCGCGCTGGGATATGCAGCCCCGCACGGTCCGTGAATCATGCACGTAGTGACTGTTTCGTACAACTGGGGATTCTTCTCCCTATCTGGGAGCTTGGCTGACACCATCTTGTCAATGATCTGTCTCGTACGCGGCTTATCCTCCTCCGCCAGGATGACCAAAATATGGGCGTGCGGTAAACCCCTCTTTTGAAATTCCATCACGTAGATCCGCGCGCGAACGCGCCCAAGAACGCCTTCGTCTAAGGCTTTCAGTTCGGCGACGAGTTTTAGCTGCCACACCCCAGCGACAATGTCAGGACGATCCTGAGCAGTCTGTCCATCCGGTATTTTTTCCATTATTTCTTCCCAGGTGGGGCTGCACGTCATGGTGACAAATGCGTCTGGTTTCCCGTACTCACGGACGATAGTAATCGAGTCTTGGTACGACTTGTACATGGAACGTGGGCCCCCCGAATGCGAAGACGGCAATATCACTCGCTTGCCAATTTGGTTCAGGAAATGGTTGTCTCGTTGTCTTGGCTGGTCAGGATGCTGCAAGGCACGGGTAGAGCGATTGTACTCCGAAAGCAGTGCTTCTCCTTCACCCAGTACATTCGTACTTTCGCTCATAAGTGAATCGTTCAACCCGCTATACAGGTCCGCGCGGATCTCCGACTGATGCGCCGCCACCCATCGTAGTTGTTCCTGCTCGCACTTAGCTCGCTGATCCACGCAATACTGCTGAAACAGGCGCCCGCCCTGATGCAGTACGGACTGGTCGTCACATTTCTGATACAGTCGATACCCTACGTGTTCGCGAAGAGACATCCCGCGCTTGTTCCTCCGCACGATGTCGCCGTCGTATGTATCAGTGTACGTCCAACCGAGTTCTCCGTACGGAAGCAGTAGCGGGTACTGAAGCGGATCATACGTTACGTGTGGATCGAATAGTCGGAACAGTCTGTGGTCTTTCGCGTAGAGTATAATATCGCGCGGTTGGTCGAGGTTACCGTCTTCAATCATGGTAGCACCGACTTCGGATACGGTGGGTAAGTTGTAAGTGCTAGGCCGCGAGCGATTCTCATGCAAGCGAAACCTCACATCGACAATGTCACCACCACTCGCTCGGAACTCGCGTAGCCTCTCCCCGAAGGTCAGGAATTGCTGCGCGAGTGGATTGTGCTCCGCCATCATCGCCTCGATATCACCCAAAGCCACAGGACATAAGTCACTGAAAATGCCTCTGCGTCGCGTCGCCCGCTGCTGCATGTCGGGGTCCACGATGTATATCTGCGCGAATTTCGGCGTAACTGGTTGGTTCGTGATTTGATCCGTGTAAGGAAGTAGTGAACCGAGATAATGACCCATGGCTCCTTGAATACGATACGTGTATACCCCGTGTTGCCCAGCTACGCTTTCGTCTTGATTCACAGGCTGAAAAGTACTCCGGTTATTGCAGGACGCCCCAATAGATGTAAAGGCGAACGCCTGGTTGTACGCACGGATGTGTTTGCGAAGCTCAGGGTCTTTATACAGCTGTAACAGGCGGGTTGGCGCGGGTGGAAGAGCTGGAAGTTTGACGGCTCCTTCAAGACAGCAGGATTTCTTTGTCTCTGCTGGCCATTTCCACGCGTTGCAGTGATCACAGACTGTAGTCGGAGGGAGTCTATGGCGCCCATCAACGACGTTTGGACCCGTAACCATGGAAGTGTCAAAGTCCTCATGGTTGTGGAGGGCGTGGCCTCTGCGAGAACCACTACGACGCAAGCGCTCCCGCTCTGCCTGCTCGTCGGATGTAATCAAGGATCGACTTTCTTGGTGACGAAGACGATCACGCTCTTGGCGCGCTTCCCGTTGCTCCAGGATTTCCTCTTCCAGTTGTCGCTCGTACCGAAGACGATTGCGCTCTTGCCGCGCTTCCTGTTCTTCTTGGGTTTCTTCTTCCAGTTGTCGCTCGTGCCAAACACGATCGCGCTCTCGCCCTCTTTCGCGTTCTTCCTGTGCTTGACTTGCTCGGCGCTCTTCTTGATCGGTGCGATCGCGCTCACGCTCAGATTGTTGAGCTCTACGGGCACGTTGCCGCTCGGTTTCTATACGTCGTGCGCGGTCTCGCTGAGAGGATGTCAAGTTGGCACGTCTAGCGCGAGCTCTCTCTCTCTCTCTCTCTCTCTCTCGTGCCCGAGTACGTTCCTGTAGTCGAAAACAAATGCACCGCTTCTTTACTCTGCATGCTCGTGGCCATCAACATTTTCTAGCTCGAGCAGTTGGTCAATGACCATGCTGAGAGACGGTGGTTCAATGTCTTGAATAAAACCCTCGATTGTACTCTGGCGAGCCTTGAGAAGTTTCTGACATTCGTCTAGCAGTCGTCCGTACGCCTCCCAGTGCCGTCGAAGCTCCTTGTAATCAGCCCCGGTGGCTTTGACGCAATTCAAAGCCACATTCGCTGACTATATCCTGTTGGATAATGTTGTTGTAGCTGCGAGCCAGCTGGTCGAAGTAGATTTGCTATGTAGGTCGGTGGCGGCTGGGTGATACCAGCTTCTAACGTAGATTGATTGAGGTTTCTCGTGCCGTTATTGCTCCACATTCGCCATACAACGGCTTCTGCTTAGAACATACCCCCCCCCCCCCCATTTCCGCTCGAAGTCTCGCCACAACTTCTCTCTAGTAGTTTTCAGCTGTCGCGTCAGCCCGATCAGTTTGCTCTGGTCTGATACAGGCCTGTCGGAAGGCAAGGATATCTTGTGTTTCGGTGATTGCTACTCCATATTCATATATCAAGAGCGTCACTGTTTCACCTGGAGAGTCTCCACGCATCTTCACCAACCACTGCTCCCACCCTTGCTCGGACTTTATAGTGTCAACGATGTGCATCTTCACTTTGAACTGCATAACTTTTGCCCAATCGTCAACGTCGGCGGTCTCACTAGATCACACTCCACCAGCCTTCGCTGCACAACACTCCACGCGAAGACGGAACAGGTCCCATAGCTTCTGCATAATATCACTGAATGAACTCTATTTATGACTGCATCGTCTAACGTGTTGCCTGACGTATCACACTGACTAATCGTAGCCTTCACGATTGAGCGTACCACGAGTTGGTATCGCTGTTCCTGGTCGTGATGTCGGGGGACGCGATGGCTCGGAAGGCACTAAGACTGGCGACTCTCTAAGGGAATCACGTCGTGGATCATCGGGTGGAGGGCGTCGCTACACAACAAGTAAAGTTTATCGCAGACAGAAAGAGAACTTCGTGGCTCAGTAGAGGAGGATCGTCCCGATTTAGCTAGTGAGAAACGTTGCCACTCTGCAGGAGTGTGCTGTAGCCCGTTACTCGGAGAAGCGCTACGAGAATCTCCCGATTGAACAGGTAGGAAGCGTCGTGACTCAACTGGAGAGCGTCGTAGCTTGGTGCTGTTAGAGTGCCGACACTCAGCATTGGTCAGATTGCGTGGCTTGGCGGGTGAAGAGCATTGCGACTCCGTGGACGGGGAGCTATCCTGATGGAAGGATCAAACTTGGTACGGTGTGAAGCGTGCATGGCCGCGCTCGGGGTCCTTAGCTGCGGCATGGGGCTCATCTGCCGTTCCTGCGAAATGTTTGCTTCTGAAGGATGCGGAGCCTCAACATTACTTACGTATGTTTATTACTTGACGTAGAATTGGCGGTTTGTTGGAGCGGTTGATGCGTCGGTTGGACGAACCCAGATTGGAAAAATCGACGAGAACCCACGACAACATACAAATTCAAGCTAATATTCCCTCTCACCCCTCAGTTGTCAAAAGGAATATAAGTTTGGTGAGAATTATTATTCTGGGGTGCTTTACTATGGGTAAAGTTCTAATTGTACAGGATGCCCGAAGGAATCTGAATGAAATAGTTACGACTATACTTGTTTCCGATCTAAATTTTCATGTGCACTTCTTGCAGTCTTCTCACATGTAGATATATTTATTTTTTATCGCATTTAGAATAAAGGTCTTAAATGGCATTTAAAACGTCTTTTATTTCGAAAGGACGATTTAGAATCAATAGGTGTTTTGTTCTGGTAAAATAGTGAATACAGTAGCTACATAAGAAATACATAAAAGACGGTAATATGCATTTTGAAAATTTTATTCGTTTTAAATCGCAAGTTTTGAAAAAAAAATCCGTCCCTACTTCTCACTCAAATGAGATAACGCCAGATATATAATATATATTATGGACTACACATTTGGTCAGCTTTTTACAGTACTATTGGCTGTTGGATTGAATGTGCACAGTTAATATTAACAACCTGATCCATTATTAATGTACATCCGGCGATAGGAAACCCCTTATACAGGAATAAAATGCACGCTATAATTACCCGTACCAAAAAGGGTTTCAGTTGAGTACGCCACACGATTTATGAATTCAAAATCTGCGCGCAAAAATATGTGATTGGTGAAACAACTCGAAAGGGTGTGTGCTGATTGGGTATAAAAGTGCATGTGCCATTCAAAGTGGTACACCTTGGATCAGTTTCCAATCAAATTTCGAAGGAATTGCCACGAGACAGTTTCCCCCCTCATTTCCCCTCTTGAGAACTTATCGGCACGATGCCTTCGGGTCCTAATACTTACGTTCCCGATGTGAGCATGCTCTCGGCAGGTCTTGGGTCGCAGGCGACGACGGCTACCAGCGTGGCCATGGCGCATCAGGTGCAGGCCCAGCAAGCGCAGGTCCAAGCGCAAGTGCAGGCCGCCGCCGTGCCGACGGTAGCGGCAACCTGACGGTGGAGCAGAAGCGCCGCATCTGTGAGAAGCACCGCAACACGCCCAAGATCACGCAGAAGGATCTATGTCGCTGGGCCAAGCTCGAGTTCAACCTACAGCGCGCGCCCACGCAGCCCACGATGAGCAATATCCTCAAGCACGAGCACATGTTCAAGGACAACGTGTTGGGTGTGCTAGGCTCGCAGCGCAAGACCATCCGCCCTACGCGCCACGCTCACTTCGACAAGGTGCTGACCAATTGGGTCATGGAGCGTCAGAATAAGGGCAACATCACGGGCGACATGATCAAGAGCAAAGGCCGAGAGCTCGTCAAGCAGATGGGTCTCGAAGGAAAGCTGGGCTTCTCCAACGGCTGGCTGGCCTCGTTCAAGGCGCGTCATGGCCTAATGAAACGCACCAACAACATGCAGAACGACAAGAGCAGCACCAGTTCAGGGTCGGCCGGCAAGGACGGCACCGCCTACGGAGGCATCTTGGACGCCAACATCGGCATGTTACCCAATGGCCTCTCAGTGGACCCCAACTACATGCTGCCTCCAGTCTCGATGGACTTGTCGCTCGAGCAGATCCAGGAGATGCTGCGCGACTACGTGCCAAGTGACGTGTACACAGTGGACGAGACGGGCCTGTTCTTCCGAGCCTCGCCCAACAATGCTCCGTCTCATGTGCTCGGCTGTGTGGCTCTGTCGAATGTGCGTGTGGTTATGTTCGCTCCACACCTTGGAATGAAGGTGCAGCCGATGCGCGGTGGCATCCTGACTGCTTTCAAGGGCAAATACCGCCTCAAACACCTCACACTGGCTATTGATCACCTGGAAGACGGGCTGTCGGACGTTTACCACGTGACGCAGATCCAGGCCATGAGTTGGAGTGTGGATGCGTGGCAACAAACCTCGAAGGAGACGATTGTGAACGCCTGGAAGCCGCTGGGCATCACGGCCCCGTTCTCTTTGGACTCCAGTATGGAAGCTGATGATAAGAATGTGGAGGAAGAGCTCTGGGGACTGCTCTATTGCCTACAACTCAGTTGTATCGTCAACACGAAGGTGCTGGTGAACTCGCGTTGGGAGAATGATATCCACAAGCGTCTTAACGAAGACATGATCGAAGATCCCAAGGAGAACGACGAGGAGTTCCGCGTGCCTAACGCTGCTCCAGTTGAGCGATCCCGTGTGGGCGGTGCCCATCTGTCCGCCAACAACGAGCAACAATCCGGCGTCACCGCCAAGGAGCAGCTCAAATCGTTCCGTGACGTCATTCGTTACCTGGAACGCACCGGCTCGGCCGACTCGCGGGATCCGCAGCTGATGAACGTCGTCGAGTTTCTCAAGAAGAAGCAGCTCAGTCTGCGCTTCGACAACGCCAGCAACACGACGCTCACCATATAAGTCGAGGCCTTCTACTCAGTTGTGGGTGACT
This sequence comes from Phytophthora cactorum, assembly GCA_016864655.1. Taxonomy (NCBI): domain Eukaryota; phylum Oomycota; class Peronosporomycetes; order Peronosporales; family Peronosporaceae; genus Phytophthora; species Phytophthora cactorum. The sequence goes on from NHQK01000011.1 coordinate 476,765, forward strand.
CAAGACCTTTCATAATTTCATTTGTTAATGCTCTATTCAATCGTTGAACCATCTTTTTGTCTAGCTATGGTGTTGATGGTGTCAAGGTCGACGCTACAGCATCCATACATGGTAGTTGACGTCGTGGTCTAGTGCCATTGCGTGACACGGATCGCTCTTTTGTCTCCACCACAAGTTCCCTATACGAGGTCGTCTCCTCTTCCAGAGAATTGAGCAGGCCCACAAGTCGAGCACGGAATGGACGCGCGGCAGAACTCACTCGACTTCCTGCATTCTCGGCTGGGGGGAACAAGTCTTCGCGCTTGTTGTCTGCACAGACGTCCGACGTTTTCGACACGGTTGAGTAGTGGGTCATGGAACATTACGCCGGCAGTTTTTTTTCTTACCGTAGTTTACCAACGAGAGGAGGTTTAGAGCTTCCTAAACACCACCTGTTGAAAGCAACGACGCCACCGCTGAGTAGCATCTGGTGCGAAGGAGGTCCTCCAAGCACCGCACAAAGCAACATTGGGATTGCATACAAAGAGGGTTCATTCTAACGAAAAAAATCATGCCTCTCTCAGCGCCCGTTTTTTACCGCAAGGAAAGCCCGACGCGTCGCGTCTCATCATTGGTTGAAAGTCTGTGTCTTCCCTCCAGAAATTCTCTCCCCCTTCTGCCTCATTCCAGAATCTGGCGCCTTGAGGAAAGATGGTGGAGCTTTCACTACAGTGCGCAATCGTCGGTCAGGCAGGAGGCTCGTTCGATGTGGAGATCGACGATGGTGCGAAGGTGAGCAAGTTGAAGAAGAAGATCAAGGAGGAGAAGATGTACCAGTTTCCTGCCGACGAGCTGCATCTCTTCCTGGCGAAGACGGAGGTCGGCGCGTGGCTGCGAGATGTCGACCCTGGTGTGCTTGAGTTGGAGGAAGGGAGGATAAATCCCGACGTCCAGACGCTGATCGATGGAGAGAAGATGAGGGCGACGTGGACAATTAAGGACGTGCTGGAAGAATACCACATGCCCACCCCACAGTCGAGACAAGTTCACGTGCTGGTGGTGGTTCCGGGGCAATGGACCTCTGCTCCAATTGTCTCCCAAGACGGTGTTTTCGATCACTGCATTCATCCGTTCTTTCTCGCAATTCCCGACGGTTGACCAAGTTGGTGATTGGCTCGAATTTCCGGCGCTGTTACCGTTGACTGAACGTCAAAAGCTCTACGTACGTTGTTCGTACAAGTCGATCGCTACCCAAGCACTGACGAAGGTGGATCCAAACCGCCGGAAGTATGCAGTAATTACGGGCACGCCTGGGATTGGCAAGTCGGTGTTCGTCTACTATGTCATGTGGAGATTGATCAAGGATAAGATGCGCGTGCTATTTATCACAAGACAACCACCCATCTACTTCGATGGCAGTACGATTCATGAGTGCAAGCAGTTGCCATATTCAGGCAATCAGCAATTCTGGTCGCCCGATTTGTGGTGTCTTGTGGACTCAGTGGACCCAACAAATGTTGCTGGAATGCCTATTGAGTGCTGCTCCGTTCTTCTCGCAAGCACACCGCGACGAGACTGCATCGGTGAGTTCAAGAAGCTTGTTCCTACTCCAGATGTTTTCTACATGCCACTGTGGACAACAGAAGAACTGGCGACAATTGCTTCCATGTACCCACATGCTGCAGTTGCGTGGCAGAATCGATTTGAGTGTCTCGGTGGTGTGCCTCGTCTGGTGTTGCAAGACATTGAAACTGACCCGCAAGTGTTGCTGGAGTCCGCATGCAACAGTTGCTCTCTTGATGAGTGCAAGACGTTGGTGTCAATCAACTCGGAGATCAATTCGAGGACCAAGATCGCTCAGACTCTGATTCACATCCACAGCCAAGAGCCATATCGACTGTACAATGTTGTCTATGCGTCAGAATTGGCGATGCAAGTGATTGCTCGAACGAAGTTGGTGTCGAATCGCCTCAACATGGAAAGTTTTCTCAGCTCGTGCAACGGAAATCCGCTAGCCCAATCGCTGTGCGGATACATCTTCGAGCCTTATTGCCTGAGACTGTTGCATGAGGGTGGGCGTTTCAAGTATCGGGAACTGTTTTCTGGCGCTCAGAAGCCAAAACCAAAGCAAAAGCGTAGACGAAAACGAGGTCGCCGAGATATTGGAGATGGACCAACAATTGAAATCCCATCGTCATCGCAGCCTTCTCGAATAGTGGAGCGGGTGGAAGTCGGTCAACTTGCAAATCAGCTGTACGTGCCTCAGACATCGAATTATGCTGCTATTGATGCGTGGATGCCGCATTTCGGTGGATTCCAAATTACTGTGGGAAAGAAGCATGACATCAAGGGCGGGGCGGCAGATGATTTGGCGAAACTGGGTCCGAATGGCAATCGACTCTTTTTTTTGCTTCCACCACTCTACTACAAAACTTTCACCAAGAAGACACCTCAAACCATCGAGCAGTTTGCAATCTTTGTTCCGTATCCCGAACAGGTGTAATGAATGAATGTTTCAACGCTTCATTGACATCAGCTTCTCTTTCATGGCCTACCAAGACATTACTTCGTGATCAATTCGTCATCGGAATCACGCACAATTAATTTTGATCCTGATAAATATAAAGTTAGTAATATACAAAGATGGCGTACTCACCTCAGCAATACCTCGCTAACAAAGAGCGGATCAAGGCGGTGCAGAAGCGCTACTATCAGCGCACACGTGAAGCTCGTTTGTCGTATCAAAAGGGGTACGACGACAAGAATAGGGACCAGATTAGAGCTCGCAAGCGTAAACCCAAAGCCGAACTTAGTGAAGGTGAAGTCGAACCTAACAACGAACCCGAACTTAATTAATTAATTAATTTTTTTTCTCAGGTAAAAAGTCAAGTCCAATATAGGCAATGACTGAAACTGATAACGCTGTTGGATATTATAACTGGTTTAAAACCTCCAACAAGTCATACTCCAAATATCTGAATTAATTAATTCCATATTTTTTGTGTATTAGTATGATATAAAGTCGATCCTGATACAAGATCCAAAATATTAAAAAGTCATATCAACGAAGAATAATATACCCAAGAATATATAGGCAACATGTTTGCATACGAGCTCGAAGGATTAAAGAGATTAAATATCCAAGCTATCAAATGGGGTAGCAGCTACCGTGTTAAGGTGCGAGGAAAGAACTGGTAAGATGGTTTATGTTAGCAACCTTTCACGTCCAATCAACCAGAGATTGGTGGCTAAGCAGTACAATGTTTCAATTGAAACCCTTGAGAAGCACATGTCGCCTGACTACAAGGCTGATCCTAAGTACCGTTTTTATAATGGTAATCACATGGAAATCACACCTATATGAGGGTGTTGAGCCTTCTGATTTCTACGACAAGCTCGAGAACGTTCTTTCGACTCAGTCGAGTGCGTTTAAGGTAAATGTTGCTCTCGGGTACGAACTTGTAAGCAAGACCGGTCCTGATGACACTCGCTACTTCTATCCGAATCTTGCGAATACTTATGTATTCAATAAGCCTGTCGCTATCAATAGCAAGGCTAATATTCAAAAGAAGGTGATTTCGGAAATCCGTTCTATGGAGTTGGCTGACAAACTGAACTACCCCAGCTCTGGGTATAAGCTCAAGGCGATCACTGCTTTCTAGATTTTCATCTATCATCGCGACCATGCTCTAGCGAAGCTGTCATCCCTAATATTATTCGCGAAAACAAGCATGTGATCAACTTCCCTAAGACCAACAACAAGTGCGTCTTCCACTGCATCGCCTGGCATACATTCCAGAGTCCTAAGAAGGACCCTCGAAGAATTCAAGCTCAGGTAAAGGAAGCATTCAAGCGCTACTGCTCTTTCAAGGGGGTTAAATATTCGTTGAGCCTGTTTAGAAGTTTCAAGCCCATTGACCTACTACAGCTCGATGAGGTTGAGGACTGCTTTCAACTTGGTATTAACGTATATAAGATGGATGTAGCTTCTGGAAATGTAGAATGCATTCGTAGATCGGACAAGGCGTATGAAGCTATGGATATTCTATCGTAAGAGAATCACGCTCTATACATCAAGAGCATTGATATGCTCCGGTCCAAATACCAATGTCCTAAGTGTGAAATGGTTTTCGTCAGCGCTGAAAGGCTTCAAAACCACAAGAAGAATCAGTGCGAGCTTGTGAATATCGAAAGCTTCCCAGCTGAGCCAACTATTTACAAACCAGCTCAGAACGCGATACGATCACTGCTTACGAAGTATTCCATCAAGGATGCTGACCAGTACATTGATCACTTTATCGTTTATGACTTTGAGGCCATCCTTAAGCCTACCGCGACTGAACACGGGGAGAATACTGTCTACACAAACGAACATATTCCGGTGTCAGTATCAGTAGCTGATAGCTTAACCGAGGAGGTGCGTTGCTTTGTAAATGATGATCCAAAAATGCTGCTTACGGACATGTTCAAATACATTGGCAATGTTTCGGTTAAGATCCAGCAGTACAATGTCAAAAAATATAAGTCGCTTCTACAAAAAATCATCAATGCTCACGGTCTGACAGGTATGGAAATTCCAGGTGTAAAGCTTGGTAAGACCTACAAGATGTCTGATGTGGAGAGTTGGATTGAAGAGGGGAAGTATGCCAGCTTCTTTGACTTTCACCACAGTCTTGGTTTTGGTAAGCAAAGGTCTGATTACGGGAAACTGAAACAGCAGCTTGATCAGGTACCAGTATTCGGCTTCAATTCTGGTCGATACGATATTAACTTGATTAAGAAGGATTTGTTTGCCGTCATCGGTACCGACAACATCAAATCTGTCATCAAGAATCCCAGCTACATGTGCATTGCTACATCGTACATGAAAATGCTCGATATTAGCAACTATGTACCAGCTGGTACCAGCTACGATAAGTATCTCACAACGTATCTCGGTGGATGCAAATGCGATGACAAAATTAGATGTGTCTGTGGTCTTGGCAAGGGTCTTTTCCTGTACGAGTACATCACTGCTTTCAATGTGCTAAACCAGACTACTATCTCACCTAAGTCAGCTTTTGACAGCAAGCTCCGTGGAACAAGCATCACCGGTGATGAGTACGAACGAGTGAAGTTCGTGTGGGAGTACTACGGGATGAAATCAATCAAAGACCTACTGATCTGGTACAATAATCTCGACGTTGTCCTCTTCATCAAAGCTATCAAGGCTCAGCGAGAACTCTTCAAGCGTTTCGATATGGATATGTTTGCGGATGGTGTATCGCTACCTGGACTTTCGGAGAAGGTCAAGTATCAGACCTGCTTCATTAATCTCCAATATCCGGATAAGAAACCTGCTAATGCATTCCAATTCCCAGCTAAGCGCATGGGTGGATACAAGAGTCAGGATGCTAAGGCAAAGCGAAAGTTTGTTATGACACTGGAGCACTTGAATACGTTGCTGCAAAAGCAAAAGTATCTGTGTGGTCTATGCTACTGTCAGCTAACCGCTGATACCACTTCAGCTGATCGTATCAACAATAATCTTGGCCACATCGACGGCAACATCTTGATCAGCTGTGTGAAGTGCAACTCCGCTCGTAAAGATATGTCGCTCGGGGGATTTCGGTATAAGAAGTTGCTTGAGTTCAACTCGGACAGACTATTATATTCTATTGATCGGGAGGAAAAGGATACCTACGCTAAGATGAAGGCCAACATCGCCGGAGGTCCATCTATTATCTTCAATCGCTACGCTAAGCGTAATGAAACGAAGATTCGCGGTTGTAAGGTCTGTAAGAAAATTATTGGATACGACGCTAACGCTCTGTACCTTTGGGCTCTTGGTAATGAGATGCCATGCGGTCGATTGACTACAGTTGAAACGTATGATGGTATCATCGACGATATCAAGGCCGATAAAATCTTTGGCTTTCTTGAATGTGATATTGAAACACCAGAACATTTCAAAGACTATTTCAGTGAGATGACTCCGATCTTCAAGAATGTACTGATTGATTGTACCGATGAGAGTGTCATTGGTAAGCACATGTTCGATTACAACCAGCCCCGCACATCAAATCGTTCTAAGCCTGCTCGCAAGTTAATTGGTAGCTACTTTGTGAAAAGATTCTCATCTACACCCCTTTGCTCAAGTGGTACCTTTCTCACGGTATGAAGATCACCAAGACTTACTGCTTTGTCAAGGCCAGCTCTCACAAGGCTTTTGCTCCCTTTATGGAGGCTGTATCAAATGCTCGACGAGAGGATGATGTTGATAAGTCTAAGGCTATGATTGCTGAGATGATGAAAACTAGTAGGCAACAGTGCTTTTGGTCGATCTGGAATGGACATGAGCAAGCCCAAAGAGGTCAAGTATGAGTCTAATGACAAAGCTATTAAAAGCAAGATCGAACACTTTACGTTCCATGGTCTTGAGGAGCTTAATGACGCGTGTGAAATCACCATGAAGAAACGCCGACTCAATAACAAGAACCCAATCCATTTGTCGATTGCCATCTACCAGCTCGCTAAGTTACGCATGCTTCAGTTCTACTACGACTGCATAGATTTCAACTTCGACCGCTCTGACTTCCAGTATCAGGAAATGGACACTGATTCGGCTTATATCGCTTTCAGCTGTGAGAATCCGTTTCAAGACTGTATCAAGCCTGAGCTACGTGCCCAATTCAAGGAGCATATATACGATTGGTTCCCACGCGACTACAACACTGAGGTAGCTAAGTTTGATCGTCGTACCCTTGGTCTATTCAAGGATGAATGGTCAGGTGATGCTATGGTCTCACTATCGAGTAAGAACTATATTTGCTATCTCCCTGACGAATCTTACTAGGTCAAAGTTTCAGCAAAGGGTGTACAGCAGGGTCGTGGTCGAAATGAACATGTCCTTAACCCCGACGGATTTGAGACTGTTGTACGGGACCGCATCACACTTCAGGGTACTAACAAGGGTTTCAGACAATCGAAAGAAACCAAATCTATCATCACATATACTCAAACAAAGAGTGCCCTTTCATATTTCTATGACAAGCGACAGGTGCCCTCGAATGGGATTAGCACAATTCCACTAAACATTTAAACCTGACAAGCAACACTTTATTGTTGTTCAGTTATCATATATGCGCGATGGCTGAGCTGCTAAAAAACCTTTACTATGACCCAAAAACAGGGTTTGTTGGCGCGCAAGCGTTGTATCAGAAAGCTTGCGAGTTAGATCCTAAGATAACGCTCAAAAAGGTGAAGGAGTGGTATACGCCGTAGATCGATATTCAACGATTTCAGGACCAGAAAATAAACGGTTCGATTGGTTTAAAATTGCTTCACATAACCCTAATTCATGACAAATAGATCTTGCTTTCTGGGAGAAGCATCCGATTTTGACTGCTATTAACATTAACTCAAGATTGGGATACGCAAAGCTCTTGTCAAACAAGACTGCAGCCACGGTTTTAGCTGCTCTTAAGGTGTTTGTCCGCCTTCACAAAGTTGATATCCTTACAACTGATAATGGAAGTGAATTCATGAACGTACAAGCTCAAGAATTCTTCAAATCCAAAACGATCGACCATTTCAATAACGAACCAGGTGATCACGGTCCTATGGGGAAAATTGAGCGATTCAACAGAACTATCAAGCAAAGGTTAACGAAAATCTCCCCGAATAGGATAACGCAAAAGCTTATAGCTGATGTTATCGAAAACTACAATAGCACTTTTCATCGATCGATAGGTATGACCCCAAATGAGGCCAAAGGCAAGGTGATGGAGTCTGAGCTGAAACACAATCAAGAGGAAGCAGATAGAATTGACAATGAGTTGGAAATCGGATCAAATGTGCTTTACCGACTCAAAAAACAAACGTTTGATAAAGAAGCCGCTCGATGGAGCAAACCTGTGTACGAGATTGTTGGTATTGGCTGATATCGAGTCCAAATTCGTTCGAAAAACGGTCATACGCTCTATAAGGCACCGAATGATCTTAAAATGGTTCAAACAGAGACAACAAATGCCACTTTTAACCGAGGTGATATAATCGAAGCTGTGCGTATCCTTGATCATAAGAAGCTGCGCAACGGTAAGTTTCGCTATCTTGTTGAATGGGTTGGAAATGAGCCGGATTCATGGGAACCACAAGTCAATCTACGACTGATCAACAAAAATCGTCGATCGACTCTTGAGCAAGAATACCGGAATTCAATGGAAAAAAAGAACAACCCAGACAGCACCATAGCTATAAATACTAAATTTGTAGAGAAATCCTCTTAGCTTCGACTCATGGATAAGTTCATATATGAGAGCTAATTTTTTTTTATATTCTGAAAAAAATACTTAGTGCTATATAGATACCATACATACAAAGTCATAATAATGTGTTCAAACTGTGCAGAGATGAAATTTGAGCTCAACAAGCTCCGTCGGAAGATCTGGATTATTCAGGAAGTGAGCCGAATCAAGGAGGAGCCGATGGTTTTGGATCCTAATTCAAATTTCCGCTCAACGGTGGTAGATAAGTGCCATAAAAAAGAGTTAGAACGAATCTTCGGCGTTCCATTCCATCAAGTAAAATATCGGTATTTAAGTATGTTGAATGAGCGCAATCATATCTGTCATAGCTACAATTATTCAACCCATGACTCTGTCATGCCAAGCTTATGATAGGTTTCACGCTGAGCGTGGAGACGCAGCCACTTCGCTCAAGTTCGAAGCGACAGCTTTTTGCGTTATCCCATTTTTTTTATGTTCGTAACGATATATACGATTCAACTATGTTTCCTTCATTCGAATCCCTTGCTCAACGTGAGCAAAAGCGACAGGAGCTACTTGATAGAGTGCAGCGCCGCGTTCGACAGATAAACGCTGAGCGAGACATGTATGCTGGCGCCCAGTGGGCCAGCGATGGCGACAAAACCATCACTACAGTTCATAGGAAAACGGAAATTTCGACTCAGACTGATGAGTCGGACTCAAAACAAAAGTCTGAGTGATGCAAACTCTCAAACAAACACTGAGTTATCATCAACTGAAAGTGGTACTCAAACTGAAGTCGATGTACGTCCTCAGATGATTGATGTTGGAGTAGATAATGGTGTGCGAATGGTATATAGCTCAAGTAATTCTGATAGAGTTAATCAAACCGATAGAAAAATTCAGACACGACCTCAAACATCTGATATTGGTATCGATAATGCTCCACAAACAGCTGATATTGAAATTGATAATACTCCAAGAATGGTAGATGTTGAAATCAGTAGCACACCCAAAAGGGTCGATGCTGAAACAACCATGAAACGAAAAGCAGTGGATACGGAGGAGCAAGAAACAGCTCGTCAGTGGGTTAAGGATCTGTATAAAACGAATCAGAACTGGGTAGCGCTCCATATAAATCCAGTAGGACGTAGAACTGGGGAAGCTGACGGTAGATACTATCTTGGTAAAAATGGGTCAGTAATCACTGTGAAAAGTGGGAAGAAAAACAAAAACTATCAAGCTTTTGACTGGATTGCAACAGAGGAAGACATCAGGGATATCTGGTATGATGGTGAAAGTAGATCAATCGATGAGAACAGTAATATAAGACTCGAAGACCCTCTCTATCACGCTTCGTTGATGACACGAAAACGTAAAATTGCCGATCCAAGTGAAGGTGATTATGCAGACCGCACAAAGCAACGCCTTGAAGACAGCTTCGAGTTTGATACATCGACTTCAACCTCATCAGATCAAACTGATAGCAAGAATAGATTTCTTTGGTCTATTTTCAAGAATAAGGAAGTGCTTGAGTCAGCTGGGTTGAAGAAGAAAATTGTTCCTGTTCTCAAGAGTACAGATAAAACGTCTCAGGTGGATAAAACTGGATACGTGTGGATTGATGGTTCATCGATTAGTGTGTTTGGTATTGATAGTGGGAGAGTCAAGCCCGCGATTACTAAGAAAGTGGATTGGAGATCAACATTCCAAGATTTCATTCAGTTAGTGAAGTATCGCGATGATATCGCTGTATTTTCCAATGGAGACAGTGAGAAGTTTGCAAAGGACTTCGTACCTGGAGATGGGGAGGCTCGACACGGAATTAAGATTGGAATTGATGAAGGTATGGACAGTAATCTGACTAACGCTGATAACGATGCGAGGAAAATTCTCATTGACTACTATACCAAATTATCGCAAAAGGAGGGTGTTAAGATTCCTTTTAGACTTAATCCAGTAGAAGATAGTGAAAAGGGTGTAAAAGTTCATCAAAATTACTATTTCGGTGAGCCGACATCAGCGAAACCCTTCTACATTAGAAATCGCGAAAACAAACCTGTTTCGGGTAAAGTGTGGAACAATCTTATGACAAACCATTAGATGGATGGGCACATGTCGAAGCGAACATGGCTGCGCGCCTCCGTCGAGCTTGTTCAGCTTGGCGCTCGCGACGCTGCCTCTGAAGTTCCTTCGGGCCAGCAATAGCTTGTTGCACCACGTGGTCAGCAGAGGGGTCATGTAGGGCCTCCCTGACGCGCACCGGAGCTGTTTCAGCCGGCGGTGCGACCTCTGAAGATAGGATCTGCTCAATTAAAGAGCGTGGTGGTCCATTACTTCCGCGCACTTGCCCATTTCCACCCACACGCTCATTTCCATTCACTGGAGCACTCCGTTGACGGAATCGATACAAAGCATTGCGTAGCCTGTTCTTTCTTCGCTTGCGGTCTCCAGTTGATTCTTCTTAATCCGGCGACTGGTGGGCCTCTTCAATCTCCTCGATACTTGCGTACTTTCGTTTTCGAGATGCCATTTTACTCGCTGCAGTGAAACCAACATAAAATTTAAGCGAGATACGTATGCGACAGGGTGGAAATACAGGTGAAAATTTCTACTAAGGATACTCGGGTTGAAGTGCCAACCATTGTTTTTTCAGGTTACACACAGAGCGGTAGCCCTGCGACCTGCTACCCTCGCTACCTTATTTTAGTAGCTAGTTCCCGATACTCCTCCATACGCCCTCCAGTCGTACACGATCGCTTCTTTTAAATTGTGTTCTATACTTAAAAAAAAATTCCGCACGCACGTTTCGAACCGACGAAGTATCTACCATCCAGCGTTATTCATAGGCCGCACTAATAACAGATCCGGTCTTACTTCTCTAGGCATCTACCTTCCTTTGTATAGTGCGGACTGCGCAATATACAAATCAGGTTTCTGTTCCTAGCTATTTACGTCCACCATCCTTTATTTTAGCGCGGGCAACGCGCTAAATAAATCAGGTATCAGTTTATTTTAATTCATTAGCCGCTGTTGTGTTTATGTCTCTTTTTTTATCAGCATGGCTAATGTCGGTATTGACGACGGTTTTGGGAATTTTATTTTTGATCCCTAATTAGGGGCCAGTCCTAATAGAACATGAGCAATCGGCTTATACTGATCTTTGTATGTATGGGAATATCGGTATACCGGCTAATGAGTTTAGGGTTAACGAGAGCAGGGTGTAAGGGTCGAACACCTAGATGGTGATGTGATTTGTGGGAACTGAGCCCGGTAGTATCCCTCCTAGAACCTTTCTTTTGGAATGGTATTCTTTTTTACGGTGCCTTAATCGGAGGCTCCCGGCTGAGAGCACGGCAACTCCTTAGTGCCTCGAAACCGGTATTTTAGGATTCAGCGGTCGTATTACCAACAGCAGTGCAAGTGCGATATTCCCGGTAATACCGATAAAGCTAACCGCCTATACCGGTACGGTGAGTAAAATGGAGCTCCTAGGGCACCGTGCCCGACCACGGACTCGGAGGCGCATGCGGTGTCACCACCACAATGCGCCGGGTCCCAATACAGCCAAAGGCTGACCGATGACTAGGTCCGGGAAGAGGCAGACGGCCCGGCAAAGCCGGCTTTTATCGCCGTTTGTGCTGCCCCTGATCCCGGATTGGGTATGAGACTTCCCATGCCGCTGGCGGGCGGACATGGGCGCGCTCAGCATCGGGCTCCGAAGAGCAGGAGGGGTGGTCGGGCAAGAAGTGGTGTTTTTATCATTATGTAATTGCATACAACTACACACCTTAGTCGTAGTGGGCCCGCGCGCGCCGTGCCGTGTCCTGCCGTGTCCGCGGTCGTTTTAGTAATGAAGTGAAAATGAAATTCAAAAAGGAAATTTATTTTTGGCCAATGAAAATTGTTTTTTAAACCGTGATGGTGGCGACGGACAAACTACAGAGATGATTAGGACAGCAAACTACGTTAGTTGTATAGAATAAGATTCCTCATCTGATCTGCTTCAAAAGGTTGAATTAGCGTTTCACAGTGTGAATGGTCCACTGGATCCCAGGTGAAACTATCGGGACACCAGCGACAAAGGCGAGCAGCACCCTTCTATCGGCCAACAACGACTTTAGCATAAGCTATCACTAAGACGACAGAAGGCTCTGTCCTTGTGATATTGCTCAACAAGTTTCTGACACTTCTTTCGTGTTGTTTAACGAGGTGTGTTGAGAGCAGCTATATCGTCAGTTTATCATTGTTAATCCGCCTGCGAAACAACGGGATTAACACAAGTCCTATCATCTAGAGCCTGTATATGATTGACCTATTACATTATATTGAGCGTTCGGATTAGCTTCCGATTAGTTCTTATGCGGAATTGATCAGATCCAGGATCAGACAGCTGTTTCTCGTTGATCTGAAGAAGGATCTGAAATGGAGTGGTGACCACTGGTAAATGGCCACGCATCATGTTAGTGTGCAGACCAGTCAGTCAGGATGACGCACCACGGGACTAACGCGGACATGGTGGCGGAGGACGGAGAAGGTGCAGACGCGACTGCAGACCACGTGGTCATGGAGAATGCGGCGGCAGACATGCAGGTGACCGGCGACGACGCAGTGGAAAACATGGAGGTGACGAGCAGCACAGTCGTGAACGACGTGGTGGCGGGCACCGAAGACGGTAAAGCGCAGCACGAACACACCCGACACCAGCATGTTGATGAAGTACGCGCTGCACCAACGCGCACGGGTCGTACTACTTGTGTCTATAGAGACTATAAGTATACGCGTGCGTGGGCGTCCACAAAGAAGACTGTGTATCGCTGCTCAAAGTTTCCTCTAGGCTGCCCGGGCAAGATGGAGTTTACTATTGTGTCTATGGGCTATTCGTGTGCGGGTGCTCACACGTGTCGCGTTGCCCTCGTTGCTGCCACCGTGACGGATGTCCAGGACGAGATGAGGGCACAGGCAAACCTCCTCACCATTTAGAACGTTGCGTGGCCAGTGCTCCAGGTATGGGAAGCACTAAGGGAACGATTCTACAATCCAGAGAACCCTGATGATATTCGTGGACTGTCGAAGCAACAAGTCGTGCAGCGAGTTCATCGAGTGAGACGTCAACACTACTCCGGCAATGCTCACGGTTCGATCGAGATCCCTCCGCTCTCGCTAGCGCTTGGCGAGGCAGTGGTCTTTTTTCTGTTTCACTACGTTACAATAAATCGGGACGATTTGACCAAGCTGACAGGTCTTCTTGGTTGGGGGCATCCTTCACTTGTAGCATTACTTCGCTACCAAGGGACTACCCTGTTTGTTGATGGGCCTTCTGCTGCGTCCCAAACGAGTATGCTCAATGTATGGTGTTCATGGTTCACGATCGTGCTTCGGGTGTATTTGCTCCAGTGTTTTACATTCTCAGCACGTCGCGTACTGGAGATTCCTACTGGGATATGATCCACTTTTGGTCCGTGGCAAGCCACGGACCAGCAGATCGGCCCTGCTGAGATAGTCTGTGATTTTGAGAGTGGGCTAATGGACGCGCTACAAACTCAGTTCCCGAACGCGATCGTGCTGGGTTGTCTGCTCCATTTGAAATAGGCACTTCGGAGCGCCATGAAGCGCTACGGGATCCCAGAAGAAGAGTGCATCAGTGCTATGACGCGTGTGGCTCTCGACATGCTGACTGTAATCGATCCAGCACAAGTCGAAAAGGGCATTAAGTGGGTCAAGCGTGAGATTAAGCTGCGCAGCGCACAGGCTGGGGTTTTCTACTCTGTCGAGAAGTGGGGTGAATTTTGGAGTTACTTTGATCGCACTTGGAACGAGCAGTACTCCATCGACGTGTGGAACGTGTTCGATCTGAATAACGAGCTAGTTGCGCGGACGAATAACCCACTTGAAAGATTTAACCGAGAGCTCAAACGCCGATTCCCAGCGGCACACCCTTCGATGGCGACGTTCGTGACGGTGATCAAGACAATCTCAGCTGAATATGTTCGAGGCGTCGCTGATGTTCCTCGTGGTCGAGCCCGCCGCGTTCCAAGAGAGCTCATCCAATTGTCTCAACCTGTCGAGATCCCGTCTGACATAGAAAGCGACTTGGAAGACGAAGCAGCTGCAGCCTTTCCAACCTCCGACACCGCTCTTCCGCTCACTACCGGTGGTATCTCTTTGTAGGCCTTGCCAATTTGTCATCGCAAGCGTCTGCTCTTAGAAACAACGCAATCTCTGCCTTCTACAGCTCACTTTGTCTTTATGTTTTCTGCAAGCTTGTCAGTTCACTACCCTGATCACACGATCTGATCAAAAACCTAATCAGTTCTGCATACAATCAAGAAAAAATCTACCAGCGTTCGACATCTTGAACCAGTAGCGAACGCTATAAGCCTTTAAAAACAATCCCAGAAAGGAAAAAGAGCGACACCTTCGTTGTATACACCATCCGCTCGACTCCTCACAAAACATACTCGGTTGCACTGCGTTAGATTACACAGTTTTACGAGTTTAAACCCCGTTTCAAATAGCGCTCGTCAAACATGGTTTGATATACCTCAGCAAGCTGTTCGAGCATCCGTCGGAGACGGCTGGGTTTGACTGAAGCCTTCTTTGTACTACGTAGTAGCTGGTATGTTTGAAACGATGATCTGTATCTGCGGGCATAGCGTTTGGCGGTACCCGGGGTCCCAGCCTGACCCCGGTGCCCCCAAAACAAACCGGTAATCAACGTGTTTGTATTGTGAAAAAGCAAATTGATGAATAAATCGTGTTGTCTAACACCAGTACCTAGAGGGCTGGAATCTGTTTTAACCCCTTTAGTGCGCCACTTAGCTAAACTATACCATACAAATTTAAATGATTTGTTTGTTGAATGGAGCTCGGAGCGCCCTTTTACAAACTCACGGTACTTTCGCCAACTCACAACATCACAACCAGTGTATCTTTTCTACAGTTGAAAAAAGGCGATAGTAAAAGGGCGCTGAATGCGCCCTTTTATCAAATCACGGTACGTGCAAATGGTGTAAGAGGCAATACCGACGTTTAGGAAGTATCGGTGGCGAGATTTGTCGAATCCTTCACAGGAGCTTGCAGATTCGCGACAAATAGTCATTATCATTTGCCTGTTCCGGTTCAACTATGATGAGAATGTCTTTCAAAATGTGCATATATTTTGAAGTTTGTAAATGCAAAGTGCGCCGCCATTTCTTTTTTTCCGCCCATTTCAAATGTCTTATAAAATATTACCTTTACAACTTTGTAAAATCAACTTGTAGAGATATTGACTTTTGTAAAGGAGATTGGACTTAAAATTGAATAAGACTTCGACGGCTCACGTTGGTCGCCGAATTAACCGCCTTCATTCGCAAACCGAACGGGACTCGTTGTCGGAGATTCCTGGAGTGCGGAAGCGCTTGAATTCTCAGGCTTCGGGCGAGACCAAGCGTCGACGAATAGCACGGGGCGATTCGTCGAATAGTCAACCGACTGATAGTTCATTATCAAGCTCATTGGGAGGCATTGTTGTGTTCAGACGCGCGTGGAGCAAGCTCCGGAAAGTGGGATAGAACTCCAGGCCGCAAGGACTTGGTTTGGACAATCGCTATCGCTACATTAGACCCGGCGGAAACCCCAAAAGCGTAGAAGGGGTCGACTTTCTAGTCGGCGAAGAAGCTGTACTTCAGTTTATTAGCTCAAGTGCCGACCAAGCCGTCGGTGCCATTACACTAGGTACGCCAGAATATAGTAACAATACGTGTATCAGAGTAGCTACTAATGATGTTTGTGTGCGATGCGATCTAACAGCAGTCGTCGGTGCTGGTGGACGTGGATTCGGTGGTCGAGGACGGGGGTGCTGCTCGCCGTGTCCAAGAGCGTGACCAAGACCGTGGCGACGTAAGAGAGCTGAAGGGAGGGGGGGGGGTCTTTGGCAGTATTGAAGTGGCGAGCTTGAATACCGCGCGAACGGCGCAGAGTAATTACTCGATTGGATCGGAAAGGGTATATTTGACACTGGTGGGAACTCCGCCACCTCTACTACAAGACATCTACTTGGACAAGCTGGTGGCATTTTTTTCTGAAAAGGAGCCGTGGATGAAATCTACCGCATATAAGGTGGTCGGTACCGCTTATCATGGGACGAGTGTGTCGACGGATGCAGAAAGGAAAAAAAAGGCGTCGTTGTTCCAGGTGTGCTGGATCGATTCGCAGTTCCAACATGCTGTTGAATATCTTAGTGTGGGTAAAGTTCAAGATGGCATCGAGAACTACGGGACCCTCGTGCAAGTAAAAACTTCGGACTGGCAAGTACTGACGCAACTGGACAGTAATGACGACATGAATATTGACGACGTGGCTGACCTGGAAGTGGGTGAAGTTTATGAGGAGTACGAGTTCCCAGACGAGCACGGGACTAGTCTGGAGGAAGTGGAGGCGATCAAGAACACGAGATTTGATCCGACCGGCCACACAGAAGGACCCAAGGATCTGTTTACTCCTTCGGATGGTTCTTCCAAGACGGCATATTATTGAGCATTCTACGAGCTTGTGCTTCTTTGCTTACATCACTCTCTACTTTTGGAGACAAGTGCTGCACGAAATGAACAATACACCATCGCAAAGAACATTCGGACGTCAAGTCCATTCACACTGCCTGAGCTGATGACTTTCTTTGGAATCCTATTCTACATGACAAATGGGAATTCTCGAACTATTTGGGAGAGCAGCCTGAAGACCGCATGTTTGGTGGAAGTACCACCGCGTTGGACGGAGTGATGTCGCTAAATCGCTTTAAACTATTTAGGCGCTGTCTCGGCTTCAACGCAACAGCATCAAACTTTGCGGACGATGCTGCTGCACGCATACGTCCGCTGCTCAATCTGCTGAAAGTGACGGGAGATAAATATGTGGTTGTGGGCCGCAATGTTGCATTTGATGAAGCCAGCGACGCGTGCCGCTCTCGCCAAGGTAGACATATGATCGTGTTCAATCCTGTGAAGCCAACCCGTAAATACCATTTCACGTTGTACATGATTTGCTGTTCGTCGAGCTGGATTGCGCTCAATTACAAGCTGGACTGTAACCGATCCGATACTGTGGGTCATCTGGATGGAGTGATATCCCGTGAAGAAACGCTGGTCCTGCAGCAAAAGCTAGCAAAGGTTTCTAAGATCCGACAACATGTGCTAGAGGTTACGTGGTCAGTATTTGGAACTAATCGCATCGTGAATACCGACAACTATTACTGCTCGATCCAACCACTTCAAGAACTACAACTCAAGGTCTATGGGCGCCGTGCAACACGAGTCAACAGTAAACACTTTCCGGGGCATACTATCTTGGACAAGATCAATGCCGAGTGTGTTAGGGGGGATTTGCGCCAAGCCGTGTCCGCTGAGCACAACATCATCGCAGCGAGTTGGTGCAACGGCAAAAAAGGTGGCACAAAAAGCTTGCATTAGCACGGAGAGACGTTACCAGGGCCAATGCATACCTGACAAGCGGCTTGTACGAGATAATGTTATAGCCCGTGACTCACATCGATCCTTCATGGTGGATCTGGCAAGAGAACTGATAAATGGACAGTGGGCGGATGCTCCGAGTGAGGGGCGGCTGTTGTATGGGAGTAGAGCGCTGCAAGACATGGAGCCGGCTGCTGGCGCATCTAAATCTACACCTAGTATGCGGCCGGACCACAGCCTCGGAAGTCCTGTGACTGAGTGCTCATCAGTATCTTCGAAGCAAATCCACGCTGACAAAAACCGAAAACGTCGTCGGTGATGGGAGGGACGTTATCCCACTGAAATGACTACCTACTGCCACACACACAGCGTTTGTCTGTGTCGTACTTTTCACCATCAAGAAGCCAAGCCATGGACGTGTCCTCTGGCCACCTTAACGTGCTGGGAAAACTA
The DNA here is from genome assembly GCA_016864655.1 of Phytophthora cactorum. NCBI lineage: Eukaryota > Oomycota > Peronosporomycetes > Peronosporales > Peronosporaceae > Phytophthora > Phytophthora cactorum. The sequence continues at coordinate 494,892 of NHQK01000011.1, forward strand.
CCACCGATACTATTTGTCGAAACAATTGTTTACATACACGGGTAATATCAGCCGGAGTTCGGACCTAGTCAAGCTACGCAATGCAGCAACATGCGGTAGAAATATTGCCGCGAGCAAACCTGCCGTGATATGGTTGTTTACTATGATTAATGCTCAAGATGGTGCCGGCGAAGCTGAACGCGTGAGCTCGGAGAATGTAACCGACGACGATTTTAGTATTGATGTTGGTGGTGGAGGGCCCCAAAGAGAAGGCGTCAGTAAGACTGGACCTGGCGGTGCTGCACAAATCCGAGCAGGCGACGACGAACGTCGCCGTCACTGCGCTGAGCTCTGGCGTGCCGAGCAAGTTGAAGACAGTTGCGATGGGGTGACTCTGGATGGGGGGCACCAAAAGGAAGACAGACACGGCGATGCCGGACTCTATGATCAGGAGGCCGTCTGTGTTGGACCGCATGAAGATGGTGTTGCCGGCGCCGAGGTCACCGAGCACGCTGAAGCACTCTGATGAAGGTGGCTGCAACGTTCTGGTCTTGGTGTTGACGAATACTTCGACTGTTCCCAGTCGAAGCTGGCGACAGTGATGTTGGTCTTGTTGGTGCTGTGCTAGGCCACAGTGGAGATGCGTTTGGCAGGCGGAGGACCGCTGTGTGCTTACCAAGCTGACAAAGTCTACTACTGAGCTAGGCTGATGACATTTACAAACCTGAGACGTCCACGACGGATCGTTGCTCGGTGATGTAGAGATAAGTGTGTTGTAATGCATTTATCATAAATAAAATATGTGTTGAACAATATAAGGTTCTTCCTATGTGGTGCATCTCTCTTGTGATAAGTATGAAAACGGAATTGTTGTGGTACAGTACAATGTACCCGCGTTGTCGAGCTGTTTTGATACGTAAGAAGACCTCAACTGTGGCGACATGGCTATGACCGCTGAAGAAGGGAGAGACAGCATAGACCACAATGGCCGAGGCGGAGATGATTACTGCGGAGCCGGCTTGGTACCGATGATCACCTCAAAGCTGACCGCGGCGGAAATTGTCTTGGTGGTGCTAGGCTCGACTGTGCTAGACAAGGGAGATACGCTAACGATGGAGGAGGACCTGACAATGCTGTGTAAGATGGATGTGGGAATGATGGAAGGGGTGTTTAGCTACACATCAACTCTGGATACGTGGTTAAGTGCATGGTAGGAATATTCAAATTGGTATTGGCGACAGAGAATAGGAACATGGCGCTGGGGATGTTCTTGGCAAGTTGAACACAGTGGTGAACGTTGGAATAAGAGTGCTTAAACGTAGACATAGTTTCCATTTTGAACTCCGCGTTTTATTATCGTTGGTTACCTAAGTACATACTGTGCAAGGTTTCCAGCTACACTGAACATCAAGTGTACGCTTCAAGCTCCAACGTTTGCTAAATGGCTGTGTGCACGTGACCCGATGGCGGGGGCAGAATCGTATTGTCGCGATAACGAGACACACCCTCTTCATAGCAGTAAGCTCCCGTGAAACGACTAACTTGACGGTTTCTTCAAACAAAAAATATTGACAAAGACGATAGTTGAATGGCACCTTGGTACCATCAACGACATGGCAGCATCTCGTACGTCGGTTGCCTTCATCACCACCTTACTGAAAGGGTCGCCACACCCCATGTCGTTTCAAACGAGCGCGTGAAAGCTCATAGAGCTCCTTGCGCATTTCCACACCGACACATGCGCTGACATGAGTTGATAGGGCCACTTGGACCAGCACGTTCCCAATTCCCGCCTCTACGTCCAAAACGATATCGGTTGGCTGCACTGGGCCAATAGCGTCAAGCATCTTAGCGATGCCAGCAGGGAAAATCTCACCAGCATTATCTTGAGTCCTATCCGCTTGCTGTCGGATGTCCTTAGCCATAATGTCACCAAAACTATCCATCATTGCCTGTGCCGCTTCGACGTGAGTACAATCTGCGATGTTCCGGCATCGACATCTGCTCTATCTTGCCCAGTGTCGCCAGGTCCTCCTTCACTGCCGCCGGGTCGGTCTTGTCCAGCACAGTCGAGCCCAGCCCCACCGAGGCCACTTCCGACGGGGACAACTTTGCCTTGATCAGCGCCACGGAAGCAGGCTTCGCTATAACAATCTCCGTCATGGTCAATGCGGCCGACGCCTTGTCGTTCCTCACCAGCACAACCCAACATCACGACCTGTCGAGGGTGCAACAACCGGGAGCAGCGCCATTGCCGCCAGTACCCCCTCCTTCCCCAGCGACGGTATGATCACTACCACCGCCAACGTGTTTAGTAGCGTAACCACGGTTTAGATGTTCCCCCCGTCGTCTAGCGTTACCGGGACCAACAACACCGAGTCCATCCATGCCATGGCCGTGTCCCACGTGGTCAGCGTTGATAAGGCCGGTGCCGCCATGACTGTCGCTCTCGCGCCCTATGTCACTTTGACTAATGTCACAAGAATCACCGCCTCCTCGTGCACAGGCACCGCCGAGTTTAGTGATGCGGTGTCCTTACCGACGGCCGACAGTACGGCCTCGCCCGAAAAATCTTGGTGGTGAAGTGCCACCAAAAAAGCAGGGAGGAAAGTTAGATAACTGCTTTCCGTTTGTACGCCTGAGACTAGCTAAACGTAGCTGTAGTTCACGCCCTGTGCGGTTCGACTTGGCCACACGACGCTCCACATAACTCCATGTGATTTGAAGTCCTTCTCGTTCAAACTGATGGGCTAATTGGACAAGAGTTTGTCTTCCCAGTCAAGGAAGCTTGTCCGCATGATCACTTACTTTCTAGTTGTGTATTTATCTGATGCATAATATACACAGCGAGCGGTGCGTATATAAGTAAATTTGTATCGACAAACGTGTGGCGTTCGATGCTTTGGATAGCATCAGGATGGGGTCGCCAATTTTATACACTACCGCGGCGTGCGTGATAGGATACTTTACCACCTCATAGTTTATGTCACATCCTTCTGATTGGCTGAAAATATAATATTTCAAAACAAGGTAAGCGAGAGGAGTAATCTATGTAAACGGGCGCAGCAAGCGCCCTTTTATAAGCATATTTTGCACCGTATATTGAGAAAAGTTTTGAAGGGTGATTTCTTCTCCCTTTTACCACGAAAGGGTTAATATGGGGAGCATTGGCAATCGATTCAGATACAGCAGCAACGTTGTTGACTCCGTCATGTTCTTCTTTTCATAATTTCGACGTATTCCTCCATATGAAAGATGGTGCTCAGAAAAAATGAAATAATTCATGATACCGACAAAATTTTATGGGAGGGCGGTGTCCCACCAAACGCTTCATGATCAGGTTGAACGTGTTGTCTTATCTTGGTATAGGATAAAATAACACGTTCAACCTGATCAGATTTTGAAGAAAAAAATAGTGCTCAAACCACACGTAGAAGATATTTACATAGTACAGCATTGGTATTCCTAGTTTAGAAATACGAGTGAGCTGTAAAAGCAAACAAACCGACACTATTTAAGATCGGGCTAATGCATGTTAGCCATGCATTATCAAATTCTTACACTTAGCGCGTGTGCAATATATTCATAACTGTACAGCCACAGTTCGATTCGACCAAGTCTTGGTCGAGTACCTGGGCAAAACGATTGCATCGATTTCAAGCGAATTTTAGCGTACGTACAAATAGAGGTCATATGTTTAAGTTAAAGATCGGTTCGTATCATGGCGGGGAGGAAATTCCAAAGGTTTTGAGCTTCAGGAGTTCTGAAGTCCCGACGGCAAGGTGAGCTTCTGGATTTATCATCACTGGCATGGCAAATTTTAAGCACGATAGCACTGTAAGCTTCCTATCCGTGCCAGACATATTTGGGTCAGGACATATGTCACCCACTCCGCATAGAAACTTAAGTCAATACCGAAAAATGGTCGTCTGTTTGGGGTTTGAATAGCTACTTTATTTGTTGTTTTGATCGAATTTGAGTGACACAAAATGAAAGGGTGAGGGGCGCGCTTTCGTTTAAGCCATTGTACGTTCTTCTCCGACCACTACGTCCACAACAAACCGAGACAACTCACCGATGAAGAACGTCCCCCTAGAGACTTGGTGGATGCCATCGTCGCAGTTCAAGACGGCATGAACATCGGAAGAGCGGCTGAAACATATTGAGGCTCCCGAGAACCACTTTGCATTCGTGTTCTCGGACTCATGCCACTTGACGCAAAGCCTAGGCCGCAGCTCGTGTATCTCTACGGAGGTGGTGACAGAGGAGTTGTACAGATAGTGCACTACATGGAATGTGCGTTGGTTTCGAGGAGCTGCGCTGCATGATTCGCAGAGTCGCAGAGGCAACTGAAGCTCGACAACTCGCAGATGACTTCCCCAACGGCAAGTGTGTTTCACAGTGGGTGGCAAACCGTCCTAGAATCTCAATTCGTCATGCACAACGTTTAGTTGTTAAACGCGCTAGTGCATCGACACCGGACGCTGTGATGGACTACAACAACAATTTGAAGTCAGTGCTAGACAAGTCCGATCTCCTCGACAAGCCCGAGCGCTTATGGAATTGCGACGAAACGGGTGTTTGTCCACAAGGGCGTGGGCGAGAACGCGTGATATGTCCTAAAGGGCTGAGAGCCAATGTTCAACGCTCCGACGATCGTGAGAATGTCGGCATCACGGCGTGTGTGAGCGCTTCCGGGTTTACATCTTCATGGGCAAGCACAAGAAACGGCATTGGGTGGAGAAAGCAGAGAAGGGCACTTGTTGTGCCATGAGCGAGAGCTCCAACATAAATGACAAACTCTTTTTTCACTGGTTTAAAAGGTTTGTTCGTTGTCTACCGCCCGAACGGCCCGAGTTGTCGCTACTAGACGGGCATTTCGCTCATATTCAAATTAATGTGGTGAAGTATAGTACTGAGCGTGGGGTTCATCTTTTGTTTTTGCCCGCTCACGCGTCACATTGTTTTTACAACCTTTGGGCGTGTCAGTTTTTGGTCCTTTCAAGCGCTACTATGAGAAGGCACTCAAATGTTTTCCCCGCCAGAACAATCGAAGACTGCCGATAAAGGATGGTGTGGCAGGAGTCGCGGGAAAAACCATCGATAAAAGCGTGCAGCGAAGGTAACGCCAAGAATGGCTTCAAGGAGGCAGGCATTTCCCCGTTGTCATTAGATATGATGCTGAAGGGAATTATCGGGATCAAACCCGTCGTAGACAGAGAGACGTTGTCACACATCGCAATCAACAAGGGGCAAAAGATACCGCCTTCGTGGATGTTTGAGGTCTCCGAACGTCAAAAACGTGTTTTGTGGAGTCTTATAATATAAGTATCATCCCAAAATCGAACGGGACCAATTAGCGGCTTACGGATGACGCCGGCTCTTTCTCGCGTGCCTCCTCCCCCCCCCCCCCCCCCCCTCTCGTCCCGCTGAGATGTTGTGTGGCGTTGGACGGGATACACAAGATACTGATGGGGTGAAAGTAGAGCTCGAGAGGGGCGATAAAGACACGTAGAAGAGTACTGTGCATCATGTAAAGACAGCGAACTATTGAGTGTTACCTTCCTACCCTGTTGGTCTGTTCTAGCACCAAATATTCCATGGCTATAGAAATATACGTGGCCTAATGGGAGAATGATTCATTGATATCGCCCACCGCAGCACTTCTGGATCTAGGTTCATCACTTACACGAGGCAATGGACAGGTGTCCTGTATTTGGTGTTTTTGGCACCAACTTCATCCCATTTTGTTGGGACGATATAAGACTGGCCCTAGGGGTTGGTCGTGCTGGCTGGTGCTGGTTCTCGGTCTACCGGTAGTGTTTTTAGTAGGGTAAGGTTATAATTTACCTGTGATTGGTACAATAAGTGCTCAGGATGTGCAAATTCAGAGAACCCGAGTACTTGACTGCCGACCTGGTTCCTGGGTTCTCTGGAAGCAGCCATACAAACTCCATACAAAGTCCACTCACAATCTCAAGGATCGATCCACCGAGTTATCACATTTGAATTGGCCTAGCCCCAGAACACTAGACCGAGAACCAGTACCAGCCAGCGCGACCAGCCCCTTAGGGTCAGTCTTATAATAAGCAGCTCAGGACTACTAGCAAGTCGGCCACCACGAACCAGACGTATTTCGGGTCACTTTTCAAGTATATTGTTTTATTATTATTTTACTACAGGGCTAGGAATATTTCGGGTCCGTTTATTAACTATCGAGTACCCAATACCACAAAAGTCTCGGCACTACGCTACACAACGGTCAGACAACGACCGACATGCAGATATCGTCTGGTGGTGTGGTCTGCAGTACAACTCGACCGACAGGGCCGTGGACTTAATACCCTTCTTGGAGGAACGTTCGCCTTTAGCTGCATGTCGGGCTGCTTTCACATCCGCTTTTTGCTTCGCCTTCTGGACCCATTCTTTTGCACGCTCCTCCTTCTCCTTCGCTCGCAGTTCCTTCTCCTTGTCTTTCTTCCCTTCGCAGCACGTCTTGCTGCCGCATGCTCTGCCTTCAGGCTATTGGCTTCATTCACGGCTGCCTCTTTAGCCTTCACAGCAGCTAGTAGCAGTCGTAGTCGAGCCAGTCACCATCAGTGTACCTATCGTCAATCCACTTGCCTCGTTTCCGCTTCTGCGGGCGTGGTGTAAAACTTGACAGCAGATTGAAAATATTGAGAGCGTCGATGTTGAGATCGAGCTCCATTATCACTGCATGTGGCCAACGTTCCCTCAATTCTATGCAAACGATAGCGACATTTTTCATCGCAGTTACGAGCGCATACCTCCAACCACTCGCTTGGTTCCTGGTTACCCACGCTTTCATCAGTCAAAATATATACATAACTCTTTTCGTTCTGGTTACCACTGCCAAGTTCTCCTCCTAAGCTCTGCATGCCTGTATCTCTCGTAAGATTGCAGTCCATCTTGGTATGTACATATCGCTTCTGCATTAATATATCGTCGGTTTTGGAAAGCTAGTTGTGAAACAGGTTCTGCAGTCAAACGCTGACCCATCAAAACAGCGATTGACTAGCCTCGTTGAAGCTTGCCGTACTTTCGACGGACAGCTGTTAGAGGATATTGCATCGAATACTGCCGTTGGCAGTGCTCTACCGACCCAACACGTTGTAGATATCAAGCCCTATTAGAGAGGTGTTCCACGGAAAGCGTTCATAAAGAATAGCTAACAATAACATTTAATGCAAACCACCCTCTGCTATTCAAGTGCATAAATCAATGCTAGCCCCAGATCTGTAACTTAACTCAATTCTACTAGTTTGTTCTTGGCATAATATCCATGCCAGACTGCAAAAGTTACGGCACCGCTGCGTGAAACCCTTCCGTTAGAGGGTCCAGCAGTGCTGTAGCGTACCTTTACAGTTTTTGCAGCGTCTGGGTTTTTCGAATAGGCAGCTTCCATGCTGACACTCACACGGCGAATTCAAGAATGACAAAATGTAGGGGTTGACGGCCATACACGAGCGTGAGAGAACCTGACTAACGTTGCAAAAGCACGGTAAGAAAATAGAATGGATTCGAAAACAGAATTTGACTCCTACGGTTGAAGCTATTTCGCCTTAGTGGGTGAGATGGATAATGACTAAATGCGCAAGTGACCTGCAAGTGGAAACAGGCTGGAATTTCGATGAGTTCAAACACATGAGAAGCATTCAAGTTATCATTGAGCACAGCCTCCTTAGCAACAATGGCGATTTCGCCACAACTTTGACCGGAGGTTTCCTTTTCCCAGTTCAAATTACATTAGTTACCGCTATAAGGCTCCGTTCACGAAGACTTATCGATTATATCGGATTGTATGGATTGAGAGACAGAACGAGCCAGCTTAAGCGCTATCTAGATTTCAATGAGGCTCTGAGACTTGCGATTCACGATGGAGAGCTGGGTTTAGCCCAATATCGTGCAGAAGCATATGACGAGCCATGAATTTGGAGCGGTGCTTTAGTTGCCATGTGGCGCGGCTACACTGCGTTTTTTGCAAAGATTATACTTGGAACGGCGGACTGGCATCCTATGCCAACAAGTGCGACGCGATCGGGGCCCCTGGAATCGCTTCAGTGGCTACATCGGACTGGTATTTTGCTGGGATCGGAAGAGAGTTAGTGGTTTCCGGTGCACGTCGAGAGTATCCACGCATTTTACAATGGGTCTTGCGCCTGGACTGAGTGCTACAAGGATGACCTGACTTTTGGCTACGACTGGCTCTGTCGCGCGACCTTCGGTTTGTCGGTGTTCACGGGCGCGCTGGGTGACAACCACAATGTGAAGCTTGTGCAGCTGGTCATATACAAGATGCTCATGGATATGCAGAAGAAACTGGCTCAATCGTCAACTTTGAATCTGAGGCTGGTACGACGGGTTTTATTATTAGGTTTTAAAATTGGTTTATAGCAAAACCTAACAATCCCCAAAAAGTGCTAACAGGTTTTATTCGTGGGAGACACGGATAATGGACTATCTTACTTTCGCATTCGTGGGTGTAAACAAATCTCCGCTCAGCCGAGGCCTCTAAAAATATACCACATTCCTAAGGCTTTCTGCAAGTTAATGGGGAGGCGTTCAGTCATTAATGATCGCCGGGGAGCTACAGTCAATGCTCCGTGTACCAGCAAACATTTCGTCAACATTTGGAGTTATTGGGTTGGATTATATTCGACTTTTGAGGATCTATGATTGGACATTATCCATCTAACATTTTAGAAGTTATTTTGTGTGCTAACCGTTCTCTCTTTTCACATTTCTGGATGAAAGAGCTCACGCTGTCCAACTTTACGCAGGTTATCTGCGAACATTTCGGCTTGTTGATTAACATGTAGCAACCGATCGTGTACATTCTCGACGCGCGTTCGTTCATTAGAAATGCATCAACGCCCAAAACATCGAGAAGCTACTTTATATCAAACCAAACATCAGCTGCGAGCGATATCGTGCTGTAATAATAGCCAAGCTTAAAGGTTGCAGATAAAAACTAGGTTTTATTGGTTTAAACCACAATAAAATCAATAAACTAAATTGCTATCGAAAAAACGACAGGTTTTACCCTGATTCAGAATAGGAAGATCTCGGGTTTTATCCTGAAAAGACAGCTGGAAGAGCTGTGTGGACAGCCTGACACAGGTTAATTCTCTCCAAAACCGTTGCTTGAGCATCGCACCCTTGTCTGTCAGAATATTGTGTTTGAATACCAGACGTTCGTCAGCTCCGAGATTCGTTGGCTTTTTTTAATTCCCTAATACACGTCAGCTGGTTGGTTTGGACGAACTTAAAAATAAAAATATAAAAAACAACTCCGAGTAATTACAATTCTTGATAAAAACATTTTAGTACTACAGTAGTAGAAAAAGCGTTGCTAGTGGCGAAGCCCCTGTCTGTGGGATGATCATTTATGTATCGGCGTGAAACTCGCTCAGCTAGATAATAATTAATCAATGTGACTCTTTTTTAGTTTTTCTTTCAGACAATGTCATAAATGGCTCACCCCTCCTGTACCTAGGTGCCATCCATGACGGATGTGCTCAGACTATCTACAGACAATCCTCTCGACCTTGATATCCCAAATAGTGATACACGACAGACAGCGGTAGAAGGTGGGTTGGCGGTATACAAACTCAGGTCAAATATCCCTCCATCCTCTCGTTAGTGGTTAGTGATATGAAAATCTGAATTGTCACTAATCGAAGGTAGTTAACTATGGAAATGAACCACATGCAGAAGGACGGCCAACGAAGCCAGCATTGACTTTTGCTGCTTGCGGCCTTGTTTGGTTGATCGACGGATTCTCGGCGTGGTGGTGGCATATCTACAGCTGCTGTGCGCTGGACAGCTTATTGCGGGTGGGACCGAATTGTGGCCTTGGTGTTGAGTTTGTAGAAGTGAGAGCGAAGCTGGTTGACGGGCCTCCTCCGCTTATCAAGCGCAGCTATCCATGGATCTACGAACGCATCCACCGCGTCACTAATTCGTGAAAACGTACCTCAGCGCTCGAATCGCACCACCCCCCGCATACAAGCCGACCAGCGAACATTGTGGTACACTCTGGATTGTGATAACTCCAGTTTGTGATAATGCGGTGACTCGGGTCCCGAAGCTATCACTTGGCCTCTTGAGATTCGGCAAAAAATACCTACCTGTCTCTTCACACTTGGATAGGTATTTGGGAGACGCCCAATCGGTACCTATATGGGAATTGTATCAACCCCCTTGAGAGTAGGTAGTATGTCAAGAAAAAGTACAAAATATTTATTCCTACCTTTTCAAAATGCCTCCTCCCGAACCTTTCAAACTCTAGTACTGGACGCCTTCGGAATGCATCGATGGAGCGACTACTCTGCGTAAGGACCTTGTACCGATACCGGAGATTCCAACAGCAAAACCCAGAGTGAACCTGACGATAACCTCAAGATTCGGAACTTGGCAAGCGGTGTTTCACTACGCGGTCTGAAGATATCGGTGATAGCCGACCTGACCTCACTGAAAAACTCTCGAATCCACCGCCACGAAAACGCAGCGCAAAAGAAAAAGTCGCGATCGAACCTCTTTCGAACGCCAAGTTAGTGCATCTGAGTCAACCCGAGGCTATTGGCACCGCTCAAACCGAAACGGAGCAGTCGGTGACTGTCCAAGCACCAATTGTAACAATTCGTGACTTAAATCCAGAAACCAAGGCTCCGTGGATGTTTGTTGGTCGGGTTATTGCGCGGGGCTCCGTCAGTTGCTACAAATCTTGGCATGGAGATGGTAAGCTTTTGGAAGTCTATACTAACGGCACAAATGGTGACTTGATTCGAGCTACGATGCTTAACAAAGGCGTTGATCCCGTTTACGAGGCTACAGTACCGGGTACAGTGTGCTCGTTCTTAAACGGCCGCGTCAAGACTGCCACCGCTACCTTCGGCTGCGACGTTCTACCTTTGAGCTGACTTTTGGCGACGGCACAGAATTTTCCCGCTTTCAACATGATGCGGATGACTATCCTGACCCTACATTCGAGTACATGATACTCTCTGAGTTACCTGGCCTTGCGAATTCCAAAGAGTAAACGTGCATAACAAATATCGTGCGAACTCATCACGTTTCTTGGCATCCTTGGCGTTTCCAATATTCTTGGTCCATGTGGGTGGAGGAGGTCCGCCAAATATCGGGCTTAATTGCTTAGCACGTAGAAAGTTACGATGCGTTTCAAAGAGTGGATGGGTTGGTCCAAACTCGAAGCCTTCGTGTGCAGGTCTTCCTCTGCCATTTTTGCTAGCCTCGTTTTTTTTTTCTACCGGAAGAACATCCACTATACACTCAAACTCTAACGGCGAAACATCCATGAAGTTGGCTCCCCGGTGAAAATACGAACCAGCATGGGCCAGGAAAATGATTTTTTTTACCAACTTTGAAAGTTCGTACGCCGCTACCTGCAATTCGACTAACCCAACCTTGAGAATTGTCATCATCACTAGCTTGATCAACAATCTCGGCCAATTTATCTTCAACATCGCAAGAGTTGTCACGCTTGTGCTCGGGTTTGCAGTCAGGTTTACCCCGTCTCATACGCTTTACGTAGTCTGCAAGTGTATAGGGGAAAATATACCAGAACGAATCGCTCGAAATGAACGGCCTGTGATCGCATAAACCATCAGCGCATGTAACCTTCATGCGATCCTGGAAAACTATTGATTGTTCTTGTTGCCAAGTACTTCCCAATGCGTAAATCTGAGTGAGCATCGTCAGCCCGGCTTGGATATTTCAAATTGTGCTCAGCAAAGCTGATGCTGCTCCTTTTAAAGACAGTTCGTCTTTTGTCATGTAAGCTTGCTGATATTCCTCAATCATGTCACCAGAATTTTCACCATTAATGACCGAAGCGTTTGCGTGTGATCCTGTACGCGCAGCTAGGAGAAGGTTCGTTTCCACAGCACTAGTATCAGTCGCAGGTCGTCTAATCTCCCAAAGTAACTGTCCTTCGCAATGGGAACAGAATGCTTGTCCATCATCGTATGAATAGCCATCCTCGATAGAATTGATCATAATATTTCGGGTCACGGTTTAAGTGTGTATATTATACACACTTAAACCGTGACCCGAAACAACAGGTAATACACCAAAGCTTATGTTACCCTTCCGTTCTTGTATCACGACTAGAGGCCCTGTGACTCCTTCAAACACCCCTGCAGGTCTAGCGAGGCGAGACATGTATTTTCCTCGCTTTCCTTTGAAACACGTTGATGTATGTGTGTGAAAGTTTGTTGCTGCAGCCCGCATCTGTGCAGCATGCAGAAACGCCGTAAAATCCGCCGGTGCATCCGGTAACGGAATTTCAAATGCTTTTGGTAGCTTGCCTAACTGGGCGAGACAGTTATTACGCCACTCATGCACGTTGCTGCTACAGCATACCGACTCTAGCCACTTTACCGCGCGATTGCAAAGTTTTGGTGAAGACATGATTCGCGAAAGCAAGGCAGGATTAAACTTAGATCCAAAAAGAGAGATATGGATGTGAAGTCTTCCATCGGCCTGAGGTTCCACTACAGCAGCGTGGGCAGCTATTTTCCAAAAGCTCCCGCAATCCTCGAGCTGTAATTCCTCGAAAGTCTGGTGTCGCTGGACACTTTACACAGCACGATGTCAGTGAAGATCTTCCTAGTGCATCTTTCAAAAACACGCGCTGACAAAGCGGGATAAGAATTCGAACTAGTAAGCCGTCCACGAGCGCAAGACCGTACTGTTTCGGGTAGATCATTTTGAGAGCATCGCTTTTGCTGGAAAATGATATCCGAGCGATTCAATTTGTTCACCATGCGAAGTGCTGCAATACGATGAAGTTCAAGATCGTGGTGCTCTAGAGGAGTAAATGTTACCCAGTGCTGCGGAATTTCATAGCGGGCTCTTAAAGCCCAAAATTTTTGGTCGTGTCGTTGCGCGTTCGAATAGCGAAAATGGCACGCATCCACCGACCAATGATAATAGCCGTAAAAGATGAGCATTAACTCGCTTGGTCTGGGCAGACTCGGGGTTATACCTAGCAGTGTGAAGAACCTCGCGAAATTCCTGCGAATTTGCCAGTTCTCCTAGACCCAAAAACACTGAGGCACGAGTTGATCCAACCTGCGTGGCCTTTCTTATCGCTGTGTGGCGCTGGAGCTGATTGAAGAGAGTAGCGATTAGAGCCGTATCTTGTTCAAACCGGCCGTCGTAATAACGCATTAAATTGTTGATAAAAGCCACAGGCCAAGTACCACACGGCAAACACTAGCCACCTTTCATACAAAGCCGTGGAAAAGCGGCCGCAATCATTTCTCCAATGTAGTTCCATTCCGTGACAGGTTCCTCGCCTCTTCGAACCGTCACAAGAGGAGGTTCGTCCGTATCCGCGGCATTCTTATTAAGCATTGATATCATTGCTTCAATGGCCGCATTCTTTACAGATAAATCAACGTCATCCATGTCCTTCAACACCGCCGATTTAGCAACAATTGGCACAGCTAAGTTCTCCTTATATTTTTCTTCTCCAAAGCGATCACCCACGGCGTTGTCATCGACCGATTCAGCTCGCTCACTTTCCATATAATGTACCCCATTCCGAATTTGGTTTTCTAGAGACGCTACAGCGCACTTTGCATTATCAGACTCGTCAACGTGGATATTATTTTCCTTGAAATAGGAGTGTGTATACGCAAGGACGCGCATCCACGAGTACATTCTGTCAGCCGGAAGCGTAAACAAACGTTCATAATGTTTATGTTTCGATTTCCATTCTCCACGGTGACCCACAAAAGTAACTCGCGGTATGTAATCTTCAGATGTCCAAGGTAGCACCTTCGAGCATTCTGCGGGACCATTCGACGGAAAGCAAATCGCGTGACCAATGCTGTGTTTATACAGTGATTCCACTTTGAAAGTTCTCACAGGCGCAATACATTTGCTTGCAACATCGCTAAGTTCGGGCAAATCACTAGGTCGTCCATAATCATGACCCGACGCAATACTGAACTCCGACTTACGCGGATCACCGTGACATCTATCTCAAAGCGGAATTGCTGACACATCATGTACCAATTCTGGGTTTAAATAACACAGTTTTCCGTTGTGGCGGTACACTTGGAGATGTTGCTTCACAATCCATTCAGCTATTGCAGACAGCTCGACTACTTCAGATGTGATTAACTGAAACCCTGTGTGTAACTTATCGAGCTTCGGAAAATGAACCCAGTCTTCTACAGTATTCAGTATTTCGCAACACGAAGCGCACATCCAAAGATCTCCTGAGGAACCGTAACTGTGAAGAACACGATTCTGACACAAACTCGCTGTAACCTCACCAAGAGGCTCATCAAGATTATCGAGTAAACGTTTCACGGTTGTCTCGCTTCCTGCCCCTTCCAGTTTCTCATCGTTAAAAACGCAACATGCCTGGTCACTAGAGCAGCAATGAAATACAACAGCGCTAGCTGAGGATGTTTCGTGAAATTGCGGTTCAGTAAATCCAAATCCTCCGACGTCAACTCCGTAAATACCATGGTATCACCAATTAGGTTTTGCAACCTTTTCATCTCATTTGGTGTGCCCTTGAACTTCGTAGATGATGGTTCAGCACTCAATTTTTCTGGGGCTGGATGCGACTTTGCGCGCTTTAGAGGGTGTTTCGTAGGATCAGAGGGTTCTCCTAGTTGTCGCTTAGTTCTAGTTCTATCGGCCACGAGGTCAATCACTTCACGAGTGCATTCTACGGGAGATGTGCACTGACCGCAAACAATTTCAGTGAAACGATCTCTTTCAGTAGCATCTCGGAAATAATCAGGAACATAGTGGTTCCTCTCGTCAAGTGAAACCGCATCACTGATACGCCCTGTGGCGCAAAGATAAATGACTATCGGGGTGTCATTGGTAGATGGAACAACAAGGGATCCAAGATCTGTTGGAGTCACAACGTAAATTCCATCGGCAGACAAAGTAACAATTCTTCGTTGCAACATGCGTGCCATTGCCAAAATAGGTATCACGCCTGAGTATTCCAAATACTGGTTTGGCCGAGCCACCAGTTCTTCCACATGTAGCGTATCATGCCCATAAGCATCATGAATTTTCTTTTCTTCAAGGAGACGCACGGCTTCGAGTCCAACCTTCGCGCTCAAATCAAATACGTGACTTGACGCTGGCATTCCAAAGGGTCGATATACCCCTGCATATTCGGCGGCTACCCACATCACGTGATAAAGACAATTCCCACTAGCCGGAACGTCTGTCCCCAATACATCGACGGAGACACTGCACGGGAGCTGTTGTGAGGGTGCACGTACACCAACGCGAGCCCCTGGCACCATCCTAGCGCCGTTAGAAGCACGAGTAAGACATAACTCTTGCATCAGTTGAGACGCCATTTTCAAGTTGATGTATTCGCGTTTTGAATTGTGTTTAAAAAAATGCGGTGTTCCGACGAACAACCACTTTCTCGCAGCCAAATCAAATCCAGTTAATGGTTGATGTCGACTTGGTAGCAACGGTGGCTAGTTATATTTGCTCGCCACGTCAGCCATTCGCGAATTACACCACGGTTTGGAGAGTGCGGTCGCCACGGGAGCCAACCGCTCATTCTGAGCATATACCTCGCTCTCGTGGCACCGTGCCATCTAACTAAAGTGTAGAGCGACGTTCGGCGGACCCACGTACGAGGTGGTGAATGAATTTGCTCGCATACTTGGTGACGACAGCAGCCGACGATCATCACGTAAGTTTGTACTTCATATCCTATTTCCTCGTTTTGCTGTTGTGTAGTTCTGGACTAGCTTCTCGAACCGCTTCCTCGCTGCACAATGCTTCGCCGAGCCGCGTCACTACTATCCGCCGCTGCCTGGGGCTCGTTGGCTGCCGTGTTGGCTACCCTGCTGTAGGCGCTGACCATCAAGCAGCCATACGAGGTCGTGGACACGGACGCCGGCGTCAGATGTCCGACAGTATGTTGTATGGCTGAACGACCTCAACGACGAGAACGAGACCGGCTGCGACGCCTCCAGCTACCACTCGAACAGCGCCAACTTTGATCCGGTCTACAGCTCGTCGCGCACCAGCGCAAGATCCAGGCGCTGATGGACCGTATGAAGACCATGATGGAGTAGATGATCGGCCAGAAGATGGTGGGTGGGTGCTCGGTGAAGGAGAAGATCACGACCGAGGTGGAGGGCGAGCTCACGATGGCGCGTCCAGCTGGCGCCTGCCGTTCTTCATTAGGTACGTGCTGATCGCCGCTGGCGTAGGCTTGGCCTGCCAGAAGTACCTACGGTCATCGTGTATCAGCTTGGACACCAGGCGCAACGTGGTGAAGCTGGTGCACTCGGCCCCTTCAACGAAAGCATATATTTTTTAATCGTAGCAGCATCCATGTGGTGTTTTAACGGTAGCATCCTCCATGTTACGCACTCAAGCGCCATAATTAACGTACACTGTCAGTTTTTCGCTCGGATCAGTTTATTCGCGTGCCCCACTCACGCAGTTCTCAGTCCTTATACCTGCAAAAGTAACGTAAAGCATCGTTGTCGATGCAGGTGAACGTAGCTGGCCATTTATGCTTTGACCTAAAACCTCTAATTGTCGGTGACAAAAACCTGTAACATATAGTAAATTTGAATATTCTCTGTAAAATGGTGTTTTTATTAGGACGCATCACTCAAACTTTGTATTGGACACGTACCTACGAATGGAGTGGCCCACAAAATGCCGACCCTCGAATTAATCCCTGTTGGGCTGTCCATACTACGTGACCGTAGCACTACCAGGAAAACCCCGTAATTATAAGTTCAGACAGGAATTGAGTTATCCTGCTTGGGTATTACCCCCCCCCCCTCTATCCCCGCGCCATGGGTTCTTCAGGATTTATAGTTTCGCATCCTGTATTACACTGGATAAGAAATCAGGCCATTTTGCTCTATACAAATAACAAGTAATTACATACACACTTCAAGTGACTATTGCGATTATAATGTCTCACAGTCATGTAGGTAACCCCTAGGTAATAATTCGTGGCCAGAGATTTTGGGGAGATTACGCGCAGCGGTTTTGCGAATCTGACGGACCAAAGCGCATGGGCAAGCGCAAGCACATCAAACAGCTGACCTGGTCGCAGCTGTGGTCCAAGCTCAAGAAGCTCGGGTGGCGATTTGAAAGACCAAGGGGGCTCGCCGACGAGAACTGATACTTTACACCTGCTGGATGGGAGAAGAAGGCGAACGCTGTTCGCCTCGTGGACTATTTTGAAGGAACCGACGAAGTCTGGCGACATCTTCCCACCGAAGGTATGCACACGTATTTACTTTTGAGTATCAATATCGTATACTATCTTTTTGTTCCAGTACTCTACGACGAGGCTCCAGCCAAGCGGCCAGCTCGTGCTCCTGCTGCAATGTCGGTGGTGTCGCCGGCTGCTGCGTCTCCTGCCTAGTGTCCGCTCAACCTGCCGTTCAGCCGCCCATCTTCTTTTATGGCTAGATTACCAAGCTCTATACTCCACAGTGTAGATAGTGGTGAAGGATAAGAAAACTCCGCAAATAGTAAACTCAAGCTATGTTGTTATCCTGTAGAATTCAGGGTAACTTTTGCCCTAAAACGCGGGCTAGAGGGGTTACAGTAATGCACTGTACATCAACTATAAATGAAGCATCCTCGCCACTTTATCCGCTAAGGCTCGACTTGGAACCGAAGGATGCCACGAAAATACTTCATTAAACATTGTGATGTTTCGTATAGGTGGTTCGCGCCGCATCTGGTCGTACAGCTTCGGCGACTTGTGAACATGCAAGACAAACGCTGCACAATCTTCCAGTTTCTCAAAGTACCCGCAATCGATATAACTTTTGGGATTAAACATCTGCGAAGCTGTCGTCGAGTTACCCAAGTAGATAGGAACACTACCCGCAAGCAAAGGATTGACAAGCTTTTCTGTCACGTAACCTGCTTCCGCCGAATTCTCGAACGCGACGACAAATTTATAGTCCTTGTACGACATAACAGCTTCATCATTAAACCATTTGAAGTAGCGTGAGGTTCTGTAACATTTGTTCGGTGGCCTCGAAGAACCAGCGCATATTCCAAGAGCGTCCACAGGTTCCATAGCGTTCAACAAGTCAAACATGTACTCTCGATACGGTCGATCACAGCGCGCGTACAAATACGCACAAAACTTCCGCTCACTGGAGTCAGATAGCGACGTCGACGCTGGGGAAAGTAACTCCGTTGGGTTGTTTCGAAGCCGTTCTGCAAACGAAATACTTACTACTGGCAAGTACACATGTTGCTGTCGCGATACGCTGGATACTGATGACAACAAAGGAACGCGATCATCCAGTTCTTTGGTATCGATCGCTTCACCAGATATCATCATAACCTTCACTGCTCTATCTTTGTCAACAGGATACAAGTACTCTTGCATGTAGTAAGCGATCATTTCAGTACATCCAGAGTTGGTAATTGGTTCACAGTCAGCATCGAAAATTGAGAAGATGAAGACATCAGGGAAGTTTCCATATCTCATCCGCAATGCTTTCTCAGGGACGACCAGGATGGGGCGATTGTGGCTCTCGAATATGGTCCTGAAAATGCACTCAAATACAACTGAAGCGTAAGAAGACTCGGTCGTGTACGCAACAATCAACGGTGAAGCATCTTCATCAGCAACGAAAAGGTTGTATCGCCACAACTCTAGAAACGCTGGACCAATAGATCCTGTTGCCTCGACACGATGGAATTGCTGCTGGATCTGAGCTCGTAGCTTCAAAGTTATGCCACGACACATCCACGATTTCAAATTGATAGTGTGGACTAGTGTACGCCCCTCTAAACATACTCGCCTGGAGTAGGCGCGAAATGTCTCGGCCGATGGATAGTATGACACCTTGACACCGGCGTTATCACTCGTTGAAACTACAGCCGTGACAAATAGGTATTCAGTATCTTCGAGGTCGTGCACGTATGTCTGAATCTCAAACAGTGACGCAAGACTGGATTGAGGAGGTGAATCGACATTCAACGAAGTTCTGTTCTTTTTCCAAGTCACTTCATCGAACCCGTCACACAAATCGCGTTTCTCTACACGATTGGCGTGAGCAGATTGAATCCCAAACGGTGTCAAATCTGCAAGCGATATGAGCTTATTCTGACATGTTCCTTCTCTTAAGCTTGAAAACGCCACGGTATTCTCCACGTGCACTTGCATTGCCAGTAACCACAAGCCAACACTGATATCGTCCACTCCGCCTAAACCGCGCAATCTCTCGCTGTTCTTGACGATAAAGCGGGCACAGTCCATCGAGAGCAAATAGTGTTGACCGAATGCGAATGGAGGATACGTGCGCAATGGATAAAGTTCCTCCGGGATACTTCTATATCCTATACCGCCACGTTGATTTCGGCCATGGTGGCCGATATACAGTCGCTTAGGACGGCCCTCTTTGCGTAGCTCATCGACCAGCCGATTTGTTCTGAGATAAATGTTATCGTCTGCCATCATCACAAACGAAGTCTGCGAAAAGGTTTGCGTGGCAAAGCGTAGAAACGCCTTCACCTTGCTCGGTAGGTCGTCGTATGATTCTTCGCAGCCCAATTCATCCGTAAGCAAGTCGCCGTACTTTTGCTTCTCCAGGCCAATTGCAACTCGTGTTCGCTCTCGTTCAGCAATGCTCTTAATGGCACTTAAATTTGGTCCACAACCCACAAAAAATACTTTCACGTTGTGTGGAAGTGCGTCGGGACTCGCCCAGGTTTCGCGAATAGTTTGACGAAATTCAAAATTCTTCACCACCGCCGTCTTGACTCCAATGACAAGTAGAGTTCCGTTACTAGTAGCATCCGTCTTAGTTCCACCGATAGTCGGTATTGAAAGACTCTCCAACACTTGCTGATGAGTCGCCCATTTCAAAAGACTTGACCCATTTCGAGAACTATCACCACTCAGCTCCATCATCGCAGCACTGTACACAGCAAATTCTTCCTTTGTTACAATTGTGATCGATACAGGTGGTGTTTCACGGTATCGGATAATACCTCGCTCATCCGTGATGAAGGCACGGGCCGAATACCTTCCAGCGGGGAGGCCGTCAAATCCAATACTAGATTTGGCAATCGAACCGCACTCTTGCCACGTTCCGTTCAGCTCGACACAAAGAAGGGTTTCTCCATATTTCGTTCTGAAGCTATTGACGCTTTGCACTTCAATGTTGACTCGGAATACAAGAGGAAGCGTCTCGATATCTCCGTCTACTGGAAAAATGACGCGAAACTTGGAGATGGGATCTTCTGCCCAGTCTTCGAAAACGGGCAATTCAACGCGACGAAACTGCTGTTCCCCTTCACGAGTAGAAGGTGTCGATGCTGCAGTAATGCATCTGCCAACGCACAAACTCCAGATCGTCAAAAATGCCACGCGATACTTGCCCATGACTGTGAAAGATACCGTTCTCAGATATTGATATATCTGATTCTATATTATGGAATCAGATTAGCTATGATTTCAGTTTTTTGCTGAGGAAAACAGTTAATCCATGAGACTAAACTTTTCTTTGCGATCAATTGGAGAGAGGCTTCGTTGAAGTCCGATATTTTCGTGGCAGCGCGCATTGCATCAAAATCAGCAGGGGGGATTGACAGCGTCGGTGGAGCACGCTCTTGGATGAATACAGTTACTGTTTTGGAAAACAGTCGAATATAAGCTGTCAAGCACAACTACCGAATAGATAGCTTGAGGTAAATAGGCGACGGTCAACGGCGTAATAGCGAGAAAGTTGGCCTCGCAATTCGACTATCAATGACTTCTGAGTTTTGACACGTTGGAGCTGGCACTGAAGTTGCATTCGCAGTTTTACAGCCAGATCACGGCTGATCCACTCGCGCCCACAACCAAACCTGAGTCTGCGCAGAGTCTCGAGAATGGAAAGCAAATGTCTCGATCGGTTGATTGCCCGGTTTATCACGCATCGATATGACGCTCGTTGCTTACTCAAGCGAATGAATATCCAACGGTTGTCGAGGGAGCTACGTGATCGTGTCCATTTGCCACAATGCTCGATCGAACCCGAAGCACATATTGCGTTTCTGGAAAAGGTTGCTGTGGATTGATCGAATCCCGTACGGTGATAAATCTGCAAGAGAGATCAGATCATTTTTGCAAGCCCCAAGTCGTAGATTTGAAAACGCAGCCGTGTGCTTCACGTACACCTGCATCGTCATTAGCCACAGAGCAATGCTGACATCGTCAATCGCACCCAAACCACGCAACCTCCCGCTGTTCTTGCCTATAAAACGCGCGCAGTCCATCGACAGTAGATAGTGCGGTCCAAATGCGAAAGCAGGATAAGTGTGCAGAGGATAGAAATCCTCTGATATGTAGTAGCGCGCAGTAGTGTCGCGCACAGGCGTTTGGCTGCGACCAAGGAGTTTATCCCACACTTGCCCGATGTATAGCCGCTGAGAGCGATCTACATCACGCAGTTCATCGACAAGCTCGCCCGCTCTCAAGTAAATATCATCATCCGCGATCATGAAGAACGGAGTCCGTGCAAACTGTGGTGTGGCGAAGCGTAGGAATTCCTTGACTTTGTTTGGTAGGACAGCGTACGTGTCTTCGCAGCGTAATTCGTCCGTGAGCAAGTCACCGTACGTCTGTTTTTCCAAATTGATAGCGTACCGAGTCTGCTGTCGCTCGTCATCATCGTGAACTTCAGTCAAATCGGGTGCGCAGCCGATAAAGAATACTTTTACGTCGACTGGAAGGGTATTTGCACTCGCCCATGTTTCGCGAATAGCTTGTCGAAGGTCGAAATTCTTCACCACCGCGGTTTTCACTCCAATCACGAGAAAAACGTCGCTCGCATTCATTATCGGTGCAACATCTTCTTGGTTGATTCCAACCGGGGTTTCCTCAATTTTCTCCGACTCACTTTGTCGCTGCATAGCCCACTCCAGCAGACCCAATTCTTTGGCTTCACGGCTCCGCTCTGCAGTGTACGCTGCAAATACCTCCTTCCTCACGATAGAGAACCTCGTATCCGATGTTTGGTGGGATCGAACGTTTCCATTGGTATCTGTGATGAACGCTTGCGCGGAGTATTGCCCATTCGGCAGCTCACAAAAAATAATACTCGGGTTTGTCATTGGGCTGCATTTCTTCCGTGATCCATTGAGCTCGACACACAGAAATTTATCAACGCTGTAAGATTTGTATGCCGCGATCGCATTGATACCGATCTCAACGCGGAACTCGAGAGGAAGCGTCTCTATGGCCCCGGCAACCGGGTACATGACTTGAAAACTGGTAATAGGGTCTCCACCTGATGGCAATTCTGGTCGTCGCGTATGATGTTGACTAGAACTCGAAGCTGAAGCCAGCACAATAGCCCACAAGCTCAACAGCAGGATCATCGTCGTGATGGTATTTTGTGCGAAAGATACGTTATCAGAAGGAATCAGAAACTGATCAGTCTAGATTTGGCCACCATGGCTCGTGGATATGCGTGGTGTGTGGTATTATTCTTTGTTCTGATTGCTCGCGCCTGCGCTGCAGTGGATGATGAAGACCCGGTCACAAACTTCGAGATTTGGCACCCTCGCGACGGTGGAGTTACGACGTTACCTCTCGACCTCAAGCTCATAATCGACGCTAACAGTTCGGACGCTTATAAGTCGCGATACGGTGATATGCTCATTTGTGTGGAACTGGACGAAGTTGCGATAAAATGCTCGTCGACTATTGGAACTAGAATTCGCTGGCACAATCTGCCACACGGGCGCTACGTTGCACGCGCGTTTTTTTTCGGATAGAGAGCATGGCACTCGATATCATGAGACTGACCCAGTTTCATCCTTGGTAGCTGGTGCTCAGGACTTCGATGCAGACCTCGAACAACAAATTGAGCAGATCCGCAGCGATCAAAAGTTTCCGCCAGACTTGAATTTTTTGCAGTGGGCGCAGCATGTTAAATCTGAAGATACGCGTACTTTCCGGAACAAAACGATGACCCAGTCCACCACATTTCCATCAGACGAGCTGAGGCTGGTGTTCGGAATAAAAACTGCCGTATTGACAAACTTTGCTCAACGTCAAGCAATTCGAGAGACCTGGGCCAGCAAGGCAGCAGTACCTTCCCACATGAAGGTTTTCTTTCTCGGATGCACACCGGTTGTGGACAGCATTTCAGACATCCTTGACCGCCAGCGGATTCTGGCTGCAGTAAAACTTGAGCGAGACGTGTATGGGGACCTGCTGACCGATGAGCTGGAGTTTGATGACAAGTACACGCTTCTTACTGAAAAAGTGAGTGCGTTCCTGGAGTGGGTAGCGGCAGAATTACCGCGCACAGAGTTCGTCATGGTCACGGACGACGACGTGTACGTACGGGTCGATAAACTTGTTGAAGATCTACACATGTTGCCGCATGAGGGCTTATACGTTGGCGAACTGTCGGATACGCTGTATTCTGCACCACTTCGACCAGCTCAGTCATACTACACTCCGAGAGAAAGTTACCCGCTCGAGCAGTTGCCCCCGTACGCTGGAGGACCACATTATCTACTTTCCATGGACTGCGTACGTTTCATTGGAAAGAACCGCAGGCGACTTGCAAGTCTAGGTGGATTAGAAGACACAATTGTAGCCTTGTGGCTTTTGGCCATTCAGGTTCACGTCCAGTTTACTTCGGCATTCACAAGTCTGCGGTTATGGTTCTGCAAGGACAACCTCCTATCGTTTGCAGATTTGTCACCTCTGGGTATGCGGTCTATCCACGTTAATCTGCTTAACGGGCGCAGATTCTGCCACAACTTTGACCGCATGCTTTGGGTCTGTAGGTCACGTCGCCTCGCTTGAAGACATTACTATTCACACTGCAAACCACTTCTCCATTCTTACGTATGGGCCAACACAGTTTCGCTTGTATGGTAGAACAAAAGGGGCTACAGATAAGGCTTCAAGACGAGCTGTCGGGTAGCGATGGGGTCTTGGGTTCAAGAGGAGGGGGGAGGGGGGGGGGGGGGGGGGGGCTCACTTGCCAGGTCACTTCAACATGTACCCCTTGAATAGTAGCCCGCTTGTCACTCATCGCATAACATCACTTTAGTGACCTCGGCACCGCCGCGTGGCAAAGCAGCCAAAAGAACAGATCGACGACACCTGGAGCAATTGAAGCGACTGAAGCGCACGATGCAGGTCAAGTACCCGATCATGGGGCTGTCATACGCCCGCGGTATGTTCGCCATCTGTGGTGGCGGTGGGTCGCTCAAGTCAGGCATCAAGAACACAGTCGTACGTGCTGTAGTCTTCCAATCCCCTCGTTTGTAATACTCATCCCTCTGTATTATAATACCATCACTCTGACAGGACATCTACCAGCTCTCGGACACGGACCCGACAGGCTTTAGCAAGGAGATCACGGCCGACACAGGCCTGGAGCTCGCCTCAGGTGTGGCTTTCTCACACGACGGCCAGCTCATCGCTGTCTCAGTCAGCGCCGGCTGCTGGGTCTACGCACTGGACTTGAAGGAGAAGACCATCACTCTACTCGTCAAATTCCGCACGGACTTCCACGACGAAGACAGCTCGCAGAGCTGCGCCCGCTTCGTGGGTAACTCCACCATCTTAACTGGCGGAGAGGACGGCGTGGTGCGTATCTGGCGCCTCAGTCGAGACCCGTCCAAGCCTGAGAAGGCTGTAGGCTCTGCCAAAGCTCTGACTGTGCCAGAGGAGAGAGATCTTCATGCCAACGTGGTGACAGAGGAGCAGCCTAAGCTTGGAGACTGTGTCATCAATGGAGCCAACATGGTCACTCTGACGAGGGAATATCGCGGACACACTAAGAGAATTCGAGACATTGACGTGGATCTTTCGCATCGCAACCTCGTGGCTTCCAGTTCAGAGGACCAGTCGTGTCATCTGTGGAGGCTGATGGAGGTGACGCCGATCTGCAAGTTTTCCAAGGACGACGCGCTGGATCTTGCGCTCCAGAGACTGCCGACCAAGCCCATTGTGGGACCACGCAAGCATGTGTTCCGTTGTGTGCGCTTCTCCAACAGTGGACGTCGACTGTATACGATGCTGACTCCGGCGCGCGGTGATTCGATATTGATCAAGTGGAAGCCTGAGACTATTGCGCAGGAGAACGAAGAGCAATGGACGTGGGTGGTTGAACAAGCAGCAATCGCCGGTGAAAAACCAGTGGCGAGTCTGTGTGTGAGTCAGGACGACCGCTTTGTGTGCGCGGCTGCAGTGACTGGAGAGATCAAGGTGTTCCTGGCGTCCACGCTGCAGCAGTATACGATCAAGTCGACGGAGCAGCACTCGTTCGCTATCACTGGAATGAATTTTGCATCGTCGGCGGATAAACAGGCTCCTATCTTCCACTTGGTGAGTGGTGGCGCCGACAAAAGTCTGCTGCGTCATGAAATCCCTCTGGAAGGTGGCATTGTCAAGTCGGGACTGGAGATCGTTATTGGTGGCCTGAAGAGCGTGGTGAGCGCCACTGTCGGTCTGGGACTGAACCTCTGGATGGCCACAACGCTGCTATTTATTCTCCTGCTATTTATTCATGCAAAGACTGCGATGCTGCTGGACGGCCCATTAGCAGGCTTCAATGTAAGTTTCCCTGTTGGACTACTAGGGTTTTCGTGAGCTCACTTTGACTTCTGACTGTTGTTTACTTGTTGTACAGGATCTGGCATCGCTTAGCTTTGATTCGCCGGATGGTCTGGTGACCATCGGCGCTCTCTTGGCCAGTTTTGTAGTCACGTGGCTTTTTGCGGCGCACAGCTCGGTGAGGAGCCGATTCTTCTGGAACGGCCTGTTGTGCTTGCTGTCGGGCCTTGTGGCTTTTTTTGTGGCCATTTCGGCAGAGCTCGAGGTGAACTGGCAAACTGGCGATGCCGCCATTGACGAGTTGCTCGGTACGTTCATTACTGCTGAAATAACCTTCTTTGATGCTTATATTTTTTATGGTTGCTGCTGCTGTTTAGAATACAAGATCGCGATTCTCCTCGGCGCGTGTTGCGTCGCATTCTTTTTCTTCCACTCGCTGATAGTGCTGACGCTGTGAATCTAGCGCAAGGTGCAATTGCAGCAAAACAAACGACAAAAAAGCAAGGCGAACCAATGGTGTATTTCGCTGAGCCATAGGATCACGCATTAGCTCCAAAGCAGATAGAGACATCGGCGCGTGCCGCTACAACGAACCCCTACAATCAAACATGCGTTCAGCGCTCCCATGAGTGCTTCGATTCCACTTCAAACAAGCTGATTTCACTTGATCTGTTTGTAACTCGGACCTGGATCAACGCAAAGGCACTCAACTCGAAATCTGCGTGTTGTGGCCATAGAGCGCTTCCCACCAGCTGTAGCCTTCAAGCAAACATCGTCACCGGGAGTATTTCGCGAAAACAGCCTAGTCAGCCTTTCCTGTAGCAGTCATTTAATGCTATAAAACCAAACTATGCAGTTTCAGGTGCCATTATTACGCCATTTTAATAGTAAACAGCGCAAATAATACAGTACGTATTGATTAACTTCATATTATGGAGGTTGCTGAAGTGACGACCAGTGAACCAGCAGGTTAAGCACGTGGTCTCAGCTGGTGTTGATCTCTTGAGAACCTAGAGTCTTTGCTGCTGGCTGAGCGTAGAAATCAACGACGGATGCATTGGGCAGGTGGTTTGGCAATTGGTGACTCGGACTCTACAACAACTCGAGTTCCACAACACCGAATCAATCCGCCATTAACCATTTTTCAGCCAACTTGCAGAACGCGCGATGGTTGTCCGAGTTGCTGCACTCTTTGCTTGTGCATTCGCATCCTTGCAATACGTTGCCATGGGTGCGTCGTCGAATCAAGTAACTGATGGCGGGTTCACAACGGGTGCCTGGAAACCACTGAATCCATTGAGCTACACGATCGACTCGCCGTGCGAACATCAGCAATGGAACTTCACGCAGGACTCGGCCAGCGCAATGTGGCTCCATTTTTCATCCGTCAACATCGCTTCTGGTTCCCACTTGATCGTCTCATCACTCAACGGATCTCGGGCGATATCGGTGGCCTCACCGTCCTCTGGTATTACCACTACCCCGCTTTCGGGAAGTGGACTCGTCGTACAGTTTGTGCCTGCTAGCCAAGGATGCTCAACCGACAGCAACTCAACTATGGTCATAGACTCGGTTGGGTACTCATATTCTGAATCTGAAGACTCGACGGTCGAGAACGAGGAGAGAGCGATTTGCGGCTCTGCTGATACCATGAAGAACGTGGTGTGTTATTCATCGAGTAGTGATGAAGATAAGACCATGGTTGCCAAGGCCAAGGCTGTGATGCGCACGCAGCGTACCCGAGAAGATAACGCTATCGTCACGTGCACGGCGTGGCTCTGGGGTAACCAAGGCCACATCATCTCCAACAATCACTGCTTCTCGAGCCAGGAGATGGTCGACGCTGCCAAGTTCGAGTTTGACGTGCAGACTACCGGCTGTAGCGACGATTGTGCATTTGCTACTTGCCCCGTTGGCAAGACATTGGTCGGCAAAGACAATGTAAAGTTCATCAAGTCCAACGCTACACTCGACTACTCTGTGATGCAGATAACCAACGACGCCGCCTCGTATGTGAACAGCTACGGATATCTGCAGATCCGCAGTACTGCCCCGACTAAAGGTGAAGAGATCTACATCCCTCAGCAGCCGAAGGGAGGCCCAAAGAAGATCACTAAAACTCAAGATGATGCCGATTCCCAGGCGGCCCTCGTGCTCAATCTCGACTTTTCCATCGCTGTGGCAGGAGTCACATACAACCACCTCATCGCTTACTCTGCCGATACGGAAGTGGGGAGTTCGGGTGCGCCCGTAATGTCACGCGGAGACAACTCGGTTGTCGGTCTGCACCGCATCGGAGACTGTAACAATGCTGCCACTCCATCGAACCAGCTAATTAGTGCTCTCCAGGTCATAGTGTCCGGCAACGATGGCATCAATACTGCTTGATAGATCTACTGTAGACGTAGAGTATTTGTCGTGAGTGTGAATGTAAATCTAGTGTCATCAATTTGATTCAACATGCCAGTTGCAACATACTGGTATTAATACTACCCAGTGGTACTGTACCAACTCATTTCTTTGATCGGGTCGAATTTCGAGTACCTCGGTCCGATCATTTTTCCAATTCCCGCCTCGACAGCAAGCCACCACCCCAACTCGTTCTGCCAGAATGCGGCGCTATCGGATGCTTAACATCTCTGAGCAACGCAACATCTCTGCGCAACCAAGACGTGGTGACGACTTCAAGCCCCACTATCTTCAACAGTTCTACTATGTTTCGAAGAGAGACGCAGCCAAACACGCTGGCGTCTCCATCATCACCATCTATCGAAACTACAAGCGATACAACATCAAGTGGCCATATTACAAAACTGCGCCTCCCATTCTGCGCTCCAAGCTGTAAGATGAGTGAGGAGGAACCGAAAGAAACAAAAGGATGAGAGTGAGCTGACACGCGAACCGTAAGCAGATCAATACGAAAAATCGGGGCAATTAAAAAAACTGTTCCGGCTTGTTGTATGTACAGTCGAGAGTTGTTATTCGCTCATGAAGCAACAGCGATAAACGGATTCCGTCGGACATAACAAAGAAGATATCTGTGTAACAAAACGTTATGGTTAGTTAAAACAACGATAAGTGCAAAGCGCACACTATTTGTGATCAACGTACGCTTGCGAATTTTCAACTTCGTCCGCTGGCACAGTCGTCACTTCGACGTCGTCGAAAAGAATCCACCGCTGTACTTCGTCCCGCACGTACGAAGTGTAATGACCACCGTTCACCGACTCTCCATGGTGATTTACAACTGTGACAAGATCGTACACATATTCGCTTGGATCTTCAGGTCTTCTGTTCACGGCACTTTTGCTGTCTCGCTTCTTACGGTCACTGGTTTCGTCGATCCCCACGGACGTAAATGGTCTCATATTGAGCCCCGTCAACGGGAACTGCACGTTCTGCATCAGTTTCTGTTGGCGGTAGAAGTCCAGACGGCGGATATGAAATACCAGTACATTTGGTAGCGTGTGCAAGTTCAGGCTCTTGTAGTGTGTCTGGTAATTGGAGCACCTCACACAATACACTTGATTCGACCCTCGTAGCTCCTCTTCAGCGGCAAATTGATGCAAGAGTGACTCGATTGTTGTCGTTGATGACTCAGATACTTCTCGTTTTTCACCTTTGGAGCTCTTGTTCTTCTCGTCATTTAGTGATACAGACACATCCAAGAACGGATCAAACTTGTGGGAAGCATTTCCGCAGCTTCCACAAGCCAATTCAGACCGCAGCACACCGGAGAAGTGCTGGTGCACCGCACAGTCGCACAAACTGTGTCCACGAGGTGTAAATCTCGGAGAGGCGCCGCCATGAACGAATACACGGGGATGTGTGTGAGAGTGCAATCCACCCAGAAGAGCAATCAGTAGTTCATGAGCATCGTGCTGTGCAGTGCCAATAAAAGACGGGAACGCGTTCCACATCGCTTCTAATATCCCCTGCGGTGCAATTGGTGACGCCATCAACGTTTTCTGGTGCAAATGTGCAGAAGGAGGGACTAGTTGCGCCATGAACGCAGCAAGTTCGCAACCCAGACACAC
Organism: Phytophthora cactorum; assembly: GCA_016864655.1. Taxonomy (NCBI): domain Eukaryota; phylum Oomycota; class Peronosporomycetes; order Peronosporales; family Peronosporaceae; genus Phytophthora; species Phytophthora cactorum. Next base: position 524,526 of record NHQK01000011.1, read on the forward strand.
AGTGATCGCAGGACCCGGACCGCGATCCGTAGCCTGCTCTTCTTCCTCGTCTTCACTGCTTTGTTTCTCCTTTTCCGCCTTCATTTGCTCCTGTCGTTTTGATAGCAACCGTTGTCTTTGCTGCTGGCAGATCGTGGTATCGTGACTCCTTGCAACGAAGAAGTAGTGCTGTAGCATGGGATTATGCGCCAAGGCCTGTAGCACCGAGCTCATGAAGCACGTATTGCCCATATTGACGAGTCCTCGTCGTAGCAACTTGTGAGGAGTTACCATTCCTCGGATCTGCTTCTTCCTCCGTCTCCTGCCACCCAGAGCTGCGTCGGGGTAGATGAAGTCCCGACAGCTTGCACAATAAAGCTGCTTCTTCCTCTCCATCATAGCTGCAACCGCAATACAATGCTTAAATAAGTTTCTAATCCCTACTACACATCATCGATCTACTCACCAATATTATGGTTGTGCAGTATAGCGTGGGTCATGAAGCTGCCATCGTCCTCGCCGTCCTCGATCTCTTGCATCTGCTGCTTGTACAACTCCCGAATCCCTCGAAACTGGCACGTTAGACAGCGATACACCTCGCTTGATGGACTGACGCTCGCTTCCTGCAGTAAAACGCCATAAAGTAAGTGAATACCTCTAACTGTAACCACGATATCTGCTAAATCATACCGAATCCCGCACGTAATGCTGCAGTTGCGCTACATCCGCGGCAGTTTCCGTCGCTCTCCCGGACCGTAGCTCCTTCCACGCTGTCACATTCTCCTTACTAAAGTGTATACACACCGCGCCGCTGCACAGCAGCCTGCCACGCTTCTCCCCCAGTCGCGCATCTTCCTCCTTCATCGTCATAGCTGTCAGACAACTTTACAGTACGTACCCATGATATGGTACCACCTATTACTTCTCTATAATTGGCTAAATATATTGACCTACTTTCATCCAATCATACGGAACTATTCATGCTCCATACATTTTCTACCTCCATTGCCAATATGGAGAGCCACTTCGAGCGAGTGCTGTCTGCTGAGACCGCTCCCAAGCGCCTGGCGGCCTCTTCCTCGTCCACTCCCGCTGCGAAACGTGCTCGTGTATCCCCTGAAGCTGACGCGGCGAAGATCAACGCAATTGTGGACGGCGCTGAGGCACAGGAGAGCGACGCATTAGACGCCCGCGCACTCAAGTCGATGGCCAATTCTCTCAAGAAACACGTGCGGCGCAACGCTCTAGCGCGCGAAAAGCACGCGGACGATCCTACCAAGTTCTTGGAGTCGGAACTGGCACTGGACGGCGAGCTCACGCGCTGGAAGCAAGTGGCAGCCAAGCCAGAACTCTTCGCCGTCATGATGGAGCTGCAGGTGCCGCGTGTGCTTCTGGGGCTGTTCGCACACGAGAATCTCGACATCCGATTGGCTGTATTGAGTCTCCTAGCCGAGCTAACAGACGTGGATGACGCTGCCACGTCGCTGGAGCCGGCTAGGATGCTGACAAAGCACTTGATCGGCGAGAAGCTGCTGTCACTGCTGGTGACCAATTTGTACCAATTAGCAGCGACGGTGGACAGTGTGGAAAATTCTCAGGCTGAGGAGGAGACGACGGGAATTTATAATTCCTTGCAGATTTTAGAAAATATGGCGGATCTAGAGCCAGAGGTGTGCGTCCAAGTGGCGGATACGTCGATCTTGCCTTTTCTATTGAAACAAGTGGCACCTGGGAGGAAATTTAGTGAGAACAAACTGTACGCGAGCGAGATCTTATCGATTTTATTGCAGTCCGGAGCAGAGCCGAGGGAAAATTTCGTAGCGTGGATGGGGAAGGACCGACCGAGTGAAGAGAAGAAGGAAAAGAACGAGAAGGTGGATCTCATGGACGATCTGCTCCAGGCTCTCGCGCCGTATAGGAAGAAAGACCCCAGCAGTGAAGAAGAAGAGGAACTCGTGGGAAACTTAGTGAACGCGCTGTGTAGCGTGCTGCTCGTGCCCGAAGCGCAGAAGCAGTTTCGGCGCTTGGAAGGACTCGAGCTGCTGCTGCGCTTTATGAAGGATAGGAAACGGCTCGTCTTTGGTGGCGCGTTACGAGCCATGGACCACGCACTTATGGGCAATGCGCGCAACTGCGAGCGCTTGGTTGAGATTGGCGGCCTGCCTAGCGTGTTCTCTGTTTTCATGGGACGACACGGCAAGTACAAGTCCAGTAGCAGTTCGAAGGCTAGCAAGGCGAACGAGAAGGCTAAGGAAGAAGAGAACGCGGCCAGTTTGGTGGCTTCCATGTGCGCTTGGATGCGTGAGAAGGCTCCGGCTGATGGCTATGACCGTCTACACGCCAAATTTGTGGAGAACGACATGGAGAAGGTGGATCGATTGGTGGATCTGTTTGCAAAATATCACGAGCGCGTGGAGCGCAGCGGCCAGGACGAAGATGAGGAAGAGGAGGATGAGGACAGTCGATACTTACGACGTCTGGATGCAGGTCTGTTTGTGCTAGAGCGGATCGCCTTCGTGGTGGCACATTTGTGTCGTTTCTCGAAGAAACTGCGTGCCTACGTGATGGTCAAATTCCACGAGCGCAGTCTTGACACCGAGAGTCTTGTGACTATCTTACGGGAGCAGCTGGATCTCCTGGTTGCTGACGAAGAAGTTAAGAAAGAAGATGAACAAGATAATGCAAAGGAGGCAAAGGATGTCGTGAACGATGAAGCCAAGGAAGCACAGAAAGCGCAGCTTCGAGAACTACTGGAAACGCTTGAGGCTGACGAAACACCGCTCATAAACGAAAAGGATGGCGCGACAGAGACTAAACCTGGTGAAACGAAAGTGGAAAATGGGGATAAGACGGGAATGGTGGAGCCAGCTTCGTGATAGAAATGAATAGATTCTTCGAGTTTGCCACAATGAGATTGAATAACTTGTCTGAAGGGTGAACGACTTCAGAGATCAACTGCATGGCTTGGAGGGGACTTATGCATAATCGGCACTTTATCAAGTTGTACTAGCATCGTCGGCCACCCATTTTTCATGTGTGAGGGAGCGAGGATGTAAGTAATCGAACTGACAATGAAGCTGGAACGTTGTCTAAGAGAAGGAGATGACACTTAACGCCAGTGCGATGGGTGCTGCAGCATTGGAAAGGGGATAAATGCAATTCTATGATGACTTCACCGCTGTTAAATCCTTTATCGATGACGTTTGGACTCCGTACAGAAGCTATGTGATCTGCGGTACTGCAGCAGGAATCACAAGAGCTATGGGTGGTGACGACGATACCGTATCGTCATCACTTACTTTAAGCATCATGCGCTTCTCTTCTTCGTTGTACAGCGCAGATAGTGGAGTGGGTACATCGTGCAGAGCTGGTGCTGATGCTTCTGAAGCAGAAGTCGATTGTGGAACTAATACCGAGACGCACGGGCCTTCCTCATGCTTCGTTTGTGCATTTTTTCCTTCTGATCGGGTACTGGAATATTCTCCAGACTTCGCGTCTGCCAGCATCTCCGCGCTGATATCATTAGCAGATGCTGTGGCGCTCAAAGAAGGAGCTATACCATCTGTGGATTGTTTCCGGTCTCGGTGGTGCTTCGCATCTGCTGGTATATCCTCATGGGGTTGGTTGTGGCCTTCTCCTCCGTAAAGCATCACCGCAAGCGTCGGTGAAGGTCCCGTATCGGCTTCAGGTGGGGGCTGGTACTGCTCCTCCCAAAGTGTTTGGATTGGAAGTAGCACTTCAAGTCGGAAGACCTTCCAGCGCTCGAATGCTGAGTTCCCAATGAAAAGCTGAGACGAATGTGCAAACGCGCTTGTGAGAGCTTGATCCAACGAGATCGCGATATCCAGGAAGGCAGGAGGAGGTGACGGCTTCTTGGCTCCATCTGCAGTATCGTCGGGTACTGATGTCCAGCCGTAAGACTGCAACACAAAGCTGAGTGCACCCCCCAGAAGCAAGTGGATACGTAGAGGATCTGTAGACGACCGAAACGCTGGTAATTCCTTGCCAAACATGAACGGAGAATCCTCAAGAGCGACGATGAACAATCGCGCAATCGCGCAATGCAAGATTGAGGCTTTGGGGAACCGGGTGATCAGTTCAAGGAGCGTATCGAGCGTCTTGGTGCGAATAACCAGCGTGTCAGCTACGGTGCACGACACGTTCAGCACTGGCAGCATGAGATACACCAGCTGGACGTGTGTGGACTTAAACCGCCACTGTAGAGACGTCTCCTCCGATGAGAAGAACGATAACACTGTAGGTAAATGCGACAGAAAAACTTGCCAAACTAGCGGCAAGTCTTCGTGAGGACTGCCTTCTGTACACGCCGCAGCGACGGAATCTTCGCCGTCTTTCGCTTCAGCGTCGTGTGTAGCAGCGGTAGCTCGACAAAAAGCCGCTTTCGTGACACAACCACACTGCGTTTGCTGTAGCAGAGAGTTCAACACTTTCAAGACATAGGATTCATTCGCGAACAACATAGGAAGTTCACGTAGATCGTGCAAAGCTGCGTCAATCAACTGCTGCGCATTTGACTCAGATTCACTAAGCGACGTCATCATTGCAAATCCCAGACTGCCTTCTCGTTTCTCGTGAATGAGGTCTGTCAGCAGGTCACAGGTGAAGATCATTCGTGAAAATCGTACAGTCTCGACATCTTTTGCCACACGCTGGTGAAGTTTTTCAGACACACGGTCGCTAATCTGTTGGATGGGATTCATCGGCGAAAGCTGTAGTAGCGAAATACAAACCAGAGCCTCCACCTCCTGTCCACAGTCGGTTCCCTGCAATTCGTTGCACAGTCGTACCATGACATCCCGCAAAGACTCGTAGAATACTAGTAACAGCAGCGACTCGAGGAAAGTTTTCTGCTGTCGAATAGTTTTGTCAAAAAGCGACATGAACATTTGCGGGGAGTATTGGTCCATGAAGGACGTAATAAAGCGAGCAAAGGCCTCGAGCGCCATGCTGTCACGTGAGTTGAACTCGGCGAGAGTTTGGGCGATCAAGGCTCGAGGTTCACCTTTCAGAGCGCTCATAGCTGCCAGTAGTTGGTGAGAGAATCCAGACCCACACAGTACCCAATGAGCTCGGAATGCTGTCGCGTACTCCTCATATGATGGTGGATCTCCAGGCTGTCGTGCTGCTGCCGCTGTCGCCTTCGCTGTTGGTGTAGGCTCTTGGAGCATCGAGCTGATCAGACACGTCACTGGGTAGATAGGACAGACAAGTTAACTCTAGACTTAAAAAAAAAAAAAAGAGTAGAAATACACCTTACAATTGTCTGGAGCCATGAGGAACTTAAGCAATGGCAAATACTCATCAGAGAGTACAGTGACTTCACTCAGCACCTGGACCACGTCTTCCTGCTGAAGAGCATCGACCACGCTGCGCAGTGCCAGGATTTCGGCTAAGCGCTCTTTCATCGCGACAACAGCTGAGAATATGTAGAACCGAGAAGCTGGAGGAGTGGCGAATGCACCGACGACCAACCACCAGTCTACAAGCGAGACCAGGCAGCACTATTCGTCACCAAGCTGGCGTTGGTATTAATAAGTTGTTGGCCAGACCTATGCCTATAAATATCTCACTTTTTTGTGTGCTGAGAAAACGCGCCTAATTTGTGTTTTATTGTATAACAAAGTTATTAATACTTGTTATGATCTAGTTGAAGTCAGCATTTTTGGCCTATCAGAAGCGGCCCAGCTAGCGATGTCGAATCCAGTATCATTTTCGATTCCGAGAAACCTCACTGGCAACAATGGAAAAAACCTTCATGAACGCCAAGTGGTCTGCGCATGCCAAGGCGTACAGCTCCGTGTTCAGTTCATTGACCGCTCGTTGGGCGGTGGATTCGCTGCAAATTGCGCATCATGCAATCCTCCAGAAGCTCCAGCAGCACGAGGCCAAGAGCTCGAGCTCCGCCATCCCCTTCCACTTCCTGGACGTCGGTTGCGGGCCGGGAGTGCTGAGCTTTGAGTTCGCACGTCGGTACCTCACTGCTCCGACGGAAATCTGCATCACCGCCTCGGATTTATCCGACGGAATGCTGCAACAATTGACCGACAAACTCAAGGAGGACCCCACGCTGAGTCCGTTCGCTCCCAAGTTCACCACGTTGCAATGCGACGGGATGGTGCTGGAGGAAATAGCCGATGGATCGGTGGATGTTATCGGATCCAACTTTGGCTTGGGCATCTTCCCGAATCGCGCTAAAGGGTGGGAAACAGCTCATCGGGTGCTGAAGGAGGACGGACTGTTAATCGTCACGACCTGGAGCGACAAGAGTTCGCAGATGATCTGGTTCGACAAGATCACAGACATGTTTAATGCCACGGAGGGCGAAGGGGAGCCGTTGGATTACCCGTCGTTGGTTGCAGGTACTGACAAAAAGAGGGTCTTGAAGGAGCTGCAAGAGGCCGGATTTAAAGACGTCAAGACGTTCTCCACGACGCACACCATCGTGTTTGACGACCCCAAGATGATGATCCAAGCGAACATGAACAACCCTTTTACTACCAAGTTCTTGGAGAGATTGACGAAGGAGCAGATGGAGCAGACTCTGACTGAGCTAATGGAGAAGGACGCGCAGGAGAACTTTTACCAAGGAGGAGGAATGAAGACCAACGGCGCTGGCCCATTTGCGGATGGAAACCCGCGCTTGATTCCGTTTATCGGATTCACTGTTGTTGCGCGCAAGTGAGGTACCATTCGTATCTTACCAGGTGTTCCGCAAGAAGTTGGCGCACTACAATACCTTTAGGAAATGGAGAATGCGCTTCATTTGCGACTACACGTAGTAATTGGTGGAACGAATTGTATGACGCAATTCGTCGATCACTATGTTGAGAATTTCATTGTTACGCGTAAATCTTCTTTAGAGCAGATCGTATGGTAATGAGGAGCTCTACGGTTCAGATTGTGCCAGTTTTCGGTGTTGCTTGTTCGACAAATGCACCTACAATAGGAAAGGACCGACTCATTGCAATGTGCGCGTGGCTTGGGAAGCAGCGTTGATGTTTTCAATCATGCGGACTGCAGTCGTCAGTATTTGTAATGCGTTGACAAGGCAAGACAGTCGCTCTCGGTCATTGTTTCTGGTTGTACGAATTGGTGTACGAATGACGCACGCCTCAGGAAATTCGATGAGTATGGAGATAGTCCACTGTGAACGAAAGTCTCCAGTGCTGACTCAAACCCTCTGCCTGGTTGCTCACTGTTGAAACGTCTGACGATCACGAATAACCGGCAATGCCCAGTTCACTATCACTTCTTGAGCATTTCGCTGTTTTCGCTGTATTGGGCTTCCTACTGATCACTCAACAAGCGATTGCTAGTACGTCGACGGATTTTGCGAGTGTGTATTACCAGATCTACAGGACACAATCAAGGCAACATAAAACCAGAGACACCAATGCTAACCTGCAGTATACGCTTGATCAAGCCATTCCAGACGAAATCACTGAGAAGCTTCGGTCTTTTGGATTAAACTTCAGGGAACTTCCCGATCTTCTTCAGCGTGCGTTGATTTGGGACAGCGGATATGCACTCGGCGACAACGGATCCCTCGCGAAAGTCTACACTCGTTGTGTATCAAACAACTCCGGTGGCCCAATGGATGACCTTGGCCTTGAGAAGAGGCAAGTGGCGAATACAAGTTGCGGTATACGAGAGTGTGTAGCCAATGACACTACAAGTATTTATTCAAGCTTCTCCTCGGAGTGTGGACCCAGTCAGATTAACGATATCGTACAGTGTTCCTGTACGTCGGTGAAGACAAAGGTGAGTACTGCCCCAGTGTGGGCTACTGGTGGGTTTTCTACAGCCTCTTCAAACAGCAGCATGACACCCGAGACGATTATACGGCGCCACACGTGGAGCAATGTCACGGCAGGGCGTTCAGCGATTTTATTTGCTATCCATACGAGTGGTGAGCAGCTTGAGGACTCAAATCCGGACCTGTGCGCGTCCAGGGCTTCCCTGTCGTCGTTAACAATCCCATGCATCGAATATCGCGCTTCGGATGATCGATGGTGTCGTCCCAAGAGCTCTTCCTTAATCTCCAAATGGCTGATCGAGTACGTGACTGCTCTTGAGGCTTCCGGTTCGACAGAACTTGGAGCAAATAGCTCAGCTCTTGGTCCAGATACCGACATCAGAACGCAGTACAACAACGATGACAGCACCAATACCACCGCACTACAGCACGACGTCCCAAGAGGAAGTTGGCGGAGTACAGTTCCCGTGCTGATTGTAGGAGCAGTCGCGCTGGTCGTGACGGGGATTGCGGTCTTCATTTATCTACGACGTCGCTCCGCAAAACGAAAAACTGACCTTCAGAATTCAAGAGCAAACCAGCTAAGTATGAGCAGCACCCAGAGCAGCCACGCATCCCAAAAACCTCACAATAATCCGCTAATCGACAAAGAAGATATCTTCGGCAACCCACATACGATACGCGACGTCATCGAGATTTTATCGTCTTCGCCTCTCTCATTATCGCAGACTGGAACTGCGGAAAGTCGTGCATCCGAAAGCCCCAAACCAGATAACCACAAGGCCTCGGACATCTTGAATGCTTTGACAAATGATCCACACCTTAAGCATGTCCAGCTTCCCTTTGACCGACTGCAATTTCATCATCTGATCGCCAGAGGAGTTCACGAAGTGTGGCTCTGTGTACTGCGCGATCGTTGCGTTGCTGTCAAAAGGTTACCCAAGGAGGAGCGGAACAATCTGGAGGAGGTACGTGCGTTTATCAAGACCATGCGACTCAGTGCGTGTCTGCAACATCCGAGCATTTTGAGTTTTATTGGCGTTACGTGGAGCTCATTGCAGAATCTGTGTCTTGTGACGGAATATCTGGAACTAGGAGATCTCCAGGAGTATCTCCGTCAATCGAATCCAAATCGCGATCAACATGAAATCTATGAAGACTTTATGAGCTTCTCGTTGTCGTGGAAAAGCGAGAAGATGCAGCTCCTTCTGGATATTACTCGAGGTCTGGTCTACTTGCATCGAAAACGTATTATCCACGGCGACGTCAAAGCCAAGAACGTGTTGCTCTCCGCTGATTTGGACGCCAAACTCACTGGTTTTGGAGCTGTTGGCTATCGTAGTGAAAATCACCTGGACAAGTCTCAAACTATTCGGCCAAACACACCATTTTGGACAGCTCCAGAGGTTTTGGCGGGTGGGGCACCATCACGGAAAGCTGACATGTATTCGCTTGGTATTCTAATAACTGAGTTGGATACGCATCAATCACCTTACTCGAACGCTTTAACAGCTCGCGGTCGCCGAATGCCACCACTGCAGGTGTTACAACACATCATGTCGGGTCACTTGAAGCCCAATCTATCGCCGACTTGCCCAAGTGAGATCGTGGACTTAGTAGAATGGTGCCTTCAGCGTGATCCTGGCTCGCGTCCAAGCGCAAGTGATGTCGTTCAAGCCGTTCGTAGCATTCCTGGGTTTAACCTCGACGAGTTCAGCCTTTAGCAATTACAGAGTGCAGCCATAAGTATTTATCACGAGTTATCTTGTTAGTTAAGTATACAGTAGTCACGATGGCTTTCTTAAAAACTCTTGTATGTATATCGTGTGCCAAGGGAAGAATTCAAATGGGTAACTATAGAACCGTACAGTTTCCTGACTAAAAAAGAGCGAGTGATGAATACGAGATCGCTTCTTATTAACACTACCCACTCAAACCAAAAGCAGCAATGAAGTTTTTGCCCCGAAACCAACGTGAGAAACGCGAGCACATTTTAAAGTTCACAGCATTTTTTTTTTGCATTTAAAATGTTTTCTTGTTATCGTGGCGTGATTTTTTTTCACCTGTGCTGCTTTCGAAGTCTTTCGGTTCGACACGTATACTGCTCGATGACACTTGACCAGGAGTGCGCGTGTACCCGTCTCCGCCGCTATTCGCGCAGCATGAGGCGTAGCTCATTAACGTTAATACATACTCCATTGAGGGTCCGATGGATTATCTCAGCCAGTTCTTGGTCGCCATCTACGAGCTGAGTACATTTTTTGCTCTGCTTTTTTTACGTGGCGCTTTAAAAAAAAGAGCAAAAAAAATAAATATTTAGAGTTAAATAATTTAAGGTAAACCTTATACTGTATATGACAAGATAAGAACAATATGTGTACCCATTGATATCTTTTTCAAAGTAAAAGCCGACCCACGTTGATCAGCAAAGCGAAGGTGTCTTTTAGCAAGACATGGACACCACTAAGTCTCTCGAGGCTCTCGTCGCTGCTGCCGGTGATGGAGATGTCGACACTGTCAAGAACCTAATCGACACCGGCTCCGACGTCAACAGCGTCGACGCCCACAGTCTCACTCCACTACTATCCGCGTCCCGCCATGGCCACACTCAAATGGTCCAGTTTTTAGTGGGCAAGGGGGCAGACATCAACAAGTCCGACCAAGAAGGTGACACTCCACTGATCATAGCAGCTATCGAAGGGCATGTCGAGATTGTCCAATTCCTGCTGGAAATTGGGGACGACGTCGGAAAAAAGAGCAAAAATGGGAACACTCCGTTGATCTGTGCGGCCAAAAGTGGTCAACTGGAGGTCGTACAGTTGCTGCTGGAACACGGGGCAGACATTAACCGGACCAACCAATTTGGATCTACTGCTCTTTTGTGGGCTGCAGACTGTGGCCACATTAAAGTGGTTAAATTTCTCCTGGAACAAGGGGCTGCTATTGACTTGGCCACCAAGGACGAGTACACACCGTTGCTCGATGCTGTTTTAAGTGGCCATGTGGATATTGTGGAGTTCTTACTGGGCCAAGGAGCTGATATCCATGCCACTACTGCAGCTGGTGGCACTGCACTTACGTGGGCTGCTGGAAATGGACATTTGGACGTCGTTAAGCTATTACTGATGAGGGGGGCTGTCGTAGATGTAGCTATGGATGACGCAGTCACGCCCCTCATGCAAGCCGCTACCAATGGCCATGATGAAGTTGCTAGGGTCCTGCTAGATGCAGGAGCTGACATCGATAAGACTACCGACAGTAACTTCACAGCTCTCGTTTATGCTGTTTTAAAAGAACACATTGACGTCGTACGTCTTTTGTTGGAGAGAGGAGCTGGGGTCAACGTGGCAACGCAGCAAGGATCCACGCCTTTGATTTTTGCTGCTGTGAGAGGACAGACTGAAGTAACGCACCTGTTGTTGGAAAACGGAGCCGAGATCGATTATACGAGCAACAGTGGTGGCACAGCACTCCGTTACGCTGCTGAATATGGCCATGTTGATGTGCTAAACTTTCTGCTGAAGAGCGGAGCTGAGATTGATACTCAGGACGACGAGGGAACTACTCCTCTCATTTCTTCAGCATCATTCGGTCACGTCAAGACTTTGTGTCTTTTATTGGAGAAAGGAGCTAGCATTGACAAGACTGATACCGATGGATATACTGCTCTCAACTGTGCTGCGCAAAATGGTCACACAGAATGTGTGCGGCTTCTGCTGGACAAAGGAGCGAACATTGACCACTTGACCCCAGACGGGTATACTGCTCTCGCAGGAAGTTGTTCTCAAGGCCATGTTGATGTTGCCCGCCTGTTGCTCCAGAGTGGAGCAACCATCGAACTCGCAGAGGTAGCGAGTGTTTCGCCTCTCGTAGCTGCTGCTAACAACGGCCATCTAGAAATTGTGCGTATGCTGTTGGAAAGGGGAGCTGACATGGAGAAGACTACTGATGGTGGATACAGCACCCTAAGTTGCGCTGCCCAACACGGCAACAATCCAGTGGTCGAAGCACTTATTGAGAATGGAGCAGTCATTAATGCTAAGTCGGATGATGGATCAACCGCTCTACTGATGACAGCGCTGTTTGGGCAATTAGAAACAGTCCGTATTCTATTGAACCGTGGCGCTAGTATTGATTTACCCGACTCGTACGGAAACACCCCGTTGATGCTGGCAGCTAACAGCAAACACGTGCAAGTAGTGGAATTGTTACTGAATTCTGGTGCAGCTGTAGACGCCACATCACAAAGTGGAGAAAATGCGTTGCGCTTAGCTGCGTACTCAGGAAATTGCGAGTGCGTTCGTTTGCTACTTGATAGCGGCGCTGACGTCAACAAGGCTGGTAGGAACAACTGTTCACCTCTCCAAAATTCAATACTCGGAGGTCATATCGAGGTTGCCAAGCTTTTGCTATCTAGAGGCGCGAGGATCGACGCTGCTGACGGCGATGGGGATACCGTACTCCATGAAGCTGTTCTGCACGGACAACTGGATGTAGTGCGTTTGTTGCTAGAAGATGGAGCTGATGTTAATGCTGTGAATGGGATGGGATGGACACCACTCACCGTCGCTTCTCAGCGCGGCCATACCGACATTGCAGCTCTCCTGGTTGAGAAAGGTGCCATGGTGGAGGTAAGAACCAGCGACGAGCGGACGGCCTTAGTGTTCGCTGCCGAAGAAGGGTCTTTGGAGGTCGTACGGCTCCTCTTGGACAAAGGTGCCGATATAAATGTGCTGGATGTGGGAAATCAAACACCGCTGATGAAAGCGGCGTACAGAGGACACGAGGAAATCGTTCGATTGCTACTAGACAACAATGCAGACGCGGAAATCGTAAGCATTTCGGGTCGAAGTGCTGCAGAAATGGCTCGTATAAATGGCAGGTACGAGGTATGGCGAATTCTTCAGGAACACGAATTGGACACGAATAAAGCGGATAGATCATCAAGCACTATTGTCACGAGACAAAGCAAACCAGATTGGTTTATCCCGAGTCGCGAAGTTCGAAAAGATCGTGAACCCTTTTCATCTGGTTCCTTTGGGAAAGTCTACCGAGGCTGGTGGTTGAGTACTCGTGTCGTCGTCAAGACGGTCACTGTAGCCACTGAAAAGGAAAGCCGCACGTTTCACCGAGAAGCACGTATCTGGCAAAAGGCAAGACACCCGAACATCGTGCCATTCTTCGGAGCTTGTGACGAAGGCTCGACGTGTTTCTTTGTGTGTGAGGAGGCCAAGAACGGCAAATTGCTTGACTATCTGTACCACGCAAGAGAAGAGGGAAGATCGCTGGTGTGGCGGAAGTTGTTGGACGCTGCTCTCGGTCTGCACTTCCTGCATGAAAGGCACATTGTGCACACTGATCTCAAGTGTAACCAGATCTTGGTAAGCAAGGACGGTGTGGCCATGCTGACGGATTTTGGGCTGAGTTTCTTGACGACTGAGCAAAGCGAAGACGACAAAACTGTTGGCGCAATTCGTTGGAAAGCGCCTGAGGTTATCCGTAAGGGCAACCCCGTGGCTCCAAATGCGCTGTCAGACGTGTACTCCTTCGGTATGTGTGTGGTGGAGGCAGTGACTGGCGACGTACCGTGGGGCCAGCATGTGCCAGACCCAGTCGTGAAGTTCCATGTGACTCGCAAGAAATTTATACCTCGTCCGAAGGCGTTTAACAGCGACGCTGAGTGGGAATTGGTGGAGAAGATGTGTGCCTTTGAGCCATCTGAACGCATTAAGCTGTCAGACGCGATCGAGAAGATTCGTGGGTTTGCAGAGGAGGAACGATTCCAGGAGAGATTGCGACAGATGCAGCAGGAGAGACCCGAAGACGTTGAGTTCGCTGTACCAGAGCTTCCAATACGCTCAAAAACTTCGACGATGGGGGCTGTTCGAGCTTTGACAAAGATGAAATCGCTTGGAAGATCTATTCGAATGAGGAAAGGAGAGGGAAACTTAATGGCGGCGGCGTGAGTCATCTCCACCCTGATGGCGGCGGTCAATGATGTAAGTTTTGAGCACCAAGACTCTAGCTAGTTGTGTAGGAGATGCGAGCCACGAGCTATGCACATCAAAATGGCGACGACGAAGCATCATGGCCACACTACCGTGAAGGAAATATCCTGGGGGCAATTGCTTGCCATGGCCCTTATGATATACTACTACATTGGATTCTCGTTTTACATGTATATGGCCTTTGACAGCGTCGTGCAAGTAACTACTAAGTACTTCAAGAAAGGCAAAACGTCAGTTTGTAGCCTCGGTCTGGTGCCCTCACTAAATCTGTAATATCTTCGCAGCCAAGTATCCGATTGACAAATGACGGGTAGCGTTGTAAAGAGGAGACACAGACGGAGTTTTGGGGATTGTTTAAGGAGTATTTGCCGCACGTGATAACGTCTTATAACGCTTTCATTGTGCTTCCGCGAATTAGTGCTCTTGCCAGTTTAGTAGCCTCTTTTGACTTCATCAAATCGGTACGCGAGAAACGCGTTATGGATGGCACGCTCTGTCGCCGGCCAATAGAAGTCGTTTACCGTGAAATAATTCGATATAATAGGCTAAAAAGGCAGGCTACTGAATTGACCAAAGCTTCTAAACTTACATAACTTCCCCCGCTTCATTTTGGGGTACTCTTAACCTCTTGAAAAGCATAATTTCTTCGACAGCTTCCTTTGAAGCGTTAGGTACACTGTACCTCAAGAACCTGCCCAATCACATATCGGCATTCTCAAGTTGTAGTACAGATACGCGCTCTTGTAAACGACGGGAGGAGCGCTTATTGGAACCCCTTAAACCCCGTCCGTGCATCGCGTTCGCAGCGTCATCCGAAGCGCCCTCACTGCTCGTACCCATGCGTGTTCCCAACCGGTCTTACTGGAGTCGCTGGCGGTGGCTTCTGCAGTTTCAAGCCCCGGGAATTCTCGCGCTGCATCCGTGGGGGCTCTTGGCAGCCTTATTGCGATCCCCCAGTCGCCTGTTAGACGGCGTGACAGCCTCGCATCACCGCTACTTAGATCGCGCTGCGGCTGCAGTGACGCAGAACCCAGTGCTGTTCCCCAACGGGTTTTTCTCCGATGGGTGGGGGGATTTAAACACCCCAAAACGAATCCGAGAACTGCTACAGAGTCGACGCATGAGTGACGTCGGGACGTTAAAGGACGGAGAACCCAATTGGGGCAGCGTCAGGAAGCTGTCGGTGGCCAAAGTCGCGTTGAGGGAGGGAAAATTTAGAAGTACATTGGACAATGCGCAGCAGTTGCTGCCAGAGGAGAGTCTGGACGCGTTCTGTGAATTGGTCACGCCGCTGGAGTGGGAACGAGAAAATAAGGGTATTCCGCAGGGGAGAAAGGATTGGCCTCTTGTGGGTAAGTGGCTTTTGATTGTGTTTGTGAAGATGGCAGTGGTGAATAACCGTGTGGAGATACGTAGTGCTTCTACCGGGGACTGGGGAGCACGGGTTCTTGCATCGGAGGACGTCCATTGCTATTCCACTGGCAAAGCAAGGAGTTGCCACTTTGGTACGTGGGCTGTTGAGGGACTAGATTTGAGTTATTGACACTTGTTGGTGCAGATTCTAGAAGGACCTTTTTACGGAAAGCGCAAGCCACCTCAACAAAAAGGATCCAAGTTACGCAGGTACGCTCTGTTATAAAAAAAATCATTGTCTACTACTGTACTGATAGTTTTGTGGGTCTTTTGTATCACAGGGTAAGTGATTTGCCGATCCTAGGTCAAGCAACAATTGAGGAGGCCAAGTCGTTGTTGGAACACTTCCGAGATTCTCACGGCTTCTCGCAACTAGTGGTTGCCGGCAGTAGCATGGGCGGACTCCATGCTGCGATGGTCGCGTCAGTGTTTCCCGGAGACGTTGGTGCCACGGCCTGGTTGGCACCACCTTCCGCTGTCCCTGTCTTCGCGGATGGATTGCTCTCTGGATCGTGCAACTGGCGTTCGCTTTACAAGCAACACGAACTACAAATGCTGGATAAAATGCTAGCCGGACATGCAGTAGCTGAATCCTATGAAAAGCTGGTCAATACTGTCGTTGACGCGGAGAAAGAGCGAGCAGAGTATTCTGAAATGGAGGTCGACCCCGTCCAAGAAGCCAAGAAGCGCATGAGGCTCTTCCTCTCGATCACAGACATCGACAATTTTATGCCTCCGCGACGATCGGATGCTGTTGTATTCGTTTACGGAACTGAAGACGAGTACATTGGGTTTACGGAGCCTCAGTGGCAGGTTAGAGTGCTCCGGTTTACACTTACGTTCTCGTTTTGACATGTTCTAATGATGTTTGTTGCTTCGTTGTGTATTTTTTTTAGCGCATGCGAGAGCAGTGGAGGCCAGCACACTTCAGAACGATCAAGACGGGCCACGTCAGCGGAATTTTGCTGGAGCAAGAAGCCTACCGCAAGACAATTTTGGAGGTTGTGGGTCTCTTGAAGGAGCGAGAGGCAGCAGCGGATTCCTCGTCTAAAACTGCTGCTACCTCCGCGTGAAATGCCCTTCGAAGGCATCTTGCACAACCAACTGGACACCATAATATTTGTATCAGTTGCAGTGACCGAACGAAAGGTCCAATGCTACATTTTCTTTGCATTTCCGGTTACGATGACTCGCTCACTCGTGAAGACAACACACGATAATGTCTTGATACGTGCTCATGACGGTGCGAAGCTCGCCGCGTGAGAGATTCTCTCGCCACATAATCTCTTCGATGTGGTGTTCTCCGTGAAAATACACGCATAGCCTCTTAAAAAGCGTGAAGACTGGGTTGGGCTTGGCAATCTTGGCCAAATACGCACGCTCCTGATCTGTGAACAATAGCTGGCTAGCCACACTCATAACTTGCGCCATTGGCACTGTGCTGCCTCCGCGTGCGTCTGCAGCAGGATTCTCATCCAACGGTGCTGGTAGAGGGGACGGGGCCATGGCCGCTGGATTCATGGGTGGGGTTTGTGCTATAGGAAAACTACCAGGCGCACTGGTGTTGGTCGCGCTGCTGTTGACTCGCTGTCGACGAAAGCTAGACGCCAATAAAGCAGGAGAAGAGCTCCCGACTGATGAGGCGCCACCGTTCCCGAGCTCTGCAGCGTAGTCTCCATCGGACGGGATCATAAAATAAATGTAGCGGTGAAGCTGTACAATGAATCGTTGTTGAAGCAGCCAGATGAGCATGTGGATATACTCGGTCTTCTTCGCCGTCGACAAGGTCTTCATGTACTCTCCAATACGACGAGAGCCAGAAAATGTCGACAACACCTCGCCCAGCTCGTAAGGAGCAAATTTGCGTCTGAACTCCAACGCAAGAGGCGACGTAATGTGCAGATCTGCCTTCGTATTGACTTGGTAAATATTGTAGAGGGTAATAGCATCCACAATACGACCGAACCCCCAATACACGAGGTGTGCTGCCAGTCGAAAGACCTGATGAATAGGCACACCAGCCTCAAGCGCAATATCCTGGAAGCTCTTGAGAGGATTTACTGCCTCCACCAGATCTCGAAGTTGACGCGCATGGTCTGCAGGTAACTTGTTAAGGATATCCTCTTTATCGGCCAGTAGCAGAAGCGTGTGGTACGGTCGTAAACTTGCCATTCTCACCGTAACAGCGTCCGTAAGCGTTAGCGACAATTTTACCCATCCATTCAGCACAACGTGAGCGGCTCCAGACTCTTCTAGTCCATGGAATACTCGCTTCAGGTCATTGGCCAGCACACTTTTCCCTAACGAAACATCAATTAAAGTCTGCGGATCCACTTCCACCGTCGACGATCCGTTCTCCCCGTCCTTCCGGTGATGGTGATGGTGCATCAAACTCGACCCACTGGTGGCAGTGTTTCCTCCAGCATTACTCGTGAGACTGCTGCCACTTGTCGCACCTGCTGCAACTGCAGCGCTTACACTGTTCGCACTGGTAACACCTGGAATTCCACTATTGTTGCTTCCTGCATTGCACTCACTTTGTGCCAGTTCATCTCTCAATTGCAGCAATTCCCTCACTTCTTTTGACACAAAACCCACGCGGAGTTCCTCGTGTAAAAGTCCGTTGGCCAGCTGCGCCGCCACTGTATGGAAAGCTTGAGCGATGCTCCGTCTTCTGGCCAGAAGTTCCTCCTCATCTGCCTGTTGCAAAGGCAACAATTGGGTGTCAACTGTCCCGTCCATAGCTTCAGTAGTTCTTGACATTTGTGGAGGACGGTCTTCCAGTGCGAAAATAATATTGAACATGGTTGTCTCGTTCCCCGTTGCGCCGCTAGAGCTGTTTGTAGAATGCTCTACAACTGTAGATGGTGCTCCTGAAGCCGATGTTGAGCCGTTTGTCACTGTAGAACCACCCCCGGGGCCATCCGCAGGTGCTGCTGCCGGTAGTCGACGCGAAACAAGCACCGGATGGCTCACGAAGCGCAGATCATCCACTACAAGCTCGAAGCTGGCGTTGCAGAGTGCGTTCTTGGGTCGGAACAGCTTGGCCAACAGGGGCGCGGGAAGTGAGTGGAAACTCGACGCATTCTCGCTGGGCGGAGCGGGGTATCGGAAGGCTAGGTTGCAGCCCTTGCTGATGTCGTCCACTACGAGCGCGACGCCTAGGAGGCGGCAGCTGCCGGTGAGCCGGACACCCGTGCTGATGTTCATACCAGTACTTGGCCAAATTTGTTTTTTTTGTACACAGATCATTTCTGTCTAAAAAGTATCATTATCGTAAAATTGAGGATTTTAATTATGGAAATCAGAGATTATCAGACCAGCTTTTTGGGTGACTCAATTTTTGTCTGCTTAATCTCAAATCGCCGCCATAGTTTTGCTCAATCTTACGTCTGCCTAGACCATGGTGTCGGCGCATGGTGGGCGGCACAGCGAGGTCTTCTGGACGCGCGTGTTCCTGTTCGGTGCATCCTGCGTTGCGGGGCTCATTATTGCGCGCCGCCGGAAGCTGCGCCGCTTCCACCTGCACATACTGAACGCCAAGTCTGCGGACTGCGGCCGCCTCTTTGGGCTCGATATTGGCGGCACGCTGGCGAAAATGGTCTACTTCCAGTCGGCGGACGGCGCGGCCGCGACACAGCGGCTGCAGATGGAACGCCAGCTCAACCGATCCGATCCATTGACACCCAGCGAGCGGCGGCGTGTGGAGGGCAGCCTGCCACTCATCGACGATTTCATCATGAGTCTTCATTCCACGGACGAGGCTCAGCGCGAGGAGCGACTGCAGCTGTTTGTACCCGAGTTAGGCGGCACTATCCACTTCATCAAGTGCGTGTTCGAGCAGATAGACGCTGTGGAGTGTCTTGTGGACTGACGCCTGTTCCTTGTCTGCAGCTTCCCCACGGCCAAAATGGACGAAATCACAGCTTTTGTGCGCCGCCGTTTCTTCCACCGATACATCAAGAAGATCGCGTGCACGGGCGGCGGTGCCTTCAAGGTACGGTACCTCTACAAATCGATGATTTTGGAGAGTATTCTTACCTCGTGGATGTGTGTCGATGCAGTTTTCTCCGTTGTTCGAGTCGCGCCTGGGCATCGAGTTGCAGAAGGCGGATGAGATGGATGCACTCATTCAGGGTCTTAACTTCGTGCTGCGGCACGCTCCCAACGAGTGCTACACCTTCGTGAATGTGATCCCGGACACTCACGGACTCGGGAGTGCAACGAAGAAACTGCTGCCAAAACCGGACAAGCGCGACTTGTATCCATTCCTGCTCGTGAATATTGGCTCCGGTGTGAGCATTCTCAAGATCACTGGAGAGTCGCAATACGAACGTGTGTCTGGTACGAGTCTGGGCGGCGGAACCTTCCTGGGTTTGTGCCGTGCCTTGTCCAAGCTGCGCACATTTGACGAGGCAATGGACGCCAGTGTTGAAGGTGACTCGAATGAGGTAGATATGACTGTGGGCGATATCTACGGTACTACCGGCTACGAGCAATTCCATCTTAAGCCGGACACAGTAGCCAGTAGCTTCGGCAAGGCCGGCGCGCGCAGCCTGCCGCATCCACCGCGAGACGCTGACCTTGCGCGCTCGCTGCTCTTCATGATCACGCAGAACTTAGGGCAGCTAGCGTTTTTGAATGCGCGCCGCGTGGAGACCAAGCGGATCTACTTCTCCGGCAACTTCCTGCGGCGCAACGAGCTGGCGTGCAGGCAGCTGGCCTACGCCATCAGCTTTTGGTCCAAGGGCGCCATGCAGGCCCAATTCTTCCATCACGAGGGCTTCTTCGGCGCGCTCGGAACGTTTTTGCAGCGTTTTAACTCGGTCCCTGAATTGCCAGAGACAGATGTGGAGCAGAGTAGCAGCAGTGGAGAGGATCAGCACAAGAGCAGCCCCCACACTTGTGGAGCATAGTCCGTACTAAGTACGATAGTTGCGATCCTTATGAAAAGACGCAGACAATAATTGTTGATAAGCATGGCACTACTAGCGACGCTTCTAGCGCTGTGCGGGCTTCTGGGCTTCACGTGGTGGCTATTGGCTCACTACAAAGATGCCAAAGTGCCCACAGTGGTGCACGCCGCCGTGTTCTCGACTTGGGTGTTGGGCTTCCTGGGTATGCTGCTGCTACCGATGGATCTGGCCACCAACGGCCTCGTCGTGAGTTCTCAATCAGCGAGCAACATTGCGGAGGAGAACACTACTTTTAAGGAGTATCTGGCTGTCTGGAGACTGCTGTACTGGGCTACGTTCCTCATGAGTTGGATAGGTCTGCCGTTCCTGGTGGAATTCCGTCAAAACGGCGAGTTTGAGCTGGACAGACGGGTATTGAGTTCTTTCAGACACCTGATCTTCCATTGGACGGTGTTGGCTGGTGGGCTGTTTATTGTGGCGCTGTACTTGATCTTGGTCGACCATCTGTCGCTGTACGGAGTGCTGGGACTTGCCATGGCGGCGAGTAACACGTACGGACTGCTTTGGGTCATCGCTCTGTTGGGCTACGGCCTTGTGGAGATCCCGAGAGGGTTCTGGATACGACGACTGGATGGAGCACAGCTTCAAATATTGCACTTCCAGGCGGTGCAGTTGCAGGATGAACGGATGGAAGCGAGGTTTGAATATGACGATGTGGTAGCTGATGTTTGCGACGCTTATCAGCGCATAATGCAGGCGGAGAGCGACGCTATCATCCTTACCAGCGAGATGCAGTACGTAAAGACTTGTCTTGTACAGGTCGTAGCACTGATCGAGAAGAATAAACCTGCTTTTAGCAGTCTTGACGCTTCTAGCGATGCCAAAAGAGGCATCAAGTCGGCCTCCTTTACTGATTTTTCCAGTAAAATGAAGCGTGGCCTCACTAATGTCGGTCGAGCTTCTCGTAAAGCTCCAACTCTTCCTGAAACAGTTGAGCTGCATCGTCGTGTGCGTATCGCACAGCTGGAATTACGTCGCTGTGATCAAGCCTTCTTGGAGCTCTGTATAAACGTCGATGTGCTGCACGATCGCAGTGCCGAACGTGCACTACCAGCAGGTAGTTTATACCCAGAGACGTCAGTACTCAACCGCCTGCACAACATTTTCCTGGATACACGACACCAGCTTCGTCAGTGGGTCACGTCTCCTGTGGCAATTACATGTGCTGTCGTTACGGGTTTCCTGTCGCTTTGTGTGGTGTGGGGAGAGCTCACAATGGGTTGGCATGGATCATCGTTATCTCTGTTCCGCTTCTTGATCGCTGTTGAGGCAGCGGAGACGAGCAGCAGTCTACGCAGTGCGACGGAACTCATATCAGCGTTGGTGCTCGTGTATTTGGCCTTGTGTTGCTATACGAGCCTCTTCACGCTTCGATTGCCTGGGAAATATTCGCTACGTGCTCATGGCAACTCGACTGAGCTTTGTCTGCTCAAGACTTCAATTTACCAGTGTCGTTTACAGTTTGCGTTGGGGCAGAACGCATTGCTGCTACTTCGTGGTGGAGGTCTTGCAGAGGGGACGGCTTTCAATGCTCTTCTAGCGAACACGCGTGTCGTCCACGTCTTTGGAAGGGGCTTCGCTGTGTACGCACCGCTCGCAATGATCGCGTTGGCAGTGTTTACACTAACGAACGGATACGCTCGAGTCATGCGCCGGCTTGGAATTGATCAATACGAACAGGTGATTCCAGGAGATCCGACGCATGCTGCTTCTATCGCTGAAGGTGAACGGTTGGTGCAGCAAGGACTGGAGCGATTCCGTGTACTCATTTCGCGTAAGAAGAAAATCTACGAGACGGGAGCTGCCGGTGGTGGGTCTTACGGTTTTGCCTCAGCTGCTGCTGGGACTCAGTCTCTATTGGCTGATGACGAGGAGCAAGGGATCTCTCAGATAAGTACCAGTGAAGGTGTTGTATAAGTGAATGGAGCTTTCTTCAGCGAAGTATCCGTTGCAGAGTTAATTGAACCAAACGTAGTCATCAGCTTTGCCGAGTTTCTTTGTACTTTACTTTCGCTCAGGTGAGAGTGATGCCCTACTATTTTGCGGACTCTTGCATTGTCGAAGGAAAACTTCTCGCTCACGTCGGGCTACCTCACTCTCTTGCGGATCTCCATCATGCTCTTCTTGATTGTTGCCACGCTCCAGTGATACCCGTACAGCAACATCGTCTTGCCTCGCCTTACATCGCACAAGTTGTTTCTGGAGAAGATTCGAGTGGGCTCGCTCTTTCTGCAGTTGGCTCTTCACACAACGAAGTTCTGCATTTGCCTTGATTGCAGCGAGCTTGTAAACTGGTAGCTTTTCTGCAATAAAAGCACGAGCCGACTTGAGCCCCTCCTGAGAGTGTTCAAGTTGGCGACGCAGTTCAGCATTTTCTCCCTGGAGCTCTTCCACCTGGACATCCAGCTGGAAAAACTCGTGAGATCCGAAATGTTGAGCTTCCCTATTTACTATTGTGACACCTCTGCACGTAGAACTTCGAAGCTGCTGTCGCTCGTGAATCGCTTCCACCTCTTCTGTCAACGACTTTGCCAGCGCTCGTAAGGCCACAATTTCCTCTTCTTGTCTTTGATGATCTACTAATACTCTCTCCAGTTGCTCACGAAGGCGTTGGCACTCTGCTATGTGATCAACGGCACTAGTTTCATCGCTGCTCCATTTCGTACTGCTTTCTGAGCTAGATTCAGTTTTCTTCACCCCCAAGATGGACGAAGCCACATCTCTGGACGGACGCTTCTTGGTTGTCTTCTTCACTGGAGCTGGAATACGCTTGACGGGAGCGCCACCTCGCGCTGAAGATCCTAGTCGACATCGTCGAGGACCATCGGAGCTGATCTTGGGAATTGTACGTCGCTTCATCAAAAATTGGATAAGATTGTGGCGTGTCTGCACATCGTATAAATAACTACATCGAGGGTGCGATAACCAACCATTTTTTTTTCTTGTTCAGGTATGCAGGAAGAGCTTCAGGTTCATCATTTGCCTCGCTACGAGAAGAAGCGTCTCGTGAAAGGGTGGCATGCCATACAAGCGCCATCAAACGTTTCCAGTTCTACTCCTACCAATGGACCAAGTGAAGACGATCGAATAGGACGCTCTGGCAGTATGCGATCACTGTTTGCTACACCACCTGGGGCATTGGCGTACGATTTTGAGCAGACTGGAACATGGCGCAGCACTTCTAATTCCACCCGGGACGGTGGTAATCTTCATGATCAACAACAGGGCGAAAAATTACCCAAAACAGTCGGCCAAGTGAAGCATGCGTATCGAGCCCGTGCACGCAGAGAAGAGGCTTGCGATGCTTCCAATGCAACCCGAAAACGAAATATGATTCTGGAGCAGCGAAGGGGGACACGATGGCGACAGCGTGACCTTCAGATGAAAACAAAAACTCAACAACCATCGACGATGGAACCCCACCAAGATGACACCACAAACGGAGAACGTAACGAAGACAATGTGTCGCCTGATGTACAAGACGAGTTTGGTAGCGGACTCCAACTGCTGGATTTGTCTGTAGACGAAATCATGACCAACACACCATATCGGGAGGAGGTGCTACGGCAGATCCGTCATCAGCTTTCCAGCGGTGGCGAGGTTCTCTTGCAAAGCGACTGCTCCAGCGTCAACGATACCGTGAAAAACACTCGTTTAATGTTGCAAACGCTCTGTACGCAGAGTCTTGCTTATTGTGTCCGCGATCAAAACGTAGTTCCCGATACCGGCAGTTTGTCATCATCTCTAACGCGACTAGCTCTCCGGTTAATTCCACGACACCCGTCGATATGCTTGACCACTTCGCTATAATACAAGCATACTTACGTAAAATTATACTTCTGAAGTACACAGCAGCCAGCGAATATGTCTTTAGCTTCATATTTCACTTCAATTTGGTCTACGTATCTGCCACCCCAGATGAACTCTCCTGTCTTGTAAACCCCCCCCCAGCAAAGACTTATGAGATTCCTTGACGAAGTGTCCAAGAAAATGCTACTAGAAGGCAGTAATTGAGCTACAGTACTCCGTCTGGGATTCTTATTCACGCTCATGTCGTCCCGGCACGCTATGATAGGTTTGTTCTACATCAAGGGAATCCCTAGGGATCCATGCATCTGATCACACGCGCTGCAGGTTTTCATCGTGTTTGTACACTAAATTCCTTCTCGACCAATCAAAAGCTTCAGACTCAGTTTTTCTGGAAATGCAATGGAGGAGGAGTTCAGTGCTGCGTTGGCGTTCCTGAATGGGCTACAGCAGTCTGATAACTTTGAGACAACTGGATACGATGGTAGGTATCTCTCCTTACTCGAAAGTGACGCGTGGGCAGACCCAAGCCAGTTCCTGGAGACTCTGGACGACAACGAATCAGCAGCCCAGGCTCCTCAGAAACGAGGAAAGAAGAGAAGGAAGAACAAGGGGTTTAACCCGAACAAGGCTCGAGAGGAACTCCGCGCGGAAGTGAGCATTCTAAAAAACGAAGTAGAGGAGCTTGAGTTTATTCGAAAGGGGCTTCAAGCGATTCGAAACAAACGCCAGGCCAGTACTAACGCAGTCAATTCAAGTCACGGAGTGGATGGAACGTCGTTGTGGAGAGAGACCTGCACTCGTCAGCTCAAGCGACGATTAAATGCTGAACGGGAGAATATTGGGTTGAGAAAAAATTGTGAGAAGGCGTTACGCGTCGTAAGCAGCGTGAAGAACCTGCTCAATTCGCGGCCGGCGTTGTGGGATATAAACCCCGAAACCCGCATTCGAACCAGACGAATTGAAATTCCTAACGGATACGTGAACGACATGGTTACTCGGATCTTTGACGATCTTTCAGCTGGAGTTGAAGCTTCCTACCTTAATGTGAAGCAAGTGACCGAAGCAAACCCCTCAGGTCTCTCAGATTCAGCGACCCATGTGTCGATATTCACCGACGGCGTGAAAGGTAGATCCAGGGAGATATTCAATTGCAGTACTCTACCATTTGGCGTGATTGAAATTAGTGACGCGTGGTGGGAAGATTGGCATACTTACAGTGGCCGAAGCGTGCAGAATACCGCAGACGTGGTTGCAGAAAGCTTTGGGTTAGAAATTTGCGACGTGGCGGTTCGTATTTCGGCCACATTTTACGCACAGCAGGTCTTACGCCGGTTTGTTGAAGATAACCGCGTCGTGATCGTCTGGAATGCGTACATTGAGCCCATCGCATATAAGGGCAAGAGGGTCCGTGGTGCCTTCTATATTGAAAAAAGTAACGTGATCATCAAGCCAAAAGACCTGGAGCAAAACGGCATCCTGACCCAGATATCATCTCAAGAAGTTATCACACCACACATTTTGGACTCGAAGTTAAAAAACGACCCCAAGATTGCCGCGCTGACAAGTGTTCTCGTGAATTCGATGGCTCCGTACTATACAGCGCGCATCCAAACGATTGAAACCATGCTTCTGGACCGTGTAATTCAAGTGAAACGCGGTGGATGATACGATGAGGATAAATTAAGAGTATTCATCGTACTAAAGCACCTTGCAGCATTGACGCTCCAGTCGAGTTTTGTAGTCCACATAATCCGTGTTTTGACACACCAACTACACATATTCTCGCAATCATGGACTCGTTGATGGAGAGCTCCGAGTTGCTCGACGCAGCACTATCCTTCGTTAATGGAACACTTCAGCGACCTGATACTGGCGCTGATCGTGCAGCGGGCTATCTGTCGTCACTGGGTGGCGATGAATGGGACCCGGAGGTGCTTCTGAGCGCAATGGACGACGATATCGGAGACTATGGCACGGAACTGCTGCCTGTAACCCCATTCCAGTGGGTAAATGCACCAGATGTGACGAATACGCTGACTCATGAGTCTGCACAACCTCAACTCAAGAAGAAGAAACTCAACTACGATCCGAACAAGGCAAGAAATGAACGTCGCTTCCAACTGATCGAGTTGCGGGACGAAGTCAAAGAGCTCGAGATGAAGTTGAAGCAGTTGCAAATCATCCGAGGCAAGAAGAAGCCACGACGTAAGAAAGACCGATCGTGTCATACAATGTCCAGCGGTATGTCAGTGGTGTGGAAGGAGGTGTGTATTCGTCAGCTGGAACAACGACTCAGGGCCGAGCGGGAAAATATGCATTTGAAGAAGGGTTGTGAAAGGGAGATGCAAGTTGTCCAAGGCCTGAGAAAATTGCTGTACCGACACCCGTCACAACGGGATATCATGTATCTGGGAGAAAATACTCGTACACGGCGTATCGAGATTCCTACTGGGTGTCTGAAGCAGATGGCAGCGCTGATCTTCGACGAACTGTCGACTGGCGTGGAGAACTCCTATCGGATTGCTGAAGTCGTGGTTGAAACTAACAGCCCCGTTCCGATCAACGAGATGACCCAGAAGCCCCTACTGCGTGATGCCATGAATGGTATGCGCATGGAAGTGTTCGACCACCATATCTTGCCGTTCGACATGCGTGCGACTGGCGATGCATGGTGGATACACTGGAATAAATACAGAGGCCAAAGCTCTGAAGCCACTACAAGCGACGTAATCGCAGAAAGTTTTGGCTTGGAATTCACTGACGTGATGGCGAACACAACGGCCACGTTCTACGTGCAGCAGATTTTACATCGACACGTTGAAGGCCACCGCACAGTTATTGTCTGGAACGCGTACATCGAACCATTCATGTTCGGAAACGAGCGCGTCAGTGGCGTTTATTTCTTAGAGCAAAGCCATGTGCTCATCAAACCTGATGACCAAAATTCCATGTCCTCCAGGGAGGGTGCAGTCCCAACTCGAATGTCGACCTGCGAGATCATCACGCCTCACTTTTTAGATCCGAAGCTGAGTGATGACCCAAAAATGGCTGATCTGACCGATTTTGTGGCGAGCTCGCTGTCTTCGAATATAATGATGCGCAACGAAAAGATCGAGTACTTGCTGTTGGACCAGAGTCTGCGGTGACGTACGCAGAATCACGAAACTTTCGCCTGAAGGCATTAAAGTCCACAGAACTCACCCAGCAAGGCCAACACCTTCTCCAGCCCTGCTTCGATTCCCAACTCAGCAAGCTAACGTTAATTATCAATCTAGAATGTGACAGACCGTCACCACAACTTACTACTAAAAGGTTGACCGTATTTTCGTACTTGACGACGATATCGGAGACTACACACAGGAATCTTTACACAGCTCAACGTCATGCTAGAGAATCTTTATCGCCGAAGTTGCGCGGATACTCATAAATATTACCAATACTAGTTGAAGTGTTTAAAGCCTTCCGAGTCACCAAATGAAAACTATTTATTTATCGCTGCCTTGCCGCAGTACCAGGTCCAGCAACAGAGTCTCCACCATTTCACTGAGCGCCATGATATTGGTGGACAGCGCGCTCACCAAAAAGTGAATCACTGCCATCGCCTTGGCGTCTTCTTTCAGC
The DNA here is from genome assembly GCA_016864655.1 of Phytophthora cactorum. NCBI lineage: Eukaryota > Oomycota > Peronosporomycetes > Peronosporales > Peronosporaceae > Phytophthora > Phytophthora cactorum. The sequence goes on from NHQK01000011.1 coordinate 552,110, forward strand.
TTCGGATCCAGGAAATAGGGTGTGATCACATAGCAAGTTGACACTCGCGTAGCACACCCATTGCGATTTCCACTAACCCGCTCAGAACTCCAGTCTTCCGGCTCGACCAGCACATAATTTTGCTCTAGAAAATAAACCCCACCGACACGTTCGTTGGCAAACCCAAACGGTTCCACGTATGCATCCCACACAAACACTATCCGCTTATCTTCAATATGTCGCTGTGAGATCTGCTGAGCATAAGCCGTACCAGAAACATTGGTCTTAAAGTCGCTCATCTCGAGTCCAAAGCTCTCAGTGATCTCGTTCGCAGCGATATCTTGAAATCGCTGACCTCTATAGTTGTGCCAGTTTTCCCACCATGCATCTCCCGTCGTACGCATATCAAAAGGCATAGTTCTTCTGTCGTAGAACTTCCTTTCTGTGCCCTTCAGTTTCTTCCTTTCATCAAGTAGCCCATTGTGCCTTATTAAATCCATCGGAACGGGGCGTGCGGTCTCGAAAAAACTATCCAACCTGCTATAACACACCTTCACTCCAGCTGCGAGATCCTTGAAGATCATTGCCGCCATGCGCTCAATATATCCCGCAGGAATATCCGTCCGTCGTGTCTGTTTCGTCGCTTGAGGCTCCGTGTCATTCGACGTAGCATGTCGTTTGTAGAGCATCTTTTCCAAGGTTTTGACGAGCTGTTTCTCCTTCTCGTACTGATTTTTCAGCTTCATGTTCTCCCGCTCCGCCTCCAATCTCCTACCGAGTTGCCTAGAGCATATCTCCTGCCACACAGGGGGAACTCCACTGGAATGACTCGGATGCTCATCCCTCTTCGGTCTTTTACTGCGGATGGTCTGTAGTCGCTGTAGAGTGAACTCCAACTCGGCCACCTGCTCCTTCAGCTCAATCAGCTGGAAACGCCGTTCATCCCGAGCTTTGTTCGGGTTGACTTTCTTCCTCTTCGTCTTCCTGTTCAATGCAATTTCAGTTGCATTCTCTGAACGTGTGACGGCAGACGCATCTACGCCGCCAACGTCTCCATTGTCGTCGTCCAGCGTCCCCCAATGCAAGTCCAGCGTCCAGTCTGCAATGGGCGAAGGGACTTGAGACAATTGCAGCTCGTTTGATGCCGCCGGCGCCTCGTCCAGCAAGGCCAGCGCCTCCTCCAGCTCCAACACCATCGTTCTGCAATTTAACGATTTCTTATTGGCACTCTTGATTCGTGTACATCACACAACTTTCGATCGGTAACGTGCACGAGAGAGTGACGTACCGAACATGAACTCCGCGTCGCTGGAGGAGACCCTAGCTTTCCTGGATGAGGAGCTGCAGCGGCCTGATATTGGCATATACGGCTGCGCTGAAGATTTGTCGTCGTTTGGTGGTGATGGGTGGGACCCGGACGAGCTTCTAACGTCGATTGACAACGACATCGGAGACTTCTCCATTGAGTTGACGATTGCCAGTGATTCCGTTGCTGTGGCTCAGCTGCAATCAGGAAATACATCGACTCAGGACGTACAAAGTTCCGAGAGGCAAGCAAAACCGAAGAAAAAGAAAAGGAAGCAGCTGAACTCAAACAAAGCTCGTGATGAACGGCGCTTCGAGGTGGTGCGACTGCGGAGAGAAGCGGAAGACCTGGAGCTTACGCTGCAGCAACTCAAGGCAATTAGAAGCCAACAAAGGCATGATGTAGATTCCCAACGGGATGGATACGAAGAGGAAGATGCTAGTGGATTCCCGGCAGTTTGGCAGGAAATTTGCGCTCGTCAGCTTGATCGACGCCTGAGAGCGGAGCAGGAGAATGCCAAGCTGAAGAAACGGTGGGAAGAGGAGAAGAGGGTAGTCAAGAGCGTTGAGAAGATGCTGTTCAAGCGTATAGCTCTGACCGGCAGGGCGCATCCTCGAGTTAGCAAACACACGCGACGCACCAACCTTCCGGCGGAGTACATCAAGCGCGTCGCAGATTTTATATTTGACGAGCTTTCTGCCAGCGTCGAGGTATCGTATCGTGAAGTGGAAGGAATTTTTGCGGGTAACGGCCTTGTTCCGAAGAACGTGGTGACGCACCAACCGTTGCTGCGTGGTGGCATGAAAGGAACGTACCGCAGGCTCTTCGACAAACGAGTGGTGCCGTTTACACTGCGAGAGACTGGCGATGCGTGGTGGAAGCACTGGCACAATTACAGAGGCCAAAGAATACAAGACCCGATGACTAATATGGTTACAGAGAGCTTTGGGCTGGAGATGACTGATCTCAAGACCAACGCGTCCGCTACGTCTTACGGACAGCAAATTCTACATCGGCACGTCGAGGAGAACCGCATCGTGTTCGTTTGGAACGCGTATATCGAGCCGTTTGTGTTCGAGAATCAGCCCGTTAGTGGCGTCTACATACTCGAACAAAGTCATGTGCTTATCAAGCCTGTTGATCCTGACTCTACCTCAGACGATGAGAAAAAGGACGAGTGCTTCACCAGTATGTCAACATGCTACGTCATCACGCCCCATTTCTTGGATCCAAATTTGAAGAACGATCCGAAGACGACGGTACTGATCGATTTCTTGGTCAGTGCGCTATCTGCCAATATCAGAATACGTAACGAGTCAGTAGAGAATCTGCTACTGACCAAGCTCTGCACAAGCACAACTACAGCCTGTGAATGAATGTAGCCACTTCGGTGGTCGACACCATGCATTTTTCTATATCAACCAATCACCGAGTAGAAATAATGGCGAACCAGTCGCCGCCAGCGGAGGTGCTCGCCTTCCTCGACGAAGCACTAGAGCAACCTGGTGACGGTGCAGAGTCGCTTCCACCATTGGACGGTATTGCATGGGACCCCAACCTGCTCTTAGAGATCCTGGACAATGACGAGAGTTCAACTGTCGGACGATTAATACCTGACCAGACGGTGACTCGGTCGTGCAGTTCAGAAAGAGAAGCAGACTGGACCAAGAGACAGCAAGTGCAAGAAAATACAACGAAAAAGAAGAAGCCCAACAAGAACAAGGCTCGAGATGAGCGTCGCTTCGTCTTGATTCAGCTCCGTGACGAGGTGGAAAAACTGGAATTTACCCTTAAACAGCTTCGTAATATGCGCAACAAGCAGCAGAACGCTATTGAGCATTCAAGCCAGGACCCAGGGAAATATAACGAGGTGCCGGCTGTGTGGCAGGAGATCTGTGCTCGTCAATTGCGCCAAAGATTATCGGCAGAACGCGAGAATGTTCGACTGAAACAAGAGCTCGAGCGGGAGAAACAGCTTGTCAAGAGCGTCCAGAAGCTACTGTACAAGCGGCGGATGCCGAAGGAGACGGGGCCTGAAGCTGACAAACATACAAGGCGCACCAATATTCCTCCCGGATATATTGAACGCATGGCTGCATTCATCTTTGACGAACTCGCCGCTGGCGTTGAGACCATGTACCGAGAGGTGGGAGATACGTTGGAAGCGAGTAGTTCTTTTACGACAGGTCAAAGACCGCTGCTATGTGGTGGCGTGGAAGGGAAAGCGGAGAAGCTATTTGACAGAAAAGTTCTGTCTTTTAGCCAGCACGAAGCAGGTGAGGCTTGGTGGCAAGCTTGGCATGATCACCGGGGTCGGAGCGTACACGAGAGCTTGGGTGACACCATCGTCGAAACTTTCGGGCTAGAAATGGACGACTTCAACGCGAATATTTCCGCATCATCGTACGGACAGCAGATTTTGCGACGAGACATTCAAGATCATCGCGTCATGTATGTCTGGAATGCATATATGGAGCCTTTTGTTTTCGAGAACGAACGAGTAAGCGGCATCTACTTTCTGGAACAATGCTACGTGCTCATCAAGCCTGGAGGTGTTGATCCAATGAGTGGCGAAGACGAGTTTTCATCGAGTATGTCGACCTGCTACACAATCACACCTTACTTTTTGACGCCGGAGTTGCGGAAGGACCCAAAGGCCAGAGCTCTCATCGATTTTTTCGTGAGCTCCATATTAGCAACTATGAAGTCACGCAGTGAGATGGTCGAGAATCTTCTGCTTGATCAAGTACTAGAGAAGTACAACCTTGGTTGAAAATACTTCAAGAAAATACGTCCGTATAACGCTTCCAAAAATAACGGTTCTAGCCGAATAAATAACGGATCCGTTTTGAGATTATTTCAAAAATACGGGCGCATGTTGTCTTTTTCAAAAATTTGCCCATCGGTTGTGTATTACACAATTTGTCGTCGTCATCATGCACGCTGCAGAGGGCCCTCCCTTCTTCGGAAACGAAACTGGTGATTTGGGAGTGATTCTATCTTTTGGTGACGATGAATGGGGCCCGCAACTCCTTCTAGAGACGCTGGACGAAGCTATCGGAGACTTTGATGCTGGTCTTTCCACTGTTGGGCTACCGACTATATCTCCTGCTCCGAATACAACGCAGAAGGAGACGAAGAGGAGAAGGAAGCAACTGAAACCGAACAACGCTCGCGATGAACGCCGCTTCCAGGTGACACAACTACGAAAGGAGGTGGAGGACTTGGAGTTGACACTGAAGCAGTGGCAGGAAATCCGCAGTAAGCAGAGATTTCCCGCAGGTGTGAGCAAGACCGATCGATCTGGTAACAATGTGAGCGCTGCTCCCGCTGTGTGGGAAGAGATCTGTAAAAATCAACTTCATCGACGACTGAAGGCTGAGCGAGAAAACATTCGCCTTAAGAATCAGTGCAAGGACGAAATGCAAGTGGTCAAGAAGATTGAGAAACTGCTATACAAGCGACTGATCCAGCGGAATACGACTCAGTCCGATGTCACGAAACATATTCGACGCACCAATCTCCCACCGGGATATATCAAGCGTATTGCCGCAGCTCTCTTCGAAGAGCTCTCCGCGGGTATCGAGGTGTGCTACCGTTTGGAGGAATCCGTACTTGGTGCAACCACTTCTATTCCTGCTAATATGGCGTCTCGAATGCCATTGTTGCGTGGCGGACTGAAGGGTGAAGAGAGATCCTTCTTGGATAGAAGGATCCTACCTTTTAGTGTGGATGCCACTGGTGAGGCTTGGTGGCGAGACTGGCACAGCTACAGAGGCCATACGGGGGAGAACCCAGGCAATATGGTTGTGGAGAGTTTCGGAGTGGAAATGAATGACTTTAAGACCAATACTTCTGTCACATCGTACGGGCAACAGATCCTACGGCGAGATGTGGAAGACAACCGCATCGTGTTCGTCTGGAACTCCTATCTCGAACCGTTTATATTCGAGAATGAACAAGTCGGCGGAATTTACTTCCTAGAGCAATGCCACATGATTATCAAACCGGAGGACGAGGACACCGCGACTAATGACGACGAGCTCGCTTCATGCATGTCGAGCTGTTACGTCATCACCCCGTACTTCTTGGATTCAATGCTGCAGAGCGACCCTAGGGCAGCAGCTCTGATCGATTTCTTGGTGGGCGCGCTGTTCATCCATATGAAGGCCCACAACGATATGGTCGAGGACCTACTGTTGGATCAACTACTGCAGAAACATAGCAACAAGTGAAGCATGGAATGTGTTGTCTACAATACTAGTACAGTACAATGATATTTTTGCGCGCTGTTGTCGAATTGCACGTAAAATCTAGCAGTGGAATGACTCTAGATTACAGCCGTGTGGTCCGGAATCCTTGACCAACGAACTTCGTTGGTTACGAATGAATGCATTGTCGACATCACCTCTGGTCATCTTTCGGTGAACATGTACCACTTCTGCTCGTTGGCATTTAACTACTTCGATGTCCTTGCCTAATGTTTATTAACTATTGCTTTGACCTCTCGGCTGAAAACTCACCTATTAGTCTTATATGTAGTGTCTGCTGTACATGCAGCCGATAAACGCTCGAAGAGATGAGTCGAGTTGTCCATCTCGCTAATCGACAATGTGACGGTGTAGATGGGTACGCTTGTCTGACCAGCTCAGCAGTGGCACTTTAATAACGAGCCCCTCGCACCGCTTTGTGGCTCTCGATCTGTAGGTATCCCGACCGTGTTCCATGACTCATGAGTGCTGTTCTGCATTCCCTTCCATGGTCCCGTTGTCAGTCCATGAATTTCTCCAAGCTCTGGCAGCTTCACTTCCCAATTCACCTTACCAAAGTGAAGTACCCAACACACGATAACGAGCAGGATGCCGCCATCCTCAGTCCAAGAAGAACCGACGGCAACACTGCAAGTCGAGATCCGCTTCAAGAACCTCACGCTGGGGGCCGACATGGTGGAGGTTGATGCAGACGAGAAAGCGGAACTCCCGACGATCTCAAAGTACGTCAAGCATCGCTATGGAGGATGCTGCTCCAAGAAGATAACCGCACGTCGTGAGATCCTCAAGAACATCAGCGGCGTCTTCAAGCCAGGAACGATAACGCTCGTGCTTGGACAGCCCGGATCAGGCAAGTCGGCACTCATGAAAGTGCTGAGTGGGCGGTTCCCAATGGACAAGAACGTGGTGCTACAGGGCGACATCACCTACAACGGCACGCCACGTGAAGAGCTACTCAATCGTTTGCCGAAGCTCGTCTCGTACGTAGGCCAGACGGACCAGCACTTCCCCATGCTCTCCGTACGCGAGACGCTCGAGTTTGCCCACGCTTTGAGCGGCGAGCAACGTCTCTGCGATGGAACAGCAGAAGAGAATCAAGCTGCTCTCGTAGCTCGAGCCATAGCCACCAACTATCCCAACATCATTATCCAACAGCTAGGTCTCCAGACATGTCAGGACACAGTTGTGGGCGACAACATGGTACGAGGCATTTCTGGTGGCGAGAAGAAGCGACTGACAACGGGCGAGATGGAGTTTGGCAACAAGCTCGTGTGTATGATGGACGAGATCAGCACTGGCTTGGATAGTGCCGCTACTTTTGACATCATCAACACGCAGCGCAGTCTCGCCAAGAAACTCCACAAGACCGTCGTCATCTCCCTGCTGCAACCTTCACCAGAAGTCTTCGCTCTATTCGACAACGTCCTGCTTCTCAACGATGGAGTGGTGCTCTACCACGGCCCACGTGGACAAGTTGCAGAGTACTTCAAAGGTCTTGGACTCGTGTGTCCGCCACGTCGTGACATCGCCGACTTTTCTCGTGGATCTCTGCACTGAGGAACAATTCAAATACCAAGTCGATCTACGCGGTAAAACGCATCCACGCCAGGCCATTGAGTTTGCAGAAGCGTTTGCACGCTCGGGTATCCGCATCGCGACGCTAACGGAGCTGTACACGCCTCTCTCTGCAGCGCAGCTTCAAGATATGGAAACTCACTTGAAACACTTGCCAGAATTCCATCAGTCTTTCTGGGCTGCCACCTCGACACTTATGCGACGTCAGCTACTAGTGACGGCTTGGAACAAAGCATTTTTTCGTGGTAAGGCGGTGCTGCTGCTTCTGATGGGTCTGCTGTACGCGAGTGTCTTCTACCAGTTCGACTTTGAAGACGTGCAGGTGGTCATGGGGATCCTTTTCTTCTCTATCATGTACCTCGCTCTCGCGCAGACGCCCATGCTGCCGGTTTATTTCGCAGCTCGCGATATTTTTTACAAGCAGCGACGCGCCAATTTCTACCGCACGGCGAGTTACGTGGTCCATGAGTGTGAGTCAGATCCCCATCACTCTAGTGGAGAGTCTGGTATTCGGGACGTTGGTGTACTGGCTGTGCGGCTTCGTGCAGACTGCTGGAACGTATATCTTGTTCGAGGTGCTGCTGTTCTTGACCAATTTGGCCTTCTCGGCCTTCTTCTTCTACGTCTCGTGTATCACTGTGGATGTTCACGTGGCTAAGCCGCTGGCGATGGTCTCGCTGTTGATTTCGATACTGTTCTCGGGGTTTGTAGTTACACGGACGAAGATTCCTGCCTGGTTCATCTGGATCTACTGGATCGACCCTATCTCGTGGGGGCTTCGTAGTCTGGCTGTGAGTCAGTATCGCCATGACGAGTTCGATCAGTGCGTTGTTGCTGTAAACAGCACCGATTACTGCACCGAATACGGTATGAATATGGGCGAGTATTACTTGAATTTCTACGACATCCAGAAGGAGCGGTCCTGGATCGTATATGGAGTTATCTTCAACCTCGTAATATACTTCCTCTTCATGTTCCTCGCGTACCGAGCACTGGAGTGCAGCCGCATCGAGACACCGAAGAACCTCGTGGCACCCAAGAAGAAGGCTACAGCCGACTATATCCAACTGACAACACCCAAGGCAGAAGAGGGTAAACTACTAGGAGAATTATCAGTGCCAATGTTGAATCGAGAAAAGAACTTCACACCAGTCACAGTGGCGTTCCAAGACTTGTGGTATACTGTCCCCCACCCGAGAAACAAGAACGAATCTATCGAGTTACTCAAGGGCATCTCGGGTTTCGCGCTTCCTGGCAAAATGACAACGCTCATGGGTGCAACTGGCGCCGGTAAGACGACTCTGATGGACGTGATTGCTGGTCGGAAGACTGGAGGAAAGGTACAAGGTGAGATCTTGCTGAACGGCTTCCCCGCCACTGACTTGGCTATCCGACGCTGCACAGGCTACTGCGAGCAAATCGACGTTCACCTAGAGTCGGCTACTATCCTCGAGGCGTTGACCTTCAGCGCATTCCTGCGTCAGGGCAGCGACGTATCAAACGAAAAGAAGTACGAGTCGGTGACGGAGTGTCTAGAACTGCTCGAGTTAGACTCGATCGCCGACCGATGTGTGCGAGGATGTTCCGTGGAGCAATTGAAGCGCTTAACCATTGGACTGGAACTCGCAGCTCAGCCGAGTGTACTCTTCCTGGACGAACCTACAAGCGGACTGGACGATCGTGCTGCTAAAGTCATCATGGACGGGGTACGGAAGGTGGCGAATACTGGCCGAACCATCCTGTGCACGATACACCAGCCATCCACTGAAGTGTTCACGCTCTTTGACAGTCTACTACTACTCAAGAACGGCGGAGAGACGGTCTTCTTTGGCGATCTCGGTGGTCGCTGCCGTAACCTCATCGATTACTTCGAAGGTATTCCACAAGTACCCAAGCTCCCAGACGGGTATAACCCAGCTACGTGGATGCTGGAGGTTATTGGCGCAGGCGTTGACCACTCCGTGGACATCAATGTGGATTTTATCCAGATATTCAACGAGAGTAGCCTCAAAGCTGCTCTGAACGAGAACTTGAGTAGAGAAGGCGTGGCAGTGCCTGTCCCTGGTCAGGATGAACTCTCCTTCACCAACAAACGCGCAGCCAGCAACTTCACGCAGGCTTCTATGGTTACTCAACGTTTCTTCCGCATGTACTGGCGGGTACCGACCTACAATTGGACGCGCGTCGTGGTTTATACAGTCATGGGACTTCTCTTCGGACTGGTGTTTGTTGGAGCCGACTACACGACGTACCAGGAGGTGAACAGCGGACTCGGTATGATCTTCTGTACCGCTGCGTTCCTCGGTATTGTATCATTGAACAGCGCTGTGCCAGTGACGTCGGAGGAACGTGCTTCATTCTATCGCGAACGTGCCTCACAGACTTACAACTCCTTCTGGTACTTCCTGGGTTTTACGGTCGCTGAGATCCCGTACGTGCTTGTATCAAGTCTGCTCTTCACCATTATCTGCTTGCCACTTGCAGGCTTCACGGACGTCGGAGACCTCGCCTTCTACTGGTTGAACTTGACCTTGCACGTGTTGTGCCAGATCTACTTGGGTCAGTTACTGTCGTTCGCTATGCCGAGTATGGAGGTTGCAGCGCTGCTGGGAGTCCTCGTCAACTCCATCTTCGTTCTCTTCATGGGCTTCAACCCGCCGGCTAGTGCCATTCCGCAAGGCTACAAGTGGCTCTTCGATATCACTCCTCAGCGCTACTCCCTCATGCTCTTCACTGCGCTGCTCTTCGGTAATTGCCCGGATGACGACTACGCTCGAGTGATCCAGTCACTGGAAACGGGTGCCTCGCTAGACATGACGCAGTTTCCGAGAGGCTGCCAAACACTGGAGAATGCACCACAAGCTGTAGGCAGGATTCCCATTCGAACCTACCTGGACAGCGTGTTTGATATCCGACACGACGACATTCACTACTACATGCTCATCAACATCGTGATAATCCTGGTACTGAGGTTCCTCGCACTGCGCTTCATCAATCACCAAAAGAAGTAGAAGTAGTGGTTGTGTATACACCTCGTACATAAGTTCATGTTCATTCAGCGAGATTCTTGTTCTTCTCAGCTATACTGTTGCAGTGCTTCATCCACCAGCAGATTCTCCATCGCTTCATTGCTGGTCGAAATGTTCGCCGACGTGGCGCTCACCACGAACTTGGTCAATGCAGATATCATGGCATTCTTCCGCATCTGCGGCTCTGAAAAGTATGGTGTGATATTGTAGAAAGTCAACACACGCGTGGCCACCTCATCCCTCCCACCGGCTGCTGAGGTTCTTTCGATAGGTTTCATTAGCACATAGCCCTTAAGCAAGAACTGCACGCCACGAACTCGCTCCTCATCAAACGTAAATGGCTCAAAATACGCGTGCCAGACGATCACCACGCGATGATCTTCCACGTGTCGCCGCAGAGCCTGCTGCACGTAGCACGTCGCGCTCTTGTCCGTCTTAACATCAAGCATCTCTAAGCCATACCGCTCTCTGATCACGTCGTCCACATTCTCGTACGAACGCTGGCCTCTGTAATCCTGCCAGCGTCTCCACCACGCCTCGCCAGTCGCGTGCAAGTCGAACGGTAACGTTCTCCTGTCGAACAGCTCCACGCTCGCACCTTCACGCAGCAGAGGCTCGTGGGTCTCAATATTCAATGGAAAAGGGCAATTGGTCTCCAGCACCTTCTCCACCTCAAGATACGAGACCGCGACACCAGTGACCAATTCGGCAAAAATCCGATCAGCGAGGTGCTTGATAAATTCTGTGGGGATTTCGACTCTTCTAACACTTTTACCCGTTTCAGAAGAGGAGTTCTGCAGTGTCCAGCGTTTGAACAGAAGCTTCTCGATGCTTTTGACCAATTTCATGTCCGCTTCGTATTTGCTCTTGAGTCTGCAATTCTCCTGTTCCGCCCGCAGTCGACGTTCCAATTGTCGAGCACAAATGTCCTCCCATACCGCTGGCAAGTCAATGTCCTCCTCCTCTGAGTGAAACGGCAGGGAACGGTTATGGCGCGTCTGTAGCTGCTGCAGCCTGAGCTCCAGGTCTGTGGATTCCACACGCAGTCGCTGTAGCTCACGCAGTTGCTCGGAGCGCGCCTTGTTTGGGTCGTAGTTGCGCTTCTTGGGCATGCGAGTCTGGTGGCTGGAGCTCACTGTATCGCCGGGTGTAGCAGTGACCAATTCCGGAGCAAAGTCTCCGTCCAGAACCCGGGGAAGCGCGTTTGGGTCTAGAAGCTCGAGAAAGGAGTAGGCTGCGGCATTAGTGGTTTTTTATTAACATATTTATGCGAGAAAATAACCAACAGAAAAATAAACACGGGGTACAAACACAATAATTCCGTTATGCTCGACCACCCGGATTCCGTTTCTCAAAGTTTGGATATTTAAAAAAATATCCATTGAGAAATTTATTTAGAGTACCACGCAGGAAACCATTTGAATGACCAAGTGGAGAAAGGTCTAGGCATGCATGTTGCTACTTAATGAGTATCAGGGTGTTAATTCTATGGATCCCGAGTCATTATTAGGTTTGTGACCTAATCGAAATATCTATTTTCATGTTACCACTGGCGTCACATTTGTAAACGTGAAGAGACGCAAAGACTTCAGGCATCTCACTCCGCTCGTATGCAGCAGACACTTCAGCCCCACAACAACGTTCTTTAGTCAATGACAGCGCCACCCAAGTGCAAATAGAGGAGAGTGAGCGTGCGACGCTCCGAGCTACGTTGGAATCTCGTCCTATCAACTCCAAAAGAAAATACCAGGGCTATCAGAAGGAATTCGTTGAGTGGTGCCACGTGAAGCAGTTCTGTGACGGTGCCACGGTCAGAAAAGGCAAGTTGCATCTCTTTCTGTCTGAGCAAGTCGTGGGGAGAGAGTCCAAAAGGAAGAAGGGCACGACTGTCGGAGGGTCGACGGTATGTGATTACGCAAATGCTGTTGTTGACTTATATAGTCAGTAGGTGGCACTTCGAGTGAACTCGATCGAGCACCTTCGGTCGGCTCACAGTTGTTAAGAAATGTGCAAGCTAAAAGTACTGAAACTAAGAAGAACAATTATAAAGATCGAGGTGTTGGATCGCTTCTAGATGGCTACCATTCGGAATTGCAGTTCAGGCAAATTTATGATTGTTTTTTGCAGCTTGATGATCTCCGCGGACGTGCCGCGTTCCTAGTTTCCCACTACGGTTTGCTACATGGTGATAGCGTACGTGACGTTGAACTTGCAGATATATTCTCTCAGCCTCTTGACAATGAAGGATTGCGGTCGTGCACAGCTTTGGTCCTATTGATTCAACATGGAAAAACAAGCACGTACGGGAAACTCCAGCATGTTGGGTTCATGAGGAACAAAAATGTACACTTGTGCCTCATTGGAGCTCTTGCGTTTTATTTGTTTGAGCGCTTCCACGTCGATTTAGAGCTAATTCTCATCGTTTCGGCAGTCTAGAGATTGGTACGACATCTAATGTTTATGCTGTAAGAATCGGACCAAGTCTATATCCGACGAAACACACAAGAAGAGCTATGAAGCTGTTTTCAAACATCTTGGGTTGACGTTCAACAACAAAAACGCACATCAACAGACAGCAAGGTGTGAGACAGCTTGAAGGTGCCGATGCCGACATATCCCAAACATGCAGGCACGGGCGCTGGGGCATGGATACAGTGGAAGCTGTTTATTCTGCTCCTTTAGCGTGAGAAGTGTCAGTGCACTCTCTAGTCACCCTCCAAAGTCTCGACTATATTATTTGTACCGCGCCACTGTTGACCTACCTGAAGGGCTTTGGTCGAAATTTCCCGGGTCTGCAGACATTCAAAGAAAAAAATATCCAGAGAATGGGAGCGCATTTTAGCAGCACACAGGCCCATTGAATTGTTGGAGTTCTTGCGTGTCGTACTGGTACAGGATGCAGCAGTATTATTTGAACACCGTCCTGCTAGAATACGGCAGCATAAAGTCTTCGGAGAACGTTTTCAGCAATATTGCATCCAGCTTTCTACTGCCTAGTGCGACATGGACTGTCAAGCGTGGGACCAAGAGTATTGACACATTCTCTAAGTGGTTACGCAGTACAGATCACGTTAGTCATATATAGTTTCGAGTTCAGTTGTATACATGATATCACATCCGTTACCTCAGCGCTTATCACGTGCCTGCATGTATTTGCTACAGTATACGCATCGCACCTTGCAGTGATTCCAATCGCATTATAATAAAGTTAGTAGCGGCCATCTTCACATGACAGTAACAAAGCCTCAGCCACGCATGTACTGATTCGCAATTCTCGCAACGCGTAATAGAAAGACTTCATCACCATAACAACACTGAGCGCCTTGCAACGATCCTAATGCCACCACAATAGTTAATACCAGCTTCGTTCAGGAGACAGTAAAAAAAAACACTGACCATTCGTAGGGAGCCACAGCACAACGAACAGAGACGTTCTGCAACAGCAATTGATGATTGAGAGAAGGCTACCATGTATGAAGGCTGCAGCATCCCAGCGCTCTTGCGAAGGCGCGGTACCTGACCTCAACTACGTCAGCGAGGGGCAGCATAGCTTGCTGTATTTGTTGGCGTGATAAGCGTTAGCGGAGTGCTGCAGAGCTTAAAAGTACTTATCGCGGAAAGCTGCCTCAGCGGGCGCTACATTGTAGTGGCTACAGATCTTCAATCACTCGGCGATGTGGTCGTCTCTTCCTCTCAGCGAGTCTTGGTCCGATATTTCAAGTGGTTGGTTCCTTTTCCTTCATACTTTTACCAATAAGAGCGCGGTATTTAGGCCGCGACCTAGCGACTGATGTCTGCATATATCAAGTCTAAAACATCTGGTATATTGAGATATCAGATCTAAGTCATGATCAAGTCATGACTTTTTTCCGTTTTACTTGATAATAGTAAATATTACAGTAGAAATAATAAACAAATATCCACCGCCCCACCTGCTCATGTTACGTTTTCCGTAAGACGATGTGTGCTTAACCCCCAGTTCAAAACATTTTGATGACAGATTTTGCTAACATGTGAGACTTGCGTCAAACAAAATGTTTCTTACGAAGCTAAGTACGAATCGCGATTTAAGCACACCAATCGAAAGATTAGCGTCTTGTGCTTATTTTTAGCTTCGATATGTCTAATACTCGAGACGTTATGGTCATCCAAAAAAAAATATCTCCATCTTCGTACCCTCAAAATCGCGGTATGTTTTGAAGGGTTGTGAGCTCAATTTTTTATTTTTTAGATTCTGGTATTATTGGAAAGTTATTGTGAAAAACACTCTTATAGAAGTGCTTTACAGCTATTTACGTGCGAAATTTACAACGTAAATTTTGGAGTTCGATTAGGTACTAATGTCGATTGGTCAACTTTAGACGCGATTATCTCGAAAACTCCAAATGGTTCGTATGGAACCAACGCAGTCTCATGTATAATATAAAAGAGCATCTCCAAGCGGTAATAAATTTCGAAGAAGTCGCTGGCACTTATTGTTCAATAGACGACACTCTGTACGGTCTTGTGAACGGGCTTGGAACGTTCGACATGAATGGCTCCAGCTTGGCCCAAGACACTGGAAGTGTCGACTACAGGTGGTCCTACTGTGGGTTGTGTATCGAGGACTTGTGTTGAGACGAAGTTACATCGCGTGCAAGCGATACGGTTGACGGTGTGACCAGATGCAGGAAAGACTACGACGAAAGCCAGCTACCATCTTCGTTCATGAAATTTTGCGTCTGTCAGCCCACGGAGCGAATAACTTGCAGCGAATTTTGCTGCTGTAGATGCTGACTGAAGGACTCATAAGCGATCTGTTTCTGCTTGTCGTAACGGAAGGGGTCTTGGCTCGGCTCCAGTATATTTCGCTGGGATATAATTTATCTGGCGTGCTTTTGCTGTCGTTTGAAACGGTGGGAGAACTTGGGGTTGTTGCGTGTGCGCACTCGACTTTTTATCAAGCGCTTGCTATTCAGCTATGAGTCTTCGTTACTCGGAGAACTGCTGAGCGCGATATGTCTGCCTTATTTTATTACCTTGATCAATCGATCCCACTGCTAATGCAGTGTCTCATTATGTTTGGAGCTTAGTGGGGCACGGAATTTTTGTACTTGTTCTTATCGGACTCATCATGGTTGTACGATTAGTGCATGCAGTCAGTTATGTTCGCTGGAAGCATGGCAAAACGTGGGCTGTCTTCACGGCACCTTGTTCCGTTGACAAAACACTTGGGATACGCAACAAAATGACGATGCTTGGTGGCTATTGCTGGGAGGATGGCACGCTGCTCTGTAAACGAGAGGCATTGAAGGCTTTCGGTCTCTTGAAATTGAATGAAGATGATGGCGCGGAGTTTATCGTGCTACGCAAACTGAACTGGTGTGTAGTACCCTGTGAAGATTTGTGTGTGATTGGGACTGTGTCCGGGCGGTATGTGGAGTCATGCACTGAGCGTTTGTGTACTTCAGGCCTAGTGAGCTTTTATGATCGGAGTTTGGGAAGTAGTGACGGACGTGGTAGCCGTTCTCCACGTTTTATCCGGGTAAAAAGTAACATCCAGTCATCGCAACAGTCTCTTAGCGTCTTGCCTACCTACAGCTGAGATTTCACTTCCTCGAAAGCAACTCAAAGAAATGAAGTCCACGTTGTGTTTTAGTACCATATAACATTTTGTTGGTCGTATAAATCTCGTTGTGCTTAAAAATCTACTTCTTTCTACTAAGTATCTTGGAGCTGAGAACAACACGACCTCGCAATGCATACTTGTATACTTGAAGGCAACTGGGAGATGCTCCGAAAAACTCGGTCACATCTTGCATCTTCTTCAGCGTAGAATAGAAATGCACGCTAATTGAAAGGGCCGAACTAGCCTGTCAAAAGTTCCCCACACTCAATGCAACACGTGACCCCCAACGCAGTTTGAGACAAAATGGAAAGGCATGCTCAAATTACGTACTTTCAGCGTTGCCTTTTGAGTTTTTTTTTTTTCCTTTCCTTGCTCTTAATGCCGTTTGCGATCCGATAGTATCTTCTGTAATCACTTGAAATGTTCTTGGTAAGGTAGTCGGCATTGCCTGCACGCAACATTGCGGTAACCATCTTTGGAGTCTTGCCCTAAGCCAACCAATTCTTAAACTACAACGAACGCAACTCGGTTGCCAGTGGTTTTGTGCTGGAACCTTTTGTCGCCACTTCAATCATCGTCGCAAGCGCTAAAACGTCCTTATAACGTTAGTCAAAGTCGCGAACATAATCCCATTCGGATTGTCAGGGTGGACTCTGGAAGTGTAGGTAGTCCAGGTGCTGAAGGTTGGGGTCCGGAATAGTTTTTCCTGCGTCTTGTGCAGCTTTAAAGCTATAAACACGTCGTTTACATATTTATGACCTTTCTCCCAGTTCGTAAGTTGAAATCCCTCCAGTTTAGTGGCGATATCTTTCGTGCTGTCGACCTTTTCAGCCGCGACAAACATATTCGCCAAAACATCATCGCTGCAGCGAGTTGCTAATGTTGCGAACATTGCCTCCTCCGTGTTCTTCTTGCTTGCTTTCATAACAAAGTCAGCCCACTTGGAAAAAAATCGGAGCTTTTGAATAGGCTTAACCCCGTCTCGTCGAGCTCGAGGAACTTTCCGGGGGCATCTTTCCCAATCGGAATTTAATATAATGAGCGAACTTCGATGCCAATAGCGTTTTGCCGACTTGATCGAGCCCCAGGACACTAACAGCTAGGGTTCTCTCCTCCAAAATATTGATCTGTAGCTCCGTCGTCTTGATAATTTCAGACCCCAAGAATCGCCGGTTCACGCTATCATCCCGTTTGATGGGGGTTTGAGAGATGCACGCGTCTCCCTTAGACACCGATATCGCGGAGGTCGCATTGATGTAGGCTAAACCGTGACTAGAAGCAGCAATTTCAAGTAGCAGCGTTGCGCAAACATGGACGTCTTGAATGGAATGCTCCTATTACTGAAATACGAGACCTTGTCTGAATCGCAGGATTGAGCTGTTTACGCGCACAATATCGAATGACATGCTTATCTATGAGTAAGTTAGGCTGCCTACTCGGGGGACGGCACCACGAGGCACGTGATGATCACGTGCCTTGTGATCACAGTGATCTTTCTCCCCCACTGGCACCGACTAGAATGAGCCGGTGGCCAAGCCATACATCATGTGTGTACAGTATCGATACCAGGACGAGCTTGCAGTATGTTAGCTACACCATACAATTGTAGTCGATGATGTATTGTGAAAACCGATGAGTTTGTCTAATTAGACAAAGCCCAAATAAGCTACCACGGTAAAAATACGCTTCGACGGGGTAGCTATGGTATCTTCTGCACAGTCAAATGGAGTTGTGTGGAATGGCTCAACTTTCATCGTACCTATCAAGTGGTTGCCATGTACGTTATCTGTGGTAAGCTTACCACGAAATGACACAGTAGTTCCTGGTCAATACGATAATAGTGCCTGATGTCGATGTTCCACCAAACTTGAGCCATCTGCATCCCTTTGCCAACGCAATACTACGTCATATTCGACGTCTCCGGCTGCACTGCAGGCGAAATTACCCGATTCTCCGTGATTTTATTTGGCGTTGCAAACTTCATAAAGCTCTGAGTCCGAAGCACAAACGGCACCACCCCCACCACGAACCACGCAGCCAGCAACATCCGCTGAGTCGTCATAACTCTCCCCGCAGATACCACCCGACCATCTTGGCGACAATGAATTGTGCTCCCAATGCCAAGTTATCCTCCAACGAGTATCGGATACATGCTCAGTTGTATTTCGGTAAATCTCGCAACAATTATAGCCATGACAGTATCAAACCTGGTAAAAAAAACATTCATTTTACCTAACTACAAAAATTCCGATTCTATTGTCACAATGCAGCCAGTTCTTCTGCACTTCAAGTATCACTTGTCGTGACTACCTGGTATTTCTTCACAAATTCTAAGTCAAAATTTGGCTAGTCAGCAAAAAAACACTACAATCGTCACAATCATGTCGTTCTTGGAGCACGAATGTAACATCTCGCTGGCGGCTGCGCTGGCCTTCCTGGATGAGTCAATGGACGTCAGCGACGCCTCCAACGGGTCGTCCACTGCGTCCGCATCATCCGTGACTTCATTGCCTCCCACTGTCGCCGATCCGGAGCTGCTCTTTGAGGCATTGGACGACGACCTCGGGGATTTCACTGCTTCGCCACAGATACCTGTAATGCCTGAGGTATTACAGTTGGAAAGCACACCTGTACCTACTCAAGAGACTACTATCGTGCCAGCTTCAAGCGCCAAACAGTTGAAGAGCGCCAAGAAGAAGAAGAAGCTTAACTACGACCCCAATAAGGCCCGTAACGAGCGCAGATTCGAGCTCGCATGCTTGAGAAAGGAAGTGAAGGACCTGGAGATGACGCTCGAACAGTTGCAGAGTATACAGGGCAACGACAAGCGCTCTACCAGTGTACAGAGACTGCGTGTAGCGGCCTTGCCGCGGCCTGTGAGCTCAGGCAGCGGCATGTCCGCGGTTTGGGAGCAGATTTGCGCTCATCAATTGGAGAGACGGCTACGAGTTGAGAGGGAGAATATTCACTTGAAAATGATGTACAAGAGCCAAGCTCAGGTGGCTAAGAGCATCGAGAGACTGCTTCAAAAGAGACTGGCGCTGCAAGACACGACGTACTCGGAGATTAGTAAGCACACAAGTCGCATTGAGGTCCCGCAAGGTTACCACACTGACGCAGATCAAAAAGTATTTGAAGATCTCTCTAGTGGCGTAGAGGTGTCGTACCAGGAGGTGGACGCCGTGTTTGACGCTCATGATCCTGCACGGACACACCTGCCGACACGGGAGCCTGTGATGCGAGATAGCGTCAATGGCAAGTACATGGAGCTGTTCGATAACAAGATTATGCCGTTCGATATGACGTCGACTGGCGATGCGTGGTGGAGACGGTGGCATAATTATAAGGGACATTGTGCTCACGAGAATGGACCGAACAACACAATTGTGGAGAAGTTCGGACTGGAGATGAAGGATGTCAAGACAAGAACGACAGCCACGTTCTACGTCCAGCAGATCTTAAAGCGGCATGTGGAAGACGGCCGTATTGTGATCGTCTGGCATGCTCATATTAAGCCGCTGGAGTTCGAGAAGAAGACCGCTACTGGTGTCCATTATTTGGAGAAAGGATACGTGTTGATCAAGCCGCATATCGCCAACTCAGGAACGAACAGTAACGAGGCTGCCACACGCGTCATGACTTGCTATATTATCGCACCGCACCTGGCGGATCGAAAGCTGCGGACAGACGTCAGGACGACTGCTCTAACGGAGTTTGTGCTCAGTGCCACCTCGGCGAATATCTCCATGAGCAACGAGATGATCGAGAATTTACTGGTGGACCGAGCATTGCAGAGGCAGAAGCGTGGATAGAAACAGTCAACACTATCGTGCTATCTTGTCACAGAAGACGTACAGTACTTACCATATCGACAATCGTTTGAAGAAGCATGAGCTCGACTTCTTCCCATACTGTACGTGCTCACCCTACTCAAGTTAACAGCAATCACGACTATTTCGAAGGGTTACTATATTCTGGAAAGCTAGTGACCGTTTGAGTGGAGTTACAAAGTATGGAATACCAAGTCTAGGGGCTTTTTGGAGTCAGCTACTTGTGTTAGTAGTATCTGACAACACTATCATTAGATGGAGGTTTTGCTTGGAAATCATTGCAAAACGTGGCGATTATTCTCGTTTTTCTTGTCACGTGTTACCTCAGCGACTCTCAATGAAATCAAGCAGAGTGGACAGCATCATCTTGGCACCGCAGACGCAACCACTACGTAGAGCTAGTCGTCGAGTGACGGCCCAGCGCATCCTGTTAGCAGCTTGGTTCTGCGTGGGTATGATGCCTTTGATACTGCAAATACGGAGCTATCTCAAGTTCATGACTCCGCACAAGATCACGGAAACTCTGGTGAAGCCACCAGGTGTCGAAGGCGAGACAGCAAGACTAGCTGTATTCTGTCCGGTTAAGGAACTGTACATTGCTCAAGTGCGCTGGAACATCGAAGCAAGCTATTATCATGAGGTTGAGCACGGACGACTGTGTCATTTTGTCGTTCCACAGTACAATATCCACGGGAATTATCTGTTGGGACCTGCGAAAACTAAATTGTCCTCGACGACACCAGCGAGCTGCGCAGACGACAGCTATCCACTCGAGTATTATTTCTACCATGGTAATATTGGATACTTCGCTTTTTACGAGGAAGCTCAAGGAACTTACTGCGATAAGGACAAGACGGCGTATGTTCGAGTTCATGGGCTTGGGACGTATGACATTAATGGCTCGAGCTTGGTGCGAGACACTGGAGACGATGGCTACCGAAAGTCATATTGGTATAGCGTATTCTGTGGAGTATGGCTCTTGTATCGCACGATTCAAATGAGGAGATGCTATATCTCGTGTAAGCGCTATGCCAGAAGATGTGACTTCACACAGGAGCCTGTTAATCGAAAAATCGCTGTGGTATATGTGCAGGAAAACATGCGATTGACCGCGCATGGGGCCACGAACTGGCATCGTGCAGTCATGCTGTACTTACTGGTGGAAGGTTTGATGAGTGATTTGTTCATGTTGATCGCTCAAGATGGAATTTTCATCAAACTCCAGTATGTTTCGCTTGGATATAACCTCTCTGGTGTTTTATTACTAGTGTTTGAAATCATTGAGAACATGAAATGGCTACACGAAAAGTGGCGAGTATTCATCAAACGACTGATCTTCTGTTACGAGGCGTCGATGCTCGGAGAACTGCTCAGTGTCGTGGGACTTCATCACTACATCACTGGCCTTAATCGATCAGTTTTGAAAGATTCAAAGGTGACGGCAGTAACTGTGTCATACTATGTCTGGAGTTTGGTAGGACACGGTGTCCTCGTACTGGGTCTCATTACGTTCATCATATCGGTTCGAGCTGTGTGGGCAGTGGTGTATGTGCGCTGGAAGCATCGAGCGTTGGCTGTCTTCTTCGCTCCATGCTGCGTGGACTCTACTCTGGCATTACGCAACAAGATGACTCTGCTGGGTGGGTATCATTGGCACAACAACAAACTGTCATACACAGCTGATACCTTGAAGTCGTTTGGACTGCTGAAAATGGAGAAAGATGACGGCACGGAGTTTGTCGTGCTACGGAAAATTCATTGGGTCGAGGTTCCGACGGACAGCTTGTACGTGATTGGAACGCTCGTTGGTGAGGGAATGGAGCCATGTGCTGAGAAACTCTGTACGGGTAGGATCAGCTTCTTCGGGTATGAAGTGGGAGGACCTGGTCCAAATCCACTTGGAGATCGACGCTCGCTTTTCGTCCTCGTACGAAACAAAGTATCGGATAATCCACAGCCACTAAATGTACTTCCGCCATCCTGACTCAACTCTTTTAAGTTCAAACTTACACTAAATTTACTATCCGTTTCGTGGGGTTTCTAAGGAATTTTCATTTATCCATGAGGAAGAAGAACCAGGTGCAGGACCGAGAGCGTTGTCTCGAGCATGGATCGCAGCAAAGAACGCGATGTAGCAGGCTGCTGACCCCGGACCGAATGCTGATAGGGGCGTGGGTCTTTATTGGGTTGATACCATACGCTCTGATGATCCGCAGTTACCTCAACTTCGTGATCCCACACAAAATCACTGAGACTCTCGTTGTACCTCCTGGGTTGCAAAAGGAAACAGCCAATTTGACAGAACTGTGTCCAGTCGAAGGATATTCTCTGGGTCAAGTGTGGTGGAATGTTCAAGTGACGCACTACTACAACACTAGACACGGACGGCTCTGCCACTTCGTAATTCCGCAGTATAACATCCATGGCAATCACCTCATTGGAAGCTCAAAGGTTGAACCTTACGAAACAACACCAAGCAGCTGTCGTGATGACAGCCATCCTTTCGAGATGTACATTTACCACGGCAGTCTTGGATACTTTTCTTTTTACGAGGAACCAATTGGAACTTATTGTGCAGAGGACAGGACAGCGTACATTGTTTCTCACGGGTTCGGTACGTACGACATCAACGGCCCGAGTCTGGTTGAAGACACTGGGAGCACATCGTACCGAAAATCCTATTGGTACGCCACGACCGGCGCTCTCTGGGTGGTGTACCGGGGTCTTGTGTTGCGGCGAAGCTTTATTATTTGCAAGAGATATGCTCGACGATGCAGTAATTTGGGAGTGAGTCTTCGCAGAAAAGAAGCTGTGGTGTATGCTCACGAGCAACTGCGTTTAACAGCTCACGGAGCGACGAAGCTGCATCGAGTAGCGCTGCTTTATCTTTTAATCGAGGGGCTCATGGGCGACTTGTTTCTTCTGATCGCAAACAATGGCTTATTGTCTAAGATTCAGTACGTTTCGCTTGGATATAATCTATCAGGATTGCTTTTGGTTGCGTTCGAGATCATCGAGAGCACGAATTGGCTGCGTGAAAGAACTCGGGTGTTCATTAAACGCTTGTTATTCTGCTATGAGTCTTCTTTACTTGGTGAGATCGTGGGGGCAGCTCTTCAACAGTCATTTCTAACCCGGCTGAACGGATCCAGAGCTCTGAAGAAGTCGAACCACGTCAACCTTGCTGTCTCGCACTACGTCTGGAGTATTGTAGGGCATAGCATTTATGTACTCTCCGTTATCGGCTTCATCATGTTGATACGGTCGCTCTGGACGATAGTTTACGTGTGGTGGAAGCACCGAACGTGGTCAGTTTTCACGGCCTCATGCTGCGTGGACACAGCGCTAGGGAAACGCAACAAGATGACATTGCTTGGAGGGTACCATTGGTACGACGGGAAGCTGTACTACAAGCCCGACGCGTTAAGATCTTTCGGGCTTTTGAAGATGGAGGGAGAAGATGGCTCGGAATGCCTCGTACTACGCAAGCTACACTGGTTTGCCGTACCAAGAAACGATCTGTTTGTAATTGGTACCGTGTCGGACGACCTAGTGAAACCTAGCAACGAACGTCTATGCACCGGAATAGTAAGGTTTTGGGGTCAATGTTTAGGTGGTGATGTCGAGGAAGCTGGACGTCGACGGGGGACTTTGGCTAGATCAACAAGCAAGGTAGAACCTGGCCCACAATCAATGAATCTTCTTCCATCATCTTGATCACCGTGTCCAGTAACTATCTAACTCTGCTGGAAGTTATCAATCTCTCTGTACTAAGAAATCATCCACCACAGCTCAACGACATCCGTTTCACGTTGGAGTAGATTAAGCGTGGTCATTTCTGGATACTCGACTATCTGGAGAAGTCCAACACATGAAGCAAGCGCGAGTATATTGCGATGATCGTGGAGCGCTACCTCACGTGGTAACAAGTCAGACCAGGATTTTCACGGCACAGAGGAAGCTGCTACTAGTTTGGCTACTTGCGGGAGTGGCTCCGTTTGTTCTCCAGATGCGCAGTTTCTTAAAATTCGTGACCCCACACAAGTTAACGAAGAGCTTAATCGTACCGTCTGGAAGTCCGGAGGAGACTAGGAATCTCGTGGAAATTTGTCCTGTACGCGCATTGATCTTGTCCGGTGTGTGGTGGAATGTCGAGCCAACGCACTATTATTTAGTCGGAAGCAAACGTATCTGCCATTTCGTCGCTCCTCAGTACAATACGCACGGGAATTATTTAATCGGAGCGACAAAAGTCGAGCCGTATGACACGACGCCAACGAATTGTGCGGACGACAGCTACGCGTTTGATCAGTACTTTTACCATGGCAGTATTGGCTACTATTCCTTCTACGAGGAGCAAACTGGAACTTACTGCGCAAAAGACAACACTGTGTACATTTTCGGTAATGGTCTGGGTTCTTTTGATATCAACGGGTCATTCCTCGCGGAAGACACAGGCAGTGGCGGCTATCGACACTCGTTTTACTACGGTCTTGTTGGCTCTATTTGGGTCACGTATCGAGCACTTGTACTACGACGGAGTTTTATTTCTTGTAAGCGCTATGGCCGACGATGCGATGAAGTGGGAGAAAACCTCAATAGAAAAGAAGCAGTGATCTTTGTTCAAGAGAATTTGCGACTATCAGCCCACGGCGCCACGATTTATCACAGATTCGCGCTGCTTTACTTGTTGGTTGAAGGAATCATGACAGATTTATTTCTTCTTATTGCGAACGAAGGTATCTTGGCGAAGATCCAGTACGTCTCTCTGGGCTACAATCTGTCGGGCTTCCTCTTGCTGATCTATGAGATCATTGAAGCTAGTAGCTGCATGCGCGAAAAATACCGATTATTTTTCAAGCGACTGTGGTTCAGCTACGAGACAGCGTTTCTGGGGGAACTGCTGAGTGCAGCACTCCAAGAGCAGATGATCACCGCTTTGAATCGATCAAGTATTTTTGACAAGTCCAAGTCAACAGCACTCGCAGTATCCTACTACTTCTGGAGTTTGATTGGCCACGGCATCTTCGTTCTCGCTCTTACCGCCTTTGTGCTGTCGGTGCGTACGCTTTGGGCTGTTGGGTATGCTTGGTCGAGACATCAGCACCACATATGGGCAATTTTCACCGAGCCGTGTAGTGTAGACTCCATATTGAAACTGCGTAACAAGATGACTTCGCTGGGAGGATATCGATACGACAACGGCAAGTTGTTCTACAGAGCAGATACGTTAAAATCTTTCGGATTGCTGAAGCTCGAGGAGAAGGATGGTACGGAGTATTTCGTTTTGCAGAAGCAATATTGGCTTGGGACAACGAGGAACAATTTATTTGTGATCGGTATCATCTCAGGACAAAGTGTGGAGCCCTGCGAAGAGCGTACCTGCACTAGCGAAGTTACATTCTTCGATCGAAGACTGGGAGGATCGCTGGATGGATCTGGTAGTCGCCGTCCCCTGTACATTCACGTTAGAAGAGAGGCAGCGCCAATAAATGACTCCAGGTGAAGCAAAAATTCGTGTCTAGATTTACAATTATGAATATGTTTCACGCAACGCACCCATAGATCATGCTTAGTGAAATATCCGTTTCATACATTTCATTTCTAGAATAGGAAAGCAAAAATAATAATAATAACTTTGCTACGCGAGATCAACTTGCGTGCACGATCAAGTGAAGAGCCGGATGAAGAAGGCTCAAGTGCATTGCGATACCAAAGAATTTCAGCACAATGTCTCGCGAACAGTAGAGTCAGATCGCTATATGACGGCACAGCGCACGTTACTCCTGGCGTGGGTTGTTGCTGGAGTGATTCCGTTCATCTTGCAGCTACGGAGCTACCTGAAATTTGCATCGCCGCACAAGATTACACAAAACCTTGTGGTCCCGTATGGCTTGGAGAAGGAAACTGAAAGTTTAGGAGACGTTTGCCCCGTAGAAGGCATGCTGTTGGCAGGATCCTGGTTCAATATTGAGCCTACGCACTACTTTACTACTGACCAAGGCCGACTCTGCCATTTTGTAATTCCGCAGTACAACGTTCACGGCACATTTCTCATTGGAAACAAAAGTATCGAGCCTTATTACACGACGCCTACGAGCTGCATGAACAGCAGCCTCGAGTATTCTCAGTACTTTTACCACGGGAGCATCGGCTACTATTCCTTTTACGAGGAACAAACGGGTAGCTACTGTCAAAATGATCATACTGCGTATATTGTGGGCCAGGGACTTGGTACGTGTGACATCAATGGCTCATTACTGGCTGAAGACAGAGGTCGCAGCCACTACAGTTACTCGCTATGGTATAGTATCGGTGGGGCGATTTGGATCTTCTATCGTGCTCTGGTTTTGAGAAGGAGCTTCATTTCAAGCAAGCGACATGGTCGAATGTGCGATGAAATGCGCGAAAACCTCAATCGAAAAGAAGCTATGGTGTTTGTTCAAGAAAGTCTGAGGCTGGCAGCTCATGGTGCAACAAATTATCACCGAGCTGTCGTGTTGTATTTACTGATTGAAAGTATCATGACGGACCTGTTTCTCCTCATTGCCAACGACGGATTTTTGGCCAAAGTTCAGTATGTCTCGATGGGTTACAACTTGTCTGCACTGCTTGTAATGGTCTTTGAGATTGTTGAAGATACGAGATGTCTGAGCGAAAAATGGCGAGTTCCGATTAAGCGGCTATTGTTCAGTTATGAGACCGCGTTTGTCGGAGAAATTTGTACGGCTGCCCTTCAACAATACTCACTGACGCTTTTGAATCGGTCAAACTTGAAGGAAACGAGAACCACAGCTTTAGCAGTGTCCTATTATTCCTGGAGTTTGGTTGGCCACGGAGTGTTTGTCCTCACTATTATTGCACTTGTAATATCCGCTCGAGCTTTGTGGGCACTTGGGTATGTGTGGATTAATCACGGCACATGGGCAGTCTTTACAGCGCCATGCTGTGTTGATAAAACTTTAAAGCTTCGGAACAAAATGTTTCTGCTGGGTGGCTATCACTGGGAGAATGGTAAACTGTATTATACAGTTAGTGCACTGAAATCCTTCGGATTACTGAAAGTGAACGAGAAAGACGGCACGGAGTTTCTCGTTTTTCGCAAGATTCGTTGGTTTCGAGTCTTGAGAGACGACTTGTTCGTCTTCGCAGCCGTATCGAACCATCGAGTGGAACCGTGTGATGAACGACCTCGTGCCGGTGTGGTAGGTTTCTGCGATCGAAGATTGGGCGGCCCGCTTGTTGAGACTGGAACCCACCACCCGCTAAACATCCATGTTAAGCACAAGGAGAATTGTTAATTTATTTCCTCTAGCCGACATACAAGTATATATTTCTTAGAGACGCTATACTCAAGTATGGATTTTGTTTGTCTAATGTGCTGTGTTCGGCTCAAAAGCGACACTCAACAGCATTTTAAAACTGTTTAAACATTTGTTGCATTTCAAATTCAAAATTTCGCGCGTAAAAAATACACCCACGAAGTAAAAAAAAATCCAATAAAAATCCACACATGCCATTTGAACATTCACTCTCGAAGAGCTCAAGTCTTTGAGACTCTCCGTGCCGCATGGAGGCCACTAGCCCTGCCCGCATGGCCTCCGCCGAGCTGCGGGCTACTGTATCGACGCTGCCGGTGCTTGATGAACAGAGCAGCAGCGACAGCGACAGCGACGTGGAACTCTCCACGAAAAGCGCTAAAAACCAGCAAATAATCCGAAAACAGTCCAATAACTCCAGGTTCTTGCTGCTACCACGCTCTTCCAGCCTCGGGTACGAGCCTCGCAGGCCTCTAGCAGAGACCGGAGACCCGTGCATGCTGGCTGCAAGTGAGAGCGACGAAGTGACGAGTCTGGACGCGTTGGAATCAGAGAAATCCGAGCAGAATCAGACACAGGACGAGGTGGACATCGTCGTGGACCAGGAGGACGCTCCGAGACCACAAACGTCGCTGTCTATAGGCTCACAGCCCAGTTATGAGTCCTCCTCATTTGCGTCGGGGCTGGAGCTGGTTTCTACGGCCGAGAGGGAGTCCATTCAGCTGGTCAAAAGGGAGATTCTAAGACCCCCACAGAGATCTGGATTACCAGAAGTGACGAGCAGTAGAGGAGAGGAAGGCAATAGAGGAGGACCCACCAGAAGGAAACCAGTGCCCTATGCCTGGATGCTGGCCAAAGTGGGGCAGAAGACGAGGAGGAAGATCGGAGATATCCGGAATTCCTACTTCGCGGGCTGGTTGGTGGCCTGTTCGTTGTTTGTGGTGCTGTTGAACACGTTTGCTATTGCTATTGTGCAGCTCACATACGATCCAGAGGGAAATGTTGGAGAAGATGCAGATACACGACGACAGTGCAGACATTGGCTCAAGTTACTGATGACTATGCACTTTTTAGGACTCCCGAACATTGTATTGATCGCACCAGTGGTATTTCCCAATGACTTCTTTTCACTATACAGAGCGAAGGACAAGCGGATGATCCGACGACCGTATTTGCTGTTCTGTGAGATGATCGTGGCGATTCAGCTGGGATTCATGATGTACGTCGCGGTGAACCAGTTGCTGAACGTGCCGGTGATTGTGGACTGTCATAGTGAACTCAAGCCACGACAAATTGTGTTGTTCTACTCGGCGGCGGTGCTTTGGCTAGTGCTGCTTCGTCAGATTATCGTTTTCTGCCGCTTCCTGACCCATTTGAAGCTTCAAGCGGACAGCTCCAACGATTCTTCCCACACTTCGGCATTCGGCAACTGGTTCAGAGCTTTGAAGGCGCTCCCCATCAGAAGTGAACGCACGCGACTTGTGAAGGAATTCAAGAAGCTCCTGTATCGTGCAGTCGCTCGTGGGGACGTTCTCACGGTAGAAACCCTTCTGTCCGAGGCGGAATCTAAGTACAGGATCAACCGGATGCAGGACCTATACAAACCTCCAGTCTTGTGGCTCTACGCCTTCGCGAAGTCACGGAAGAACCCGCTTCACATTGCAGTCAAGCGAGGCAATATCAGGATTGTGGAGCTATTACTTGAGCACGGTATGGACGTGAACGTGCTGGACAAAGTGGTGCGCGTGAATTTTAACGTCGGCCTGGTATTCAAGATCATCAGTCGCATACTGGTAAGTTTGTAGCTATTGTGATAGAGTGAGAAGTCTAATTAACTAACGTACATCGTTCTGTTGCTGCAGGTTCGAACACAAGATGGACTTCCATCTCCTTTGAAGGCTGTTCTATGCTCCGTGCTGCTCCCTCCACTCCACGGTGCCGTCGCTGAAGGTTACGTTGATATCGTCCGGTTACTGATCAGCAAAGGTGCGGACGTAAACGCGTTGCCACGAGCCTCATTCTACTACCCCGCAGCCGTTCTCCCACCGATTTTCGTGGCAGACGACCCACAAGTGCTTCGTTTACTTGTAGCGAACGGTGCGAATTTCCTCCAAGTCGCGTCTGTATCCCTCACGGGGCTTATCCGCACGTATGCAACCCCATTGCAGCAGAGTACCTTCACACTGAGATCAGATCTGAGCGACTATCTGCTGGAATGCGGTGGTGACGTCGCGCTGACTCCACTTCATGAGGCTGCAGCCACTGACAACGTGGGGAAGATCAAGTGGCTTCTGGCTCGTGGCATTCGCGTTGATACTCTAGGAGAACGAGTCGAGGGTGTGCACCGTCGAACGCCGTTACACTGGGCCGCAGTTGTGGGAAAGGTAAACGCCGCTAAATTGTTACTGAAGAAAGGAGCGAATCCCAACGCGAAAGACCGCGATGGCCGCACGCCACTGCATTGGGCGGCCAGAAACAACCACGAGGAGGTGGTATCGTTGCTGCTAGCGTACAACGCACATCCGGATGCCGCTGATGACGAGGGGATCCCAGTCGTGTGCTTTGCTGCCGAAGCGGAAGGCGTGGAGTCGTCGATTTTTTCGAACTTGGTGGCAGCAGGTGCGAGTCTTCGAACTCAAGTTTCAGGAGGAAATACTGCGCTTCATATTGCCCTACAGAGAGAGAACAGACAGACGGCAGTGTCGTTGATCAAATGTGGATCGAGTATGATGATCACGAATGATTCTGGCAAGCGAGCAGTGGACTGCACGACGTCTACTGAGCTGCAGTTCTTGCTCAAGAAAGAGGCCGGGACGCGTAAGATCATGATCTCGTACACGCACACGCATGCGCAGTTTGCGTCAAAAGTCCGTGAGCATCTGGAAACGCAGGAACAGCTTACGTGTTGGATGGATACGATGGATCCCAGCGGTATCGGTGGCGGCGCAGTGTGGCGAGAGGAGATCGCGCGTGGGATCCATAACTGCTCGCTTGTGCTGAGCATTGTGTGCGATGGCTATACGAAATCTGAGTGGTGCCTGAAGGAGCTTGCTCTGGCAAAGTTACTTCGAAAACCAGGTACAGTAGATTTGATGGAGTAGTTGTTATTTTGTGGTATTCTGACTTTATTGTTATCTATTTCTCGTTGTAGTGCTCGGTCTCATCGTGGAAGAAGACCACCCAGCGTCGATGGCATCTTTGGAGGTACGTTCTATTGTATTGTTTCATATTTGGCTATATGCTTACACCGTTGTTCGTACCGAATTGCAGTCACTTATTCCGTACAAGAACCGGATTCCTTTTAACGACTTTATCATCGCAAGGCGACAAGAGAGTCCCAGGACGGTCATTTTCGATATCGATGATGACACGTTTGCCAGAAGATGGCAAGTAACACGTCCACTCATGATTTCCATCATGAAGGACGGACGCCAGCTGGATAAAGAAGAGCGTGAGAACGTGGCCTCGATTGTCCCGCGCCGAAGAAGGCGTCGTCGCAAGGCAAGACTTGCCCTCATTGAACAAAGTGAAGACCTTCCCAGCACTGACGATGAAGCTATCATCGCATCTGGTAAAGCAACACAAAAGAGTGGTGGTCAGGAGCCTTTGCTTGTTTACTCACCGCTTGGTGCTGCGAGCTCTCTTCGAGTAAGAGTAAAGGCCGATCTCGAAGGATTTGGGTTTCCGTGCCGCGATTTGGATGAGACCCGTCTAGTTCAGCAGATGAGCACTTGTCGGGCTGTGGTGCTGCTAGTTGAAGTGCCTGCTTCTTCGGGAGAAAAAGGATCAGATGAAGCCAAGGCAAGCAGACTTGTCCGAAAGCAGCTGATTGCTTCGATGACTCGCATTGTAACGGCAGCTCAGACTGTGAGTCCGCGGAGAAGCGTCTATCCTGTGCTCGTGCAAAGCAATTTTCTTGACCTCAGCAAGATGTACACTCTCGCACGATCAGAGCTTTTCTACTTCGTGGACGGCGGTGGCTGGTCTCGCAGTGTCGCGCGCTTGGTAGACCACCTCCGACTCAAGCAGGAACGGACCAGCAGCAGTGGCGTAGTGACCGGATAGCTGGTATCTTTTGACAGTGCGATCGACGTGCTACGGTTAAGGTATGACTAATTTTTATGAAAACCGAAGATTGAAAACACTAATCAAAATTCAGGTGCTATCCTTGAACAATATTCTGAGAAGATGGAGACGCTAGGATTTGGTTCTTTACACAGATTGACCGTACCCGATGCCTCCCTCCTTCAAGCGGTCCTCCTAAACTCCGATCGAAAAAGCTCACCACCCCAGTGCACAGTCGTTCACTGCATGGCTGTACACAATGCTGTGTCACGGATCCAATCACCACCAAGTCTTCGGTAGGTACTTTGAACCAGTGTAGTTTGCGTAAGGCCATGAATTCTGCACCATCTTCCTCCTCCACTTTCAGCATTCCGAACGCCTTCAACGCCTCGGGTTTGTAGCACAGATTCCCGTCTACCCAACAGTAACCTGTCAGCGTGGTCATCTTGTTCCGTATTCCCAGGGTGGTATCGACACTGCACGGAGTAGTTAGAACGGCCCAGATTTGGCTATGTTTCCACCACACACAAGTGATCGCACGCACAATGCGTACTGTCATGATAAAGGCAATAAGGGAAAGGACGATGACGCTATGGCCAACTAAACCCCACACATAATACGAGATTGCTCGAGCAGTTGGCCCTGACTGCTTTAAATCTGAGTGACTAAGTGACGTGAGAAAACGCGCCTGACCGATTGCACTCAAAAGTTCACCAAGTAACGAAGACTCGTAGCTGAATAATAAGCGCTTAATGAAAAGTCTTGATGTCTCATGCAGCCATTGCATGTTCTCGATCAGCTCAAACAGAATCAATAGCATGCCGGACAAATTGTAGCCGAACGAGATATACTGGAACCAGGCAAAAATCCCGTCGGTTGCCACGAGAAGGAATAAGTCGCTCATTATTCCTTCAATTAGAAGATACAGCAGAACTAGTCGATGATAATTCGTCGCTCCGTGTGCTGAAAGACGCATATTTTCGTGAACGAAAACCATGGCTGTTCTTCGTCGTATGCTTTCTTGCATTTGGTCACATCTTCGTCCATATCGCCTACACGCGATGTAACTTCGTCGAATTACGAGTCCTCGATAAATAATCCACACCATTCCGACTGTGCCGTACCAGTATGAAGCACGATAATTGTAGCTTCCGGTGTCTTGTGCTAGTAACCACCCGTTGATGTCGAAAGTACCGAGCCCATCAATAAGCCCGTAAAGGGTATGATCAATAGTGCAGTATGTCCCTGCAACCTCTTCGTAGAACGAATAAAATCCAATACTGCCGTGGTAAAAGAACATGTCGACCGGAAAACTGTCGTTAGCACAGCTAGAAGGCGCCGTATGGTACGCATTTGTCCTCTCAGATCCTATAACATATCGTCCGTGGCAGTTGTATTGAGGCGAAACCAAGTGGCACAGTCGTCCATGCTTCAAATTGAAGTAGTGCGTCGTCTCAAGATTCCACCAAACCTGAGCCATCTGCAGGCCTAGAGCTGGGCATAACTCGGTCATATTTGTCGTCTCTTTAACTGCATCCGACGGTACAACGAGAGTCTCCGTGATTTTGTGCGGCATCACAAACTTCAGGAAGCTTCGTGTCTGAAGAATTAGCGGGATTATTCCAACGATAAACCAGGCTGTCAGCAACGTTTGCTGCGCCGACAGGGCTGCACCAGACGAGACCATCCGATCCCCAGATACTTGGTCAGTACGGCGCACTTTTGCCTCCTTCATCGACTAAGTCAACGGTGCTTTTGAGGAATTCATGTAGTGCGAACTATTCGGGGGAGCCGCCGCACAATCGCATCAATGAGACCATACGCTCGACATCTATTTTTATGTTGGTGGTCCAACGTGGCTGCAAGGTGATCCATGCACCACATGATCAAGTGCAACGACCAGATGGACTTCGATTTGGAGAAGCAGAGAAAGAATTGTTCGACTGCCTCATTTTGTTCGAGAGCAAGATCAGCATAACTAAGGCTGGGTTTGGCCAAGTGGTACGATATCTGGAGAACCTTTGCCCCAAGACGTCAGAAAGCGCTATTCTCTTTGATCGCGAATCCTTTTGGTTAATCAACAGCTACAAGGCTGTTATTACCAAAATTGAAAAAGCGAAGTGGGTCGGTAAGGGCTCGAAACAATTGTTTCAGAACTTTATTACCGACAACATATCTCCATGGGTGGCGCGCTTATCCAATGCGTGCTCTGCATTGGGCGTTGATGTAGTGGAGGGTGAAGCTTTTCTCGGCCGTGGCGCTTATGGACGAGTTTTTAAGGTAATTAGGCAAGATGGAACGATTTTAGCGCTAAAAGTCGTGGAGATACGCTCTGTTGGACGTCTTCATCAAGAGGCGAAGGCCTTGACGATGGCCCGGGATACAGGTTTGACGGTGAGCCCTGTGGGAGAGCTCATCGAAACTCCAGATTGCGCAGCGTTATTGCTGTCTCCTGTCGGGGAATCTCTGCCTCGACCAACGACACGACGGGAAGTACGAAACCTCTTTGAAATGTTATGGCAGCTCCACGAGAATGGCTTGGCCCATGGAGATCCTCGCGTGCCGAATGTGATCCTTAATGGGGAAGAGCGTCTCTGGATTGATCTTGTCGAAGTGCTGGACGCGAGCCCCACTTCGAAACAAGTTGATGCTGAAATTCTCACACGGTCCATTCTCGAGGTGGATCTAAGCTTTTCGCTGGACGTGGAGGTGCAGCAGTTAATCGACGACTATGGCACAAGCGCTACGCAAGCAACGCTGTATCGTCTGGCCGAAGAAGTATGTCAAACCTTGGGATTTCCAAATTAGCTGCAAGTTAAAGTCGTAAATCCGATTCAATGGTTTTCGTACGACAAAAAAAGGTGTAGTTTCTAATGAACAGTGAATACATCTGCGAACAGAGAGCTGTGTACATTTGTGTGGGAGCACTCATGTGTTAATGGCGCAGGCGAACTTCCAGTGCAAATGCATTGTGCTTTCGCTGACTCCTACAGTACGCTGTTAGCCTTTTTTGGCTCTCGTGTGAGCAATGAAATGAACGTAGTATCCTGTCTTATTCATTGCTGCCACAGTTTTGTTCTCGAGTTCTCGTTCAAGTAGTACTCATTCGGATGGCGCTCCCAGAAACCAGAAATCCAAATTTATATATCATGTGGGTTTGCATTTGCCTGAAGAAACATTTATGCCCACACTTCGATGTAGAAATCTTAAGTGGAGATACAGCAATGAATCGTGTTTTGCTGTTATTTATTAAAATGGTCTCGAAATATAATGAAAACTAAGTTAGATTTACGGTGGCCATCAAAGCGATATCCGTTTTCTATTGGTTTTTTCAACGCAAAAGGGACAAAACGATAATAACATGTTGTCGGGTCGCCATGCAGTTGTGCAAATTGTTGCAAGAAGACTCTGGCGTAAACTTCGACTTCAGTTTAAATAAGTCTACATTGTACTTCACAATGCTCATTTATTGTAGGATACCGCTACATCTATGTCTGGCAAACAATCATTTGAGCTCGTAATACATCAAGTAAACACATATAGAAACATACGAGTCCAACTTCGGTGTGACTATTCTGTATCCAAAGATCACAAGGGTCTCTTGCAAGTTTCGGGTTTAGTCGGGCTTACAAAGAGTCCAGCAACGCGTGTATATTGGACGCGATTGAGTGAAACACTCGCAAAAGCTAACGTCATTTGATGCCCGCAGAGATGACAACACTTCAAAACAAGGCCAACTACGCGCAATCGAGTGGTGGCGAGCCCATGTCGTGTGATAAAGTAGAGTTTAGTCTCGGTGAAGGGCGAGCCTGGCGTAAAATGTATAAGCAAGAACAAGAGGCTGGGCGACAAACAACACCCGAAGCTCAATAAACATCGGATCAACATGGTGGAGTTCCGCCACAAGAAGAAGGAGCGGTTCGGCCGCTCGAAGAACGAACACCAACGATTGAGCGTGTGATGAAGCATTATATCACAACTTTGCGGAATGAACTAGCGTACGAAACCGATTGCAGCGATCATAGTATGATCAGATCAGTGGTTGGCTTGATCGTCGCGAATGAGACGCTACGAAAGTACAATGTTGCTTTTTGTATCGACATCCAGCATCACGAAGCCTTCCGTAAGCAAGTAACCGCAGTGGGTCAACTTCTGAGCAGCGAGAAGAGCATCGATGAGAAGATGGATTCTTCTGAAAGAGTGCCATCGTTCGAGTCTTAACCACTTTCAATCGAAGAAGTGATGGCCATTTTGAACCCGTTTGACAAAGGATCTATGTCCAGTATCCTTTGTGGGAACAATTCTCGGCTGGAATGTGTATCAGGAGCAAAGCAATCCAGTCGATTCATTGCTCTCTGCTCGCGTACAGTTTACCTAGCGCGTACAGTGCTAATGGCCTCCAAAGTTTCTTACGAACAAAGCGACAACTTGCGTCGGTTGATTGTGACAAGGAGTTTGGCTCAGCGT
Source organism: Phytophthora cactorum (assembly GCA_016864655.1). Taxonomy (NCBI): domain Eukaryota; phylum Oomycota; class Peronosporomycetes; order Peronosporales; family Peronosporaceae; genus Phytophthora; species Phytophthora cactorum. The sequence goes on from NHQK01000011.1 coordinate 587,559, forward strand.
TCCCCCAGGTCCTTCAGGAGATTGTTCTGATATTGAATAATTAGTCAAGGGACCAATCGCAGCACTGCATTTTGACAATCGGTGTGGTGCACCCAAAAATGCAAGCAAAATCGTTTTGACTCTCTAACTAAATATACGACCATCGAGGCCTTCAACGATTCTGTAAGCCGTTGCAGCTTGGCCCACGCCTCGATCCTAGAAGGATCTTCGGAAGTGGTTGGGCTTGGCCAACTACCCCCCCCCCCCCCAAGTACAGTGCGGGATACGCGGGTCTGGCTAGACCGTTGTCGGAACTTCTGAAAAAGGATTTCGACTGGTGCTGGGAGCGTCAGCGCCAGGATGCCTATGAAAGCATTAAGGCTAGCCTTCAGCAGGCGCCGGTCCTGGCGATGCCTCCGACTACGCAATCGGTTGTGCGTTGTTGCAGCACGATGCAGACGGCCACGAACGAGTCATATCGTTCCAGTCCAGGCAACTCAAGGCTGCCGAACGGACCTACCCCGTTCATGACAAGGAGCTGCTTGCCATGAAGTATGTCTTCGTTAAGTTCCGGGTGCATCTTTGTGATCTATACAGACCACGCGTCCTTGCGGACGGCGACCAACTCGCCACACCTATCCCAACGGATGGCGAGGTGGCTGTCCTTCTTCGCGGAGTACAACTTCCACGTCGAGTACAAGCCAGGCAAGCTTAACGTGCTTGCCGATGCGTTGTCTCGCAGGCCAGACTATGAGCTGGCCCTCATCACCCGTGTCACGACAGATCTTTACGATCGGATACGCATGGTTTATTGTAACGACGAGTCACTCGCGTCTCTCCTGCGACTCCTGGCCGCAAGCAAAGAGGCCAAGGCTGAATGGCTCTCGCCACGACAGCGGTCCCGGCTCCACTGATACGAGTGGCAGGATGCCTCCTCTATTATCGGATGGAGCCCCATGAGCATCCGCGGGTCGTTGTTCCCAACGACGAGGATCTGAAATTTGATATCCTCCAGGAGGCGCACGATACGCCCTCTGGCGGCCACTTGGGTCGCGAGAAGACCTTCTTGTCTGTCTCGCAGGTCTCCTGATGGACACATATGTACAAGTGGGTGGTCCGGTACGTGAAGCCATGAGAAACACATCAGCGGGTGACACCCGCGGGGCACACCTCGGCCCCTTTGCAGAGTCTGCCTGTCCCGGCAGACTGCTGGAAGTCAATGAGCCTTGACTTCGCCTTCGGACTTCCCGCCAACGACCACGGGAACACCGGCATCTTGGTGTTCATGTGCGGCTGAGCAAGATGGTGCATCTTGCTCCGCTACCAGACAAGGTCACTGGTAAATACGCCTCTTGGTTGTTCGTGAATGGCGTCTTCCACCATCTCGGTCTCCCGGAGACCTTCGTCTCGGACCGTGACTCGCGGTATACCGCTGCGTTCTGGCAAACGATGTTCCAATTGCTTGGAACGAGGCTGCACATGTCTACTGCTGACCATCCCCAGACGGATGGCCAGACAGAGCGTGTCAACCGGGTGCTCGAAGCCACTCTGCGCAGTGTCTGTGCGGCAGCCCCTCGCACGTGGTCAGAGCGACTCCCCGTGGTTGAGTTCGCACTCAACAACGCGGTCCACGCGTCGACCGGGTTCACCCCGTTCTACCTGAACGGGATGCGTCACCCGCGAGTGCCCCTCACTCTGCGTGGGGGCACTGAGTCTTCGATCTTAAGTGGGGGAGAGGCTCGTAAAGCCCTTTCCTCCCAGGTCTCGGACTTGAGACCTGTTTCCGCAAGGAAACAGGTTGAATATGATCAACCGAGTCCGTGATGCTAAGACGATAGCACATGACAGACAAAAGGAGTACTCTGACAAACATGGAAGAGGAAACGTTAACGTGTTAAAGGTGGGTGACTTAGTCCTACTCGACACTAGAAACCTACCGCTAGACACTGTCAGCTCGGTAGGGAGCAACAAGCTGAAGCATCGCTTCATTGGGCCGTTCGCGGTCCTGGCCAGACATGGTGCTTCGTACACCATCGATCTGCCTAAGTCGATAAAGACGCACCCGACATTTTATGTGGGTCGTCTGAAGCGGTATCATGATCCGCAGGGGCTGCTGCTCCCCAGACGCCACAGGCGTCCCGCGAGGAGGACCCAACTCCTCGAAAGGAGACTCAGCCTCAGACGTCGTCGAACGTCCAGCGGCGTAAGGCCAAGACCCACGCGGCATTGGTGGACCGCGAGGCGGCTGGTACGCCGGAGGGGCTCCGTACGGTTGAGCCCCAGCTGGGTAAGCCGAGTACCCACCATAGCCATACGGCTGAGAGTACGGCTGAGAGTACGGCTGAGCGTACCCGTAAGAGTGCGACTCTGTCCGCGGTGCCAGGTCACGAAGGGCACCCCGGACCTATTGAAGCTGGCGGAAAGCCTCATCCACATCGGACGAGGGCGCCCGGCGACCAACCCGATCATGGAGTTCCGAGATCTCCCCGTCCAATTGGTGCAGGCGGTCCTCAAGCTTCGCGAGGACCCCGCGATTCCCGGCCTGGGCGGCAGCAGCACCGCCAGTCCCGAGACCCAGAGCGATCTCGAGGACAAGAACGCGTTGACGGAGACGATCAACCTCCGCGTTCTGCGGCTGAGTCACAGTCGCAAGCGGTGCACTCGACCGAGAGGAGCGCCCCGCAGGAGGTACCTCGTACTCGAAGTCGAACGAGGGCTCCTCCACCTCTCCTCGACCATAATGGAGAGACCCACTACCACATGGAGTGGGGCGTCCACGAGCGGCGCCTTGATGGAAAGCGCCAGCTCCTGGTGAAGTGGCGGGGATACCCCGACTCACAGAACTCGTGAGAGCCGATTGAGCGGCTCCTGGCTGGCTGCCCGAAGGCTGTCGCGATCTGGGAACAGAAGCGGCGGCAGCTTCGTGAGTAATCTGGGCCTTCTTGCCCGAACGGGTTATGGGCACAGTTCATACCCGCTCACCTTGAGCGCAAAAACCACGCGCTTCTGAAAGTCCTTTGGTAGCAGTCGCTTGCTAACCAAATGGACGAATTCAATCCGAAGATCGCGCTAGTCCAGGACATAGGACAGCAAGCGATATTGTTGGAGCTCTCGGAGCTTCTCCTGTGAGTAGCTATGAGAAGCTACCCACTTCCAGAACAGCAAGTCGGCGGAGCCCCACGACTGGCAGTTCTCGGGGCATCCCCAAACGGGATGGAGGCAACCCCGATTCTCGGGCTTCTTGCGCCGAGTCGTGAATTCCTTGAGAGGAATTCGGTGCGGTGCTAGAAGCACACACCTGGCAGCCTCGATGTTCTCCGTAAACAGCGGGTTCCGCTGCACCAAGGTGCGCTCGTACGTACCCTTGGAAGCGTGCCCCACGAGGAGCAACGAGCTGCTCCAAGTAGAGCTCAGCACCGGAGCTAGGCTCTGGAGGCCAATACCCTCGCGGGTGTGGTACTCCTCCTTCGCGAGCAGGCAAGCCGTCGTGACCTGGCGAGTGGTACCCGGTCGTAGAACGCCCCCGCACTCGCTGGGCAGCTTATAAGTGCTCCTGCTGCCGGTCGAGATCGTTCGAGACCTCCTGGGGCTTGCTGACATCACCCTCCTCCTCTTCCTCATCAGAGTCGGAGCCGAAGAGGTTCTTGTAGGGGTCAACCTCGGTCTCCAATGCCTCACGGCGAGGTTTCTCGTCCTCGTCAGTCCGGGTATTGGATGAGTCCATAGCCTCGTCAGCCGGACACATCGGGCTGTGGCCACCGTGGTCACTTCCGAGTGAGTGCACGGACTCGCGTCCACCCTCACTAGACAACGGAGTACGCTCGCCGGCAGCCTCCTCGGAGTGGCTGCCATCGTGTTCGGCTCTGGCTTCGGCCACGGTGCCAGGACTGTGCTCCCGAACGGCAAAGCGCGGGTTCGGGCCTTCGGCAGCGAAGTTGATCGACTGCGGCGTGAGCTCGCGCCCGTATTCGCTGGCGCGTCACCAGACGAGGTGACGGCCTTGGAGGCTACCTCAGTAGCCTCCTGTAGTGCAGAGCCTTTACCGCGAGGATTAGAGCTCTTGGTCATGGGGCATGCTGAGGTCGACGTGGAGACCGTGAAGAATAGCGCGTGTGTTGCTCGGGGCTCAAACGGAAATGAGCCGCAGCTAGTCGATGGCTTTCGACTTGGCGAGTGAAAAGTGTGAGACTTTCTTCGCTCGCCCGGATTGGTCGGTAAACCGAAGCTAAGTGGGGGAGGATGTAACGGGGTTACATGGAAGAGTGTCTGTCACTCTTCCGGGGCTCTGTGGTGTGGACACACCATGGCTACATGCCCTCAAAGCCAACCAATAGGATAACATCTAGGATACTCTATAAGTGACTTTCATTTAGTATGTAGATCGATTTAGAAACACCTATAAATACACTCAGTCTTAAATCTACCTAGTCTTGGTCAGTTGTCCCTTTAGGCCAGGGACTAGTGAACTGCCGTTCACTGAGAGTTTGTATACTCTCGGAAGCTCTCACTTCCTCTGTGCAAGGTGCCGTGTGACCCGTCACAAGCGGTATCCTACAAAAAATGAGCATTGTGAAGTACAATGTAGACTTATTTAAACTGAAGTTGAAGTTTACGCCAGAGTCTTCTTGCAACAATTTGCACAACTGCATGGCTACCCGACAACATGTTATTATCGTTTTGTCCCTTTTGCGTTGAAAAAACCAATAGAAAACGGATATCGCTTTGATGGCCACCGTAAATCTAACTTAGTTTTCATTATATTTCGAGACCATTTTAATAAATAACAGCAAAACACGATTCATTGCTGTATCTCCACTTAAGATTTCTACATCGAAGTGTGGGCATAAATGTTTCTTCAGGCAAATGCAAACCCACATGATATATAAATTTGGATTTCTGGTTTCTGGGAGCGCCATCCGAATGAGTACTACTTGAACGAGAACTCGAGAACAAAACTGTGGCAGCAATGAATAAGACAGGATACTACGTTCATTTCATTGCTCACACGAGAGCCAAAAAGGCTAACAGCGTACTGTAGGAGTCAGCGAAAGCACAATGCATTTGCACTGGAAGTTCGCCTGCGCCATTAACACATGAGTGCTCCCACACAAATGTACACAGCTCTCTGTTCGCAGATGTATTCACTGTTCATTAGAAACTACACCTTTTTTTGTCGTACGAAAACCATTGAATCGGATTTACGACTTTAACTTGCAGCTAATTTGGAAATCCCAAGGTTTGACATACTTCTTCGGCCAGACGATACAGCGTTGCTTGCGTAGCGCTTGTGCCATAGTCGTCGATTAACTGCTGCACCTCCACGTCCAGCGAAAAGCTTAGATCCACCTCGAGAATGGACCGTGTGAGAATTTCAGCATCAACTTGTTTCGAAGTGGGGCTCGCGTCCAGCACTTCGACAAGATCAATCCAGAGACGCTCTTCCCCATTAAGGATCACATTCGGCACGCGAGGATCTCCATGGGCCAAGCCATTCTCGTGGAGCTGCCATAACATTTCAAAGAGGTTTCGTACTTCCCGTCGTGTCGTTGGTCGAGGCAGAGATTCCCCGACAGGAGACAGCAATAACGCTGCGCAATCTGGAGTTTCGATGAGCTCTCCCACAGGGCTCACCGTCAAACCTGTATCCCGGGCCATCGTCAAGGCCTTCGCCTCTTGATGAAGACGTCCAACAGAGCGTATCTCCACGACTTTTAGCGCTAAAATCGTTCCATCTTGCCTAATTACCTTAAAAACTCGTCCATAAGCGCCACGGCCGAGAAAAGCTTCACCCTCCACTACATCAACGCCCAATGCAGAGCACGCATTGGATAAGCGCGCCACCCATGGAGATATGTTGTCGGTAATAAAGTTCTGAAACAATTGTTTCGAGCCCTTACCGACCCACTTCGCTTTTTCAATTTTGGTAATAACAGCCTTGTAGCTGTTGATTAACCAAAAGGATTCGCGATCAAAGAGAATAGCGCTTCCTGACGTCTTGGGGCAAAGGTTCTCCAGATATCGTACCACTTGGCCAAACCCAGCCTTAGTTATGCTGATCTTGCTCTCGAACAAAATGAGGCAGTCGAACAATTCTTTCTCTGCTTCTCCAAATCGAAGTCCATCTGGTCGTTGCACTTGATCATGTGGTGCATCCCTGCGGCGATACATCCCACGGTGGGTCGCAAATCCATCCGGTTTGAGATCTGTATCCTTGGTCACAAGTGGAGACTGAGACAGCCATTGATATCTCTCGCTGTTGACGAATACCATACCACAGCTACACAATACGCTGCTGAAATAGGGGGTAATAAATGCGTCAAAAACAGCCTCATCCTTAATGCGTTTGGCTTGATCCTGGATTTTCTCCGTCCAAAATGGTTCTGCGTTCTCTATTGGTGCAGCATCGATGATCAATCCGCTTCTTTCCAATCGTGCATACTGAATTTGACCCAACGCCGCATCGGAGTAGGACTTCGACTGTTTGTGTGGTAAAGAGGCAAGAGCTTCCTTAATTTCCACCACGTCACGCCGCAATTTGCGAAAGCTGCTAGCTTCTCGAAACATCGCGGAATCGCGGACACTCTCAACTGGCAACTGTTGTTCCTGCTCCGGAACCACCACCAGCACGTGCACAGGGACCTTTCCCGCCTTAACATCTTCCTTCGTAACTTGGAACCGCACGTCTTCCACCGATAACCCAACCAAGTTGAGCGGCGCTCCCGCAACGTCCAATAGCTCCAAATCACTTGTGTCACTGTCACTAACACCTTCCTTCACATCTTTCTCCGTCAGCCACGCCCCAGCGCCGCCGTTCTTCTTCGCCAGGAAGAGCTGCAGCTTGTCCGCTCGGCCTGTATACTTCAGCTTGCCCGCGATGACTTCCTTCAGCGCTGAAACTGACTCAGCATCGTCGATCTTCACCTCGAATGCGCTTCCCGCCTCACCAACGATTGCACAGAAAAGCTTGACCATCTTTCCTCGAGGCGGAAGATACTGGAATGAGGAAGAAGGGAGAGAATTTCGTTCGTATTTAAGCGGAAATGAAGTCGTGTCACATAGACTTCCAACCAATGGTGAGAGGTTGTGCGGACCCATGGCAGCTGGAGGTGAGATGCTCTGAGCTATTTTTTGCAGCGGTTGACTTGGAGCCCGTGAAAATCAATGATCCACATTAGTGATATCACCATAAAACCAAGACAATCAGCTGCCTTCAGAAATTTATCCTCGGAAGAGTGCCCGCCACATGTTCAGTAACAGCGTTAATCTGTGCAATTTAATTCTCTGAAATTTAAACTGGGATAGGAAGCGATTTAGTGCTGCTGGCACAGCCCTACAGAATTAACCCTGGTAGTGCACACGGCACATTTGTGGTCGACAATACATTTTTATCGAATTTACAATTCACTACAGAGCTGTGGTACACAAATACTTATAAAATACGCACCCAATTTTAGTAATTTGCAACATCACGGCAGAAAGGCAAAGGACCGCCAAAGTGCGCTACTACGCCGATCAACACATACGCTCGAGAGCTCGAGCGCTTTCCGATAGTACCCAGTCCTAGCTGATTGCACGTGTGCTTAGGTGGGAATATCGAGAATCCGCCTATTTACTAGTGACAGCCCCTGTTAATTAATTTTTTTCACATATTGAAGCCACAGAGGATTGTCGTCGATCTTCACGCCAGCTGTTGGTTTGAGCCAGATATTTCAGTGCTGAACCAGCACCTGGTCCAGCGTCGAAGATCTCCACGAGTCGAACGCAGAGGAATGCATTTCAGATTAATTGTCCGTATTACGGCCCTAGTTACGGAGTCCCGGACTGTGCATTGCACAGGTTTCGTATTCAAAATGTTATTACGTACCGTCACTGATGAACACCCTACCCTGGTCGAGTCATAGCGTCACTCAAGACTGTGCTAGAAGCCAATTGCTCAGAGTACTGTGGTAGCTGCGAGCCTGCAGTAAAGATACGCTTCCTGTATTTGGCCATGGTGGGACCAATGTTTTTCCGTATAATAACAATACTCATCTTCGTGGAACGATACAAGTGCGCAGATGAGTATGATACTGGAACCAAACTGCAAAACCAATAACATGAATGCGAGCTGAATGTAGGCTAGTGGCAAAAGCAGTGCATGCGAGTGCGTGTCGGTTCACCCCTCGATACGATGAGATGCGTCTTTTAGGATTAACCCAAAATAATAATAATGTTGCAAAAAAAATTAGACCAGTTATGGAAGGCACCCAGTGTGCAGACATTTTTGTTTAGACCCCGTCCTGAAAGACCTACCATGGCCATTCTGATGGTGACCTCCTTCATAGGATCTGTGTAATGAAAAAGTGTGCGGTATTTGTCGGCATATTTCTTCAGTGCCGCAACATGGATGATAATTCGATGTAAACGTTTGGTACAATTATCTGCGCGATCGAACCTTACGAGTCGGTGATTCCAGCAGTTCTTTCCGACGTCTCCAACAACAGCGGTTGATTGCACTGTACTAGTTTTCAGTGCCCAGGCCACTTCCTCCGCATGCTGAACGTGACACACCACCACGTAGCAATCGAGCATCGAAGTCCACTCCTCTTTTGCACCGTATCTTAGAGCAGAAGGACAATGAGGACAACGAACTTCGGCCTCTATTCATCCATTGCATTCCGTCTCTTTAAAATCAAACTACAAATGAATGTGATACCTTATTGGAGGCGTCATTATTTCAATAACAAACTCTAATCTTTGAAGAGCTTGCTCGCCTTTGTGCGTTCTGGCAATTGAGCTTAGATTTCTGAATTGAATATGCGCATCGTAAACTACGCCACCGTAGTGTCAGTAATTAAACTTAGTTATACGGGCTGGAATCGTTCACATTGGTGGTGATGACGTGGGTTTAATATATGGTACAATTTGGTATTTGTAGTATGTGACTTATACCTTTAGGAATTACGCACGATATTAGTGCACTGCTGACAACAAAGGAAAAAAAAAAACGTTCTTTTTCTATAAAGCACAGGGAGTAAAGAAGCTCAGAGATATATTAGGTAAGACAACTGAGTGGGTTGCTACGTGCAAGTAGATCGAAATTCGTTTTGCTAGTTCATCAAGCTGAACGTAGTGTCAAGTGAAAATTCCTAAGCGAAGCTTAAGGGTTTTACTTTTTTTTCAAAACTTTCGAGGCGGCTGCAACTGCAGCAGGAGGGTCGTTGTCGGCGAGCAGCTTTCCACTTTATTCACTAGATCCTTCTCTCCTATGTGCTTAACGAAGTAAATGGTGTAAGCTCCAAATTTCCGTACATGGGACCACTTTTGGCAGCTTCGAGAAATCAATTTTTGAATTAATGGGTCCCAATAGACTCTCGAGTTCTGTCGGGCGCGAACTGCTCCCGACCATCCACTTCCGCTAGAGGTGCGTCTGCAAGATTTTTGCGAGCTCCTCCAAATCAGGAATTTCCTTGATCGATTGAAAGAGTGTTCCAATTTCCGTATCTGACGTGATTTTTTTCTTCAGCAGGATGTTGAGTACTTGCACGTCTGAAAATGAAGCACCTTCTGGTTGAGCCTTGTACAGCTTGACGTATCTGAGCCACTGAATAAACAGAGGATAGCTGTCGAGCGTCTGATATTTAAGTCGCAAGATTTTGAAAACTCGCTGGGGGATTTCTCGAGAATCCAGCCATGCTTCATTCACCAGTTTGTGGCTGGACGCAGAGCTCATGGTTGCATCTTGTCTCCGAGTTTCTTCACTGTCGGATATTGCCGAAGCGATTGGAAGAGTGTCACCAGGTATGCTTCCGATTTCGTCGTGTCCCACAGCAAGTCAAATAACTTGTCGTCCGAGAACAAGAACTCCCTTGCGCGATTTTCCCTGAACTCAATCACGTATTGAAGATACCGGATGAATCTCGGGTTGCCGACCAATTCGCCAGCATTTACAAAACCAAGACGCGGAAAAATGTCCGCCGGATTCATCTTTCTGTCCAAAGCTAACTTGTAACCTAGGTCGTCAAGCATCGACAGCCCTGGGATTCCAGCCCTCTCTTCCTTGATCTTGTCGTCAATATTGTTCTTGTTTTTCTTAGGTCCATCGTAGGATCGTAAGCCTCGTTTTGAGAGAGCTGAGTTCTTGTTTCCAGTGAAGAAGCGAGGTCCGGAGAGAGGTTCAGTGTTGATGTGGTCCCGGTCTTCGAACTGTTTCGCGTTCAAGTAGAACGAGGAACAAGCATTGAACCCAACAAGGAAGATGAATAGCAAGAAGGCCAAGCGCATGGCTGCTCTACTCGATTTCTTGGATATAACCCTTAGTTTTGGAGGCACCGGGAAAATTCCACAGCGATATAAGCAATAATACGCTCCACGCGAATTGCCGTCGAACGTTTTCGAATTACGAAGCATCGTAATAGAGTTGTTGGATTACTATAGCTCTCGCCTATAATATACAACGCGAGGCGATTATTATTCACATAAGACCTGACCTTTTTTTGCTTTTCTGAAATCGGAAACTTTAGTGCTGTATGGGAAGAAGACAAAATACACAACACTTTTTTATTAGCTCAGGTGTGCATAATATAGTGCTGACAAAAACAGCCTTGGTCGATTCATGAAGCTAGCGCAAGTGCATTGCTTCAACGAAGGACCAAGCGATCAGGAGAAGCGATGAACTCGTGACGGAAACTGTTGGTAGCATGGTTCGTGATTGGGCTGGCGCCCTTGGTACTTCAAACTCGAAGTTTCCTTAAATTCGTGACACCACACAAAGTGACCAAGAGCCTCGTGGTGCCGTCCAATGCGGATCAAGAGACAGCGAATATGACGGAGTTGTGTCCTGCTGTAGGACTTCAGATGTCCCAAGTCTGGTGGAATATTGAAACCACACACAACTACCACACACACCAAGGGCGACTCTGTCACATGGTTTCGTCACAGGACAACTGCCATGGGAACTACGGGGTTGGAACCGAGAAGGCCGAGGCTTCTTCCAAGGCTTCAGCAAGTTGTACAAACAACAGCTACGTTGTCGACATGTATTTCTACCATGGTACAATTGGCTTTTACTCCTTTTACGAAGAAATCACCTACTGCAGCACTGATCACACGATCTACGGACGTATAGTAGGGCTCGATACGTTTGACATTATTGGTTCATTCCTAGCACGAGACGGTAGGAGTCATGGATATCGAATGTCGTACTGGTACGCCACGGTGGGGACAATGTCGATCCTGTATCGCGCAGTCGTGTTACGGCGAAGTTATATTTCCTGTAAGCGCTTTGTCGTAAATGCGATGAATTGGGTGAGGAGCTCGATCGGAATGCAGCTACAGTGTTTGTCCATGAAAACATGCGTCTATCGGCTCACGGTGCCACGAATTACCACCGGGGTGTGCTCTTGTATCTCTTAGTGGAAGGGATTATGAGCGATTCGTTCTTATTTGTGGCAACCGATGGGATTTTGCCTGGCTTCAGTGCATTTCGTTCGGCTACAACTTATCTGGTGTAGTACTGCTACTGTTTGAGATGATCGAAAACATGGGGTGGCTGGGTGTGCGGGCTCGGCTGTGCATCAAGCGCTTCCTGTTTAGCTATGAGTCTTCTTTGGTTGGAGAACTCCTGAGTGCGATCGGTCGCATTTTCTCACATCTTTGAGTCACTCCGATCTAAAATATTCCGGATCGACAGCACGCGCTGTATCCTACTACGTGTGGGGTTTAGTAGGCCATGGTGTGATTGTGCTTCCCCTCATTGGATTCATTATGTCCGTACGAATTATCCGGGCGATCACGTATATGCGCTGGCGGCATGGTGGTGACTGGAATGTGTTTACGGCACCCTGTAGCGTTGATACGACGCTGGGGATGCTCAATAAAATGATGATGTTGAGAGGCTACGAATGGAGAGAGGGAAAACTCTGCTATAAACGTGATGCACTCAAAGCGTTTGGAATTCTTAAGATGGAGGAAGACAGGTTGAATACATGATAGAGGGAGACCGATCCTGTTCGAGCCCATCCAGTTTTAGAAGGCTTGAATTAATAGCTAAAGCCATCAGCTTTCGTTGTGGGTGATGTTACAGCGTAGTACGTTACTTACAGTAACCTGGGCAATTGGCATCATCTTCTTCGCAATATTTTATTCGCATGCAATTGGGTTCTATATTTGTACTGAGCCCCATTATTGGCAATAATACACCGCAAAAAATTACGCCGGTGGAGATGTTTTACCATACCTCAAAAAAAAAATGTTTTGGCACAATGCTCAACTGCAATCATCTTAACGTTTTTACTAAACGTTTAAAAACACCCCCATTGCTCGCTGAACTACTCTTTTTTAACATTTGGTGGCGATAAAACAAAATACTCGTTGGCAATAGGCAAGTCCAACACCGGATGGGTGGCTGATGCAAATTGCTATTACTAATAGTATTTCAGCAAATGTCGTTGCGTTTAGTGGCGAAGGGGGGGCAGATAGTTTT